>CM075984.1:8211590-8374090 GCA_038087875.1 Malacoraja senta | reverse complement strand
AGTGGTGGAGACAAGTATAATCGTGGCATTTACAGTCCATTTGGAACATGTATATGAATAGCAAATAGAATAATATGTATCAAATGCTGGAAAATGGTATGAGTGCAGATGGGCATCTTGGTCTGCATGGATAGGTCACGCCAAAAGGCCGGTTGTGGTGCTGTACGACCTTTATGTCTTAATTATGTAAAACAATCTTAATAGGCTATTATGTTAGATAATGGCGTGAATACCTGATGGTGTTTCTGATGAATAGTGAGGTTTCTGTTCTGTAATGCTTGAGTCTGTTGTTGAGTTCAGTTTGGTGTCAGAACCATCAAAATCAGTTGAAGAACGAATTGAAGTAAAAGGATCTTCATATAAATCTGTGGATGTGCTGTTTTTCTGCTTTGGTTCTGCTTTTATCAGGTGAGAATGCATTTTTTGTTAATATTCACAGAATATTTTGATAAGCAATGCAAACTATAGTCAAAATGATAGAATCATAATTTGTGAAGACAAATCAGTGCATTTAATAAAATTTTTTTTTTTTGTGAAAATATTTTTTATTGGAGAAAAGTACACAACCTATTAACATCATTACAGTCTTACATTTTTAAATTGATAATATTATCAATTATTATTACATTGTCTCCAATACCTTTTGCCTTTTTTTTTTTTTTTAAACTAGATAGAACTAAAAAGATAGATGAAGTAAAGAAAGAAAAGAGTGAGAAGAAAAAGAGAAAAGAGAAAACAAAAAAAACAAAAAACAAAAAACAGAAAAAAAAAAAGAAAAAAAAATGGTTAAAGAAGAATGGAAAAATTTATTAAAATAAAAAACTTCATTCGAGATATATTCGTACATTTCAGAGTATAGCATTTCATCCATTCTTTAGCCCGAGCATTAGTCAGGTTCCTGTGCTGAACCATTCTGACCCTTTAAATAATCAATAAAGGGAGACCATGTTCCAACGAATAATTCCTGTTTGTCCAACAGGGAAAATCTGATTCTTTCCACGTTTAAGGTCTCCGTCATTTCTATAATCCACATTTTGATTGTGGGGGCCGTAGGGCCTTTCCAAAATTTTAGAATTAATTTTTTTCCTGTTATTATACTATAATCAATAAAGTTTCTTTGTGTTGTTGTAAATGTTTAATTTAATTCTAATGTTCCGAGTATTATTAATTTTGGATCCGGGTCCATTTGTGTGCTGGTCACTTTAGATATTATACTAAAAATATTTACCCAGAACTTTTTAATTTGTATACAGTTTGCAAACATATGAGATAAGGTAGCTTCTAAATGTTGACATTTATCACATATAGGTGAGATATGTTGAAAGATTTTATGTAATTTTTTTTTGAATAATGTAACCTATGTATTACTTTAAATTGTATTAAAGAATGTCTGGCATTTAATGAACATTGATGTATGTGTTGTAAACTTTCTTCCCAAGTATCTTTCGTTATTATTTGATTTAATTATTTTTCCCATGTTTGTCTGTGTAAGTCCGTCGATGGAATGTCACTGTCTAATAAGATATTATATAAATAAGATATTAATTTTTCTGTATTAGGATGTTTATTCCAACATTCGTCAAGAATTTCTGAATTTCTAATTCGAAAATTTTGAGTATTCAATTTTACATAATCTCTGAGTTGAAGATATCTGAAATAATCATTTCCTCGAAGTCCATAAGTCTGTTGCAACTCCTGAAATGTCAGAAAAGTGCCTTCCTTATAAAGTTGTCCCATATTTTTAATTCCATAATTCTTCCATTGTGTAAAACCCCTGTCCAACCATGAGGGCTTAAACAAAGGGTTATTCACAATTGGGAGAAAAAGTGATAAATTATCAAATTTTAATGTCTTTTTTAATTGTTTCCAAATTCGTATGGCACTAAATATTATAGGGTTTTCCCTACAAATTTTGTTGTTTAATTTAGATGTAGCAAATAATATCGAACCAATATCAAAAGGCAAACAATCTTCCTTTTCCATTTTTAACCAATCTGGTTGTTGATCTATTTCTTCCAACCAGAAATTCATATTTTTAATATTAACTGCCCAAAAATAAAACAGAAAGTTGGGTAAAACCAAACCTCCATTTATTTTTGATTTACACAAATGTCTTTGCATTTAATATAATTAAACTACACTTATTACATTTAATGTTTAAGAAGGAACTGCAGATGCTGGAATAATCGAAGGTAGACAAAAATGCTGGAGAAACTCAGCGGGTGAGGCAGCATCTCTGAAGAAGGGTCTCGACCCGAAACGCCACCCATTCCTTCGCTCCATAGATGCTGCCTCACCCGCTGAGTTTCTCCATCAATTTTGTCTACCTTATCACATTTAATATTCTTTACATGTTCAGAAGTTGTTTTCCAATTTGAATCCCTTTGAAGTAATGTTTTTAACAACGGCATGTACAAATAGATAGCAGTCCTGACCTACCTGAAGAAGGGTTTCGGCCTGAAACGTTGCCTATTTCCTTCGCTCCATAGATGCTGCTGCACCCGCTGAGTTTCTCCAGCATTTTTGTGTACCTTCTGACCTACCATCTATCTGATTGGAGACCTTTGAACTGTCTTAATTACACTTTTTGGACTTTTTGTTGCACTACACACTGTGGACAGCTTGGTTGTAATCACGTATGGTCTTTTTGCTGAATGCATACCATGCACCAAAAAAGCTTTTCACTCTACTTTGGTAACAATGACAATAATAACATTGAAATGTCTAATGTGCTTCTGTAATGATAGACGAGGGATGAATGTCCTACATCGGGGATGAAACTCAGAATTAAGAGGCAAAAGTAATCTTGCTGAACAACAGTCAATAAGCTGGGTTCAAATATCATTATGAATGTTCTCCAAAGAAAAACGGTATTAATTTTGTAAAACTTTTCATGTTACTTTGAAACTTGTAGGACTAAGAATTTATTTGAACAATGTTTAATATGTAGGAAGAAACTGCAGATGCTGGTTTACACAAAATGCCAGAGTACCTCAGCGAGACAGGCAGCATCTCTGGAAAGTAGGAATGGGTGACGTTACCCATTCCTACTTTAGATTGAGATCCTTAGATTGAGATCCTTCTTCAGACTCGCATTAAAAAATGTTTAATGTGGTCATGAATACATGAACGTTCCTTCTGATTTATGCGGTGAAATTTTAAATTGCCAGAGGGAGTGGTGGAGACAAGTATAATCGTGGCATTTACAGTCCATTTGGAACATGTATATGAATAGCAAATAGAATAATATGTATCAAATGCTGGAAAATGGTATGAGTGCAGATGGGCATCTTGGTCTGCATGGATAGGTCACGCCAAAAGGCCGGTTGTGGTGCTGTACGACCTTTATGTCTTAATTATGTAAAACAATCTTAATAGGCTATTATGTTAGATAATGGCGTGAATACCTGATGGTGTTTCTGATGAATAGTGAGGTTTCTGTTCTGTAATGCTTGAGTCTGTTGTTGAGTTCAGTTTGGTGTCAGAACCATCAAAATCAGTTGAAGAACGAATTGAAGTAAAAGGATCTTCATATAAATCTGTGGATGTGCTGTTTTTCTGCTTTGGTTCTGCTTTTATCAGGTGAGAATGCATTTTTTGTTAATATTCACAGAATATTTTGATAAGCAATGCAAAATATA
Source organism: Malacoraja senta (assembly GCA_038087875.1). NCBI lineage: Eukaryota > Metazoa > Chordata > Chondrichthyes > Rajiformes > Rajidae > Malacoraja > Malacoraja senta. Next base: position 8,370,449 of record CM075984.1, on the reverse strand, counting down.
GTCAAAATGATAGAATCATAATTTGTGAAGACAAATCAGTGCATTTAATATAATTTTTTTTTTTTTTGAAAATATTTTTTATTGGAGAAAAGTACACAACCTATTAACATCATTACAGTCTTACATTTTTAAATTGATAATATTATCAATTATTATTACATTGTCTCCAATACCTTTTGCCTTTTTTTTATTTTTAAACTAGATAGAACTAAAAAGATAGATGAAGTAAAGAAAGAAAAGAGTGAGAAGAAAAAGAGAAAAGAGAAAACAAAAAAAACAAAAAACAAAAAACAGAAAAAAAAAAAGAAAAAAAAAAGATGGTTAAAAAAGAATGGAAAAATTTATTAAAATAAAAAACTTCATTCGAGATATATTCGTACATTTCAGAGTATAGCATTTCATCCATTCTTTAGCCCGAGCATTAGTCAGGTTCCTGTGCTGAACCATTCTGACCCTTTAAATAATCAATAAAGGGAGACCATGTTCCAACGAATAATTCCTGTTTGTCCAACAGGGAAAATCTGATTTTATCCACGTTTAAGGTCTCCGTCATTTCTATAATCCACATTTTGATTGTGGGGGCCGTAGGGCCTTTCCAAAATTTTAGAATTAATTTTTTTCCTGTTATTATACTATAATCAATAAAGTTTCTTTGTGTTGTTGTAAATGTTTAATTTAATTCTAATGTTCCGAGTATTATTAATTTTGGATCCGGGTCCATTTGTGTGCTGGTCACTTTAGATATTATACTAAAAATATTTACCCAGAACTTTTTAATTTTTATACAGTTTGCAAACATATGAGATAAGGTAGCTTCTAAATGTTGACATTTATCACATATAGGTGAGATATGTTGAAAGATTTTATGTAATTTTTTTTTGAATAATGTAACCTATGTATTACTTTAAATTGTATTAAAGAATGTCTGGCATTTAATGAACATTGATGTATGTGTTGTAAACTTTCTTCCCAAGTATCTTTCGTTATTATTTGATTTAATTCTTTTTCCCATGTTTGTCTGTGTAAGTCCGTCGATGGAATGTCACTGTCTAATAAGATATTATATATATAAGATATTAATTTTTCTGTATTAGGATGTTTATTCCAACATTCGTCAAGAATTTCTGAATTTCTAATTCGAAAATTTTGAGTATTCGATTTTACATAATCTCTGAGTTGAAGATATCTGAAATAATCATTTCCTCGAAGTCCATAAGTCTGTTGCAACTCCTGAAATGTCAGAAAAGTGCCTTCCTTATAAAGTTGTCCCATATTTTTAATTCCATAATTCTTCCATTGTGTAAAACCCCTGTCCAACCATGAGGGCTTAAACAAAGGGTTATTCACAATTGGGAGAAAAAGTGATAAATTATCAAATTTTAATGTCTTTTTTAATTGTTTCCAAATTCGTATGGCACTAAATATTATAGGGTTTTCCCTACAAATTTTGTTGTTTAATTTAGATGTAGCAAATAATATCGAACCAATATCAAAAGGCAAACAATCTTCCTTTTCCATTTTTAACCAATCTGGTTGTTGATCTATTTCTTCCAACCAGAAATTCATATTTTTAATATTAACTGCCCAAAAATAAAACAAAGTTGGGTAAAACCAAACCTCCATTTATTTTTGATTTACACAAATGTCTTTGCATTTAATATAATTAAACTACACTTATTACATTTAATGTTTAAGAAGGAACTGCAGATGCTGGAATAATCGAAGGTAGACAAAAATACTGGAGAAACTCAGCGGGTGAGGCAGCATCTCTGAAGAAGGGTCTCGACCCGAAACGCCACCCATTCCTTCGCTCCATAGATGCTGCCTCACCCGCTGAGTTTCTCCATCAATTTTGTCTACCTTATCACATTTAATATTCTTTACATGTTCAGAAGTTGTTTTCCAATTTGAATCCCTTTGAAGTAATGTTTTTAACAACGGCATGTACAAATAGATAGCAGTCCTGACCTACCTGAAGAAGGGTTTCGGCCTGAAACGTTGCCTATTTCCTTCGCTCCATAGATGCTGCTGCACCCGCTGAGTTTCTCCAGCATTTTTGTGTACCTTCTGACCTACCATCTATCTGATTGGAGACCTTTGAACTGTCTTAATTACACTTTTTGGACTTTTTGTTGCACTACACACTGTGGACAGCTTGATTGTAATCACGTATGGTCTTTTTGCTGAATGCATACCATGCACCAAAAAAGCTTTTCACTCTACTTTGGTAACCATGACAATAATAACATTGAAATGTCTAATGTGCTTCTGTAATGATAGACGAGGGATGAATGTCCTACATCGGGGATGAAACTCAGAATTAAGAGGCAAAAGTAATCTTGCTGAACAACAGTCAATAAGCTGGGTTCAAATATCATTATGAATGTTCTCCAAAGAAAAACGGTATTAATTTTGTAAAACTTTTCATGTTACTTTGAAACTTGTAGGACTAAGAATTTATTTGAACAATGTTTAATATGTAGGAAGAAACTGCAGATGCTGGTTTACACAAAATGCCAGAGTACCTCAGCGAGACAGGCAGCATCTCTGGAAAGTAGGAATGGGTGACGTCACCCATTCCTACTTTAGATTGAGATCCTTAGATTGAGATCCTTCTTCAGACTCACATTAAAAAATGTTTAATGTGGTCATGAATACATAAACGTTCCTTCTGATTTATGCGGTGAAATTTTAAAGGCATTAGATTGAGTCGGTAATAATGAACAATAAATTCTTCTAAAGGGGTTTGTGATTTTGGCGCATGTGCAAAAGAACATAATTCCTTTCCAATGTGTTGTCTATTGCTGGACCACAGAATTCCACAGATGACACAATTGTAAATAATTATTGGAATACATGTGGTTAAAATAAAGCTTTGGCTTTCTTTTTATATTTGTGTATTTATAACAGATTGTGAAATAAGGACATTGTGGAAATTGTCAATTCTTATGGAGTGGGTTAAGGTTTGGGTGGACGAAAGTGCTGGAGAAACTCAGCGGGTGCGGCAGCATTTATGGAGCGAAGGAAATAGGCAACGTTTCGGGCTGAAACCCTTCTTCAGACCCTTGGGGTGTCCATTCATTAGATGTGAACAAATGGCAGCACATCTGTAACTTTGCCTGAACACTGCACTGGAACAAGGATAGACACAAAATGCTCGAATGACACAGGCAGGAATGGGTAACGTTTTAGCTCGAGAACTTTCTTCAGACTCAGATATAGATGGGCATCTTGGTCTGCATGGACAAGTCATGCCAAAGGGCCTTGTTTTGTGCTGCACAACTCTATGACTATTAGATATGCAAAACAATCTTAATAGCCTATTATATTAGATAATGGCATGAATACCTGATGGTCTAACTGATGAATAGTGAGGTTTCTCTTCTGTAATGCTTGAGTCTGTAGTTGAGTCCAGTTTGGTGTAAGGACTACCAGAATCAGTTGAGGAACGGTTTGAAATATAATGATCTTCATATAAATCTGTTAATGAGCTGTTTTTCTGCTTTGGTTCTGCTTTTATCAGGTGAGAATGCATTTTTTGTTAATATTCACAGAATATTTTGATAAGCAATGCAAAATATAGTCAAAATGATAGAATCATAATTTGTGAAGACAAATTAGTGCATTTAAAATAATTAGACTACACTTATCCTTATAACTATAAAACTGTGATCTTGTGTATGTGTGTGTATAATCACATCTTCTCGAAAAAACGACGCGCTAACAGTAAAAGTATTACATATTCCGATATAGAGTTATCCCATGAAGTCAAAAATCGCATTATCTGAAAAAATCATGCATTATTTCTCGAGTTATTAATGAAAATGTTCAAGAATCTAAAATAACTTAGAAAATAAAACCGGCTGGCTTTGGCTGATGACGTGATGATGTCACAATGAGTCTGCATGCTGTGTTCACGCGCTGCGAGTGACATCACCCGGCCGCCCGCATTCCGGGGCCTCGCTCAGGGTCCTCCGGTCCATGACCGCCCGCCCGGGGCCTCCCTCGAATCCATGTCCGCCCACAGCCCTCTCTCTGTTTCTGCCCTCTCCCTGTGTCTGTCCTCTCCATCTCTGCCCTCTCCCTCTCTCTGCCTTCTCCCTCTCTCTGCCTTCTCCCTCTCTCTGCCTTCTCCCTCTTTCTGCCCTTTCTCTCTCTCTGCCCTTTCTCTCTCTCTCTGCACTCTCTCTCTCTCTCTCTCTCTCTCTCTCTCTCTCTGCCCTTGGGTGGGGAGAGGGGGGGATATGGGGGAGGGAGGGAGGGGGAGGGGAGAGCGGGAGGGGAGAGCGGGAGGGGAGAGGGGGAGGGGGGTGGGAGGGGGGGAGGTGGAGGGAGATGAGCGGGGAAGGGGGGAGAGAGTGGGGAGAGGGAGGAGTGGAGGTGGACAATAGACAATAGGTGCAGGAGCAGGCCATTTGGCCCTTCGAGCCCATTCAATGTGATCATGGCTGATCAACCCCAATCAGTACCACGTTCCTGCCTTCTCCCCATATCCCCTGACTTTGCTATTTTTAAGCCCTATCCAGCTCTCTCTTGAAAGCATCCAGAGAACCTACCTCCACCGCCCTCTGCAGCAGAGAATTCCACAGACTCACCACTCTCTGTGAGAAAAAGTGTTTCCTCATCTCCGTTCTAAATGGCTTACTCCTTATTCTTAAACTGTGGCCCCTGGTTCTGGACTCCCCCAACATCGGGAACATGTTTCCTGCCTCTAGTTTGTCCATGCCCTTAACTATTTTCTATGTTTCAATGAGATACCCTCTCATCCTTCTAAACTCCAGAGTGTACAAGCCCAGCTGCTCCATTCTCTCAGCATATGACAATCCCGCCATCCCGGGAATTAATCTTGTAAACCTTACGCTGCACTCCCTCAATAGCAAGAATGTCCTTCCTCAAATTAGGGGACCAAAACTGCACACAATACTCCAGGTGTGGTCTCACTAGGGCTCTGTATAACTGCAGAAGGACCTCTTTACTCCTATATTTGATTCCTCTTGTTATAAAGGCCAACATGCCATTCTCTTTCTTCACTGCCTGCTGTACCTGCATGCTTACTTTCATAGACTGATGTACAAGGACCCCCAGATCCCTTTGTACTTCTCCTTTACCCAACTGACGCCATTTAGATAGTAATCAGCCTTCCTGTTTTTGCTACCAAAGTAGATAACCTCACATTTATCCGCATTAAACTTCATCTGCCATGCATCTGCCCACTCCCCCAACCTGTCCAAGTCACCCTGCATTCTCATAGCATCCTCCTCACAGTTCACACTGCCACCCAGCTTTGTGTCATCTGCAAATTTGCTAATGTTACTTTGAATCCATTCATCCAAATCATTGACATATATAGTAAATAGCTGCGGTCCCAGCACCGAGCCTTGCGGTACCCCACTAGTCACTGCCTGCCATTCTGAAAGGGACCCGTTAATCCATACTCTTTGTTTCCTGTCTGCCAACCACTTCTCTATCCATGTCAGCACTCTACGCCCAATACCATGTGCCCTAATTGTGTCCACTAATCTCCTATGTGGGACCTTATAAAATGCTTTCTGAAGGTCCAGGCACACTCCCCGTTTTCTCTCTCCAACCTTTCTTAAAAAGTGGGATAACATTAGCTACCCTCCAATCCACAGGAACTGATCCTGAGTCTATAGAACTTTGGGAAATTATCATCAATGCATCCACGATTTCTAGAGCCACATCCTTAAGTACCCTGGGATGCAGACGATCAGGCCCTGGGGATTTATCAGCCTTCAGTCCCATCAGTCTATCTAACACCATTTCCTGCCTAATGTGGATTTCCTTCAGTTCCTCTGTCATCCCAGATCCTCTGGCCACTATTAGATCAGGATATTGTTTGTGTCCTCCTTAGTGAAGACAAATCCACTTATGTTAAGAATTAGTGATGTTAAGTGAGAAATAATTAAATTAAATTCAATGAAAAACAATGGAATCAACAACCTGGCAGACTGGGGGGGGGGCAGCAGCCAGGCTGGAGGGGCAGGGCCGGGCAGGGCCAGGAGGCAGTTGGGCCAGGTGCAAAGGCATTGTGAGGTTAGTGGGGCAGGGCCGGGCGAGGCCGGGTGGGGCCAGCAGGCAGGCTGGGCCAGGTGCAAAGGCATTGTGAGGTCAGCAGCTGGGCAGCCTTAATATTTAAAAAAAAATGTCAGTTTGATTATAAATTTTAATAAATATCTTGGGAAATAATTGACCAAATGTATAGAGGATTGGATTTTTGAAATCATAAGGAAAGACGTAAAAATGTAACTGTTATTGTAACGTCAGCAGCTGGGCAGCGGTGGCGTGAGATGGCACTGTGACTCATGCAGCAGTTTGATTTTAGTGGGACCACATGAAGGTTCCAATCTCCCACCCCTGTCCCATTGTGATGTCATATCATATGTAAATGAGATCTATTGTGATTGGACATCTGTGAGGTGGCACTGACTCATGCAGCAGTTTGATTTACATTTTTTTGATGTTTTGTGAACAATTTTATTCAAAATCTGGGGAAATAATTGACCAAATCTAGAGAGGAGTGGATTTCTGAAATCAAATCCCAACCGAAATATGTAAAAAATCTCTGCGTTTTTGTGTCTGGTTTTCGAGGAATTACATTTCAAAGGCAAAATCGCACACGCACACGCACACGCACACGCACACGCACACACACACACACACGCACACACACACACACACACACACACACACACACACACACACACACACACACACACACACTTAAATGTATAACTATACTAGACCAAGTGCAGACCCGTTGGGTCTGTTCCCGCAACGCGCGGTTGCAAGGGGGGGGGGTGGCCTGACATCATCGCGCAACGCCATGCGCTAGGCATATGCCATCAAGACACTGCATACGACATCGAGACGCTGCGTACGCCCGTCGAGACGCTGCGTACGCCCTCAATGCACCTGCAGGCCGACAGGGCGTTGACGCGCGGGATTTTCGGACAGTGCCAGCCAGCGAGGACGGCGAAAAGCAGCGGGGGGAGCAGGCGAACTTTGGCTTCGGCCAGCGTGACAGAGCCAGGCCGGGCGGGAGGGGGGGGGGGAGTAAAATCGCTAGCAAAATGGGAGGAGAGCCGGGCGGCAGCAGCCATTATGGTCGCTGGCCAGCAGGAGGCGAAAAAATGAGTGAGTGGGGGGGGGGAGGATTTTATTAAAAATGTGTACAGAAAAATGACTAAATTTAATGAGGAGTGGATGAGCGAATGTAAAAGTGAAATGGCTAGCGAAATGGTAAAAATCTCAGCATGTTAGCATCTGGTTTTGGCGGAGTAACGAATCAAAGGCCAAAAAAATGACATACACACACACACACACACACACACAGTTTTAAAAGTATATAGATAGATATGATATTAATATAATGGATTGACTTGACTTGAAATGGATTGACTTGACTTGAAATGGATTGACTTGACTTGACTTGATATGACTTGAAATGGATTGACTTGACTTGACTTGAAATGGATTGACTTGACTTGACTTGAAATGGATTGACTTGACTTGACTTGACTTGACTATATGATATTAATATAATGATTTCATTGAAATATTAAATTGCCAGAGGGAGTGGTGGAGACAGGTATAATCGAGGCATTTACAGTCCATTTGGAACATGTATATGAATAGCAAATAAAATGATATGTATCAAATGCTGGAAAATGGTATGAGTGCAGATGGGCATTTTGGTCTGCATGGATAAGTCACGCCAAAGGGCCTGTTTTGGTGCTGTACGACCCTTATGCCATTTAAACATGTAAAACAATCTTAATAGGCTTTTATGTTAGATAATGGTGTGAATACCTGATGGTGTTTCCGATGAATAGAGAGGTTTCTGTTCTGTAATGCTTGAGTGTGTTGTTGAGTCCAGTTTTGTGTCAGAACCATCAAAATCAGTTGAAGAACGAATTGAAGTAAAAGGAGCTTCATATAAATCGGTTGATGTACCATGTTTTGTTTCTGCAGGTGAGAATGTAGCTAACGTTAATGTTTACAGATTTTGTTTGGTTAAATAAAGCAAAATATACTCAAAATTCTAGAATCGTAATTTTTGAAAACAAATGAGCGTAATTAAAATCATAAACCTTCATATTTTAACAATATAGATATTGTTTGCTTGTTCTGGAGTAGTTTATCATTTTGAATTACTTAATGGTAAACATTTATTAAACACGAAGACAATACAACAAAGAGCAATGAAATAAAGATATGTGTAATGACTTGAGACGTCACCCATTCCATCTCTCCAGAGATGCTGCCTATCCTGCTGAGTTACTCCAGCATTTTATGTCTAAATTCTGTGCTTCTGTGATGTTGGGTGAGGGCTGAAACTCGGGATTAGGAAGCCAAAGTGATCTTGCTGAACAAGTTAAATAAACTGAATTCAACTATCAATACAGTCACTCTAGATGTTGGCAGCATTTCTGAAGCAACCTGTTATGGGTAAAGGAGTCGCAGATGTATGTTTGCAACATGTTTTGAGTAACAAATGTCTGGGCATCTGTCATTTAGCCTGAGCACAGCACAGGAACAGAGACTCCCCTGACCTGAATAATTGCTCACAAACACTGATTAGAAAGGAAAAGATGGGTAAGGAGGTATTTTGGTTACATTTTTAATTCCTTTACTTTCTTATTTGCAGTTATTTCTGAGATTTTATTGTGTCTTTAATTAATTGTGCAACTTTATTTAAAATATTAATAGAATTATTGTATTAAAATATTAAATTGCCAGAGGAAGTGGTGGAGACAGGTATAATTGTGGTATTTACAAACCATTTAATTTAGTTTAGAGATACAGCGTAGAAACAGACCCTTGAGCCCACCGAGTCCACGCCGACCAGCGATCCCCGCACATTAACACTATCTAATACACACTAGGGGAAAATTACATTTACACCAAGCCAAATAACCTACAAGCCTGTACGTTTTTTGAGTGTGGGAGGAAACCGAAGATCTCGGAGAAATCTACAAGGTCACGGGGATAATGTACAACCTCCGTACAGACAGCACCCGAAATTGGGATTTCGGGTGCTGCCAGCGTGCCACCCTTGGAACATGTATATGAATAGCAATTAGAAAGAAATGTACCTAATGCTGGAAAATGAGATTATTGTTGATGGATATCTTGGTCTTCATGGACAAGTCACTCGAAAGGGTCTGGTTTTGTGCTGTACAACTCTGTGACTTTTAAATATGTAAAACAATCTTAATAGCCTATAATGTGAGATTATGATGTGAATACCTGATGGTCTATCTGATGAATAGTGTGGTTTCTCTTCTGTAATGCTTGAGTCTGTTGTTGAGCCCAGTCCTGAATCAGAACTACCAAAATCAGTTGAAGAACGAATTGAAGTAAAAGGATGTGCATATAAATCTGTTGATGTCCCATGTTTTGTTTCTTCAGGTGAGAATGTAGCTTCTGTTAATATTTACAGATTTTTTTTGGTTAAATAAACAAAATATAGAATCATAATTTGTGAAAGCAAATTAGTGTAATTAAAAATATAAAACTTCATTTAAAAAAAATATTGGTATTCCTTGCTTGTCCTGAAGAAGTTAATCATTTTGAATTACTTTATGGTAAACATTTATTAAACACTATGACAGATACAACAAAGAGCAATGAAATAATGTGACGTTGGGTGAGGATCTGAAACTCAGGATTAGGAAACCAGAGTAAACTGACTGACCAATATTTAAGTAAACTGCATTCAAATCTATATATAACTAAAAGTCTCATCTTGACCACTTCCTGTCTGCGATGTATATTTAGAAAAAACGCTACCCTATATCGCTATGATTTTTGGCCATCTTAATCACAGTCCTCCTCTGCTGAGGCAGCCCTGAGGATTTTTCCGATCGATGAAAAATAAAAATGTAATGATTGTTTAAAAAATCTTGAGATCAGCTGATTGATCCTCTCGCCTGTCAATCACCATGATGAAGGTAACGCCACTCCCAGGGTGGGGGGGGGGGGAGGACTATAAGACACTGGATGCCTCGACATAAGTCAGTCACTCTGGAGGATCGCGAGGGAGAGGCCACAACTGTGATTCAGCTGTGAGTCAACTGAACTGTGAGTTGACAACTGTGAGTATGCAAAGTACTTGCAATAAATGATTTGTTAGCCCATAATGAAAATAAAATGAGTTGTTTGGCCTGCCCTGCCTATGGTTGAAACTGCAATGCAAAATTGGAAATGAAATGACAATGCCATGAGTTGTTTGGCCTGCCCTGCCTGTGCTTGAAACTGCAACGCAATATTGGAAATGAAATGACAATGCCATGAGTTTTTTGGCCTGCCCTGCCCGTGCTTGAAACTGCAATGCAAAATTGAAAATGAAATGACAATGCAATGAGTTTTGGCCTTCCCTGTGCTTAAAATGGATTGACTTGACTTGACTTGACTTGACTTGAAATGAATTGACTTGGCTTGACTTGACTTGACTTGAAATGGATTGACTTGACTTGAGTTGAAATGGATCGACTTGACTTGACTTGAAATGGATTGATTTGACTTGACTTGACTTGACTTGACTTGAAATGGATTGACTTGACTTGACCTGACTTGAAATGGATTGACTTGACTTGAAATGGATTGAAATGGATTGAAACACTCACTGTGCTTGACTTGTCTTGACCCACAACACCCATGCTAGTGCTCCAGAAAGCCCCCCCCCCTCCCCCACCTCCCCCCCCCCCCTCCACTGGCCACCAATATTGGAATTGGTGGAGAGGTGGAATATTGCTTTGGGGGACCAGCCCTCCCGTGTGAAGCTGAGACCCAACGGGTCCCACAAAGTCTAATATCATTATAGATGTTCTCCAAAGCACAACTGTAATCATTTTTGTTAAACTTTTCATGTTACTTAAATAATTATAGGACTGAGCATTCACTAGAACAATGTTTAGGCATTATGAATGTATTTTTAAATGTTCCTTCTGCTTTATATGATGAAATTGTAAACACATTAGTTTTAATTGGTAAGAATATTTAAAAAAAAATTATGATATTGGTGTACATGCAAAAGAGTGCAATTCTTATCCAGTGTGCTGCCTATTGTTAGACCACAGATGTCACAGGAGACACACTTGTAAATAATTATTGGAGTGGGTTTAGTCAAAATATACCAGGCTTTCTTTTACTTTTTGTGTATTGTAGCTGAGTGAAAAATAGTGACTTACTCCTTACTCCTGAACAGTCTCTGCCCATACAGGGGCTTCCAATTTGCGCTGGGCTTCGCTCTGACAATGGAGGAGGCCCAGGACAGAAAGATCAGTATGGGAATGAGAAGGGGAGTTAAAATTGTTGGCAACCGGGAGATCCAGTAGGCCTTGGCGCATCGATAGCAAGTGATCAGCGAAATGGTCGCTGAGTCTATGTTTGCTTCAAAAATGTGAGTCAGATCCAGTCTGACTGTCGTTCAGTTACTGCTGGATGTCTGTGTGCTATAGTAATCCCAAATTCCAAAGCAGAATAAGAAACATCTGAAAAAACATTTAAATCTGACACCAGATACAATTGTGATTTAATTCAGTCACAGGCAGATGGTTGGAACAAAGGGCAGATGTAAGAGTAATCTGTAGCACACAACACATCAAATCACTGAATTGAAGTAATTATGTGTAGGAAGGAGCTGCAGATGCTGGTTTAATAGACACAAAAAGCTGGAGCAACTCAGCGGGTCAGGTAGCATCTCCGGAAAAAAGGAATACCTGTTTTTTCAAGAGCTGAGATAGAGCATTCGCAAACTGTTTAGTTATGAGATAGAACTCATGAGATTTGAAAGGACAGAGTCCCGCTTGTCCTCATCTTCCACCCCATCAGCCGTCGCATACAGCATATAATCCTCCAACATTTTCGGCACCTCCAAAGGGATCCCACTACTGGCCACATCTTCCCATCTCCATCCCTTTCGGCTTTCAGCAGAGACCGTTCCCTCCGCAACTCCCTGGTTAACTTGTCCCTTACCACCCAAACCACCCCCTCCCCAGGTACTTTCCCCAGCAAACCGCAGGAGATGCAATACCTATCCCTTCACCTCCCACCTCGACTCCATCCAAGGACCCAAACAGTCTTTCCAGGTGAGGCAGAGGTTCACCTGCACCTCTTCCAACCTCATCTACTGTATCCTCTGTTCCAGGTGTCAATTTCTTTACATCGGTGAGACCAAGATTGAAGAGATCTTCAATCCTGTCTCACACATTGCTCTCTTATCTCTGGCCTTTGTTCCAACCATCTGCCTGTCAACAACGCCCCCTCCCCCTCACCTGTGTCCACCTATTACCTGCCACGCTTTGTCCGACCTCTCCTCTCTTCCTTTCCCACCCTTGTAATCAGTCTGAAGAAGTGTCCCGATCTGAAATGTCGCCCATACATGTTCTCCAGAGATGCTGCCTGACCCACTGAGTTACTCCAGCACTTTGTGTCCTTTTGTGTAAAACCAACATCTGCAGTCCCTTGTTTCTGCTTTCTGAACAAACCTATTGCTGACACAGTCTTGGGTCAGGAAGTCCCTGATGTATATAGATGTATGTTTGCATCATGTACTGAGTGACAAATATCAGGACTTCTGTCACTTGCCATGACCATTGCACTGGAACAGAGACTCTCATGACCTGAATAAGGGATCACCAACCCAGAGATTAGAAAGGGAAAGACAAGTGAGGTACATTTAGTTACATTTTTAAATGATTTCACTTTATTATTTGTAAGTATTTCTAAGTTTAATGTGCTTTTATTTAATTGTATAATCTTACTAAACATATTAAATATAGTAAGATTTAGTAAATATGTTAAATATTGCTAATATATTAAAACATTAAATTGCCACAGAAAGTGTTGAAAGCAGGTATAATGGTAGCATTTAAAAATAGGTTGGACCAACCCATGGATAGGAAAGGATTAGATGGATTTGTGCCAAATGGTGGATAATGGGAATGGTGTAAATGGGAACTGTGTCTCACCTCTTTCCTCACTTTTAAATATTCCAAACAATCTCAATAACCTATTATTTTAGATCAAAGGTGTGAATACCTGTTGGGCTATCTGATAAATAGCGAGGATATTCTTCTGTGGTGCTTGTGTCATTTGCTGAGCCCAGTTCTGAGTCAGAACTATCGAAATCAGTTGAAGAACTGGTAAAGGGATCTTCATATAAATCTGTTGATGTGCCCTGTTCTATATTTTTTCAGGAGAGAATGCATTTTCTGTTAATACTCGCAGAAAATTTTACCAAACAAAGTAAAATGTATTCAAACTGATAGAATCATAATTTGTGAAAACAAATTAGTGCAATTAAAATAATAAAATTACAATGTTTAACATATTTAACATCCTTTGCATGTCTTGAAGTAGATTATTATTTTGAATTACCTTAAAGAAAACATAAAAAAAAAAACTAAGACATATACAACTGACAGCAATGAAATAAAGAACTACCTAATGTCCTTTTGTGATGTTGGGTGAGGGATGGATGTACTGCAATGGGGATGAAACTCAGGATTTAGATGCAGAATTAATCTTGGTGAACAACAGTTAAATAAGGCGGGTTGTAATATTATTAGAAATATTCCCCAAAGAACAACTGCATTAATTTTGTAAAACTTTTCACGTTACTTTGATACTTGTAGTGGCTAAGAATTCATTTGAACCATGTTTAGTGGCATCTTGAATGTGTTTGTGAGTGTGCCATCTGCTTTATGCCGTGAAATGGTAAACACGTTAATTGTAATAATAGTGATCATTTAGTAATAACACATAAAATCTACAAAAGAGCTTTATGATATTGGCGTAGGTGCAAAAGAGCAGAATTCCTATCTAGTGCGCTATCTATTCTTAGACCACAGATGTAATAGATGACACAATTGTAAATAATTATTGGAATGGGTTTAATTAAAATATACCGGGCATTTGTGTATTGTAGCTGAGTGAAAAATAGTGACTTTCACCTGTCAATTCTGCTGGAGTTTCTTTTTTTTATTTTTTTTATTTTTTTTTATATTTTTTATTTTTTAGAAGTACGGTAGATTACAGTAATGTACAACACGTATATATTAATACATTTTTTGTACCGCTTCACTTTTTTAAACTTTAAGAAAGAAAAAGAAAGAAGTAAGAAAAGTGAAGAAAGTGCACAAAGGTTGTGAAGTGCAAAAGAGTGTTGGGAAAAGAAAGCCCCTTAGAAAAGAAGTTAGAGAAGGAAGTAAAGTTAGAAAATAGACCCTAGAAAAAAAAAGAGAAAGAAAGAAGGAACAATCGCTCTATTATAATTCTTATACCATACTTCATAGAGAAGGAACTACCAACCAAGTCTGTTTTTATTTTACCTCCCATTACCAGGTCCAGATACCTTTTATTTATTTATTTGTTTTTCTAAATTACTATTGCACCTCATGCTTGTAATAGGTCCAAAAACGTAGACCACGTCTTTTGAAATTGATCTACTTTGCCTACTAGGAGGAATCTCATCTCTTCCAGATGTAATGTTTCCAACATATTTGATGTCCACATTTTTATTGTTGGTGTGGGCGCATTTTTCCAGAATTTAAGTATAAGCTTTTTTCCCATTATTAGCCCATAATTGAGTAAATTCTTCTGATACACGTTTAATTCAGGAATACCTTCCGATATTCCAAAAATAATCCATTCTGGTTTTGGTACCAGTTTTATTTTGATTAATTTTGAAAAAATATCAAATATTTCAAACCAGAATTTTTGGATTTTTGTACAAAAAACAAAAGAATGTGCTATGGTAGCTTCTTGACATATACATTTATCACAGATTGGTGAGACGTTAGGAAAGATTTTATTTAGTTTGGTTTTTGAATAATATAATCTATGTAATGTTTTAAATTGGATAAGCGTATGTCGTACGTTGATCGAGCATTTATGCACCTGTAATAAATGATTATCCCAACTCTCTTTTGAAATTTTTATACCTAGATCTTGTTCCCAATCTCTTCTAATTCCATCTGTTGTGGGTATTTCTATATTTAAGATGATATTATATAAGTATGATATTAAATTAACTGATTCCGCCTTTGTCTTCATTGCTTCATCTAGTAAGTCGGAAGGCATATTATAATAATCTTTTGTGTGTGTTTTCAAATAGTCACAGATTTGTAGATATTTAAAATATTGATTATTTTTCAAATTATATTTCAGTTGTAGTTGTTGGAATGATAGTAATTTTTCTAATTCATACAGATCTTCGAGCGTTTTAATTCCCATTCTTTCCCATTGTATAAATGCTTTATCTATGATTGAAGGTTTAAACGATGGGTTATTGACTATTGGTATTAAGAGAGATAGGTTTCTTAATTTTAGATTCTGTTTTATTTGCTTCCATGTTCTAATAGTGCTATATATAATTGGATTTTTATTATAATTTTTATTATTCAAATTTATTGGAGAGAGAATAATCGCTCCTATATTATACGGGGAGCAATCCCCTTTTTCCATTATAATCCAGTCCACCTGCTGGGCAGAATTGTCCAGCAGGTGAATCATATTTTTAATATTTACTGCCCAGTTATAATACATAAAGTTAGGGAGCGCTAGACCCCCCAACTCTTTTCGTTTGTTAAGGTGTGTTCTTTGTATTCTGTGGGATTTGTAATCCCATATAAAATTTGTAATGTCTGAGTCCAGTTTTTTGAAAAACTTTTTTGGGAGATATATAGGTATTGATTGAAATAGGTAAAGGATTTGTGGCAAGAAAATCATTTTTATAGCATTTATCCTACCTATTAAGGACATCGGAAGTGTTTTCCAAAATTTAATCAGATTATTTAATTTCTTAAGTAGGGGATTATAATTAGCTTTAAACATATCATGGTAATTTCTAGTAATCTCAATTCCTAAATATTTGAATTTTTCCATAGCTATTTTAAAAGGGAATTTCCTGAGATGTGTTGAGTCTTTTGGTTTAATCGACATAATTTCACTTTTGTTCCAATTTATTCTATATCCTGAAAAGGATCCAAAGTCCTCAATTAAGTTTAATATATTTGGTATACTAATTTGTGGTTTTGTGATGTACAGTAGTACATCATCAGCATATAGGGATAGTTTGTTGTTTGAATATTTTGTGTTATAACCGTGAATATTCGAGTGTGTTCTTATTTTTTCAGCAAGGGGTTCAATTACCAAAGCAAATAACAGCGGTGATAGTGAACAACAGTTAAATAAGGCGGGTTGTAATATTATTAGAAATATTCCCCAAAGAACAACTGCATTAATTTTGTAAAACTTTTCACGTTACTTTGATACTTGTAGTGGCTAAGAATTCATTTGAACCATGTTTAGTGGCATCTTGAATGTGTTTGTGAGTCTGCCATCTGCTTTATGCCGTGAAATGGTAAACACGTTAATTGTAATAATAGTGATCATTTAGTAATAACACATAAAATCTACAAAAGAGCTTTATGATATTGGCGTAGGTGCAAAAGAGCAGAATTCCTATCTAGTGCGCTATCTATTCTTAGACCACAGATGTAATAGATGACACAATTGTAAATAATTATTGGAATGGGTTTAATTAAAATATACCGGGCATTTGTGTATTGTAGCTGAGTGAAAAATAGTGACTTTCACCTGTCAATTCTGCTGGAGTTTCTGATGGTTCACGGTGTCTCTTAGTTGATTGTGGTGAAGGTGAGTTATGCTCAGCAGATTCCTTTTTGTCCACAAATTGTAATGTAATTTCTGACATAAAATCACTTTTGTGATGTGCTGCTTCCATATATTGTGCGTGCCACTGATTGGGTGGAGGTGTGTAAAGGGGCTGTCCCACTGCGGCGACCTAATCTACGAGTTTAGACAAGTTTGCCCTCGACTCAAACTCTTAGCATGGTCGACACGTGGTCCTAGGAGGTCCTTCGAGGTCACTGGAACACTCCTTCATGCTCGAGGGAAGTTCCCGAATACTCGTGGCCTCAGGTAGGTTGCGGAAAATTTGTCAGCATGTTGAAAAATTTTCCGTGAGTAAAATTGGTCGGCATGGTTCTTTTTAACTCATAGTGCAGTGGAGTGGGGTCGCTATTTAGTTACAGGCAGTCGAGGGCAGCCGTAGGCAATCGCCTTTGCTGACCGGGCATTTTGATTGGCTCACTGGAGTTTTCAGGATCAAGGAAAACCGACCGGTAGGTTAAATGAAAGCTAAACTTTATTATACTTCTTTAAGGTGTCTGCCTCCCTTCTCCTCCCCTTCTCTCCCCCTCTTTCCCCTTCTCTCCCCTTCTCTCTCCTCTCTCCTTCTCGCTCCTTCTCTCCCCCTCTCTCCCCTTCTCCGTCCCCCCCCGCACTCTCTAAAGGACTTAACGTACACTGTGCAGCCGTCTTTCCTTCCTCTTCATCACGGGTCTGAATTTCAGACAGCGCTCCCCCGCTTTCCCTGGCCCCTGTGTGTGTGTGTGTGTGTGTGTGTGTGTGTATCGGTCGATCGATCGATTGATCGATCCAGCTCGCGGTTTCACGCTGACGGTCGATCCAGCTCGAGGTTTTCCAGGTGAGTGCCCTCGAGGTTGAAGACACTCTTCTTATCTCGCGGATTAGGTCGCCGCAGTGGGACAGCCCCTTTACTGAATTAAATCACAGCCGAACTCAGTGTCAGATTTAAATGTCCTTTCAGATGTTTCTCACAACCTGTCTTTGGAACTTGGGATAAACAACTTCATGACATGGAAAGGATTTTAAATTTGGGATGATGTAGAACACAAATATCCAGCAGTAGCTGCTGGGCTGAGTCAGATTCTATGTAGCCAGCACTTTTGAAGCATCCAATTGGTATCACACAGTCTTGTGTAAGGAAGCCCCAGTCATATACAGACCGACCGTGGTTCCTGCCTGGGTTGAGCAGTAGATGTCAAGCATTTGTCACATGGCTCAACCACAAATAATGCCAAATGCCTTTTTGTTTGTGCTACTATTGTATGACTTTTAAAAACTTAAAGCAACCTTAATGACCTATTATATTAGCTAAGAGTGTGATACCTGATGTTGTATCAGTTAAAAATGTAGGATATTCTTCTGTCATGTTTGATTCCATTGCTGAGTCCAGTCCTGAGCCAAAATCAGTTGAAGAATGATTTGAAGTGAAAGGATCGTCATAGAAATATGTTGGCATGCCATCTTCTGTTTATTCAGGTGAGAATACAGTTTATGTTAATATTCACGTACATTTTTGTTAAACAAATTATCAAAATAATAAAATCTAAATTTATGAAGACAAATTAGTGCAATTGCCAAGACCTGCATGGAAACATGGCTTTTGCATCCACTGCACACTTTCCAAGACCTATATGGATACATGACAGTGGGCTTGGGGAAGCAAAGGATTGGCCCTAGATGTGGCATTTGTGTGGGCTCTCAATAGAGGCCAACTCTCCATCTGATTACTTAATGGCTAAAAGCTTTAGCTGCGGTCTGTAGTTAATGTATTGCTCTGAAGCTTGGGACACTATAAATGTTTCTGCTGAGCATCAGTCAGTTGCTCTTGATGATTAGAAAAGGAACCTTCTATGATTCCACAATTAACGAGATTTTGCTGGCATCGTGGTGAAGTCAAGCCGGGAGTGCGTGACTTGTTTATTGTTTACGTAATGTATCACATGAATCTGTCTTTCTGCAAGACTTTCTTCGGTCCCAATTGGCAACACCTTTTGTTTAAATCTCAGAGGATGAGCAATGGAGAGGTGCCTACTTTCAATCCCTCGGTCTTCGCTACATCTACTCCCAAGTTGGTTAACTCCACCCATCTCCTCTGTCCTGTAGTTCTGCCCTTGCTCCTCTCCCCCCTATAGAACAAGAATTGTGTTGCCCTGGTCCTCACCTTTCACCCCACCAGCTTTTGCATCCAACACATGATCCTCTGACATTTCTATCGCCTCCAATGTGTTCCCATCGCCAGTTGCATCTTCCCATCTCCACCCCATTCTGCCTTCTGCAGAGACCCTTCCCGCCATGGATCCTTGGTTCACTCATTCCACCCCACCAAAACCACCCCCTCCCGAGGTACTTTACCCTCCAACTGCAGGAGCTGTAACACCCGTCCCTGGATCCCCTCTCTCGCCTCCATCCAGGGACCCCAGCAGGTCCTTCCAGGTGAGACAGAGGTTCACATGCACCTCCCCTCACCCCATCTACTGCATCCAGTGTTCACGATGTGGCCCTTTGTAAGTTGGCGAAACCCAGCGTAGACTCAGCGACTGCTTCTCCGAACACTTGCGCTCATTCTGCCAAGGCCTACTGGATCTCCCAGTAGCTCAGCGCTTTAACTGTGCTTCCCATTCCCATAACTTTTTGTCCTGGACCTCTCCATTACCCAAATGAGGCAGCATGCAGACTGCAGAAACATCACCCCAGATTCTGCTTGGTAATTTACCCAGCCAATGATATGAACAGTGAATTCTCCAAAGTTAGGTAACCTCTAACAACACCTCCCTCCTCCCTGACCCCCCCGACCCCCCACACTCCCCCTTTCTTCCCCCTTTAATCCTGCTGAGTGCAAACTGAAGGAATTAATATATTCAAAGCTGAGAAATGCAAATCTTTCATCTATCACGCTATCGAGGGTTATGGCAACCGACAGAAAATTACACTGAGCTGGCCACACCGAATCTGCGGTGATCTAATTGTATGGCAGAACAGTCTTGAGGTGCCAAAAGCTCATGCTCACATTCCTATATTGTAAGCTACATTCCAGAATGGAAATTGTTTCTTTAATTTGATTTGCTTATTTTACCTGTTGCAACAAACAACGTCCTTGTAAGTACTTCCCCGTCGTATTTGTAATAGTGAACGCTAACTTTGTAGGTTTGATTTGGCCTTTGCGGAAAAAACCAACAGATGTTATCAGTATAGTTGATAGCGCAATGTATAAATGCATCAAACGGTTTCATCTCAACGAAGTAGTATCCACATGATTCATTAGTCTGGTCAGACCATGTTAAGGTATAACTATAGCTTATGTTTTGTGTTGAGATGGTTCCAAGATCTAAAGTAAAATACAACAAATAAAGAGATATCAAACTTTTACAATGTAGGTCACAGCATAGAGATTTAACATGAAGCTTTGGCTGCCTGTCTCTGATTATCCTAATGAAATTCTAAAACATGAGATGCCAGGATTTAATACTTACATATATCCTCCCATGTCTAACAAGAGCTGTCCTGATGTGCTGCCACTGGTCTATTCTTTTCCTATTGCATGACCTGCTGCATTTGGTTGGGTCAACGTTCAGAAAAGAACATTTCCTTCGCCCCTTTTATTTTTCTAAATTCCTAAAAGTTTATTTAATTATAGGCACTGCAATATAACCATAATTCAACCAATATTGTCAATATTTCATTTTGAACTCACCATTTGGGATTTAGTACCTGATTTTGAAAATCAGAACGTGTAAAATGTTTCTTGTATGCGCTGTGACACCGATGACCTTTTGTTTCCAGCGGTTATTGTTATTTTTCCAATGCTGTTGTCAAGGTAATCTCACAATAGAATATTTCTAATACATTTACGCCAATTTAGTTGAATGCTATAGAATCATAGAGCATGGAAACAGGCCCTGTGGCCCAACTCATCCCTGCTAACCAAAATGCCCCATTTAAATTAATCCTATTTACCTTCATTTGGCCATATCCCTCTAAACATTTCCCATGTAAATGTTGTTATTGTATCTGTCTCAACTACTTTCTCTGACAGCTTTTTTCATAGACCTTCTGTATCAAAAAGTTGTCCTTCTCATCTTTAACCTCTTTAGTTCTTGATTTCTTTTGAATGGAAAAAAATCTTGGTGTATTCACCCTATTTATTCCCTTTATATTTCATACACCTCTATAAGATCCCCATTTGTTTCCAAAAAATAAAGTCCTAACCTGCCCTAACTCAACTTATAGTTCAGGGGCTCAAGGCCTGGCAACAGCCTCGTATGTTTTCTCTGCACTCTTTCGAGCTTAATGATATTTTATAGCAGGGTGCCCAAAACTGAACACGGTATTTCAAGTGCAGCCCCACCAACATCTTGTACAACAATAACATAACAACCCAAATCCCTAGCTGAGGAAGGCCAATGTGCCAAAGCCTTCTACACCACGTCATATGTCTGTGACGCCACATTCAGGGACCTACATACAGTACCTGCACTCCTGGATCCCGCTGTTCTGCAACACTCGCCCGGACTCTACAATATACTGCAAAGTTCCTGCCCGGGTTTAGATTCCCAAAATGCAACATCTCACACTTAACTGAATTAAACTCTATTAACCATTCCTTGACCCACTTGCCCAACTGATCAAAATCCTGCTGTTATTCTTAATTAAAGCAAAACGGAAAGTTAGAACCCAAAATATTTAAGAATCCTGCTATGTATAATGGGAAGGTAGACAAAAATGCTGGAGAAACTCAGCGGGTAAGGCAGCATCTATGGAGCGAAGGAATAGGTGACGTTTCGGGTCGAGACCCTTCTTTAGACTGATGTGGGGGGGGGGGGGGCGGGAAGAAGAAAGGAAGAGGCAGAGACTGGGCTGTGGGAGAGCTGGGAAGGGGAGGGAAAAGAGGGAGAAAGCAAGGACTAACTGAAATTGGAGGTCAATGTTCATACTGCTGGGGTGTAAACTACCCAAGCGAAATATGAGGTGCTGCTCCTCCAATTTGTGGTGGGACTTACTCTGGCCATGGAGGAGGCCCAGGACAGAAAGGTCGGATTGGGAATGGGAGGGGGAGTTGAAGTGCTGAGACACCGGGAGATCAGGTTGGTTATTGCAAACTGAGCGGAGGTGTTGGGCGAAGCAATCGCCAAGCCTACACTTGGTCTCACCAGTGTAGAGCAGCTGACACCTAGCGCAGCAGTTGCAATAGTTGAGGTTGGAGGAGGTGCAGGTGAACCTCTACTGCACCTGGAAAGACTGCTTGGGTCCTTGAATGGAGTCAAGGGGGGAGGTAAAGCGACAAGTGTAGCATTTCCTGCAGTTGCAAGGGGAAGTACCAGGGGAGGGGGTGGTTTGGGTGGGAAGGGACGAATTGACCTGGGAGTTACGGAGGGAGCGGTCTCTGCGGAAAGCCAAAAGGGGACGAGATGGGAAGATGTGGCCAGTGGTGGGATCCCGTTGGAGGTGGCGAAAATGTCGGAGGATTATCTGTTGTATGTGATGGTTGGTAGGGTGGAAGGTGAGGACAAAAGGGACTCTGCCCTTGTTATGAGTGAGGGGATGGGGAGTGAGAGCAGAGCTACGAGATATAGAAGAGACCCTGGTGAGACTCTCATCTATAGTCGAAGAGGGGAACCCCCTGTTCCCTAAAGAATGAGGACATCTCCGATGCCCTGGTTTGGAACACCTCATGTTGGGTGCAGATGCGGCATAGACAGAGGAATTGGAGTAGGGGATAGAGTCTTTACAGGAAGCAGGGTGGGAAGAAGTGTAATCCAGATAGCCATGGGAGTCAGTGGGTTTGTAGTAGATGTCGGTCAGTAGTCTGTTACCTGCGATGGAGATTGTGAGATCTGGAAACGGTAGGGAGATGTCGGAAATGCTCCAGGTGAATTTGAGTGCCAAATGGAAGTTAGTGGTGAAATGGATGAAGTCAGTGAGTTCTGCACCAATGCAGTCGTAGATGTGGCGGCAGTAGAGTTCGGGGATAGGGCCACGGTACGCCTCGAACAAGGATTGTTCGACTTACCCTACAAAGAGGCAGGCATAGCTACTCCTTGGATTTGGAGGAAATGGGAGGAGTCAAATGAAAAGTTGTTGAGTTTAAGGACCAGCTCCGCTAGGCGGAGGAGCGTATCGGTAAACGGGGATTGGTTGGTTCTGTGATCGAGGAAGAAATGGAGGGCTTTAAGACCCTCCTGGTGGGGGATGGAGGTATAGAGTGACTGGGCATCCATGGTGAAGATGAGGGAATGGGGGCCTGAAAAACGGAAGTCATGGAGGAGACGAAGAGCGTGTGAGGTGTCTTGGACATAGATAGGGAGGGATTTGACCAGGGGGGATAGGATGGAGTCGAGGTATGTGGAAATAAGTTCGGTGGGACACGAACAAGTAGAAACGAAGGGTTTCGGCCCGAAACGTTACCTATTTCCTTCGCTCCATAGATGCTGCTGCACCCGCTGAGTTTCTCCAGCATTTTTGTGTACCTTCGGTCTGCCAGGACAGTCAGGTTTGTGGATTTTCGGGAGAAGGTAAAATCAGGCCGTGCGGGGCTGGGGAACGATGAGGTTGGAGGCTTGGGAGGGCAGGGAGCCGGAAGTGATGAAGCCAGTGATAGTGTTTCAGATAATGGCCTGGTGCTCGTCTGTGGGGTCATGGTCCAAGGATAAGTAGGAGGAGGTGTCTGAGAGTTGGCCCCTGGACTCAGACCGGTAGAGGTCAGCACGCCAGACTACCACGGCACCTCCCTTGTCGGCAGGTCTGATCACCCAGTCTGGGTTGTTGCAGAGTGAGTGGAGGGCTGTATGTTCAGGGGGGGAGAGGTTAGAGTGAGAAAGGAGAGTGGAGAATTTGAGGCGGTTGATGTCCTGCCGGCAGTTTAAAATAAAAAGGTCTAAAGCAGGTACATGGCCATGAGGGGGAGTCCAAGAGGAGGGGGTCAATTGGAGATGGGAGAAGCGGTCATCACTAGGGGCTGAGGACTCCTTCCCATGGAAAAACTTTTGGATATGGAGGCAACGGGAGAAGAGCTCCACATCGTGGCGGACGCGGAACTCATTGAAGTGGGGATGGAGGGGAACAAAAGTGAGGCCTCTGCTGAGGACAGACCGTTCGGTATCAATAATGGGCAGGTTTCCTTGTCTGTTGATTGATCTCTAGGCTGCCCATAGGATTAATCTTCTTCATGAAGAGGATAATATACATCCCCGAAACAAAAGCATCTCTCTGCACCTCTGAACCCACACTGCCGTACATCCAAATCTCTCAAACACAAACCTGTAACTGGCCAATTTTCCCTTTTCTTGACACACGTTTTGTTCTCATTTAAAAGAAAATTCATGCTCTAGTTTTTCTAGTCAAATATCTAGATTTTTTTGTTTATTACATGGTAGTCTACTATATTATTAAAGATTCACAGCATCATGAAAGCTACATCAGCTTTCATTATTTTAAGTCAAATAAGTGGAATAACAACTAATTTCCCCAATCTTTAATATACCCACTGACATCTTGTGAGCATCCGTTCACTAAAAGTTTAATATGATCGTTCATTTTAACCTTGTTGCTTCCAGAGCAATGCAGCAGCCCCAAACTCCTGCCTTGTCAAAGATATCTATGGGCTGATTAGATTACTGTTGCCCTGTAGCTGCAAACACATCCACAACAAAGAATTTGCTTTCTCCCTCATTCTCCTTCCCTCCCCAGCTCTCCCACAGCCTACTGTCTCCGCCTCTTCCTTTCTTTTTCCCACCCCCCCCCCACATCAGTCTGAAGAAGGGTCTCAACCCGAAACGTCGCCTATTCCTTCGCTCCATAGATGCTGCCTCACCCGCTGAGTTTCTCCAGCATTTTTGTCTACCTTCGATTTTTCCAGCATCTACAGTTCTTTCTTAAACATTTCACAACAATGACAGTTATTTTCTTTTCCTCCAACAATTCTAATCAAGTTTCTAGCGCATTACCTTGCCGACTAATGTTAGGGCATAAAGCTGTGCCAGTTATTTCTGTGTTGCTGGGTTGTTCTCCACTCTTGTTGGATGGTGGAGGGTTGAACGCCTGAGGCATTTGTGTGGAAGTTGCCATTGTCGTCATTTTCGTCACGTTCGGCATGACTGTAAAGCAAAGCACCATTTTGACCTCAATTGTACAATGATGGCAAGGTGCAATGGATTCACATACTTTATTTTCTTAATATTCATGGAAATCTTTGTATCAAAGAAGTAAAATCCTTTTATAATACTAGAAGAGAGAGAACATAGAAGAATGCAGCACAGGAACAGGCCATTCTTCCCATCGTCTCTGTGCTGGCCATGATACAATACCATATGATAGAACTTTATTTATCCCAGAAGGGAAATTGATCTGCCAACAGTCATGAAACACAAAATACATGAAACATGAAATTAAAGCATGATGCCTATCTAACAAAGACCACAAGCTGTATGTGATCTGTATTTCTTTATTCCCTGCCTGTTCAGGTGCCTGTTTAAATGCCGTTTCTGCTTCCACCACCTCCCCTGTTAGCGCTATCCAGGTACCTACCACACTCTTGTAAAATATAATCTGTCGCACTCAGCCCCTCTGAACTTTTCCCCATCTCACCTTAAACCAATGCCATCTAGTATTTGCCATTTCCATCCTGGGAAAAAGATTGTGACTACCTACTTTAACTCTGCCTCTCATGACTTTACACACAGGTCATGTAAGGATGTACAGGATTTTCCCCTCACCCTCGTTTCCAGAGCTTTTCTGCTTCATCTGTTTTTCTGCACCAACCGAGGTCATGTGATAATGAAAAGACAATACCCCCCGGCCCACTAATGACACCCCTCCTGGATCGCTAAAGCACCAAGGAGTGGCAGAAACTTAAATAAAACAAATATAAAATGTGAACTGAATGTGAATGAAATGACCTGCCGACCCACCCCCGGCTCCCACCGTCTCCATGGCCGTTAAGAGCCTCGGCTTCTGACCTCAATCCCAACTTGCAAGGTGCACCAGCGAGCCCTTCTTCACCCACCATACATTACATTGACACGGCCATAGTTGTGGCTCACGTTGTAGCACGTGGGGACAGCGATTTTTTCGGGCAGCTGCCCCCTCTTTCTCCTCCCTCTTGTACCCTTCCTCCCCCCTGTTTCCTCACAGGTCAGAGACCCGGGTTTATTCCTGACCTCGGGTGTTGTGAGTGCAGACTTTACATGTTCTCCTAGTGATCGCGTGGGTTTCCTCCGGGTGCTCTGGTTTCTTTCCACATTCCAACAACATGTGGATTTATAGGTTAAATCCCCTCTGTACATTGCCTCTAGTGTGTAGGGAGTGGATAGGAAAGTGGGATAACATAAAACTGGTGTGAATGATGGTCAGCGTGGACTCGGTGGGCCAATTGGCCTGTTTCCATGCTATACTTCTAAACTAAACCTCTACACCACTACTCTGTCATCGATGAAAAGGTTGGTCCCATGTGGCTTAATTGTCTGGATCAGCCTACCTTGAGGGACTGTCAAATGGTTTACTAAAGTTCATGTAGATATCTTTCACTGCCCAACCCTGAACAAACAGGTTGAACAAAACTGTTTGTGAAATGAGACAAATGCCATTAAAAATGGATCACTGCAAAATACCTTTCCTACCCATAGCATGCCTTGAAGGGGTGCATCACTTGGAAGTGAGATTTCCTCATGCAGACCAGTACACCAAACATCAATAAATACATTTTGGATGCGTCCCAGTGAAGTTAGATATGAAATTATTGTGCATTCATATCCCACTCTAGGGCAAGATTTGAATTGAAAGTATAAAGCTATCTTACTAAATACATAGCTGAATAAGTTGAGTTGAGTTGAGTTTAGTTTAGAGATACAGTGTGGAAACAGACACTTCGGCCCACTGAGTCTGGCCGTCCAGCGATCCCCACACATTAACACTGCCCTACACACACTAGGGACAATTTTATATTGATGCAAAGCCAATTAGCCTACAAACCTGTACATCTTTGGAGTGTGGGGGGAAACCGAAGATCTCGGCGAAAACCCAAGCAGGTCACGTAGAGAACATACAAACTCCGTACAGACAGCACCTGTCATCAGGATCGAACCCGGGTCTCTGCCGCTGTAAGGCAGTAGCTCTACCATAATGCCACCCAGTTCTAATACTATTATATTGTCTCAAGAACAACATTATAAAGCTGAATCATGATTGGTGTCATCACAAATGCCTCTGTGACCATTTGTTTATTCAGTAAATAAAGAATACAGTGATTCAGGGCACAGCTTTAAAGAGAGGAGAGGTGGGCTGGGGTAGAGTAGACACGGTGTGGAGCTTTGAAATCTACATGAGATTGCCTCACAGTCAATTTTTGTGATTTGCTTCAAAGAGAGATTATTTGCAATGGAAAAATATTTCTTGCATCTCCCTTGACTTTGCTCAGAATTCATGAAGCAATTTTTCAGTCAGTGGTGGGCATTGCGGTCAAGGTCATGATGTCTAATTAATCTCCATGTTAATTTTGAGGAATTATCAAGAGCTTATCTTGCAGATGCGGACATCGACTCTAACATTCGTAAGTGAAAATCTGAATGTTAACGTCAGTTTCAGTAAAATAACATTGATCGACACTGTTCATTTGTCAATTATTATTATGGCAACAAATTCCACACCGGCAATAAGATCCGGGTTTGATCCTGCTACGGGTGCTGTC
The DNA here is from genome assembly GCA_038087875.1 of Malacoraja senta. NCBI lineage: Eukaryota > Metazoa > Chordata > Chondrichthyes > Rajiformes > Rajidae > Malacoraja > Malacoraja senta. The sequence continues at coordinate 8,343,070 of CM075984.1, read as the reverse complement.
TGTATGGAGTTTGTACGTTCTCCCTGTGACCGTGTGGGTTTTCTCCGGGTGCTCTAGTTTCCTCCCACATCCCAGAGATGTACAGGTTTGTAGGTTAATTGGCTTTGGTAAAAATTGTCAATTGTCCCTAGTGCTAGTGTACGGGGTGATCGCTGTCCGGCACGGATTTGGTGGGCCAAAGGGCCTGTTTCTGCGCTGTATCTCTTAAGTAAATTCTAAAGTCTAAAGTAAAATAAATTCTCGACCTCAGTTATTTAGCTCTTCACACAAATGGTCTTTATTTAAATTGAAAACTAATTTCTCCTAGAGCATCCCTTTCTTTGATATAGTTATTACCTGTGACACGGTAATATTTGTAATTCTAAGTGAGCTTTTCTTGAGTTGTCTGGTGCTATCTAGAAGCTTGAATACCTTGCTCTGAGTTTGCGGCTTTCAATTAGATATATACCCAATATGAGTATGCCCAATGGAACTGGAGTGTGGTTTGACAATTCACTTAAGCACCAGTATTACTGAGGGAGTAGTAGATGGGTTGTGAGATGGGTAGAGTGGACATTAGCACCCAATAATCATTACTGACCTGAAATAGTGCACATATATATATAATATGGTGCCCGTTTAACTTGCCTCTTCAAACACTGTGAAATATAGGGGGCTCTTTGTCATTTTAATAACCTCAAAGGATTCTACAGTAAGTCAAAGTACATTTCATTTTTGAGTGGTGGCATAATACAGCAGCGATTACTGTTCCTCTATTTCTTCTCGTGTGAACATATCAATATAGAATGGTGATGTGTAAACTAATATACTAATTTCAACAAATAACTATCATTAATCCTATCGAAATCCAAATGGTGCCTACACTGTTACATTCTTATCAGTACAAAAAAATACATCTTTAAAGCATGCAGTGAGCTTCCTAGATTTCAACAAAAGAGTCAAATAATGGTCCCCCAGTGATTCACTGCACCCTTGCTGAAGTACAGTATATAGTCTATTCTGTCTTTTCAAAGATTGTATGGAAGTTCCTGGGTAGGTCAAGCGAAACAAGAGAAAGATTCTCTGAGCTTGAAGCTCAGAAGGCTCCTATTTATTTCAATTTACATGTTTATCCCCTTGGCTTGAAGTTGTCTGAAAGTCTAGAGGGGCAATGCACAGACATTAGATCCCACTTTTGATTCCTGTTTGGTGGTGAGTGTTAATTTCTGCAAAATATTAGTTGGTGTACAATAATTGACTAATGAGTACAGTTGTCCACTAGTAGCATGCAAGGGACTGTAACTAGGGATTTGGAGTCAGTTCCTGTACAGTAAAAGGAACATAGACAGAAATATGTTTGATATAGGGACTGAAATATTTCACTTTGAGCTGTAAATTTCCACAATCCTACGCTAAAGTTTCACTGGACCACAATTGTTTGAACTTGGGTGCTTTTCAATTGATTGCTTAATCTCTTCATGTTTTCCGAACTTTAAATTAACGTTTGAGTAACACAATGCCCACTAAGGGGAGATCTAAATGTGTAGGAAGGAACTGCAGATGCTGGTTTGAACCGAAGATAGACACAAAATGCTGGAGTAACTCAGCTGGACAGGCAGCATCTCTGGAGAGAAGGAATGGGTGATGTTTTGGGTCGAGACCCTTCTTCAGACAGTCAGGGGAGAGAGAGATACAGATTTAAGGAAGGGTAAGGTGAAAAAAGGAGAGATCAAAAGAGATGAAGTTCAAGGAAAATGTAGAATAAATCATTGTTAGGTCGGAGAAAGTGACAACAAAACAAACAGAAATAAAATGTAGTCAGGGGGACAGTCAGTCTGGTCGGAGAACTGGGAAGGGGGAGGGATGGAGAGAGAGGGAAGGAAAGAGTTACTTGAAGTTAAAGAAGTCAATATTCATACTGCTGGGGTGTAAGCTGCCCAAGTAAAATATGAGGTGCTGTTCCTCCAATTTGCACTGGGCCTCACTCAGATATGAATATATTTATTTCCTACCTGTTAGCTGTTGTGCTTGAGCAAAAGCAACAAAGAGAACGGAGCAGGTCCACAACATGTTTCTGCACTGGTTGATCCCAACTACCGAACTAACATTGCAAGGTGCCGCATTATATCTTCAACAATACATATGAATGTAGGGTGGGAACTCTTTCAGATATGATGAACAGATGTAGGTAATTGGCTGTATTGAGTTAAGTAAATTTCAATAGTAAACTTAATAATTAGTTGGAAACCTGCTTGAGCAAGTTCTAAACACGAAGTAGCCACGAATTAATTTGTATTTAGCAGCATTCCATTGAGAATAATGAAATAATCTATAATTTCATTGTTAAAGCCTCAATGAAAAAAATAAATATCGTCAGCACTCCGACCACAGGAGTGCGATTATGTTACACAGTGCAGGGCAGTCACGTTAACATTTGGCATGCAGAAGAAACTGCAGAGGCTGCAATCTTGAGGGAAAATAACAAAGAGCTGGAGGAACTCAACTAATCAGGCAGCATCTGCGGAGTGAATTGGACGGATGACGTTAGGCCGAGACCCTCATTCAGTCTGAAGAAGGGTTTCGGCCCGAAACGTTACCTATTTCCTTCGCTCCATAGATGCTGCTGCACCCGCTGAGTTTCTCCAGCATTTTTGTGTACCCTCATTCAGACTGATGGAGTTGGGGGAAGAAAGCTGGTCGAGAAATGTGAGGGGAAGGGGCGGTGCAAGAACTGGCCAGTTCTAGATGGATCCAAGAAAGAAGGGGAGGATTGGCAGATAGGTCATCTGGGGGGGAGAAGAGGGGAATAATAATCGAGGCTGCAGGTGATAAATGGAAAAGGTAAAGTGGTGCAAATGGTGCAATCTGATAAAATGAAAAGAGTGTAGTGAAATATAGAACGAGGGAGGGATGGTGGGTAGAAGGGAATGTGTGAGGGGGTTAAAATAAATAAGAGAACTGGAGTAGGGAGGGGCGGGTGAAGAGTGGGTGGAGGAGAGTAAAGAAAAAAATTGAGAGGGACAGGGATGGCCAATGGAAAGAAAAATCTGTGCAAGTGGAACAAAGGGGGCTGTTGGTGTTTACCTTAATGTGTTCCATTCAATGTTCATGCCATCGGGATGTGGGCTCATCAAGCAGATTATGTAGTGCTGTTCAAGAAGTGTGAGGAAGGGTGCTGACCTGAAACATCATATACCACATTCTAGAGTAGTCCTGAACTACTAGCTACCTAATAGGACTATCCTTGATCAGACTTTGCTGGCTTTATCTTGCATTAAATGTTATTTCCTTATCATGTATCTATACACTGTAAATGGTTCGATTGTAATCACGTATTTTCTTTCCGCCGACTGGATAGCGCGCACCAAAAGCTTTTCACTGTACCCCGGCACACGTGACAATATACTGAACTGAAACTGAAATATGTTCATTATTTCCCTTCATAGATGCTGCCTGATTTGCTGAGTACCTCCAGCAGTCTCTTCTTTGCTCAAGATTCCAGCATCTGTGATCTCTTGTGCCTCGATGAGGTGCCATTCTTCCATTTTGCACGTGGCTTCACGCTGGCAATGGAGGAGATGAGAACAGACGGGAAGGGGGAATGAAGGCGGCAGCAACCGAGAGCTCCCGCTGATCCTGGTGGAAGGAGCACGTGCTCAGCGACGCGCTCACCTGCCGAGGCTTGGGCTCACCGATGTAGAGGAGCCAACAGAGAATACCGGATGGAATATACAAGGCTGGAGATGTAAACCTCTGTTTCACCTGAGCTTTCTCTGTAGCCACTTAAATTCTCCTTCCCATTCCCATACTAACCTCTCTATAATTGGCCTCCTCCACTGCCAGAGTGAAGCATGCAAACTAGGAGAACAGTAACTCATATTCCATTTGGGTGCCTATAACTCAATGGCATGAACATTGACCTCCAGTTTTAGGAAGCTTGCCCCCTCCCCCTCCCCTCCACATCCTCCTCCTCCCCCGCCCCCTCTTCTAACCCCCCCCCCTACTTATCTACACAGTTCTCTGACTGTAACACCTTTCTTTCCATTCCAAACAAACAGCTGGAGGAACTCCATGGATCAGGCAGCATCTGTGGACAGATGAAGGTTTGGGTTGGGATCCTTCCAAAGATAGATCAGCGACGATTGAATGGCAGAATAGACTTGATGAGCCGAATTCCCTAATTCTGCTCTTAAAACTTATGAACTATGAGCAATAATCTCACTCGATGCTGAAAAAGCATTTGATCAGGTTGAATGGTCTTATTTATTTTCAGTGATGGAAAATATGCAACTAGGGGAGAAATTCTGTACATGGATAAAACTGTTATATACAAATCCTACGGCTAGAATATTAACAAATCAAAGGTTGTCATCAAAATTCAACCTATCTAGAGGTTGTAGACAAGGATGCCCGTTATCTCCATTATTATTTGCTTTAGCTATTGAGCCACTTGCAGAAAGAGTTAGGGGTCATCCGGAAATATATGGGTATATCACAAAGGACACAGTGAATAAAATTTCTCTATACGCAGATGATGTACTAATTTACATTACAAAACCAGAAATTAGTATTCCAAACTTATTAGAGCTAATAACCCAATTTGGTTCACTCTCAGGATACAGAATAAATTGGAATAAAAGTGAAATTATGCCAATAAGGGAACATAACGAACACATAATACAACAATTTCCATTTAAAATAGTAAACGAAAAATTTAAATACCTAGGTATCTATGTAACTAAGATATATACATCATTATTTAAAGCAAATTTTCCCCCACTACTGAATAAACTACATAAGAATATTCAATACTGGAAAACACTTCCTATCTCAATGATTGGCAAAATTAATGCCATAAAAATGATTTTTTTACCGCAAATATTATACCTTTTTCAGACAATTCCGATATATTTGTCAAAAAACTTTAAAAAAAAATTGGACTCTATTGTTAATGATTTTATCTGGAATTATAAGAATCATAGGATAAACAAAAGACATTTGTGTAAATCAAAAATAAATGGAGGTTTGGTTTTACCCAACTTTCTGTTTTATTTTTGGGCAGTTAATATTAAAAATATGAATTTCTGGTTGGAAGAAATAGAACAACAACCAGATTGGTTAAAAATGGAAAAGGAAGATTGTTTGCCTTTTGATATCGGTTCGATATTATTTGCTACATCTAAATTAAACAAAAAAATTTATAGGGAAAACCCTATAATATTTAGTGCCATACGAATTTGGAAACAATTAAAAAAGACATTAAAATTAGATAATTTATCACTTTTTCTCCCAATTGTGGATAACCCTTTGTTTAAACCCTCATGGCTGGACAGGGGTTTTACACAATGGAAGAATTATGGAATTAAAAATATGGGACAACTTTATAAGGAAGGCACCTTTCTGACATTTCAGGAGTTGCAACAGACTTATGGACTTCGAGGAAATGATTATTTCAGATATCTTCAACTCAGAGATTATGTAAAATCGAATACTCAAAACTTTCGAATTAGAAATTCAGAAATTCTTGACGAATGTTGGAATAAACATCCTAATACAGAAAAATTAATATCTTATATATATAATATCTTATTAGACAGTGACATTCCATCGACGGACTTACACAGACAAACATGGGAAAAATAATTAAATCAAATAATAACGAAAGATACTTGGGAAGAAAGTTTACAACATATACATCAATGTTCATTAAATGCCAGACATTCTTTAATACAATTTAAAGTAATACATAGATTACATTATTCAAAAACAAAATTACATAAAATCTTTCAACATATCTCACCTATATGTGATAAATGTCAACATTTAGAAGCCACCTTATCATATGTTTGCAAACTGTACAAAAATTAAAAAATTCTGGGTAAATATTTTTAGTATAATATCTAAAGTGACCAGCACACAAGTGGACCGGGATCCAAAATTTATAATACTTAGAACATCAGAATTAAATCAAACATTTACAACAACACAAAGAAACTTTATTGATTATAGTATAATAACAGGAAAAAAATTAATTCTAAAATTTTGGAAAGGCCCTACGGCCCCCACAATCAAAATGTGGATTATAGAAATGACGGAGACCTTAAACGTGGAAAGAATCAGATTTTCTCTGTTGGACAAACAGGAATTATTCGTTGGAACATGGTCTCCCTTTATTGATTATTTAAAGGGTCAGAATGGTTCAGCACGGGAACCTGACTAATGCTCGGGCTAAAAAATGGATGAAATGCTATATTCTGAAATGTACGAATATATCTCGAATGAAGTTTTTTATTTTAATAAATTTTTCCACTCTTCTTTAACTATCTTTCTCTTTTGTTTTTTTGTTTTTTTTGTGTTTTTTATTTATTTATTTATTAATTTTTTACCCTCTCTTTTTCTTCTCTTTCTTTTCTTTCTTTACTTCATCTATCTTTTTAGTTCTATCTAGTTTAAAATAAAAAAAAATAAAAAAAAGGCAAAAGGTATTGGAGACAATGTAATAATAATTGATAATATTATCAATTTAAAAATGTAAGACTGTAATGATGTTAATAGGTTGTGTACTTATCTCCAATAAAAAATATTTTCAAAAAAAAAAACAAAAAAACTTATGAACTAAATAAATAGTATTGGAAATTAAGAGTTGTAAAATGTCTTAATCTGAAAAGTGGTCTTCAACCTGAAACATTAACTGAATTAATGAAAAACCCACACAATCCGCATTCATCTCACTGTTAATATCGGGAAGAAAGTATAGGAGCCTGAGAACCATTACCTCCAAGTTTGGAGACAGTTCCTTCTCAGCAACTATCTGGCGATTGCACCACACTGTACAGCCCTACTGTAGCAAGTAATTACTATCGACTTTAGCTTAATTTTAGTTTAGTTTAATTTTAGTTTAGTTTAGAGATACAGCACAGCAACAGGCCCTTCGGCCCATTGAATCTGCAATCCCCAAACATCAACACTATCCTACACACACCAGGGACAAGTTACAATTTGACCCAGCCAATTAACTTACAAACCTGTATGTATTTGGAGTTTGGGAAAAAACTGAAAATCTTGGAGAAATCGCACGCAGGTCACGGGGAGAACGTACAAACCCCGTACAGACAGCACCCATTGTCAGGATTGAACCTGGGTCTCTGGTGCTGTCAGGCAGAAGCTGTGCCACCGTGCCGCACACATTTATTTAGGTTGCATTACACACTACAATTTGCACTGTTATGGTCTTCCTGCTAATTTATTCCATTATTGATTTTTGTATATTAATTTGTGGTGCCTGTAAAGCGGCAGCATGTAAGAATTTAATTATTCTGTTTCCGCTGAGTATAGTAATTAAACTGAATTTTAAAACTGATTTGAACAGATTCTGTATTCACGTGACTTCCAGTTAGGAGCAGGATTTATAGGAATTATTCTGTCCATGAGCATTCAGAAAGTGAACAATGGACGTCTTATGCCAACAGTTTGCATTCACTTGGTGCTCACGCCCATTGCGGGTTGATTACTCGTGTTCCATGATGTGTCTGCGGATGGAGTTTTCCTTTAAAAATTTCACCACGGGATCCGGCCCTGAAGGTAGTGGAAGAAGAGGTGCTGTGGCAATTGCTTTTCAAAAGTATGCTTTGTTCATAAAATCTTCAAATACATTAAAAACACATCTATATGACACCATTCTCAATGCACGCAAATCATTATTTATTAACAAAATGTTCATTATTTGAAGGGTATCCACTTTTCATTGTCTATGGTGTCAGGGGTTGTAGGGAGAAGGCAGGAGAATGGGATTAGGAGAGAAGATCGATCAGCCATGATTGAATGGCATAGATTTGATGGGCCGAATGGCTCCTATTAATTATGTCCCATGTGATAGTCTAAGAGGTTTTTACACCCTTCACTGATGTGGGTGGGGGATAACATTTACTTGTGGGAGGGGATTAACATTTATTCGTGGGTGGGGGTTAAAAAAAATTCCATGTTGTAATCAACCTTCAATGTGAACCACAGCACAGTCCTTGTCCATGAAATGTGACAGTCTGCAGTAGTCAGTCACAGACAGACAGTCAGGGTGGTGCACTGGTAGAGTTGCTGCATTATAGATCCAGATCCTAACTACAGGTGGTGTGTGTACGTTCTCCCCGTGACTGCATGGGTTTTCTCTGGGTGCTCTGGTTTCCTCCCACTTTCCAAAGACATGCAGGTTTGCAGGTTAATTAGCTTCTGTAAAATTGTCCCGAGTGTGTAGAATAGAACTAAAGTACAGCTGGTTGGCGAGGACTTGGTGAACTGAAGGGCCTGTTTCCACGTTTCATCTCTAAACTTAATTAAACAGATCCTCGAACTGGAAGCCCACTAGGATTCAGATAGTCTGAAGTGTGTCTTTCTCCCAGTTAATATCTTTCCTGCAGCATTTATCTCAGTGCGTATCCAGGAAACATATCACAGAGTGCACGAGGCTTGCTTAAAAGGCCTGTCTCACGAGTCTGCGGTCATTGGCGGCGAAACGGGAAGAATCTGCCGCCATAGATCGCGCACTCGTGAGAACGCACAATTCCGGGGCCGTGCGGCGGTGTTCCCGACGGTGCTAAAATAAAACCTACACTGTTGAAAAATATTTTCCTACCGCACAGCCTCCACCAGTGATGCACGAGTGCGGCACGGCCGCCCGCACGGCCGCCGCCAGTGTGGCTCGAGCGCCGTGCGTCAAACGTGCACCGCCACAGCCTCCGCCAGTGAGGCACGTGTGCGGCACGGCCGCAGGCACAGCCACTGCTACAGCGCCGCGATCAGGACGGCCGCCGCCACAGCCGCCGCTAGTGAGTCACGTGCGGTGGGCCGACGTCATCGCAGTCGGCCCGCCCTTTTTTTAACTTACCGCAAGCACGTGGGACCAGCCGTATTTGAATCACTCGGCCCCCGCGCAGCATCCGTGCAGCGCTCCCGTGGATAGGCTCAGTGCTCTCGCCGTTGCCGTGCGGTCCACTCTACAGGCGAAGCCGCGCTTCACCGCCGATGACCGCAAACACGTAAGACAGAGCCTTTACACAACAGAACTGCATAGGATGAACCTTGGCAAAGATTGTATCTTTTTTTCCAGATTCTCCTGGCAAACACACCCTGCAGAAAGAGATAAATGACTGGCTCATCCACACCAGAGTCACTGTGTTGGTACGAAGACTCCAACTGTGCAGGAAGGATCTGATGAGGAGGACTTTACTTGCCACCAGCCCCATGAGATCTCGGTGCTAGTTTGAAAGTTCTGATGAAGAGGCTTTCTACCAAGTGGCTTTGCTAGTTGCCATAGTTCCTGTGTAATGGCAAATTTTCAACTGTTCCAGTGTCCTCTTTTCCAGTTGCCATTAATACACAGGTACAGTTGGAGTAATCTTACGCAGACCTAATAGAACAGATCTCCCCGTCGTTATTTCCAGTTTAGTTGATTGTTTATTGAGGTAGTTGTACTAACAAAGAGATGAACGTACCAGGTTTTCCTAATTCTGCATGCAAGTTGTAGCTGGTTGCTCTGTCTGGTGAGAACTGTATGCTCTCCCTCCCTGTGCCTATCCCCTATGCCCTTACATAACACCTGATGACCGCCCCAAGTGTCCAAAATAATGCTGCAAGATAAATCTAAGCAAAATAATATGATATGCCAACAATAAACATAAATGGCTCCTACATCTGGGTACTATCAATAGTAGCCAGGATTGAGTGTCGTCTGCGCGGATCACTACCTGGTTGACATGTTCTCAAAGGAACCCTACGGTTAAACCTTTCCCGTGTGGAATAGATGGTAAAACATATACTCTCTGTAGCCCTTCCAACTATTTCCATCATTTCTACCATTCCAAATGTTTGAACTAACATCTCAGCGTGTGGCTTCATTCAAACCTGTATCCTTGTTCTCATAATCAGCTGACTGGTTTGTTATTCAGTGTTCCTTTGGTGACAAGTTTCAAGCCCCACCCCAGACCCCTTGCACCTGAACTAGACTCATCCTTCAGTGGAATGAGTAGGAGGTGCTGCAGCATTGAACTGGAGCTTCATCCATTCACTAAAGTAGATGTAAAAGTGAATGAAATAGCTCCCTGCAGAGGAGCCAGGTTCTCTAGGTACTATATTTATCCCTATGATAATTCCGGTATGTAAGAAGATTATCTGGTTAATTATTTCATTGATCTTTTTGAAGCTTCACTCTGTGCAACATAATCATTGTGTTTTCTCCTGCTGCATCAGCAACACATACTAGTTTTGCTGGAGGACTAAGACATTAATTCAAACTCAACGACATAAGATGCCAGGTCCTGTTATGATGTTGTAAGACGCTAGGCACTGGTGCGGTGAAATAAGACACAAAGATGGCTTGTGTTGGGGAAAAACTAGAAGATGGTATAATATAATACAACAGATCTCTGGGACAGGTGATGTACTGATGATTGCTACTGATAAGAAAAGTGCTAACATCAAATGGGGACCCAAGGGATCCATAGTACAAATAGTGTGTCAAAAGAAAAATTCAGACAATGATAGTAAAAGGATAGAATCCGGAAGCCTCAGGATTAAAGGACATTTCTTTAGGAAGGAGATGAGGAGGAATTTCATTAGTCAGAGGATGGTGAATCTGTAGAATTATTTGTCACAGAAGGCTGTGGAAGCCAAGTCACTGGATATTTTCAAGGCAGAGATAGACAGATTCTTGATTAGTACGTGTGTCTTGATTAGTACGGGTTATTGGAAACTGCTAGAGTCAGTTATTAAAGATGGGATAGCAGCACATTTGGAAAGTGGTGAAATCATTGGACAAAGTCAGCATGGATTTATGAAAGGTAAATCATGTCTGACGAATCTTATAGAATTTTTCGAGGATGTAACTAGTAGAGTGGATAAGGGAGAACCAGTGGATTTGTTATATCTGGACTTTCAGAAGGCTTTCGACAAGGTCCCACATAAGAGATTAGTATACAAACTTAAAGCACACGGTATTGGGGGTTCAGTATTGATGTGGATAGAGAACTGGCTGGCAGACAGGAAGAAAAGAGTAGGAGTAAACGGGTCCTTTTCAGAATGGCAGGCAGTGACTAGTGGGGTACCGCAAGGCTCAGTGCTGGGACCCCAGCTATTTACAATATATATTAATGATTTGGACGAGGGAATTGAATGCAACATCTCCAAGTTTGCGGATGACACGAAGCTGGGGGGCAGTGTTAGCTGTGAGGAGGATGCTAGGAGGCTGCAAGGTGACTTGGATAGGCTGGGTGAGTGGGCAAATGCATGGCAGGTGCAGTATAATGTGGATAAATGTGAGGTTATCCACTTTGGGGGCAAAAACAGGAAAGTAGACTATTATCTGAATGGTGACCGATTAGGAAAAGGGGAGATGCAACGAGACCTGGGTGTCATGGTACACCAGTCATTGAAAGTAGGCATGCAGGTGCAGCAGGCAGTGAAGAAAGTGAACGGTAAGTTAGCATTCATAGCAAAAGGATTTGAGTATAGGAGCAGGGAGGTTCTACTGCAGTTGTACAGGGTCTTGGCGAGACAACACCTGGAGTATTGCGTACAGTTTTGGTCTCCTAATCTGAGGAAAGACATTCTTGCCATAGAGGGAGTACAGAGAAGGTTCACCAGACAGATTCCTGGGATGTCAGGACTTTCATATGAAGAAAGGCTGGATAGACTTGGCTTGTACTCGCTAGAATTTAGAAGATTGAGGGGGGATCTTATAGAAACTTATAACATTCTTAATGGGTTGGACAGGCTAGATGCAGGAAGATTGTTTCCGATGTTGGGGAAGTCCAGAACAAGGGGTCACAGTTTAAGCATAAAGGGGAAATCATTTAGGATCGAGATGAGAAAAACATTTTTCACACAGAGAGTGGTGAATCTCTGGAATTCTCTGCCACAGAAGGTAGTTGAGGCCAGTTCATTGGCTATATTTAAGAGGGAGTTAGATGTGGCCCTTGTGGCTAAAGGGATCAGGGGGTATGGAGAGAAGGCAGGTACAGGATACTGAGTTGGATGATCAGCCATGATCATATTGAATGGCGGTGCAGGCTCGAAGGGCCGAATGGCCTACTCCTGTACCTATTTTCTATGTTTCTATGTTCTATGTTTCTATGTTATGGGGAGAAGGGGATTAAGAGGGAGAGAAAGATCAGCCATGATTGAATGGCGGAGTAGACTTGATGGGCCAAATTGCCTAATTCTGCTCCTATCACTAATTACCTTATGAAACAGCCCTCGCCAAGAAAAAAACTTGGTGGCATGGACAAGGAAAGGGTAAATATGACAAGGTGTAATTATACTCACAGCCATGGCGTAGCCGATTCAAGATCCAGTGAAACACACAAGTCTCATCAACAATTGGCTCATTAAGAATGGTACTGCTCAGGGCCATCGTTAAAAAGGTGGCTCAGAAACAAGAAAAGGTAACAATGGCAGCGATAAAGCACGCACAGGATGAAGAATGTATGAAAACATGAAGAAGAATGGTGGTGGCCATGTTAACTACCAACCCGCCCGTGGATGGAGACAACACTGGGTAAGTTTGGACAATGAGGCATATAGACAAGAGTCAAGTCAAGAGAGTTCATTGTCATGTGTCCCAGATAGGACAATGAAATTCTTGCTTCGCTTCAGCACAACAGAATATAGTAGGCATGAATATAGAACATATCAGTGAGTCCATATACCATTATATAATTATATACACACATCAATAAATAAGCAACTAAAGTGCAAATAAACAGATAATGGTCTATTAATGTTCAAAGATTTGTTTCAGTTGAGTTTAATAGCCTTATGGCTGTGGGGAAGTAGCTATTCCTGAACCTGGACGTTGCAGTCATCAGGCTCCTGTACCTTCTACCTGAAGGTAGCGGGGAGATGAGTGTGTGGCCAGGATGGTGTGGGTCCTTGATGATACTGCCAGCCTTTTTGAGGCAGCGACTGCGATAGATCCCCTCGATGGTAGGGAGGTCGGAGCCGATGATGGACTGGGCAGTGTTTACTACTTTTTGTAGTCTTTTCCACTCCAGGGTGCTCAAGTTGCCGAACCAAGCCACGATGCAACCCATCAGCATGCTTTCTACTGTGCACCTGTTGAAGTTAGATGAGTCTGGGACTACCGACAATCTCCACACTATGCAAGTTCCTGAAGAAACACACAACTAGTTCGTGAAGAAACATTCCCAGCAACTCATAAGGTTATGAATAGGAGTTGAATTAGGCTATTCGGCCCATTATGTCTACTCCCCCATTCAATCATGGCTTATCTATCTCTCCCTCCTAACCCCAGTCTCCTGCCTTCTTCCCCTAATCCCTAACACCCGTACTAAATGAATAATCTATCTATCTCTGCCTTAAATATATCCATTGACTTGGCCTCCACAGCCTTCTGTGGCAAATAATTCCACAGATTCACCACCCTCTGACTAAAGACATTTTGTCTTTAGTCTTTAGGCTGTGGAGGCCAAGTCATTGGATATTTTTAAAGCAGAGATTGATAGATTCTTGATTAGTATGGGCCTGAAAGGTTACACTGAGAAGGTCGGAGAATGGAATTGAGAAGGAAAAATAGATCAGCCATGATTGAATGGCAGATCAGGCTCGATGGGCCGAAAGGCCTAATACTGCTCCTACATCTAATGAACTTATGAATTATGAGAGGGGAAGGTGAAATACAAGACAGACTATGAGGAATCTTTGACAATCTCAGAGAAACATGATTTTCAATGAACTGCCTGCTTTAAAGAGGAAAGATGGCAATCAGGTATTGTGGGATGTTAGCAGAAGTAAAGGAAGCTCACAGGCTTCATCTATGATGATGTCCATTTGATAATATAGATCAAAGTGCCACCAGCAGTGTGGGCAACTTTGCCACATAATATCCAAGTCAGGACCTGGATCACACAACAAGTATCTACTAATAACTGGAAGGTTGACGTATTTAAGAAAGTTGTATAAATGGGTCTCGGGAGGGTCACACCCACCTGGGTTAGGATGACCCTGGTAAAACAGGAACCACGGGTGACAGTAGAAGACCATACAGTAAGAAAGTTTGTAGCATGTACTGAACATTCAGGACCCTCAGTAGAAATGATAACATGTTGCTGAATATATTTCAGGGTGGAATGGGTCCTCACTTGAAAGTGCATATTGGATACGGGGTTAGACACAAAAAGCTGGAGTAACTCAGCAGGACAGGCAGCATCTCTGGAGAGAAGTAATGGGTGACGTTTCAGGTCACCCATTCCTTCTCTCCAGAGATGCTGCCTGACCCGCTGAGTTACTCTAGCTTTTTGTGTCTATCTTCGGTTTAAACCAGCATCTTCAGTTCCTTCCTACACATTGGCTCCTGGTTAGAAATAATTTTGAGGAGATATTGATTTGGCCCATGAGAGTTGAGGCGAGTCAGGGTACAAGAACAACATCAGCCCGATACAAGATGTGGGCAATCGAAAATGTTACGTGTGGAAATAACGGGCACTTTGTCAATTAATGGAAGGAAAGGAATGATAAGACTTTTGAACAGTTACGTGGAAAAGAACAGACAATCAAAAGAGGGGGGCGCCCCAACCAGGGAATCACTAACACTAACCATTCAGAGCTCAGCAGATGAGTTGAGTAAACTGCTTAGAGAGATGTAAGTGTGACAGTTAGCGGCTCTCGGAAGGCAGGGCACCATTCACGAGTGTTTATTGATGTGTTGTTAGGGGATCAGTAATGCAACATATTAACAGGTACTGGTGCATCTATATCCATAACTGACCTTGAGTTGCCGCTCATGGATAGGACTGAATGAGACTGTGGCATGGTGGCGTAGCGGCAGAGTTGCTGGCTTACAGTGCTTGCAGCGCCCAAGACCCGAGTTCGATGCCAATTACAGATGCTGTCTATACGGTGTTTGTACGTTATCCATGTGACTGCGTGAACTTTCTCCGAGATCTTCGGTTTCCACCCACACTCCAAAGATGTACAGGTATGCAGGTAATTTGGCTTGGTAAATGTAAAAATTGTCCCTAGTGTTATTGTGCGGGGATTGCTGGTCAGTGTGGATCCGGTGGGCCGAAGGGCCTGTTTCCGCCCTGTATCTCTAAACTAAACTAAACTAAACCAAACTGTAAGTATATGTGGGGTAAGGAGAGGAGAGAACGTAGCAACACTTAGTGAACCCACCCGACTGGAAACACAAGATTTTAGTGTGAAAACTCAAATTTCATTTGCAAGGCAGCAGAAGGATAACTTGAGGGATAATTCTCTTTGAACATGTGGGAGCAGTAATTGATACAAAGGAAACACGCAATGGTGCAGTAAACCATATCATACGGATTGCTGGGGAAAGGAAATAAAGCATTATGTTCTCCGGATAGCAAGCTTTGAAGTACACTGGGAATCCCAGGGAATTTGGGGAATTTGGAGCCTTTCCCGCGGTTTGGGCAACACAGAAGCAGGATTGCGGCTCTAGTCACACAGTATTGAATTAGAATCTTTGGGACGACTCGTCTATGCCAAACAAGATGCCCATTCAAATCTAATCCCATTTGCCCATGTTTTTGGCCATATCCCTCTAAACCTTTCCCATCCATGTACCTGTCCATGTGTCTTTTACATGCTTTTAAAAAATAGCCTTAACTACCTCCTCTGGCAGCTCGTTCCATATACCCACCATCCTCTGAGTGAAAAAGTTGCCCCTCAGTGTGATGCAGATGGAGTCAAAGGTGGGAAATCTAGTTTGTGTGATGGATTGGTCCTTCTCCACATCTCTTTACAGTTTATTGTGGTCTTGGGTAGAGCTGTTCACAAAACCAAGCTGTGATGCTACCCAACTCTGCTTTCTAGGGTGCATCTGTAGAGGTTTCTTAATGTCAAGGAAGCAAATATGGCACCCTTACCTCTTCTAACCTACACTTGAATCCAGACCTTCACCAATGTAATTGACTAATAGGACTCAAAGTGCTGGAGTAACTCAGCGGGTCAGGCAGCTTCTCTGGAGAAAAGGAATAGGTGACGTTTCGGGTCGAGATCTTTCTTCACACTGACAGTCAGGGGAGGGGGAAACTGGAGTTTCTAGAGAGAAACTACCTCTAGTTTCCCTCTATTTTGGGAATATACATAATAATGATTGTTCTCCATGCCCATTACATGCTCCAGACCATGCTGTAATTAATGATGAAGAGCCAAGGGGTATCAGATTAGATAGATGCTATCAAGGAAGGAATCACTGGGCCTGCCCAGAAGAGGTAATAAATGCAAAATTCAAGTTGTGGATTAACACAATGTAATAACTATAGTTTTGCAATGAGTATAAAAACTAATCTCTCCTTTGGGGCTGTTGTCCTAATGCAGGGAAAATGTTATGTTGCCAACTCTGCAAAATGGTATGATAGGAATGTCCCAAGCAAGACATAAAGTCATAATCCAGGGTCCAACTATTGGAGATATGGAGTTAGACGAACATTTGAGAACGTAAACTTTGTTATGCTGCAAAATGACATGGATGAGACGTTAAGGAGATTTGTTGCCACTAACCTTCTTCCAATACCATATTTCCACGCTGATTGAAAGGCACTGGTATGGAGGGTGATGTAGATGTACATGGCTGGTCCAAGGGCACTAAGACTATTTGGAAATAGAGAAGTAGAGAAAAAAAATAATTTGGTGGGGAAGTGACTGAAACTGGACTGAATACTAATGTAGAATGATATCACAGTTATTGGTTGTAATTGTTATGATTTATTTTTTACTTTGGCATAATAGAAAGCAATGTAATAAGTTGAAGACATTTATATTAGTCAAGCAGGTTTGAAATTACATAAATAATTACTTCCAGAGGGTGTAGTGGGTAATGTATCCTTTAATAACTTACTCAGGTGTGGCCAAGAGCAATTTGGTGGGGGGGGGGGGGGGGGGATTTGGCACAGGAACTTCAGGAAATTACAATTGGGTGGGTTTATAACATGTTAAACCCAATGTTTATATAATCTTGAAGAATGATGGGGGAAAGAAGCCAACACAGTAAAAGTAATTTAAATATCATGTTAGGAGAGGAATGTTGGGTTTAGTAAGTGTTTAGATTGCAAGGCATAGCAAGCTGGAGTAGAGATGATCATAGCATATTGTAAAACAAACCGAGTGTAATAAAACTGATAATGAGATAAGACAAGTCACTTTATGATATCCATTTTCAGAACAAATGGGAAAATGGTTTTCAAAACAGCAGGAATAAATGTCCTCATTTGGCTAGAGGCAACTCCAGCAGAGAAAAAAGAAAGATCAAAATGACAATGAAAGGTTGACTACAGTAAACCCTCGTTTTAACGCACCTCTTTATAACTGATTATGGATATAGTGGACGGACTTATCGATTCCATCCCCAGCTCGCACTGTCTCCCTAGCTGTTTATAACCCCAGCTTCCGACCGCACCCCCAACTTGCAAGGTGCCCCAGTGAGCCCTTCTTCACCCACCGCACAGTCCGGTGACACTGTTGTTATGCTGCTCATGTTGTACCCCTAGGGTCAGCTTTCTTCAGGCCACCCCCACCATCAGGACACTCTCTGTCACCATGGGGTTCCCTTCCCTCTCACGGTGGCTTTGTCCTCTCCCCGCTCGTGCGCCACTGTCTTCTCCCGTCGCTTTGCCCACCTGGCCTACCACCATTCACCCTCCCCCATACCGCCTCCCCATCCTCCTCCTCCTTCTCCTACCCCAGAGTGGCTGACATACTCCACATTCCCGAAACGTTGCCTATTTCCTTCGCTCCATAGATGCTGCCTAACCCGCTGAGTTTCTCCAGCATTTTTGTCTACCTCCTACTCCACCTTGGAAGTGGCAGCTGGTGAGAGGGGAGGGAGCCCCACAATGACTGAATGCGTCCTGTCTGTGGCGGTGGCCTGCAGAAAGCATCCCGCTGTCCCCAGGGGCTACAACATGAGCCGCAACAACAGCTGTATCAATCAGTGAAGAAGTGCTGGTGCAGATGAGTGGCATCGGCACCTAGTTTTAAGGTGAAATGACACAAAGTGCTGGAGTAATTCGGTCGATTGAATCAGTTTGAAGAAGGGTCCCGATGTCACGTATCCATGTTCTCCAGCAATGCTGCCTGACCCGCTGAGTTACTCCAGCACTTTGTGTCCCTTTTGTGTATTAACCATCATCTGCATTTCTTTGTTTCAACTACATACAGTGAAAACACGTTACTCGGTTATAATGGACAATTGGCAATAACGATCACCATTCCCCCCTTCCCCTCATGGTCTGTTACAATGAGGGTTTACTGCATTGGTGAATCTGCAAAATGTAAAATCTGCATGCATTCACAGTATCATGAAATTAATACAGAGCCGTAACTTTAATGAGTCAGTAAGGCACTTAGGGTCCTCTCAGCGTGCTTCCAAGGCCTGAATAAACCAATTTGTTCAAGATATTCATTACTGCTCTTCTAAGATTTTCTTTGTATGTTGTCCAATTATTCATAATTAAGAAGACGACTGTGCCCCATGTAAATGGCAGATTCAGTTTACAGGTTTAGATTAGTTTAGAGATACAGCGTGGATAAAAAGGCCCTTCGGCCCACCGAGTCCGCACCGACCAGCGTGGGTGGGAGGCGCGACTCACGTCGCAGCGGCCTCTGCAGTCCGTCTATCTTTTTTTATTTTTTGTCTCGTTTGAGTGTAGTTATAGTGGTTTTTTTTAACTGGGTATGTGCATGGGGGGCAGGGGGTGGGGAAACTTTTAAAATCTTTTCCCTGTACGGAGGACCCGACCTTTTCCCTGTCGCGTCTCCGTTGTCGTTGGGGCCTTGCACCGTGGAGCGGCCTCCAACCGGAACAACCTGGGGCTCCACTCGCGGAGCCTGCGGACTACTCACCATCGCGGAGTTGTGGTGGCGCGCGGCTGCGAACCGACCCCGGAGATTCGGAGGCTCCAGCCGCAGGTCTGGTGGACGGTAACATCGGGAGCTCGCGGGTCCCTGGTGGGAGACCGCTTTTCGGAGCTCCCGCAACGGCAAATTCTCCCGCCCGAGTTGCGGGGTTGAAGATGACCTGGAGCGGGGCCTAACATCGCCCCGCGCGACTTTAATGGCCGCGGGACTTGCTAGCGCCCGCCGGGGGCTCCAACATCAAGACCCAGAGCGCGACCTTGCATCGCCCGGCGCGGCTTTAATGGCCGCGGGACTTATTTACCATCGCCCGCCGGGGGCTTTGACTCTGACATCGGGAGGAGAATGGGGATTGCAGGGGAGAAATAAGACTTTGCCTTCCATCACAGCGAGGAGGAGATTCGGTGTGATGGATGTTTGTGTAAATTGTGTTGTGTCTTGGTTCTTCTACTTGTTTGTATGACTGCAGAAACCAAATTTCGTTTGAACCTCAATGAGGTTCAAATGACAACAAATAAATTGTATTGTATCATCCCCGCACATTAGCTCTACCCTACACACACTAGGAACAATTTACACTTATACCAAGCCAATTAACCTATAAACGTGTATGTCTTTCGAGTGTGGGAGGAAACCCACGCAGTCAGGGGGAGAACATACAGACTCTGTACAGAGAGCACCCAAATTTGGGATCTAACCCGGGTCTCTGGCGCTGTAAGTGCTGTAAGGCAGCAAATCTACCTCTGCATCACCGTGCCTCCCCGAAACACACTATTCCCTCCAACATTCAGCACAGGGTATGTTGGCCTGTGAATGGACATAGTCATCGTTACAATGAGCTTTATCAGCTTTGATTTTTTTTTTTGTTCCATTTCAAAAGGAATTACAGGATTGGACTCTCAACATCCATTGAAGAAACTGTGCTCCAAGAGCCTTATTCTGGTGTTGATGTTCCCTTGAAGGCCAGATAGAGATCCATCTAGTTCTTGTGAATCATTGCAAATTGAAGGCAATTTCAATGAGCATTTTAAATAACACTGTGCTGTCATGATACACTGGAGGAAACCTTGTGGTTCTGGTCACTGCCAGCTAAAGATAAAGAAATTGCCATAAGGATTCTTAATATTTTTTTAATAATGGAGATGCATATGTTTTGTAATTAATTACCTGTTTAAAACTACAGGTTCAGTATATAACCTCTAACTTCCTAAAATGCATAGCAACATTGTCATCATGAGTGCTAAGTGTTGGAAGTATGTGATGTGATATTGTTCAGGGATTAGAAATGGATACAGCATGTGAGAAGGTGATTTAGTACATCTGTGTTGTGCCTGGTACTTTGTAGAATTGTTCAATTAATCCAATAATTTAGCTCTTCTGAGCTGAATCTCAAGTGTCCAGGCAGTTCTCTCCATTTCGTGTGATCTTGGTGTTGCTTGTCCAGGAGGGAATTTTATGCTTTACCCATACCCTATATCTGGCTTTACTCAGATAGGCACAGAGACAAAATCAAACAGCTCATAGATCAGTAATAAATCTATCGAACATGTCGGTTTATTAGCGATGTACATCGGGAAGCAGTGTGAGCAAGCCCAAGCTGCTTCCACAAGCCAAAGTAACTGTACACTTATTATACCCTCAGGACACAATGGTTACTTGTTGAGTTGAAATAAACCATCATTAATCAATGTCTCTATAACCTTTCATCTTTGTCTTTCCCCAGAGTTAACTTTATTCTTACTTTTCCTGTATTCAAACTTTCCTCCCATATATCTAATGTAGATACCATAAATGTCCAGATTCTACTCGTCCCCTCATTAAAGAGTGGTCCGTTAACTTGCCTGCGAAACACGGTGAAAAGAGCTTCTGCAATCGCAAGAATGCAACAGATAAGAATCTAGACAGAACAACGAAGGACAATCCTTCCCTCAATAGATAAGAAAGCCTGCTTTTCAGCAGAATGTTTCAGCTTTTCTATTCTGACTGCATTCTCAGCCATTTTCCCCCATCATGCTTCCCCAGTATGCGAGCTCTCAGGTTAACCATGTTATAACCTATTCATCTTCCTTATAATTCTCAAAATTCCCGACAACACTTGCAAGGTCAATATTTATTGCCCATCACTAACCTCTTTGAGCAGGTGGTGGTGAGTCGCTGCAGTCCTTCTGTCACAGTGAGGATGGGTTGGGAAATCTAGGATTTGGACTGAGTAACGAGGAAGTATTGGGGGACATATTTCCAAGAGAGCATATTGTGTGACTCAGAAGGTTAACCCATTGATGGTGATTTTCCCTTTCATATACATGTTGGAGTATCTGTTGGAGTATCCTGGGCTCAGATTGCAGTGCATTTTATGAATGGACTGTGTGCCAGTGGGGGAGGGAATATACATTCAGGGCAGCTGCTCTGGTTTGCATGGTATTGAACTTTGTGATATATTTTGCTATTGTACGTATCAAAAAAATGGAGAGTATTTCATTGTCCTCCTGACTTTGTGGATGGTTTAGTTCAGTTCAGTTTAGTTTATTGTCACCTATACAGAGGTACAGGGAAACACTTTTGTTGAGTGCTATCCAGTCAGCGGAAAGACAATACATGATTACAATCGAGCCATTTGCAGTGTCAATGCACTATAAGGGAATAAAGTTCAGTGCAAGGTAAAGCCAGCAAAGTCCGATCAAGGATAGTCCGAGGGTCACCAAAGAGGTAGATAGTAGATGATGGAAATGCTTTAGGTTTAGGGGATGACTTGCTCACCACAGGATACTCCTTGTAATCTGCTGTTGTGGCAAGAGTATTTATGTGGCCAGTCTAATTGAGTTGGGTTTCTGGTCAAAGATGAGCCCCAAGAGATTGATGGTGGGGATTGCCACTTGTAATACTATTGAATGCCAAATATAATTGTTAGACTATCTCTTGTTGGAGACGATCATTGTCTGACAACTCTCTGGCATGAATGTTACCTGCCACGTACCAGTCCAGGTCGGTATCCTGTCTGGACATTGTTGTTGTGTATTGTGTGTGTTCTGTTGCTTTTTAATTGTATGACTGACTTGGCAAATGAAATTCCTCGTATGTTGCAAAACATACTTGGCTAATAAAGTATTATTGTATTGTATTGTGTCTGCAGATATGAGCTGCTTTGTTGCTGAGAAGCTCTGAAAGGAATTGAACATTATTCAATCGTAAGTGAACATGCACAGTTATCACCTTAGGATGAAAGGAAACTCATAACTGAAGCAACTGAAAATGTTAGTGCCCAGGACACTGCCCTGTGGAGCTCCTGCAGTGAAGTTCTGTGGTCAGAGGGATTGTTCTTTGTGTCAGGTATGACTCCAACCACTGGAATGTTTTTGCTTTGGTCCCCATTAATTTACCAATGTTCCTTGACCCACATTGATCAGCTGCTGCTTTGTTGTTAAGCATGGCCACTCACCTCCCGAATCCAGCTCTTTGGTCTGTGTTTGGGATGTCTTATTCATTTTTGGTGAACAGGATGTAACTGGTCAAACCTCCACATTATCAGGTGGACTCCAGGGCTGGAACAGCCTGGCTGTGATATGGTTAGTCTGATTGTCATTGCTGCAGCTGCACAGTTGTCTGGTCCCATAGACTTTAGTGTATATGATACTTTCAACCATTACATAATGTTATTGCAAACAAATCAACATCTTCTGCGATGGTGCAGATCCCAGGAGGAAGCCGGCATCAACCATCTACTCTGCAGATCCAGTAGTAAATTATGCAACACACTAGCACCCACATTCCGAGCATTGTCATCATTTAGGACGTTCTTGAAACTGCCTCCTCCTCTTACCTATTTAATTGTCCTCCACTGTTCTGATAAGGTTTTCCTGCAGTTTTTAATCTGTTCCATTGTTGGTGAGATTGGCTTTTTGCACGTGTAGGAAGGAACTGCAGATGCTGGTTTACACTGACGATAGACACAAAATGCTGAAGTAACTCAGCGGGCCAGGCAGCATCTCTGGAGAGAAGGAATGGGTGTTTTTTGGGTCGAGACCCAAGAAGAATCAGAATGAATCAGAATGCTGTTTATTGTTATTTGAACCTAAAGTTCAAATGAAATTTTGTTTCTGCAGTCATACGAACAAGAAAAAACCAAGACACACAATTAACACAATTTACACAAACATCCATCACAGTGAATCTCCAAACACCTCCTCACTGTGATGGAAGGCAAGGTCTTGACTCTCCCCTGTTCTTTATTCTTCTCCCGACGTTAAAGCCTCCGGGCGATGTAAGGCCCTGCTCCAGGTCTTGATGTTGGAGCCCCCGGCGGGCGATGGTAAGTCCCGCGGCCGTTAAAGCCGCGCCGGGCGATGTAAGGCCCCGCTCCGGGTCATTTCTAACCCCGCGATTCGGGCGGGCGAAGTTGCTGCTCTGGGAGCTCCGAAAAGCTGTCTCCCACCAGGGACCCACGAGCTCCCGATGTTACCATCCACCGAGCTTGTGGCTGGAGCCGCCGAAGCTCCGAAGCCGGGTCGCAGCCCCGCGCCACCACAGCTCTCCACGTTCCGAAGTCGGCCAGCTCAATGGTGAGTCTGCAGGCTCGGCGACTGGAGCCCCAGGTCGATTCCGGTTGGAGGCCGCTGGCTCCACAATGTTAGGCCCAACGACAATGGCAACGGAGATCGACAAGGAAAAGTTTGGTCCCCATACAGGGAAGAGATTAAAAAGTTTCCCCCACCGCCACCCCCTCGCACCCCCCCCCTCGCCCCCCACATATACACAGCTAAAAATAATATAAAAACTAAAACCAAGACATCCACTTAACAGGACAAAAAGAAAAAAAAGACAGATGGACTGCAGAGGCCGCTGCCGACAGGCGCCGCCATCTTGTCCAAGATGAGAAAGAGAGAAAGTGAGAGAGGGGGGAGAGAGTGAGAGTGGGAAGAAGGGCCTCAATCCGAAACATCACCCATTCCTTCTCTCCAGAGATGCTGCCTGTCCCGCTCCGTGCACCAAGGCAAATTCCTTGTATGTGAATACTTGGCCAATAAACTTACTTACTTACTTACTGCAGCATTTTGTGTCTGTCTAATGCATGTTGTTTGCTTGCTGTTCAACAAATATATAGGCTGTAAAGGCTGGCTCCTCAACATTTTTAGGTTTGCTGAGTGTTGCTCTCAACATGCCTGAGAGATGTGCCCTCCGCTACCCAATCATTCTGCAATTCTTCTTCTTCTTCTTGCGAATGAACCATAAACCAAAGGAATAGTTAGATCTCAAGCTGGATCTTGAGCAGCCAGGTTATTGTCTCTGCACCAATGTCTGCCAGGCCCTGAGCTCCATTTGGTGGGTGGTAGAACGGGCACCCAGAGATGAAATGGTTGGCTGTCTGTTGTTCTGCTCTGCATTCACAGGCTGGGCTCTGGCAGAGTCCCCCATCTCCACATGCTGGCGTTGAAACGCCCAAATCCAGTCTGCAATTGAAATTGTTTCTTATTTGGTTGAATAAAACACAAATCAAGTATATGTTGCACATGTCATCTCCTCAAAAAAGTAAACCAAGAGCAAATGTTTCCCTTAGTTTTGTTTATTGTTAGGTGTACCAAGGTACAGGGAAAAGATTTAGTTGATTGCCAACCAGTCAGTGAAACGACTGTACATAATTACAATCAAGCCATCCACAGTGTACTGATCCAAGATAAAGGGAATAATGTTTAGTGCAAGATAAGGGCCAGATAAGGTAAAGATGGAATGGAATGGAATGCCGTTTTATTGTCACCATACACATGTACAATGAGATTAAAAGCAGCTCGTACTCAGTGCAGACATGTAATTAGTTCAAAAAACAAAGAAACAAAACAAAACAAAAGGGGGGGGGATAAGGTGCACAGTTCTGCGGCGCTATATACATATCTATAAAAAGACAATGGGTGAATAGAGTGAATACATAGGATTCCTATATACACATATTTTGCACATATTAAAAATTACAGTTACGGTACAAATTACAGTAGGTGGATAGATGGAAGTCCGGGGGTTAAGCTGTGAAGTCAGTGCATGTGTGAGTTCAGAGAGGTTATGGTTTTTGGAAAGCAACTGTTCTTGAGTCTATTTGTCCTTGTTCTGATGCACCTATAGCGCCTCCATGAGGGCAGCAGGTCGAACAGGCCAAATGCAGGATGGGAGCTGTCCTTGATGATGTTCTTTGCCCTGCTGAGGCAGCGGGAGGTGTAAATGTCCATCAGGGAGGGGAGAGGGCAGCCAATGATCTTCTGTGCTGCCCTAACTACCCTCTGGAGCCTCTCCCTGTCTGCCATGGTGCAGCTGCCGTACCATGCTGTAATGCAGTATGTAAGCAGGCTCTCAATGGACGAGCGGTAGAAGGTCAGCAGCAGATTGGAGTCCAGGTTGTGCTTCCTGAGGACCCTCAGGAAGTGCAGCCGCTGCTGAGCCTTCTTGATGATCGCTGTGATGTTGTCTGTCCAGGAGATGTCAGCGGAGATAAGGACGCCGAGAAACCGGAAGGTGTAAACCCTCTCCACACTCTCGCCGTTGATATATAGGCGGGCTAAGTCGGTGCTGTGCATCCTGAAGTCGACAATGAGCTCTTTTGTTTTCTTGGTGTTCAGAGCCAAGTTGTTTTCTGAGCACCAGGCTGTCAACTTCAGGACTTCCTCTCTATAGGCTGCCTCGTCTCCCCTTGATAAGGCAACATCCGATTAAAGATAGTCCTAGGGTCTTCAGTGAGGTCAATAGTAGCTCAGGACCCGCTCGCTAGTTGTTGATAGGATGATTCAGTTGCCTGATAACAGCTGGGAAGAAACTGTCCCTGAATCTGGAGGTGTGTGTTTTTACATTTCTGTACTTCTTGCCTGATGAGAGAGGGGAGAAGAGGGAGTAACTGGGGTGAGACTCGTCCTTGACTATGCTGCTGGCCTTGCCAAGGCAGCATGAGGAATAAATGAAGACAATGGAAGGGAGGTTGGTTGTGTGATGGCTGCGTCCACAATTCTCTGCGATGTGTATTTCACTGATCATAGATCTCAAGCCAAGCGGCATGGTGGTGCAGCTGTAGATTTGCTGCCTTTCAGCGCTTACAGCAACAGAGACCCGGGTTCCATCCTGATTACAGGTCCTGTCTGTATGGAGTTTGTATGTTCTTCCTGTGACCTGTGTGGGTTTTCTCTGAGATCTTTAGTTTCCTCCCTCACTCCAAAGATGTGCAGGTTTGCAGGTTAATTGGTGAGGCCTAAGTGTAAAAATGATCTTTAATGTGTGTGTAGGATAGTGTCAGTGTGCGGGGATCGCTGCTTGGTGCGGCCTCAGAGGGCCAAAGGGCCTGTTTCTGTGTTGTATCTCTAAACTAAAGTAACAGCCTGCCACTACAACCCTCTGTCTTTTATGAGTAAGCCATTTATGCAAATGACCAAATCACAGTAGATCCCAAGTACTTTTATCATCAGTCTGAAGAAGGGTCTTGACCCGAAACGTTACTTATTCCTTCGCTCCATAGATGCTGCCTCGCCTGCTGAGTTTCTCCAGGATTTTTGTCTACCTTAATCTTCTGGATCAGTATACCAGTTCTACTTTATTGTCCTGAATGTGTGCACAGCTGAACAGTTAAATTCATTTTAATACCATTTCTCCTCACTTTTTAATGATAACATTTCTTTCTTGCTCAGTCATTCTATTCCATGGCATAATTTCCTTCTCTTAGTTTTATCTGCCTTGTAATTTCTATTCTAGTTTTGTTTACTGGACAACCACTCCTTACTCTTATCAGTTTAATTAAACCCCTGTTTACCAGCATGCAAACAATAAATTTACCCCCAATTGGTACCTTGAGCAAGTAATTTTCTGATATGTTGTTGGGCTCCACATTGCAAACATCAACACTATTGCTGATTGACGTAGGAGCTGTATTGTGATCCGATCATTATATGTAATTCAAAACGGGCCATTGTATATTTGCTTCAAGCAACGGAACTAATTAAAACTGGTTGTTATGGTGATTTACATCGGTTCTTATTTATTGAAAGGGCTTAGTCATGGAATCGTATACATGGAAACATGCCCTTCGGCCCAACTTGTCCATGCTGACCAATCTGGCATACTGAACTATCTCATTTGCCTGCATTTGGCCCATTGCTCTCTGAACTCTTCCTATCCATTTATCTGTCTTTTAAAAACTGTTACTGCACCTACTTCTATGGCTTCCTCGGGCAGTTCATTCCAGATACAGTCTATCTTCTCTGTGAAAAAGGTTCCCTTGAAGGTCTGTCTTATACACTTCAATAAGATCATACCTCAGCCTCCTATGCTTCAGTGAACAAAAGTCCCAGCCTATCCCACCTCTCCCTACAACTCGTCCCCAACCCTATGTAACATCCTGGTGAATCTCTTCTGCACCCTTTCCAACTTAGTGAAACAAATAAATACTCTGGATGATCAGAACTGCAGACAGTATTCCCAATGTGGCCTTACTGACTTGTAGAGCTGCATTGTGATGTGCCAACTGTTGTACTCGATACCCTTGCCAATGAAGGGTAAGTGTGCTATATGCCTTCTTCACTACACTAACCACCTGACTCGCTACCTTTAGGGAATGATGCACGTCAGCCCCCAGATCTCTCTGCTCAGCAACACACTCCAAGGCTCTACCATTTACAGTGTGAGTCCTGCTCTCGTTTGAATTACCAAAGTGCATCACTTCACACTTGTCCAAATTAAATTCCAGAAGCCATTTCTTAGGCCACCTTCCCAACTGATCTAGAACCTGTTGTAAACCTAGATATCTTCCTCACTGTCCACTATATCTCTAATCCTGGGGTCATCTGCAAATTTACAAACAATGATAACTCTGTGGTCATCCAAATTGTTAATATATAAATATATATAACAGATAACAATGGAGGAAGCACCTATCCCTGTGATGCTTCACTGGTCACAGGCCTCCGATCAGAAAAAAACAGACTGCACAACTACCCTTTGACACTTTCCTTCAAGCCACTCTTGAAACTAGTTCACCTTGGATTCCCCGTGACCTAACTTCCAGACTAGCTGACACGTGGGACCTTGTCAAAGGTCTCGCTAAAGTCCATTTAGACAACATTTACTGTTCTCATCGATCCTCTGGGTGACAAATTCTACAGATTCTATCAGATTTGTGAGAAATTACTTTCCATGCACTGAGCCAAGCTGATTCGCCTTAATCAGTCTGTGCATGTCCAAATGCTGATAGATCTTGTCCCTTAAATCCCCTCCAACAACTATCCCATCAATACTGTCAGGCTCACTGCTCTGCAGTTCCCTGGCTTGTCTTTGCTGCCCTTCTTAAATAACAATACATCCTTAGCAACCATCCCGTTTTCTGGAACTTCATTAGCGGCTAAAGATGATGCAAATATCTCTGCAAGGACCTCTGCTATTTCATTCCTAGCTTCCCACAGGTTCGATGATACACTTGGCCAGGCTCTGGGGATTTATCCACCTTAATGCGCTTTAAATTCATCACTACCTCCTCTTTGGTAATTTGTGTGTGATATAAGACCTCACAACTCTAGGCCTCAGTAATATTTTATGATGTATTCATTTAATATCTCATCCATAGAAACATAGAAACTTAGAAAATAGGTGCAGGAGGAGGCCATTCGGCCCTTCGAGCTAGCACCGCCATTCATTGTGATCATGGCTGATCGTCCCCAATCAATAACCCGTGCTTGCCTTCTCCCCATATCCCTTGATTCCACTAGCCCCTAGAGCTTTATCTAACTCTCTCTTAAATCCATCCAGTGATTTGTCCTCCACTGCCCTCTGTGGCAGGGAATTCCACAAATTCACAACTCTCTGGGTGAAAAAGTTTTTTCTCACTTCAGTCTTAAATGGCCTCCCCTTTATTCTCAGACTGTGGCCCCTGGTTCTGGACTCGGCCAACATTGGGAACATTTTTCCTGCATCTAGCTTGTCCAGTCCTTTTATAATTTTATATTTCTATAAGATCCCCCTCATCCTTCTAAACCCCAGTGAATACAAGCCTAGTCCTTTCAATCTTTCCTCATATGACAGTCCCACCATCCCAGGGATCAATCTTGTGAATCTACGCTGCACTGCCTCAATCACAAGGATGTCCTTCCTCAAATTAGGAGACCAAAACTGTATGCAATACTCCAGATGTGGTCATACCAGAGCACTATACAACTGCAGAAGAACCTCTCTACTCCTATACTGATATCCTCTTGTTATGAAGGCCAACATTACATTAGCTTTCTTCACTGCCTGCTGTACCTGCACGCCAACTTTCAGTGACCAGTGTACAAGGACATCCAGGTCTCGCTGTACCTTCCCCTGACCTAACCTAATTCTAGGTTAGAATGATGGCCATGCTGATCATTAAGGGGACTATTCTTTCTCTCAAAACACTTTCACATTTGAGAATCTTATCTTTTAGTCTAAATTCTGGAATCTCTTCGGATTTTATTTTATCTTGCTTTCCAGCTCTACTTCAAGTCTTTGAAGCTCACGAACATTAAGCACACCAATGCCTCTACTTCCTTAGAAGGCTTAAGAAGTTTGGCATGTCCCCAACAACTCTCACCAACTTCTACACATGAGCTGTGGAAAGCATTTTATCGCAATGCATCACAGCATGGTTTGTGAACAGCTCCATCCACGACAGCAAGAAACTGCAGAGATTTGTGGACGCAACCCAGACTATCACACAAACCAACCTCTCTGCTATTGACTCAATTTACACCTCACACTGCCTCGGCAAGGCCACCAGCATAATCAAGGACGAGTCGCACCCCGGCCCCACCTTCTTCTCCCCTCTCCCATCAGGCAACAGGTATAGAAGTGTGAAAACACACCAGATTCAGGGACAGTTTCTTCCCAGCTGTTATCAGGCAACTGAACTATCCAACCAACAATTAGAGAGCAGTCCTGAACTACTATCTACCTTATTGGAGACCCTCAGACTATCTGTGTTCAGACTTTACTGGATTTTATCTTGCACTAAAAGGTATTCACGTTATTCCCTTTATCATGTATCTGTACACTGTGGATGCCTCGATTGAAATTATGTATTGTCTTTCCGCTGACTGGTTGGCACGCAACAAAATCTGTTCTCTGTAACTCGGTTCACGTGATAATAAACTGAACTCAAACTCAAACGTTGTTGTTCCCTGAGTGAATGTCAGAGCAAGAGAATCCTTGGACTCACTGAAATACTGTCGTTTTCTGCTAATCCTGCTCACATTGATTCATTTTACCTTCACTCCAGTTGGCACTAAAGAAGACAAGAACTGGTCAAAGAGTGACTGGAAAACCGCACTTCCTTGAAATCTGTGTGCAGCTCTGCTGTTGAATGAAATTAAATGCCTATTTTAGAATAGGATTAACAATTGCTATTGCACAGTTTTTAATAATGCACAACAGGCCAATTGTCTCAAGTTCTCTGGCAGTGTTTATGATCTACACATATCTCTGCCCCTCTTTTCAAATTGTATTTTCACTTCACTGATTTGCTGTCATTTGGTACATTTTGTCAAAAATTGTCATTTTGTGGCATATTCTTTGATCACCGTCTGATGGTATAATTATGTTATAAAATACTACCAGGTTATAATTAAATTGGATTAGTAATTATCATTCAATCAGTTTACAGGAAACAGTCTTAAGACTGCTCAGTTTGCACTGTATAAAGTTTCTGCTAAGTAGGATAATTATCAGCTTTGATCAAGAAGGAGGCTCAACTGACAGGATTTGGGTATAATTGTTGACAAGCAATTTACAAATTCTTTATAACCTGGCATGCACAGAAGTCCATTGATGCTTTAACAAATTGAGAGTTTACTAGCTATAAGCTATTCAATAAATGCATCGATGAACACATACAAATGTGTTAATATGGTTGAGCCTATAGTATTGGGTAGGCTAATGGGACTGAAGGATGATAAATCCCCTGGGCCTGATGGTCTGCATCCCAGGGTCCTCGGGGAAGTGGCTCTAGAAATAGTGGACGGATTCGTGATCATCTTCCAGAGTTCAATAGATTCAGGATCAGTTCCTGTGGATTGGAGGATAGCTAATGTTATCCCACTTTTCAAGAAAGGAGCGAGAGAGAAAACGGGGAATTACAGACCAGTCAGCCTGATTTTGGTGGTGGGAAAGATGCTGGAGTCAATTATTAATTATGGTAATAATAGGGCATTTGGATAGCAGTAAAAGGATAAGTCCAAGTCAGCATGGATTTATGAAAGGAAAATCATGCTTGACTAATCTTCTGAAATTTTTTGAGGATGTGACAAGTAAAATGGATGAAGGGGAGCCAGTGGATGTAGTGTATCTAGACTTTCAGAAAGCCTTTGATAAGGTCCCGCACGGGAGAATGGTGACTAAAATTAGAGCACATGGTATTGGGGATAGGGTGAGACATGGATAGAAAATTGGTTGGCAGACAGGAAGCAAAGAGTACGAGTGAACGGGTCCTTTTCAGAATGGCAGGCAGTGACAAGTGGAGTGCCGCAAGGCTCAGTGTTGGGGCCGCAACTGTTTACCATATATATTCATGATTTGGAAGAGGGAACTAGGAGCAACACTAGCAAGTTTGCGGATGACACAAAGCTGAGTGGCAGTGTGAACTGTGAAGAGGATGTTAGGAGATTGCAGGGTGACCTGGACAGGTTGAGTGAGTGGGCAGATGCGTGGCAGATGCAGTATAATATAGATAAATGTGAGGTTATCCACTTTGGTGGCAAAAACAAGGGAGCAGATTACTATCTCAATGGGGTTAGGTTAGGTAAGGGGGAGGTGCAGCGAGACCTGGGTGTCGTTGTACACTGTCACTGAAAGTTGGCGTGCAGGTACAGCAGGCAGTGAAGAAAGCTAATGGAATGTTGGCCTTCATAACAAGAGGATTTCAGTATGGGATTAGAGAGATTCTTCTGCAGTTGTATAGGGTTCTGGTAAGACCACATCTGGAGTACTGTGTACAGTTTTGGTCTCCTAATTTGAGGAAGGACATTCTTGTGATTGAGGCAGTGCAGCATAGATTCACGAGATTGATCCCTGGGATGGTGGGACTGTCATATGAGGAAAGATTGAAAAGACTAGGCTTGTATTCACTGGAGTTTAGGATGAGGGAGGGTCTTACAGAAACATATAAAAGAACTGGACAGGCTAGATGCAGGAAAAATGTTCCCAATGTTGGGCGAGTCCAGAACCAGGGGTCACAGTCTTAGAATAAAGGGGAGGCCATTTAGGACTGAGATGAGAAAAAACTTTTTCACCCAGAGAGTTGTGAATTTGTGGAATTCCCTGCCACAGAGGCAGTGGAGGCCAAATCACTGGATGGATTTAAGAGAGAGTTAGATAGAGCTCTAGGGGCTGGTGGAATCAAGGGATATGGGCAGAAGGCAGGCACGGGTTATTGATTGGGGCGATCAGCCATGATCACAATGAATGGTGGTGCTGGCTCGGGGCCGAATGACCTCCTCCTGCACCTATTTTCTATGTTTCTATGTTTCTATGATTCAATCTACATGGAAGCTATGGAATCTGAGACGTGCCAGTAAATTGGATCCAAAGTTAGCTTGGTTGTTGGAAAGAGAGAGAGTCATGGTGGAATTGGAAGCTTGTGGCCAAATGGTCTACCATGTGGATTCATGCTATGATCTTTATATTTTTAATAATTTCAAATGTAGCAGATATGATCAGTATGTTCACAAACAACTGTAAAATCAAGTGTTGTGGATAGTGAGGATGAGTTGGTGAAATGGGCAGAGGAATGGCAGATGGAATTTAATTCTAATAATTATAAGATGGTACAATTGTGGAGAACTAATAAGGGTTAGACATATACGATGCATGATAAGCCTTGGGGAAAATTGCAGAACAGAGGGCCCCTAGTGTACAAGCCAGAGCATCCTTGAAATGGCAGAACAGGTCATGAAGAATGTATATAGGGTTCATAAGTTCTAGGAAAATAATTAAGGGCCTGCCCCACATGTCGTGGGGTGACACCAGTTTGGTCGTGAGTAGTTGCCCAAAGAGTCGTGCCTTTTTCTGGTTGCCGCTGGATTTTCAATATTTTGGAAATTTTCTGCGACCTGCTGTGACTATGATGGTTGCCAGCAGGTTGCCGAAAAAAATTGCGTAAGTGGGACAGGCCCATTAGGCCACCTGCTCATCTAGTCAACACCACTTAATCATGGCTGATCTATCTTTCCCTTTCAACCCTGCGTGACTGCATATTTTGCTACACTATCTGCCACTTCTTTGACAACTCACTCAACCTGTCCAAGTCTTTCTGCAGACTCTCTGGTTCCTCTACATTACCTGATCCTCCACCTATCTTTTTATCATCCAAAACCATGGCTGCAAAGTCATCAATTCCATCGCCACTGGCAGCCAACCAGAAATGCCCCCTTTATTACCACTGCCTCTGCCATTCACCCAAACTATCCATGCTAGTACATCAATGATTTGGATGAGGTAATTGAAGACTTTATGGCCATGTTTGCTGATGAAACGAAGATAAGTGGAGGGGCAGGTAGTGTAGAGAAAACAGGGTCTCCGCAGAAGGACTTGGACAGGTTGGGAGAGTGGGCAAAGAAGTGGTAGATGAAACACAGTGTAGCAAAGTGTGGAGTCATGCATTTTGGTAGTAGGAATAAAGGCGTAACCTATTCTCTAAACGGGGAGTGAATCAAGAAATTGGAGGTGCAAAGGGACTTGGAATGATGATGTGGGATTCCCAACAGGTTAATTTGTAAGTTGAATTTGTAATACGGAAGTCAAATGCAATGTTAGCATATATTTCAAAAGGACTAGAATACAAAAACAGGGATGTAATGCTGAAGCTTTAGAAGGCACTGGTCAGATAGCATTTGGAGAATTGTGAGCAGTTTGGGGCCCCATATCTGAGGAAGGATGTGCCGGAGTTGTAGAGGGTCCAGAGGAGGTTTACAAGAGTGATCCCAGGAATAATTGGGGTTAATACATGATGAGCGTTTGACGGCACTGGGCCTGTACTTGGTGGAGTTTTGAAGGATGAAAGACCTCATTGAAACTTACTGAATAGTGAAAGGTCTGGATAGAGTGGATGTGGAGAGAATGTTTCCACTGGTGGGAGAGTCTAGGGCCAGAGGTCATAACATCAGAATAAAAGGTAATACCTTTGGAAAGGAGATGAGGAGACATTTCTTTAGTCAGAAGGTGGTAAATCTGTGGAATTCATTGTCACAGATGGCTGTGAAGAACGTCATTGTGTATTTTTAAGGCGAAGATTAACAGATACTTATTTAGTGAAGGTGTCATGGGGTTATGGGGAGAAGGCAGGAGAATATGGTTGAGGGAGAAAGATAGATCAGCCATGATTGAATGGCAGAGTAGACTCGATGGGCCAAATGGCCTACTTCTGCTCCTGACATGAACTTAGTATCTTCCCTCGAATACCATGGGCTCTAATCTTCTTTAGCAGCCTTCCAAAAAGGCCTTTTGAAAATCAAAGTAAACAACATCTACTGATTCCCCTTTGTCTATCCTATTATTTACTTCAAAGAATTTCAACAGATTTGGCAGGCAAGATCTCCCCTTCATAAAACCAAGTTGCCTTTGGCCTATTTTATCATGTGCTTCTGAGTACTTGGAACTCTTATCCTTAATAATGTACTCTAAATTCTTACCAACCCATGAAGTCAGGCTAACTGGCCTAAAGTTTCTCCTCTTTGGCCTTGCTCATTTCTGGAACAGCAGAGCAACATTTGCAATGTTACTCTAGTGATTCTTGAAAGATCATGACAAGTGCCTCCATAATCTCTAAAACAACCTCTATCAGAACCCTAGGGTGCAGTCCATCTGGTCCAGATGACTTATCCACCTTCGGGCCTTTCAAATTCCCAAGCACCTTCTACTTAGTAATAGCCACTCCATTAACTTCTGTTCCTGACTTTTTTGAATTTCTGACAAATTGCTGATGTCTTCCACTGTGCAATAAACATAATTAATTAATCTGACATTTCTTTATTCGCCATTACTACTTTTAAGCATGGTTTTCCAGCAGTACAATGTCCTCTTTTGCCTCGTTATAAATCGTTGGTTGGGCCATTGTTGGAATTCTGTGTGTTGTTCCAGTTACCACGTTATAGAATGGACGTTGATCATGGCAAGGCTTGCATGCTATCAAGCAAACTCGAGCAATATCGCTGGCAACAATATATTTCTCCTGGCAAGCAGAATACAAACTATGCTTGTTTTGAATGTAAGGCCAGTGAAATGACATCACTGCTCCAACAGCCTCAGGTGCATCTGTACATGGTCACTGTGGGTGGCCAGAGGGTGAACATATAAGAGGCAACTGGCCCAATGAAGTCACTGGCCATGTCCTCAGAATTTAACAACATTATTAATCTTTCCCTATGCCGATCTTAGATTTCCATTCGCTTTAAGACAGGGGTCGGCAACCTTGTTCTGCATAGGGGCCAGGACGCATGTCTGTGAGTGGATGGCGGGCCACATCTATCAGGTGCACACATGGATCCCGCCCCCATTCTGCCCCGGATGGCAGGCATCAAATCAGATGTTCACAGAAGGTGCACAAAAATGCTGGAGAAACTCAGCATGTCTCACCCGCTAAGTTTCTCCAGCATTTTTATCTACCTTCGATTTTTCCAGCATCTACAGTTCTTTCTTAAACGTGTTCACAGAAGGTGCGCGGCCTTGCTGGCTGCTTTGCGCAGGATGAGGTACAGCCAGAGCTCGGCGCTCGGCGAGCCAGATGATTACGGGAAAAAAATCCGCGTGCGGGCCGGATGATTTCGGATTACAGGCCGCATTCGGCCCAGGGGCCGTAGGTTGCCGACCCCTGCTTTAAAATAACCACTATTATCCCACTGCCAATGAAAAACAAGGTAGCGTGTCTTAAAGACCTCCACCCAGTGGCTCGGACATCCATTATCATGATGTACTTTGAGAAACTGGTATTGATGCACATCAACTCCAGCCTCCAACTCAGTCCTGATTCACTGCAATTTGCTTACTGGTCCACATCAAATAACATCTCCCTGGCTCTACACTCATCCCTGGAACATCTAGGTAACCAGGACACCAACATCGCCACCTAATCTTGATTCTAACTCAATCTTCAGTGCCAGAATTCCAAACAAACTAATTTCTAACACTCTGGACTTAGGAGTCAGCACTCCCCTCTGCAGCTGGATCTTAGACTTCCTGACCCATAGACTGTGATCAGCATTCTTCCACGGTCATTTTCAACCCCATTGTCTGCAAGCCTGTGTATTCAACCCATATTATACTCTCTATACTATAATTATACTATTATAGCGGTATGAACATTGACTTCTCTAACTACAAATAGCCCTTGCTTTCCCCTCTCTCTCCATCCTTCCCCCTTCCCAATTCTCCCACCAGTCTTACTGTCTCCGACTACATTCTATCTCTGTCTCGCCCACTCCCCTGACATCAGTCTGAAGAAGGGTCTCGATTCCTTCTCTCCAGAGATGTTGCTTGTCCCACTGAGTTACTCCAGCATTTTGTGTCTACCCTATTATACTCTCTATATACTCATGACTTAGTGGCCAACTTCTGCTCAAACTCCATGCACAAGTTTTCAGACGACACCCTCAGTCATTGGCCAAATCACAATGAGTACAGGAAAGCAATGGAGTTAGGTGACATGGTGTTAGGACAACAAACTCTCCCTCGGAAGTGAGGTGGAGCACGCGCGTCAATCTGTATAATTGGAACTAAATTGGAAATGAGCGAGAACTATCATTGTAGCTATCGTGGGTGACTCTAATTTACATTTAGATTGGGCGAACCAGATTGGTAACAGCTCTGAGGAGGAGGATTTCCTGGAATGTATATGGAATGGTTCTTCTACCAATATGTAGAAGAACCGACTAGAGGACAGGCCATCCTAGACTGGCTATTGTGTAATGCGGAAGGATTAGTTTGTGATCTTGTTGTGCAAAGCCCTTTGGGCACCAGTGACCATAATATGGTGGGATACTGCATTAGGATGGAGAGTGATACGGCTAATTCAGATACTAGGGTCCTGAAATTAAAGAAAGAAGACTTTGAAGGTATAAGACGAGAATTGGCTAGGATATACTGGCAAATTATACGTAAAGGGCTGACGGTGGAGATGCAATAGCAAAGATTTAAAGACCGCAAGGATGAACTCCAAAAATTGTTCATCCCTGTGTGGCAAAAAAATTAAAAGGGGAAGGCGGCTCAACCATGGCTAACGAGGATAGTGTTAAATCCAAGGAAGAGGCATATAAATTGGCCAGATGAAGCAGCAAACTGGTGGTCTGGGAGAAATTTTGAACTCAACAGAGGAGGACAAAGGGGTTAATTAAGAGGGGGGAAAAAGATCATGAAAGAAAGCTTGCCGGGAATATAAAAACTGATTTTAAAATTTTCTTTAGATATGTAAACAGGAAAAGATTAGTGAAGACAAATGTAGGTCCCTTACAATCAGAGACAGGTGAATTTATAATGGGAAACAAGGAAATGGCAGAACAGTTCAACAAGTACTTTGGTTCTGTCTTCACTAAGGAAGACACAAATAATCTCCCAGAAATACTTGGGGACAGAGGATCCAGTGGGAGGGGGAACTGAAGGGAATCCACATTAGTCAGGAAATGGTGTTAGGTAAACTGTTGGGACTGAAGGAAGATAAATCCCCAGGGCCTGATGGTCTACATTCCAGAATACTCAAGGAGGAGGCCATAGAAATCGTGGATGCATTGTTGATCATTTTCCAATGTTCTCTCGACTCTGGATCAGTTCCTGTGAACTGGAGGGTAGCCAATGTAACTACACTTTTTAAGAAAGGAGGGAGAGAGAAAACAGGGAATTAAAGACCAGTTTGCCTTACATCGGTTGTGGGGAAGATGCTTGAGTCGATTATTAAAGATGTTATAGCATTTGGAAAGCAGTGACAGGATCGCTCAAAGTCCGCATGGATTCATGAAGGGGAAATCATGCTTGACTAATCTTCTGGAATTTTTTGAGGATGTAACAAGTAGAATGGATAAGGGAGAGCGAGTGGATGTGGTGTATCTGGACTTTCAAAAAGCCTTTGACAAGGTCCCACACAAGAGATTAGTGTGCAAAATTAGAGTACATGATATTGGGGTAAGGTAGTGACATGGATAAAGAACTGGTTGGCAGACAGGAAGCAAGGAGTAGGAAATAACGGGTCCTTTTCAGAATGGCAGGCAGTGACTAGTGGGGTGCCGCAAGGCTTGATGCTGGCACCCCAGTTATTTATAATAACTATACGATTTGGACAAGGGAATTAAATGTGACATCTCCAAGTTCGCGGATGCCACAAAGCTGGGTGGCAGTGTGAGCTGTGGTGAGGATGCTATGAGGTTGCAGGGTGACTTGGATATGTCGGGTGAGTGGGCAGATGCAGCTGTAGTATAATGTGAATAAATGTGAAGTTATCCACTTTGGTGACAAGAACAGGCAGATTATTATCTGAATGGTGTCAGATTAGGAAAAGGGGAGGTGCAACGAGACCTGGGTGTGCTTGTACATCAGTCACTGAAAGTAAGCATGCAGGTACAGCAGGCAGTGAAAAAAGCGAATGGCATGTTGGCCTTCATCGCGAGAGGATTTGCGTTTAGGAGCAGACATCTTACTGCAGTTTTACCATGCCCTGGTGAGACCGCACCTGGATTATTGTGTGCAATTGTGGTCTCCTAATTTGAGGAAGGACATTATTGGTATTGAGGGAGTGCAGCATAGGTTCACCAGTTTAATTCCCGGGATGGCGGGACTGACATATGATGAAAGAATGGGTTAACTGGGCTTGTATTCACTGGAATTTAGAAGGATGAGATGGGATCTTATCTATATAATTAAAAGTCTAAACTTGACCACTTCCTGTTGGCACTGTATATTGATTTTAGAAAAAAGCAACCATTTACGGCTGTGATTTTTGGCCACCTTACTCAGAATCCCCCTCCAGCTGTCAGAGCCAGAGGATTTTCCCATCACTGAAAAATAAAAGACTTATTAATGTTTTAAATATGTTGTGATTCTCTCTCCTGTCAATCATGCCATGAAGGCCACGCCCCTTCCGGTGGGAGGGGAGGAGCTATAAAACCCGGAAGTGTGGGCGTGGCTCAGTCTCTGCAAGATGCGGGAGAGGGTCGTGACTCTCAGTCTGAGCTGGAAATCTACAGAATACTGAGAATACTGACCTGTGAGTGCCCTTTATGTGTTTATAAACTGTGCCTTTTGCAACTGTGTGGCTATTGAAATGTGTGCCTTTTGCAACTGTAAAAAAAGATGAAAATGTCTAAAATTGATTGTCCTCCCTCTCCCCCTTCTCTCTCACAGTCTCTCACCTCTTTTCAGCAGAATTTCTGGCAGTTTCTGAGCTGCCTGCCTGCCAAGCTTGAGTTACTGAGCTGCCAGGCCTGAGTGACTGAGCTGCCAGCCCAAGAATCCATTTGGCCCACAATGTCCATACTAGCCCTCTGGAAACCAGTCCTTTTGGCGCACAACACCCATGCTAGCACTCCAGAAAGCATACCCCACCCCCCACACTGACCAGCAATCTTGGAATTGGTGGAGAGATGGAATATTGTGTTGGGGGGACAGCCCTCCCATGTGAAGCTGGAACCCAACGGGTCCCACTTAGTCTCGTAGAAACATATAAAATTCTTAAAGCATTGGACAGGCTAGATGCAGAAAACATGTTCCCGATGTTGAGCGAGTCCACAACCAGGGGGTCACAGTTTAAGTCAAGTCAAGTCAAGTCAATTTTATTTCTATAGCACATTTAAAAACAACTCTCGTTGATCAAAGTGCTTTACATCAGTGCAGGTACTAACATGCTACATACATCTAACAATACATGCATAAATACATACATACAGCACATCCTCAGAGGACCTCAAGAAACGCTTGTAAGTAGAAATAGGTTTTAAGTCTAGACTTAAAGGAGTCAATGGAGGGGGCAGTTCTGATGAGAAGAGGGATGCTGTTCCACAGTCTAGGTGCTGCAACCGCAAAAGCGCAGTCGCACCTGAGCTTAAACCGGGACCGTGGGATAGTCAGTAGCCCCAAGTCGGAGTTGCGGTAATCAAGGCGGGAGGAGATAAATGCGTGGATGATCTTTTCTAGGTCGTCGAATTGGAGGAATGGTTTGATTTTAGCTATCGTGCGAAGCTGGAAGAAGCTAGCGTTTACCACAGCATTGACTTGTTTGTCAAACTTCAATGCGGAGTCAAATATCACGTCAAGGTTTTTGACGTGCGGTTTGAGTAAGGAGGTTAGGCATCCAAGGCTGCCTGCTATCGTTTTGATGGAGTCTGAGGATCCGAGTAGGATGACCTCTGACTTGCTCTCGTTTAGTTGGAGGAAGTTCTGCGCCATCCAACACTTTATATCCTCGAGGTAGTGGATAAGGCTGAGTAGATTAGATCGGTTGTTGGGTTTCGGGGGAGATAAAGCTGTGTATCGTCTGCATAGCAGTGGAAGGAAATGTGCCTTTGAATGACTTGGCCTAGGGGGAGCATATATAGAGAGAAAAGAATGGGGCCTAAGATGGAGCCTTGTGGAACCCTGTAGCAAAGGCTAGCTGGGGAAGAGAAAGAGTTGCCTATGTTTGTAGAGAAACTCCTAACTTTGAGGTAGGAGATGAACCAGCTCAGGGCAGTGCCATCAATACCAACCCCGTACCGGAGACGGTCAATTCGGATGGTGTGGTCCACTGTATCAAACGCTGCGCTGAGGTTGAGAAAGGAGCAGGATTGCACAGTCGCTGGAGTCGATGGCGAGAAGCAGGTCATTATGTACCTTCAACAAGGCAGACTCTGTGCTGTGGTGGGTCCTGAAACCTGATTGGAACCTTTCCAGAATGGTATTTTGGTGTAGGTAAGGCATTAGTTGATTTAGAATTACCTTTTCAAGGACTTTTGAAAGGAAAGGCAGTTTGGAAATAGGTCTGTAGTTGCTAGGCAAGGTGGAGTCTAGGTTAGTTTTTTTCAGGAGGGGCTGGACCACCGCATGCTTGAAACAGGTTGGAACAGTGCCAGTGGCCAGAGAACTGTTGATGATAGAGAGGATGCTGGGACCGGCTATTGCAATGACATCCTTCAGAAGGGCAGTGGGGACAACGTCGAGGGGGCAAGTTGCAGGTTTCATAGTGGAGACCAGCTTTACAAGGGAGGGTAGAGTAACGGGTTGGAAACAGTCTAATTTAGAAAAACAGACCAATGAGACAGCTGGGTCATGGATGGGAGGGGAAATATTCGTTCTAACGTTTTCAACTTTGCTGGTGAAAAATGTAGTAAATTCTTCGTACTTTGCAGGGGACTAAGCTGGTACTGGGGGCAGGACATATGACAGAGGTAATGGTACTAAATAGGACCTTGGAGTTATGGCCGTTTTTGGAAATAAGGTTGGAAAGGTATTGTGTTCTCGCATACTTTACTGTTCCTAATATTTGAGAAGATTGCTTCTCAGAAGTTCGAAGGAAATTTGAAGCTTATCAGATTTATACTTCCGTTCTGATTTTCTGCACTCTCTTCTTAGGGCTCTGGTGGTGTCATTGAGCCAGGGCCAACCTTTAGGCTTAGGCTTTTTCATTTCAACAGATTAAGTGGTAGGCCATTTAGGACTGAGATGAGGAACAACCTCTTCACCCAGATCACCCAATCAGTGGAATTCTCTGCCACAGAAGGCAGTAGAGGCTAATTCACTGGATGCTTTCAAGAGAAAGTTAGATTTAGCTCTTGGGGATAAAAGGAATCAAGGGATATGGGGAAAAAGCAGGAACAGGGTACTGATTTTATATGATCATATTGAATGGCAATGCTGGCTCTAAGGGCCGAATGGCCTACTCCTGCACATATTTTTCTATGTTTCTATGTTCTTATGAACTTCAAGGTCGTGGATGTATTAATTTGACCAAGTCCAACCACATTGACCATATGGCCAAGAAAACACACCTTTGCTTCTGCTTCCTCAGAAGACTAAGAAAATTCAGCATGTCTCCAGTGACTTTTGCCAATTTCTACTGATGCACCATAGAGAGCACCATATCAGGATGTATCACAGCTTCGTATAACAACTCTTCTGCCCAAGACCACAAGAAGTTGCAATGAGTTGTGGATGCAACCCATCCCATGTAAAGCGTAAAGCAGTCTCCCCCCTTTTGACTTCATCTACACTTCCAGCTGCCTCCTGAAAGCAGGCAACATCAAGAACCATTCATATGCTGATCATTCTCTCTTCTCCCATCTGCTGTTGGGAAGAAGATGCAAAGCTTGAAAGCACATACCACCAGATTCAAGAATAGCTTGTTCCCCATGATTATCAGGCTCTTGAATGGACCTCATGTGCTGTATTACCAATCTTCCAATCTATCTCGTTGCTTCCTTTGCAATTAAAAAAAAATCTGCATTCTCTCGGTAGCTGTAACACCATATTCTGCATTTTGTTTATTTTCTCCTTAGCACTACCTAGGTATGTTACAATACTTACCTTCAGCGGCGCTGCAATTCTGCCACTGGCCGTGTGTGTGATTTTGGCGCCTTTGAGGGGGGGGGGGCGGGGTTAAAACGTGGGTATCTCCTACCTTGTCCTGAATTATATTTCGTTGGAGTGCCAGCGTTGCTGAAAAATCGTTCCGTTTTGTGTATTTTTTATATTTATTCGATCGACAATGTCAGCGCTGGAGTTATTTTAAAATCAGCTTCGAAAGCCGTCAACGCCGACAACGGGGACGGATTTCACGCACGGGACAGGTAAACGAAAGCAGTTTATTTTTTTGTATAAAAGTGCTTCTTAAGAGGCCTTTAATTCACATTTTTTAATGCAAAACGGTGATTCTTTTCCCCGAACTAACGGCAGAATTTTTCATGCCGATACGGGGTTAAATTCACCGCAAATCAACGTTCCAAATGATCGCGTTCCAGAAAACCCCACTCGCAAGATGATTTAAATGCCCATTAATTTACAGGTATTAAACATTAAATTCCTTCCATTTGGCCTGTAAATCCATGACAATGAGATTTAAAAATTATGTTATATTGTGAATTCTTGTGTGAATGTTATTTGGACACTTAGGCTATTTAAAAATGTTAATCTATTCTTAAGAAATTGATAGATGTTTAGATCTAGTAATTAGCTAACTAACTAATTATATGCTTTAATTTCATGTCATCTATGTAAGATTGTTTCATTAATGTTTCAGAATGCTTCAATCTATAATAACTGAAAATTTCTTTCAGTTCTCTTAATTTTTAAGAATGTTATGGGCTTTTGACTGTCCTCGATCACAGCTTTTGTGTTAAGTCAAGGGAAAAGCAATAGGGAACAAGATGCTAATTTCCG
Source organism: Malacoraja senta (assembly GCA_038087875.1). Taxonomy (NCBI): domain Eukaryota; kingdom Metazoa; phylum Chordata; class Chondrichthyes; order Rajiformes; family Rajidae; genus Malacoraja; species Malacoraja senta. The sequence goes on along the minus strand of CM075984.1, from coordinate 8,299,855 downwards.
AGTATGAAAATGGCCATAACTTTTTTTAATACTGAAGATATGAAAGTGAATTAGGCGTCAAATTAAACTTCTTTTTATGCTTTATCCGATGGGATAAATTACAGACTTTATTTTTAAAATCTCAAAATTTTGTAACATTGCTTCAGTACCTGTTGTACACAAAGTATGACATGATTTCATGTATGTTATTATCTAATGTTTAGGAAGGGACTGCAGATGCTGGTTTAAATCGAAGATAGTCACAAAAAGCTGGAGTAACACAATGGGACAGGCAGCATCTCTGGAGAGAAGGAATAGGTGACGTTTTAGGTCGAGACCCTTCTTCAGACTGAGAATCAGGGGAAAAGGAATCAAGAGATATAGACAGTGATATAGAGAGATAGAGAACAAATGAATGAAAGACATGCAAAAACTAACATTGATAAAGGGAACAGGCCCTTGTTCTCAGTGGCCTACGTGAAAATGAGCTACAGACAATGAAACTCAACAAGACGACATTGAAGCTGGCAAAACGACGGGTGGCGGAGGGACGGTGAGAGAGGGGATGTACGGGTTACTGGAAGTTAGAGAAATCAATATTCATACCACTGGGCCGTATGCTGCTCAAGTGAAATATGAAGTGTTGTTCCAAATCTTTCCAGGTATTATCTATTTGGATAGCATGCAAAACAACTTGTTTAAGAAGGAATTGCAGATGCTGGAAAATCGAAGGTAGACAAAAATGCTGGAGAAACTCAGCGGGTGAGGCAGCATCTATGGTACATAGACAATAATAATACATAAACAATACATAAACAACGTGGTACATAGACAATAATAAACCAAACCAAGTCATACATGATTGGATTGGAGAGACGTAGAGATTCACCAGGTTTTTGCCTGGATAAAAGTGTTTTAACCGTGAGGAAAGACCGGAGAGACTGGGTTAGTTTTACTTGGTGGACAGGAGGCTCATGGGCCTGTCCCACTTAGGCGATTTTTCAGCGGACTGCCGGTGACTGTCAAGTTGCTGGCAGTCGCCTGAAAAACTGGCAACTGGAGCGGCGACTGTCAGAGTGGAACACACACACACATACAAACACATCGCTTCTTTCACCAGCCCATGTGAATTTTTTAGACGGCGCTCCCCCCGCTTGCCCTGTCTAAAAAATTCACACGGTGCAAAGCCAAGCTGATACAGACACACACCGCGATGAACAGGAAGATTGGCGCTGTAATTAAGACGGCTAAAGCACAGCATATGGTGTCCTTTAAAAGAGGGGGGGAGAGGGGGAAGAAGGAGTGGAGACAACTTTTAAGAAGCCAGAGAAACACGGCTGTGAAGCTCGGCGGACATTTAACATATCCTTGGTTCTGAAAACTACTGCTTCCCTTTTGTTCCCCAATGAGCCAATGAAATTCACCGGTCAGCACCGGCTACAACCTACGAGAACCCACGAGAACCTTCGACCTCCTGGCAACCCACCTACGGCTCGTGAATTCTCGCTGCTCTTCATGGCGGCTTCATTCTAGTCGCCGCTAATTTTTCAACATGTTGAAAAATTTGCGGTGACCATAATGAGGCCGCGACCAGTTCCCAGAAGGCGGGAGCTCCTCATGACCATGAAGGCGACTCCCCGGCAACCACCCGCGAACATGTGGTGACCATGTGGCGACTGCATAGTCTCCTGCAGTCGCCTAAAACGTCGCCAAAGTGGGACAGGTGATTGTGGTGCATCGTGGTCAGTGACTGTGGGACGCTCCCACCGGTGGAGACGGAGGAGGGAGAGAAGGGGGAGAGAAGGGCAGGGAGAGAGGGGGGGGAGGGGAAGAGCGAGGAGGAGAGAGAGGAGGAGAGAGAGAAGTGGGAGAGAGAGAAGGAAGGGAGAGAGAAGGGAGAGAGAGAGGGGGAGGGAGAGAGAAGGGAGAGAGAGGGGGGAAGAGAGGGGAAGAGAGAGGAGGAGAGAGTGAAGGGGAGAGAGAGTAGGGAGGGAGGGGGGAGAGAGGATGGGAAGATAGAGGAAGAGAGAGAAGAGGAGAGAGAGAAGAGGGGAGAGAGGAGGAGAGAGACAAGGGGAGAGAGAGAGAAGAGGGGAGAGAGAGGAGGGGAGAGAGAGGAGGAGAGAGAGAAGAGTGGAGAGAGAGGATGAGAGAGAAAAGAGGGGACAGAGAGAAGGGAGAGAGAGAGAAGAGGGGAGAGAGAAGGGGGAGACGGGAGCATGAGGTTCTTTTCCCACACAAGCCACAGGCGACTGGGCAATCTGAACCCAAGCTCCAAGCTGAAAGCGGCCGAAGGTGTGCATCCCTCGGGACAGCCCCCACTCTCCCACGGCTGCGGGTCGGGTGGAGCGGAGGTTTGGGACAATGTTCATCCCTTCACAGTGATGTGATGGACGCGGGGGTCTGGACCAATTGCTGACAAGTCCCGCCCCCCAGCAACGTCATGTCTGTTATTGGACTTTTCTGTTGAGCGGGAGTCAGACCGTTTGCTTTTAGGCGACGCAGCTTTTCGGTTCGTTGGCTTTTAGGCTGCCCGCCCTTTCGGTTAGTTTGCATTTAGGTGTCCCATCCTTTCGGTTAGTAGGCGTTTCGTCTTTGTACTCTTTCGGTTTATTAGCATTTCGGCCTCGTTTCCATTTGGTTCTTTGGCTTCGACTTCTTTGCTTCGGCTTCTCGTCAGCGCCGCGTCCGAGTACCACTCAGTTGTAGAGCAGTTCAGAAAAACCCACAATACACTTCAACTTTACTCCAAAAATCAGTTTCAACTTTAAATAGACATAATGGCTCAGTGTTGGCAGCTCTTAGTGCAGTAAAACTCACAGGGAGAAAAAATGTCCATTGTCTTAAATGATCCTTTATCCATCACACAAACCACCCTCCCAACAAATTGCCCTCGGAATCTTATATTTCAATAAATTAATCTCTTGTCCTGTAGATGCAGTTGGAGAAAGAAGTTTGGCCTTGGGTTTAATTTAGTTTAGTTTAGAGATACAGTGCAGAAACAGGCCCTTCGCCCACCGAGTCTGCATCGACCAGTGGTCCCCACACACTAGCACTATACTACACACTGCAGACATTTTGCAATTTTTACCGAAGTCAAATAACCTTCAAACCTGCACGTTTTTTGTGTGTGGGAGGAAACTGGAGCACCTGGAGGAAACCCACGCAGGTCACAGGGGGAACGTACAAACTTCGTACAGACAGCGCCTGTAGGCAGAATCGAACCCAGGTCTCTGGTGCTGTAAGTCAGCCACTCTACCGCTGTGCCACAGTGTATTCTGCATTGCATGTAGATCAGAATTTTGAACTCCTTAAATAGTTTCTGCCCGTTTTGATGAATCTTAGAAAATTGACAAGATGTTTGAGAGAAGAGGGAAAGGTGGCAGGGACAACTGGTTGGTCTCAATCTTGGTTAAGTCCACAAGTTCCTCATACTTGATACTGCATGTGTGTGTGTATGTGCAGGACTCATGGGCAACAAGTTAAAAAGACAGATTGCTGCAAATTAAACATAAGTTATCTTTTCATTCTGATATGATCTTGAAACATTAATAAGCAGTCATGGTAATTGAGAGCAGGAACCAATACTACTAATTTAGTTATTTCTAGTAGTGATGAGATGACTAAAGCTGTGGCCATACAATCAAAACAACATTCCATGACTTAAAGAAGTGAGATCAATTTCATGATATAATGGGAGAAGTAGCATATTGAAGAATATCCATTTTACTTCGAAGTCACGTGAGTGACTACGTGAAGAGCCCGTCCAGCATGCATGCGCGACATTAGCGTTCACGCAGTGCAACAGCGACGACCGGGAGTATAGGCGCTCCCGCTACAAGTTTAAACAGCGGACCATCAGGTAAGTCTTACTCTGAGGTCGTAATCAGCAAGCTGTGCTCTGCTCTATAAATTCCAGGGGAAACTGGAAAATGAGTAAAGCACGGCAAAGGAAGAAAACCGCCCCCCGTTCGACTCCAACAGAACGGGAGTGTCCCATCAGTGGGGGGCGAGAGGCGGCACCTGGACCGCATATGCTGCGGTCCACCCTCATCGAGACCGAGCCGAGCGCAGTACCGCTAGCGTAGCCTGGCCGGTTATGTCTCACTCCGATGAGGAGGCTCCGCCTGAGAGCGGAAGGGGTAGCCGCCTGAACCGCATGGAAAGGCTCATGGAGCAATTGCTCCAGCGAGACTTGCTTCGGGAGCTGGAGCAGTCTCGCCACGGGAATTCAGGCACTCCCACAGCAGTGCCTTACAATGCACTGGCCATCGCTTCCCCCTCAGCCGAGGGCAGCATTGGTGACCAGGACTGCGCTGGTCAGGAACAGGGGTCATTGGCTGAAGATATCGGGAGTACGCTTGGGGTACAGGACCAGGAAGAGCTGCTGGGTGTGGAGATTCGCTACGTGGCTACACCACGAGCAGGGCGGCCATTGGAGCCAAAACTGGCGGCCAGCATTAACCACCTGTCCCTCAAACCCCTACAAGAACAGGTACTTAATGAGGCACTAGAACTGGAGAACTGCAGTTCGCTCAATGTACCGGCTGTTAACAGCCAAATCTGGGGGTGTATGTTGGACAGAGTATCCGGAACCAGGAGCTAAAATCCTCAAGCTCCTGACGACAGGGATAACAGCCTATGCTCGTTCCGTGGATGGGGTGGATATGACCACCAACCAGCAAGACACTCTGGCTCTGCTGCGCAACACTCAATATGAGACAAACAAACCTCCGCAAGGAGAGAATAAGACCTGCCCTCAATCCCAAATATGCAGGATTGTGTAAGACACCGGCCTCAGAGCCGCAGATCCTGTTATTTGGAGAGAACTTGACAAAACAAGTGAAAAACCTGGTGGAAGAGTACAAAGCATTTGGCCTCATGAGGGCAGGCCCCGGAACGAGCAGACCCACACAAAAACCAGACGGCAGTACCCCACCGCATCCACCAGTCGACGTCAAATTTATGGGACTGGTGAAAGCTCGGGGTCCGCATACCATCCCCGAAAGCCTTTTTAGGCCAGGGCCCAGAGCGGACCCCATGGAAAATGCGCCACCCCCAACCAGCAGTACATCCAGCAGTACAACGATGGATGAACAAACCGAAGAAAGGAACACTACCATAACTATGGAGGTAGGTGGGTCTGGTTCCTACCAGCATGTAAAAGTGGGGGAACTGTACTAACAGGGGGGAGATTACACCTGTTCATTGAAGCATGGAGGTCTATCACGAATGATAGTTATATACTTAACAGTATTCGTGGATACAAAATAGAGTTCATTCAAGAAAATATGCCACCAGTTCAGCATCTCAAAGGGTCTGTACCCTCTCAGTCAAAGAAAAACTAGAGGGACAAGCAGAACTGGTGAGGTTACTTACAAAGGGTATCATTGAGAAATCCAAACATGAACCTTTGGAATTTGTCTCAAATATATTTACCAAACACAAAAAATATGGTGGATGTCGCATCATCATTGACTTAACTTCACTAAATACCTTTGTTAAGTATGTACATTTCAAAATGGAAACATTTGTAACTGCCAAACAACTGATTTCCAAAGGATACTTTATGGCAAGCATTGATTTAAAAGATGCCTACTATACAGTACCCATTCAAAAGGGTCATCGCAGATACCTGAAATTTACCTGGATGGGGCAACTATGGCAGTCTAAGCCGTTGCCTAATGGGTTAACATCAGCCCAAGACTATTTACCAAGATATTAAAACCAGCCTTGGCAACATTAAGAAAACAGAGACATATTGTCATGGCATATCTTGATGATATTCTAATAGTAGGCAAAACCATGGAGTTGGCTAAATCAGCTGTATTAGCTACCAAACAATTGTTTGAAACCCTGGGATTTGTCATACATCCAGATAAATCTAAGTTGACACCATCCACAACTATGGACTATCTGGGATTCACAATTAACTCAGTCCACATGTCCGTAACGTTGCCAAAAGATAAAGCAGCAGAATTGGCACAGACGTGTTACAATTTAATGGTTAGCAATCGACCAACCATCCGACAAATGGCAAGAGTAATTGGCAAAATGGTAGCAGCATTTCCAGCTACACAATTTGGACCATGCACTATCAAAACCTACAAAGGGCAAAAGTACAGGCGTTAAAACGACATGCAGGTCACTTTGACCGAACAATGAAATTGCCCATTGAAGCAATATCAGAGTTACAATGGTGGATAGAACACATTTGGCATAGTCCCAGCCCTATCATCATCAATGACCCAATGTTAACTATACAAACAGATGCCAGTGCTCAAGGCTGGGGAGCAACTAATACCATATCCAGCACAGGTGGTAGATGGACGAACCCAGAATCATCTTTACTACAAACACTGGGCATAAATTATTTGGAAATGTTGGGTGCGTTTATGGTTTAAAAGCATATTCTACGAATATGCACCATTTGCATGTTCGTTTACAAATTGATAATATCACGGTGGTGGCCATATGGGCGGAATAAAATTGATATCATGTGACAATTTGGTCAACAAAATCTGGCAATGGTGTGTCGATAGACATATTTGGCTATCAGCAACTTACCTACCAGGTAAGCTAAATACAGTGGCAGACACCAGGTCACGTAAATTCAATGATAACACCGAATGGATGTTAAATCCTAGAGCTTTTGCTAAAATTACAAAGCAATATGGCACACCAGATATCGATCTCTTTGCATCCAGACTAAATCACCAGGTACCAATGTATGTCGCTTGGGAACCAGACCCTGAGGCAGCAGCGATAGATGCATTCGCGCTGAATAGGGGGACCTATTTCTTCTATGCTTCCCCCCCCCCTTCTGCCTCATCAGTAGGGTACTACGCAAAATACAGATGGACTCTGCTTCAGGTATTTTTGATAGTACCAACTGGCCTACACAGCCATGGTTCCCAGTGGTCCTCGACATGGTCATCGAAACTCCTATGACCTTTCCCAGTAGCCCAGACCTATTGACGCACCCGGTATCAGGCATAAGTCATCCATGCCATGACAAAATTAACCTACTGGGTTGCAGATTATCAAAAGACCACTGCTGGGCCTGGGATTGTCTGACAGGACCATCAACACGATGACACCGTATGTCCACCAGGAAACAATACCTATCGAGCATCAGGAAGTGGAAAAGATACTGCTCGACTACTGGGACAACGTACTCATCTGCAACCATAACCAATGTACTGGAGTTCCTGGGGGGCCTTCACCATAATGAAGGACTGAGCTACAGCGCCATCAATACTGCCAGAAGTGCTCTGTCAGCCTACTTAAAACAGGTGCCAGGACAACAGGCCATAGGGTCTCACCCGCTGGTGATCAAACTCATGAGGAGTATATTCAACTCCAACCCTCTTAGACCTAGGTATACCCAAATCTGGGATGTCAGTGTGGTCCTGACATACCTAAGGGGATGGTCACCAGCCAGGTCTCTCACCCTGGAACAGCTAACCCTGAAAACGGTCATGCTGATGGCACTAGTCTCAGCACAAAGAGTCCAGTCCCTCCACTTACTGCGACCGGACAACATGGTTATAACACCAGACCGGGTCTCATTCACCATTCAGGAGCTGCTAAAGCAGAGCAGGCCAGGAACTTGAGTCCTAGTTATGGATTTCCGGGCATACCCACCTGACCTACGGTTGTGTGTCATGACTCACTTACTCACGTACATCAACACAACAACAGATTCTCGAGGGGAAAAAAACAAACAAAAAAAAAACAAAGCCTTATGGGTCAGCCACAAGAAACCTCATGGTCGGGTGTCGAGCCAAACCATCTCAAGATGGCTCAAGCAGGTACTGGGAGCTGCTGGAGTAGATACTGATGTATATACATCTCACTCCACCAGGCAGCATCCACATCGGCGGCTAAAAGAATGAACATGGAGAAAACGTTCCAAACGTTCTATCACAAGCCACTAGCAGAACCTGTGTTATTTGCAGAAAGAGTTTTAGAATCTGCAAAAATATATAATTTAAGCCCGGGGGAGCATTTTGTCTTTTGTTATTGTTTAATAGATACCATTATTGTTTACAAACAGATTCATGGTTGATTACGATAACATACTTCCTCCCTTGAATGACTTCGGCAGCGAGTGAAGTATGAACTGTTACACGGTTTGAAATCACAGAGCTACGTGTATCAGAAGAATTTACTCAATTATGGGCTAATAATGGGAAAAAAGCTTATACTTAAATTCTGGAAAAATGCGCCCACACCAACAATAAAAATGTGGACATCAAATATGTTGGAAACATTACATCTGGAAGAGATGAGATTCCTCCTAGTAGGCAAAGTAGACCAATTTCAAAAGACGTGGTCTACGTTTTTGGACCTATTACAAGCATGAGGTGCAATAGTAATTTAGAAAAACAAATAAATAAATAAAAGGTATCTGGACCTGGTAATGGGAGGTAAAACAAAAACAGACTTGGTTGGTAGTTCCTTCTCTATGAAGTATGTTATAAGAGTTATAATAGAGCGATTGTTCCTTCTTTCTTTCTCTTTCTTTTCTAGGGTCTATTTTCTAACTTTACTTCCTTCTCTAACTTCTTTTCTAAGGGGCTTTCTTTTCCCAACACTCTTTTGCACTTCACAACCTTTGCGCACTTTCTTCACTTTTCTTACTTCTTTCTTTTTCTTTCTTAAAGTTTAAAAAAGTGAAGTATTTATATATATATATATATATATTTTTTTTTAAAAAAGAAAAAAAAAAAAAAAAAAAAAGAAATCACAGAGCTTTAAAATCTTTACGTAGTCACTCACGTGACTCCGAAGTAAAATAGTAAGATTAAACGAGAACTTACCAGTTTGAAGTTTGATCTGTATTTTATCAGGAGTTACAATGAGGGATTACGTGCCCTCCGCTCCCACCCTCAATTATAGATCAACTGGTATCTTAGTTCTCCTTTTCTTTACTATGTTTATTTCAATTATTGTGTTTCCTGTGATTCCACACCGCTGCTTTGAAGAATGTCGCGCATGCGTGCTGGACGGGCTCTTCACGTAATCCCTCATCATAACTCCTCATAAAATACAGATCAAACTTCAAACTGGTAAGTTCTCGTTTAATCTTACTATTATATTTTGCTGGTATGTGTTCAAGCAAAAATTTACTTATCAGAGGGATTAAAAATCTTTGGAATTTGTGTGGGTATCGTTTTATTGTGCTGTTGCATACTATTGCCTAATAAATAGTTCCTACTTTGTGTGTGGTGAGGTTGATTGTTCATTTGTGTGCTGTAATGATAGAATCAGAGCAAGTGTCCATAGAAACATCTTCAAGGAAAGATGCGGTAAATGCTGAGTAGTTAATCGTATGCAATTGTAAATAAAGGTCACACCAATTACAGGTAGAGCAAGCACTTGGGAAGGCAAATGGTATGTTGGCCTTTTAAGTAGTCACTAGACTAAGTGGGACCTGTTGGGTCCCAGCTTCACACGGGAGGGCTGGTCCCCCGAGGTCTCACCTCTCCACCAATTCCAATATTGCTGACCAGTGGGGGGGGGGGGGGGGGGTGGGGGTGCTTTCTGGAGCACTAGTATGGATGTTATGGGCTGAAGGGACTGGTTTCCAGAGGGCTTGTATGGACATTGTGGGTCGAATGGATTCTTGGGCTGACAGCTCAGTCACTCAGGCCTGGGAGGCTGGCAGCTCAGTAACTGCCAGAAATTCATATACATACATACCCACACACGCACAAGCACACGCACACGCGCAGACACTCACACACGCGGACACACACACGCGGACACTCACATACGCGGACACACACACACACACACTCACACTCACACACCAATACACTCACACATACACTCGCACTCATACATACACTCGCACACATATACACACACACACTCACACACACGCACACACACACACACACACTCACACACACACACACACACACACAAACACTCACACACACAGACACACACATACACTCACACACACACTCACACACACACACACACACACACACACACACACACACACACACACACACACTCACACACACTCACGCACACTCACATACACTCACACACACACTCTCACACACACACACTCTCACACACACACACGCTCACACACACACATACACTCACACACACACACTCACACACACACTCACACACACACACACTCACACACACACACACAGACTCACACACACATACACTCACAGACTCACACACATACACGCTCACACTCACACACCCTCACACTCACTCACACACACACTCACACACTCACACTCTCACACTCTCAGACTCACACGCACACATGCACACACACACGCACACACTCACACACACACACACACACACACACATACACACACACACACACACACACACACACACACACACTCACACACTCACACTCTCACACTCTCAGACTCTCAGACTCACACACACACACACACACACTCACACACACACACACACACACACACACACACACACACACACACACACACACACACACACACACACACACACACACACACACACACACACACACACACACACACACACACACACACACACTGACTTACACACCATATATTTGACAGTAAACGTTCTTGAATCTACTCACATGGCTGAGCGCGGCCTCTCCACTATGGTGCTTCCGCAGTCAGTGGCACTGCCGCAATCAGAGCGACCTCTGCAATTACCGGAAATTATGCAATCAGCGCGACATCTGCACTCTCCGGAAATTACGCAATCAGTGCGACCTGTCCACTAAGCGGAAGTCAAGAAATGAGCGGGACCTTTGGACTAAACACAGTCGGGCCTAATAAAGCATTTATTCCTTCCAAACACAGTCGGACTTAATAAAGCATTTATTCCTTCCAAACACAATCGGACCTAATAAAGCATTTATTCCTTCCAAGCACAGTTCGATCTAATAAAGCATTGCAGCTTCAAGCACAGGCAGGGCAACAAGCCAAACAACTCATGGCATTGTCATTTCATTTCATTTCCAATTAAGCATTGCAGTTGCAAGCACAGGCAGGGCAGCAGGCCAAACAACTCATGGCATTGTCATTAAGGGCTAACAAATCATTTATTGCAAGTACATTGCAAACTCACAGTTCAGTTGATTCACAGCTTAGAATGACAGTCATGGCCTCTTCCTCGGATCAAGTACATCCCTGAAGGAGTTTCTGGAACTATGAAGTAAACTGAAAAAGGAGATCAGAAGGGCAAAAAGGGGCCAGGAGATGCGCTGGCGGGTAGCAGTAAGGACAATCCCAAAATATTTTAACAATACATAAGGGGGAAAAGGATAACTAGAGAGAGAGTGGGACCTCTCAGGAATCAAAGCGATCAACTGTGTGAAGCCACAGGAGATGGGCAAGGTCCTCAATGAATATTTCTCCTCTGTATTTACTGAGGAGAAAGACAGTAAGACGGAGGAACTTGGGGCAGTCACTGGAAGTTTCTTGTTACCATCGAAGAAGTACTGAAGGTACTATCGTGTATGAAGGTAGACAAATCTCCAGGCCCTGATCAGATATATCACAGTCTAGGTGGTGCGACCGACGTTGCAGCGGCCTCTGCAGTCCATCTGTCTTTTTTTAAATTTTTTTGTCCCGTTGAATGTATAAATTTGTTGTGGTTTTTATATTGATTTTAGCTGTGTACCTGTGGGGGGTGGGGGGGGCGGGGGACTTTAAAATCTCTTCCCTGTACGGGTGACCTGATCTTTTCCCTGTCGGGTCTCCGTTGTCGTTGGAGCCTAGCACCGTGGAGCGGCCTCCAACCGGAACGACCTGGGGGCTCCAGTCATGGAGCCGGCGCAGCTGCGGACTTAACATTGTGGGGCTGGCCGGCTTTGGAGCGTGGAGAGCTGCGGTGGCACGCGGCTGTGACCCAACTCCGGAGCTCGGAGGCTCCAGCCGCAGGTCCGGTGGATGGTGACATCGGGAGCTCGCGGGTCCCTGGTGGAAGACTGCTTTTCGGAGCTCCCCCAATGGCAACATCTCCCACACGAGTTGCGGTGTTGAAAATGACCTGGAGCAGGGCCTTACATCGCCCGGCGCGGCTTTAATGGCCGCGGTTCTTGCCATCACCCACCGGGGGCTCCAACATTAAGACCCGGAGCGGGGCCTTACATCACTCGGCGCGGGACTTGCCATCGCCCGCCGGTGGCTCCAACATTAAGACCTGGATCGGGGCCTTACATCGCCCAGCGCAGCCTTAACGGCCGCGGGACTTGCCATCGCCCGCCGGGGGCTTTAACATCGGGAGAAGAAATGGAACACAGGGGAGAGACAAGACTTTGCCTTCCATCACAGTGAGAAGGAGATTCACTGTGATGGATGTTTGTGTAAACTGTGTTGGCTGTGTGTCTTGGTTCTTTTCTTGTCATATGACTGCAGAAACAAAATTTCGTTTGAACTTCTTTTGAGGTTCAAATGACAATAAAATTGTATTGTATTGTATTGTATATCCGAGGACATTGCGGGTTACTAGAGAGGAAATTGCAGGAGCCCTGGTTGAAATTTACAAGTCATCCTTAAATACAGGAGAAGTGCAGAAGACTGGAGGCTGGCAAATGTTGTGCCTCTTTTCAAGAAGGGCTGCAGGGAAAATGCTGGGAACTATTGGCCGGTGAGCTTACCATCTGTCGTTGGAAAGTTATGAGAGAGTATTCTGAGGGATAGGTTATACAGGCATCTGGATGGGCAAGGGCTGATTAGGGATAGTCAGCATGGTTTTGTGCATGGGAGTTCGTGTTTCACAAATCTTTTATTTTTTTATTTTTTTTAAAATATTTCTATTTATTAGAAGTATTGTATATCACGTATATTAGAAGTAACAGTGATATCAACCAAAAATAACATAATACATTTATTGTACCACTTTTTATTTTAAACTTTAAAAAGAAGAAAAATAGAAAGTTAGATAAGATAGTGAGTGCGTGAAAGAGTGGTCCAGAGAAACCCGTAGGAACGTGAACCACAAGAAAGAGTTAAAAAGAAAACCAAAGAAAAAGAAAGAGAAAAATAGAGAACAAAAGAGAGTAAAATAAGATAAGATAAAAGGGATGTACCTACTTCGTATCTTTACACACCCCTCACCAGGTCCTGAAACCATTTATTTTCAAAATAATGTTGCACCCTATGCTTGTAATAAGTCAAGAAATGGAGACCAAATCTTTTGGAAATGATCTGATTTGCCTGCTAAGAGGAATCTCATGTCTTCCAGGTGTAACAGTTCGGGCATATTTGAAATCCACATTTTTATCTTTGGTGTGGGAGCGTTTTTCCAGAATTTAAGTATACGTTTTTTTGCCATTATTAAGCCGTAATTAAGGAAGCTCTTTTGGAACGAAGTCAGCTCAAAGCTGGCTTCCATTGTTCCGAAAATAATCAATTCTGCGTTCGGTTTCAGTTTTATTTTAAATAATTTTGTAAGATTTCATTCCAAAATTTTTGGATTTTTATACAAAAAACAAAGGAATGTGCTATAGTTGCTTCTTGGGATAGACATTTATCACAGATGGGAGAGACATTTGGATACAATTTACTTATTTCAGTTTTTGAGTAATATAGTCTATGTAAAGTTTTAAATTGGATTAGAATATGTCTTACATTGATCGAGCATTTGTGCACATATAGCAAGTGTTTATCCCAACTCTCTTTCGAGATTTTTGTAGCTAGTTCTTGTTCCCAATCTCTTCTAATTCTATCGGATGATGGCATTTCTATATATAGGATGATATTATACAAGTATGATATTAAATTAGTTGATTCCGCCTTTATATTCATTGCTTCGTCTAATAGGTCTGGAGACAAATTTTGATATTCTTGTGTATATTTTTTTAAATAGTCACGGATTTTAAAATATTTAAAATATTGATTACTTCTCAGATTGTATTTAAGTTGTAGTTGGTGAAATGATAAAAAAATTCCATTATCATACATGTCTCCAAACGTTTTAATTTCTATTCTATCCCAGTGTGTAAATGATTTATCTATAATAGATGGTTTAAATGACGGATTATTAACTATTGGTGAGAGAAGCGATAGGTTTCTTAATTTTAAGGTTAATTTTATTTGTTTCCAAATTCTAATTGTACTATGAATAATTGGATTTTTACTGTATATTGTATTATTCAATTTTGTTGGTGAGAGAAGGATCGCTCCTATATTAAAAGGGGAGCAATCCTCTCTCTCTCCATTACTTTCCAATCCACCTGCTGGACAGAGTTGTCCAACAGGTGAATCACATTTTTGACATTTGCTGCCCAATAATAATACAAAAAATTAGGGAGTGTTAATCCACCAAATTCTTTAGGTTTGCACAAATGTCTTCTTTGAATTCTATGGGATTTATAGTCCCATATAAAATTTGTGATATCGGAATCCAGTTTTGGTAAGTATATTGGTATTAATTGGAATAGATATAAAATTTGTGGTAGAAAGATAATTTTTATAGCATTTATTCGGCCTATTAAAAACATCGGAAGAGTTTTCCAAAATTTAATCAGGGCGTTTATTTTATTAAGTAGGGGCATATAGTTTGCATTAAATAAAGATTTATATTTTCTAGTAATTTCAATTCCCAAATATTTAAATTTTTCTGAAGCAATTTTAAAAGGGAATTTTAACAGGTGTGTTGAGTCTTGAGGTTTTATCGTCATAATTTCACTTTTATTCCAATTTATTCTATATCCTGAAAAGGATCCAAATTCCTCTATTAGATTTAATATATTTGGTATACTGATTTGTGATTTGCGTATAATGATATTTTATTATTTGAGTATTTTGTATTATAACCATGGATATTCGGATGCGTTCTAATGCTTTCAGCTAAAGGTTCTATTACAAGAGCAAATAGCAGAGGTGATAGTGAACATCCCTGTCTATTGCCCCTTGATAATTGAAATTTCGGGGACAACATGTTATTAGTTAATATTCTAGCAGTGGGCCTGTCATATAATAGTTTTACCCATGAGATAAAATTCTCTCCCATTTGAAATTTTTGCAATACTTTAACAAGGTAGTCCCATTCCACTTGATCTAATGCTTTTTCTGCGTCCAATGAAATAATTGATAGTCTTGTTCTTCGGTTTTATATGAATGCATTATATTAAACAGAAGTCTCAGATTATTGCATGAGTATCTCTTGGGTATAAACCCTGTTTGATCCGCATTTATTAATTTACTAACATATTTACTTAATCTTCTAGCTAATGTTTTCGCTAGTATTTTTTTATCTGTATTTAACAGCGCAATGGTTGTATGAACCAGGGTCTTCTAAATCGTTATCTTTTTTAGGTATAAGTGTAATCGTTGATTCCGCTAATGCTTCTGGTAGTGTTTGTTCTTTGAAAGCATATGTATACATTTTATGTAAACGTGGTGTAATTATCTCATAAAATCTTTTATAAAATTCATTACTAAATCCATCTGGTCCTGGTGTTTTTCCATTCTTTAGTGAGTTTATTGTTTCTTCTATTTCCTTAATTGAGATTTGTGCTCCTAATTCCTCTTGTTCGATGAGGTTAAGTTTTGGGAGATTACAGTTATCCAAGAACTCTATAACTTTAGTACTATCTGCTGACGTTTTAGATGTATATAAATTTTGATAAAATTGAGCAAATCTTTTGTTAATATCATTAGGTAGTGTCAACAATTCACCTTTATCTGATTTAATCTTTAAACTCCTATGATCTTTTTCCCGTTTATCAATTGACGTGCCAAAAGTTTATGCGGTTTATCACCAAATTCAAAATGTTCCTGTTTTGTAATTTGAAATAATCTTATAACGTTTGCTGATAATATTTAATTTAATTTAAATTTCAATATTGTTATTTTATTATGTTTATCTGTAGTTGGCTCTTTAGCGTTATCTAGATCCAATTGTCTAATTCATTCTTCTAACTGCCTTTGTTCATTCTTATTCTTTTTATTTAGAAAAGCTTGATATGAGATTATAGATCCTCTGATAAATGCTTTAAAAGATTCCCATAGTAATGTGGGTGAAATATCTGGGGTGTCATTGGTCTTGAAAAAAAGTTCCATCTGTTGTTTTAAATATATACCACCTTGTGGATCATTTAGAATTTGAGGATTAAACCTCCAAAACGATTTTTTATTAGGCATTCCTTCAAGTTTAAAAAAAAGGTTAACGGGGAGTGATCAGAAATAATGCTGTTGTGATATTTTGGGTTCATTGTATAGGGAATTAATTTTGCGTCCACTAGAAAATAGTCGATACGTGAGTAGGTTTTGTGTACCGTTGAATAAAACGAGTATTCCCTTCCAGCAGGGTTAGCGATCCTCCAAACATCTGTTGTATTTGTATTTTTTATGTATGTATTTAGGAGTTCACTAGTTTTAGATTTTGTGTTACCCCTCTTTTGTTGTGTAGATTTATCCAGGTACGGATCTAAAACGCAATTAAAGTCTCCCCCAATTATCACGTTTTGATAATTAAACTCTGAAATTATATTCAGGATTTTATTAAAAAATTGGGGATTATCAAAATGAGGTGCATAAATATTTACCAAGGTGATTGGAGTAGCATGAATCTCTCCAGTAACTATGAGATATCTCCCTTCCTTATCTATTATGATATTCTTTGATTTAAATGGTATACCTTTGCGAATAATAATTGCCGTACCTCTAGATTTAGAGATATATGAAGATTGATATGTCTGGCCTATCCAATTTGCCTTCAATCTAGTCTGAGCTTGCAATTTCAGATGTGTTTCTTGTAAGAAAATTATGTCTGAATTGAGCGACTTCAGTTGTGCGAAAATCTTACCCCTTTTAATAGGTTCGCACCCCTTATGTTCCAACTGCAAAGTGTGATTCCTCCAAGTTTCTTTTGTTTATCGTCTTGCATTTTAAATTATTTTAATACCTTTGAGTCATATGGTGCAATCAATACCTCAGGTCTTTGTGTGTTAGGGGAGCATTTGCGCTATTAAATTCTGTTGGTACATCCCTTTTAGAATTGTCCTTGAACAAAAAAACAAAAAAAAGTGAAATATTGTGACACATAAAAAAAAAAAAAAAATGATATTACAGTGTCTAAAAATAACGACACTGTAACAAATTATCCACCTAATGGTGGTAGTTACAAATTTGTTGACTTTCGTTGTTGTTAATATACATTTAGCTCCGCTCCCTTGAATAATCTTGCAAAAGGGAGTTGGGGCCAATTCAAAGCCGAGTTATATATATCACAATTACAATATATATATATATATATATATATATATATATATATATATAATTAAGTCTTATCTAATTAAGTCTTCAAATTATCTACCATTTACCTATGCTAACACTTTTTACATTTGCTTCCCCTTCAGTAATAATCAACTGCTGGTTGGAAGGGGTTAACCAGAGTCAGACTCCTGGCTGTTTGCCAAGGTTCTGAATCTCCTCACCTCCTCCCAAGCATAACTGGCACTGAAGCCTAGTTTATTATCTAAATTCGTTTTTTTTAGTCTGTTATTAATCTATTTCCTTATATTTTGCCCCCCCTTCCCCTCCCAGGGGGGGGTCAATCATTATAATACATTATTACATTCTACCCTTTTAACAGTTCGCATTAAATTCAATTACTATTACTATGTTGATTCAGTAGTTTCTGTGTTAGCTGGTTGGCGGCGCGACTCACGTTGCAGCGGCCTCTGCAGTCCGTCTGTCTATTTTTTTTTTTTTGTTTCGTTTTGAGTTTTGTATAGTGTATAGTGGTTTTTTAAAAACTGGGTATGTGTGGGGGGGGCGGGGGGCGGGGGGCGGGGGGTGAGGGTGGGGAAACTTTTAAAATCTTTTCCCTGCACGGGAGACCCGGCCTTTCTCTGTCGGGTCTCCGTTGTCGTTGGGGCCTAGCACCGTGGAGCGGCCTCCAACCGGAACGACCTGGGGCTCCAGTCGCGGAGCCTGCGGACTACTCACCATCGTGGAGCTGGCCGAGTTCGGAGCGGGAGGAGCTGTGGTGGCGCGCTGCTGCTACCCGACCCCGGAGATTCGGAGGCTTCAGCCGCAGGTCTGGTGGATGGTAACATCGGGAGCTCGCGGGTCCATGGTGGGAGACCGCTTTTCGGGGCTCCCGCAACGGCAGCTACTCCCGCCCGAGTTGCGGGGTTGGGGATGACCTGGTGCGGGGTCTGGCATCGCCCGGCGCGGCATTGGTGGCCGTGGGACTTGCTGGTGCTATCGGGGGCTACAACATCAAGACCCGGAGCGTGGCCTTGCATCGCCCGGCGCGGCTTTAATGGCCGCGGGACATATCTACAATCGCCCGCCGGGGGCTTTGACTTTGACATCGGGAGGAGAATGTGGAGTGCAGGGGAGAGATAAGACTTTTCCTTCCATCACAGTGAGGAGGAGATTCACTGTGATGGATGTTTGTGTAAATTGTGTTGTGTCTTGGTTCTTTATACTTGGTTGTATGACTGCAGAAACAGAATTTCGTTTGAACTTAGGTTCAAATGACAACAAATAAATATCTATCTATCTAGTATAGGATTAGTATAGGGTTAAAATTTTGAAAGACTTTAATTCAAAAAGTTTATTTTCAAGTCCGTTTGTATTACGTTCTCCATTCAGCTGCGCCCTCATTATTCCATCTTTCACTCGAGGAGGAACAAAGAATGTCTTTGAATACACATTCCTTAAAAGATAAAATGTCTAGACACCAGCACGTGGAGAAGCTCCGCCATCTTAGTCTTTTTGAAAAGTCATCTTTCTCAGCTTCCCCTCTGCCGATATCTGTGGAATAAAAAACCTTGTCCAGGCAGACGTGATGATTTACTTAGCCAGCTATCTCTTTTAAGATGTCTTGAGCATGTTTGTAAGCTGCCTCTGGGTCGGTGAACGCATGTTCGATACCATTGTAGGTAATCCTCATTTTAGCCGGATACATCACACCATATCTGACCTTTTGATTTCCTTTCAGGATCTGTCGTGTCTGAAAACAATTCTCGTTTTTTGGCGATTTCATAAGGATAATCTCTGAATAGTTGAATGGTATCATTCCCAAACATCATATTCTTTCCGTATTGAATTTTTTTCATAACATCTTCCAAAGCTGAAATGTCATGAAATTTCACAATAATCTGTCATGGGGAGGCTCCTGACTTTGATTGTGCTCTTGATTTTGCTCTTTGCACCCGATGTGCCACTTCTATTTTCGGTTCGATGGCCAGGTCGAGTATATGTTTAAGTAAGTTGGCAGCGAACTCACGAGGCTCACTCCCCTCCTTTCCCTCTGTCACTCCAACTATTCTTAAATTCTGCTATCTTGAACGTGCTTCCAAATCAAGGCATTTATCAGACATTTTAGCAAACTGCCCCATGACACACTCCTGATCCTTCTTCATTCTCTGCATGTCTTCAGACATTTGTAACATAGATGTTTCCATATCTTTCATAGCAGAGAACAGAATCAAACTTCTTCGTGCAAACTTCTTCCACCCGATCAATTTTCACAGTTAATTCACCTTGCAATTCATCAATTCGTTTATTTAAATTACCAATTGAGTCAATAACTTTCTGATTCCCATTGTTCATGCTCTCCATCATGCTCTCCATCATACTTTTATTCCCAGCCACAATCTAATTTCTTGTCTCTTACTGAGTTCTTTATATCCTCCAGCTCTTTATCCTTTGTAGCCATTTCAGCCTTTGCCCTTGTAGCCATTTCAAAGGCTAATTCAGAAGTTAATTCTTCAGATTCTTCAGATTCTTCAGATGTTGGCGGATTTTTCCAAAGATGTTTTGTGACAGATCTCTGAGGGCTTTGGCCAGGAATCACTTTTTTCATTTAAAAGTATCTTAAACCACCGTTATTTTCGCGGCGATTTCTGATGATGTCATCAGCGCGACGTCAAACAGCTCCGGTAAATGTTTCAAATCGGTCCCATCTTCCAAACTGTTTTTTTACGCTAAAAATATCGCAAATTTCGGGAGCGGAGCTAAATGCTGCGCCTGTTCAGTGTATCATGGCGCCATCGGAAGTGTCTCACAAATCTGATTGATTTTTTTGAAGACGTGACCATAAAGGTCGAGATGTTGTGCACATGGATTTCAGTAAGGCATTCAACAAGGTTTTGCATGGTAGGCTGCTCTGGAAGATTAGATCGCATGGGATCCAAGGAGAGATAGCTGAATGGATAGCAAATTGGCTTCATGGAAG
This sequence comes from Malacoraja senta, assembly GCA_038087875.1. Classification (NCBI taxonomy): domain Eukaryota; kingdom Metazoa; phylum Chordata; class Chondrichthyes; order Rajiformes; family Rajidae; genus Malacoraja; species Malacoraja senta. The sequence continues at coordinate 8,279,683 of CM075984.1, read as the reverse complement.
GAAGCAGAGGGTGATGGTGGAAGGTTGCTTCTCAGACTGGAGGCCTGTGATGAGTGGTGTACCTCAGGGTTCGATGCTGTGCCGGTTACTGTTACTGTTTGTCATCTACATCAATGATTTGGATGAGAGGGCTAGATTAGCAAGTTTGCTGATGATACAAAAGTGGGTGGTTTTACAGATAGTGAAGATGGTTGTGAATGATTACAGCAGGATCTGGATAGATTGGCCAGGTTGGCTGAGGAATGGTTGATGGAATTTAATACAGAGAAGTGTGAGGTGTTGCATTTTGGGTCGTCTAACAAGGGCAGGGCCTACACAGTGATTGTTCGGGCTCTGGGGAGTGTTGTAGAGTAGCTGGATCGAGGAGTGCCGGTGTATGGTTTCTTGAAGATCGAGTTGCAGGTAGATAAGGTGACCAAATAGGGATTTGGCACATTGTCCTTCATCAGTCAAAGTATTGAGTATAGAAGTTGGGAGGTCATGTTGCAGTTGAATAAGACGTTGGTGAGACCGTATTTGGAATATTGTGTTCAGTTCTGGGCACCATGTTATAGGAAAGATATTGTCAAGCTTGACAGAGTTCAAAAAAGATTTATGAGGATGTTGCCAGGACTAGAGGGTGTGAGCTATAGGGAGAGGTTGGGTCTCTATTCCTTGGAGCGCAGGAGGATGAGGGGTGATCTTATAGAGGTGTACAAAATAATGAGAGGAATAGATTGGGTAGATGCACAGAGTCTCTTGCCCAGAGTAGGGGAATCGACGACCAGAGGACATAGGTTTAAGTGAAGGGGAAAAGATTTAGAAGGAATCTGAGGAGTATCATTTGCACACAAAGGGTGGTGGGTGTATGGAACAAGCTGCCAAAGGAGGTAGTTGAGGCAGGGACTATCCCATCGTTTAAGAAACAGTTAGACAGGTACACAGATAGGACAGGTTTGGAGGGATATTGAACAAGCGCAGGCAAGTGGGACTAGTGTAGCTGGGACATGTTGGCCGTTGTGGGCAGGTTGGGGTGAAGGGTCTGTTTCCACATTGTACCACTCTATGACTCTCTATGACTCTCTATGAGATTGGAGCAGAATTAGGCCATTTGGCCCATCAAGTCTCCTCCGACTTTCAATCATGGCTGATCTAACTCTCCCTCCTAACCCCATTCTCCTGCCTTCTCCCCATAACCCCTGACACCCGTACGAATCAAGAATATATCTATCTCTGCCTTAAAAATATCCATTGACTTGTTCTTCACAGCCTTCTATGGCAAAGAATTGCACATTCACCACCCTCTTACTAAAGAAATTCCACCTCATCTCCTTCCTAAATGAATGTCCTTTAATTCTGAGGCTGCACCCTGATATTCATGGATATAATACTAAAGACTCATATAATAAAATATCTTTATACGCGGATGATATATTATTGTATATTACAAAACCTCAAATCACTATACCAAATATATTAAATTTAATTGAAGACTTCGGATCTTTTTCTGGATATAGAATAAATTGGAATAAAAGTGAAATTATGTCAATAAAACCGAAAGATTCAACACATCTTTTAAAATTCCCTTTTAAAATAGCTACAGAAAAATTTAAATATTTGGGAATCGAAATTACCAGAGCATATCAAGGTATGCTCAGGGCAAATTTTGACCCCCTACTTAATAAACTGAATACATTAATTAAATTCTGGAAAACGCTTCCGATGTCTTTAATAGGCCGAATAAACGCAATAAAAATGATCTTTTTACCACAAATTTTATACCTATTTCAATCAATTCCTATATACTTACCTAAGAAGTTTTTTAAAAAACTCGACTCAGATATCACTAATTTTATATGGGACTATAAATCACATAGAATACAAAAAACCCATCTGAATAAATCTAAAGTATTGGGGGGTCTAGCACTACCCAATTTTATGTATTATTATTGGTCAGTAAATATTAAAAACATGATTGAACTGATGGATAACTCCGCCCAGCAAGTAGACTGGATTGTAATGGAGAAAGAGGATTGCTCCTCTAGAAACATTGGAGCGATCCTCCTCTCTCCAATGAAATTGAATAACATAAACTATAATAAGAACCCAATTATTCATAGTACAATCCGTATTTGGAAACAAATAAAACAAAATTTAAAATTAAGAAACTTATCACTTTTATTACCTATAGTCAATAACCCTTCGTTTAGTCCTTCTATTATAGATAAAGCTTATACACAATGGGATAGACTAGGAATTAAAACGCTTGGTGACTTGTATGAAACTGGAAAATTACTTTCATTTCAACAATTACAAATAAAATATAAACTCGGAAATAATCAATATTTTAAATACTTTCAAATATGCGACTATTTGAAAAAATATATAAAAGATCATCATAATAACCCAGCAGATGTACTGGACGAGGCAATGCAGATAAAAGCGGAATCAGCAAACTTAATATCATATTTGTACAATATTATCTTAAATGTACAAATACCATCTACGGAGGGTATCAGAAGAGACTGGGAACAAGAGTTAGCTATTAAAATTTCAAAGGAAAGTTGGAATGAATACTTATTAAAAGTACATAAATGCTCGATTAATGTAAGACACACTTTAATACAATTTAAAATTTTACATAGATTATATTATTCGAAAACTAAAATTCATAAAATTTTCCCAAACGTATCATCTATTTGTGATAAATGTCAATCCCAAGAAGCAACTATAGCGCACTCATTTGTCTTCTGTACAAAAATTCAAAAATTTTGGAATGAAATTTTTGAAATCTTTACAAAGTTATTTAAAACAAGACTGATACCCAAAGCAGAATGGATTATCTTCGGAATAACGGAAGATGATCCAGAACTAAATGTGTTTCAAAAGAAATTAATGGATTATGGGTTAATAACTGGAAAAAAGCTAATTCTAAAATTTTGGAAGAAGGCTCCAATACCAACTATAAATATGTGGATTTCAAATATGTTTGAAACACTACACCTTGAAGAGATAAGCTCCTAGCAGGTAAACCAGATCACTTCCACCTGACGTGGTCTGCATTTATAGAATTATTACAAACATAGGGTGCAAAAGTACTTTAAAAAAATAAAAAATTGAGGTCGGGTAAGGGGGGATGATAGTTGAAGAGTTGGTATGTCCTATTTACGTGATGCTCAAAAAAAAACATTTGTTTTTCTTTTTTTCTCTCTCTCTTTTCTTTTCTTAGGGCCTATTTCTTAACTCTTTTTCTTTTTGTTTTTAATTTCGCTCTCATAGGGTCTTCGTCCTTTTTTGTTGTTACATTTTCTACACTTTTCTACACTTGCACTTTTTCCTTCACTTTCTTCTCTCTTTCAATCTTTTCTTTCTTTAGTGTAAAAAAAATAAATAAAGGGAGTACATTAATTGTAAGAAGATATAAATGACGAGTATTAATGTATGTGGCTGTGATGTAATGTACTTCTAATAAATAAAAATTAAAAAAAAAAAAAAAAAAAAAAAAAAAAAAAAAATTCTGAGGCTGACCTCTAGTCCCAGTCTCTCCCACGAGTACAGGAGTAGAGTTGGTTTATTGCAATTATGTAACCTGGAGAATTATGCATAACTGTGGTAACGTTGTCTGAAAAAGGATATAATTGCTAACAAAACACAATGTGCTGGAGGAACTCAACAGGTTATCGGCCTGTCCCACAGGTGATTTTTCAGGTGACTCACAGAGTGGAACACACACACACACATCGCTTCCTTCACCAGCCTGTTTTGCAGGCGGGGGCCAGGGCAAGCGGGGGAAGCGCTGTCTGAGTGAAATTCACAGTGCAAAGCTAATGTGAAACAGACACACACCGCGATGAACAGGAAGGTTGGCTCTGTAATTAACACGGTGAAAGCACAGTGTATGGGAAATATCATGTAAGCCCTTTAAGAGAGGGGGGAGAAGGGGGGGAGAAGGGAGAGAAGGAGTGGAGACCTTACCGGTCGGTTATCCTTGGTTCTGAAATCTACTGCTTACTTTTTCTTTTCCCAATGAGCCAATGAAATTCACCGGTCAGCACTGGCTACAACCCACTAGGACCTCCTGGCAACCCACCCACGGCACGAGAATTCTCGCTACTCTCCATGGCGGCTTCATTCTGGTCACCACCAATTTTTCACGACCATGAAGGCAACTCCCCGGCAACCACTCGCGAACATGCGGCGACCATGTGGCGATCGCAGAGTCTCCTGTAGTCGCCTAAAAAGTCGCCTAAGTGGGACAGGCCCATTAAGCAGCACCTATAGAGGCAATGGGCAGATGATGTTTCGGGTTGGGACCCTTCTTCAGTCTGAAGAGATGTTGCCTGACCTACTGTGTTCCTCCAGAACTTTGTGTTTTGCACAAGACTTCAGCATCTGCAGTTCTTCGTGTCTCGACCTAATCACCATGTAGGTTGTGCAATGAAGATCGACCAGGCTGGTTCCTAGAATACCAGATTTGCCTTGTGGGAAGAAAATGTCTCGGCTAACCCTGCATTCTCCAGAGTTCAGTAAAATGCAAGGTGACCTGATTGATCCCTGGCTCAAGATTAAGCTCAGGAGTATGCACCATTGGCCCACCTTGTCTGCCCTAACCATCATGCCAATCTAAAGAAATCCTGTCTGCCTGCATGTGGTCCATATCCCTCTATTCCCTGCCTGATAATATGCCTGTCTGAATACCTCTTATACATTGCTATTGTTTCTGCTTCCACCACTTCCCCTTGGTGGTGTGCTTCAAACATCTACCGCTGCCTGTGTAAAAAAAAAAACTTGATTTGCAAATCTCCCTTAAACTTCCGTTCTCATCTTAATCCTATCCCCTCTGGAATTTCATGTTTTCACCCTGGGAAAATGACTATATCAACACAATTTGACATCTCCCAGAAGGCCGTGGAGAAGCCAAGGTCGGAGCTCGCGTGTCGGAGCCCGAGCCTCGTGGGTCGGTGGAGCCTCTCAGTGGAGCATCGCGGGTTGGAGTGTGGACTTTGCGAGTAGACGGAGCCCGAGCCTTGCGGGTCACGGTTGGGGCCTGGGTCGGAGCCACGGAGGGCACCGATCGACGGACGAGGACAGACTACGTGGGAGTCAGTACGCCGCTGTCAGGGGGAGGAACAATGGAAGCCGGTGTGGAGGAGGAGGGGGAGGAGGAATAAGGGGTATGCAAGCAAAGAATTGCATTGTGACTTGTCACATGTGACAATAAAGTATTAAATAATTAATTAACTGATTAATTAATTAATTATTTGTTCTCCTCATATTTTGAAATGCCTTTAACAGGTTGACTCTTCAAAGCCTCCAAATCTTTCACAACACATACACAACACTCCAAATATGAGCAAGCCATTGGGTCCCATGTTCACACGGGAGGGCCGTCCCCCAACACAATATTCCACCTCTCCACCAATTCCAATATTGGTGGCCAGTGGGGGGGGGGGGGCGGCTTTCTGGAGCGCTAGTATGAGTGTTGTGGGCCGAAGGGACTGGTTTCCAGAGGGCTAGTATGGACATTGTGGGCCAAATGGATTCTTGGGCTGGCAGCTCAGTCACTCAGGCCGGGTGGGCTGGCAGCTCAGTCATTCAGGCCTGGTGGGCTGGCAGCTCAGTCACTCAGGCCTGGTGGGCTGGCAGCTCAGTCACTCAGGCATGGTGGGCTGGCAGCTCAGTCACTCAGGCCTGGTGGGCTGGCAGCTCAGTCACTCAGGCCTGGTGGACCGGCAGCTCAGTCACACAGGCCTGGTGGGCTGGCAGCTCAGAAACTGCGAGAAATTCTGCCCAGAACAGGTGAGAGACTCTGTGAGAGAGAAGGGGGAGAGGGTGGAAAATCAAGACATTTTTCATCTTTTTCTGCAGAACAGCAATGAAGGAGGAAAGTCTATGCTGGCCTGGATCTCACAGGGAGCCAATAAAGGGAGGGAGAAAAATACTGGGTTGAGATATAATACTTGCAGGGGGAATACTTACTGATGGGCTGAAGGGACTCCTCCTGTGCTAATACAGGCCTGATGGGCCGAAGGGGCTCTTAAAAAAAATATCTGTGAAATCTCAATGAAAGGCACTTTTTCTGGACTTTTCCCGGCCTGGCATGGGCCTTTTAGGCCAAAATGCTCCTCCTGGGCTAATGCAGGTATTGTGGACAAAAGGGACTAGTTTCTCAGCTAATAGTGGCCTTGTGGGCCGAAATTAGTGGTTTCAGGCAGGCCAAATAGCTAATTTCATTTCATTTCCATTTCAATTTCTAGCACAGGGCAGGCCAAATAGCTCCATGCATTTTCATTTCACTTCCATTGCCATTGTAGTTTCAAGTACAGGGGAGACCAAACAGCTGATTGCATTTTCATTTCCTTCCATTGCCATTGCAGTTTCAAGCACAGGGCAGGCTGAACTGCTCATTGCATTTTCACTTCGCTTGCAATTGCAGTTTCAAGCACAGGGCAGGCCGAACAGATCATTGCATTTTCATTTTACTTCCATTGCCATTGCAGTTTGAAGCACAGGCCTGGCCGAACAGCTCATTGCATTACATTTCACTTCCATCGCCATTGCAGTTTCAATCACAGGGCAGGACGAACAGCTCATTGCATTTTTATTTCACTTCCATCGCCATTGCAGTTTCAAGCACAGGGCAGGCCGAACAGCTCATTGCATTTTCATTTCACTTCCATCGCCATTGCAGTTCCATGCACAGGGCAGGCCGAACAGCTGATTGCATTTTCATTTCACTTCCATCGCCATTGCAATTTCATGCACAGGGGCAGACCAAACAGCTCCATGCATTTTCATTTCACTTCCATTGCCATTGCTGTTTCAAGCACAGGGAGGCCGAACAGCATGCATTTTCAATTCACTTCCATTGCCATTGCACTTTCAAGCATAGGGCAGGCCTACAGCTCATTGCATTTTCATTTCACTTCCATTGTCATTGCAGCTTCAAGCACAGGGCAGGCCGTACAACTAATTACATTTGCATTTCTCTTCCATCGCCGACGCAGTTTCAAGCACAGGGCAGGCCGAACAGCGCATTGCATTTTCATTTCACTTCCATCGCCATTGCAGTTTTATGCACAGGGCAGGCTGAACAGCTGATTGCATTTTAATTCACTTCCATCGCCATTGCAATTTCATGCACAGGGCAGGTCAAACAGCTCCATGCATTTTCATTTCACTTCCATTGCCATTGTATTTTCAAGCACAGGGCAGGACGAACAGTTCATTGCATTTTCATTTCACTTCCATTGCAATTACAGTTTCAAGCAAAGGACAGGCCGAACAGCTCATTGCATTTTAATTTCACTTCCATTGCCATTGCAGTTTCAAGCACAGGGCAATCCGAACAGCTCCATGCATTTTCATTTAACTTCCATTGCCATTGCACTTTCAAGCACAGGGCAGGCCGAACAGCCCATTGCATTTTCATTTCACTTCCATTGCCATTGCAGTTTCAAGCACAGGACAGGCCGTACAGCTAATTACATTTTCATTTCACTTTCATTGCAGTTTCAAGCACAGGGCAGGTCGAAGAGCTCATTGCATTTTATTTCACGTCCATTGCCATTGCAGTTTCAAGTACAGGGCAGGCCAAACAGCTCATTGCATTTTCATTTCACTTCCATTGCCATTGCAGTATCAAGTGCAGGGCAGTCCGAACAGCTCATTGCATTTTCATTTCACTTTCATTGCCATTACAGTTTCAAGAACAGGGCAGGCCGTACAACTCCATGCATTTTCATTTCACTTCCATTGCCATTGCAATGTCAAGCACAGGGCAGGCCGAACAGCTCCATGCATTTTAATTTCACTTCCATTGCCATTGCTGTTTCAAGAACAGGGCAGGCCGAACAGCTCCAGGCATTTACATTTCACTTCCATTGCCATTGCACTTTCAAGCACAGGGCAGGCCGAACAGCCCATTGCATTTTCACTTCATTTCCATTGCCATTGCAGTTTCAAGCAGAGGGCAGGCTGTACAGCTAATTACATTTTCATTTCACTTCCATTTCCATTGCAGTTTCAAGCACAGGTCAGGCTGAACAGCTCATTGCATTTACATTTCACTTCCATTGCCATTGCAGTTTCAAGTACAGGGGAGACCAAACAGCTCATTGCAGTTTCATTTCCCTTCCATTGCCATTGCAGTTTCAAGCACAGGGCAGGCTGAACTGCTCATTGCATTTTCACTTTGCTTGCAATTGCAGTTTCAAGCACAGGACAGGCCGAACAGATCATTGCATTTTCATTTCACTTCCATTGACATTGCAGTTTCAAGCTCAGGGCAGGCCGTACAGCTCCATGCATTTTCATTTCACTTCCATTGCCATTGCAGTTTCAAGCACAGGGCAGGCTGAACAGCCTCATGAATTTTCATTTCAGTTCCATTTCCATTGCAGTTAAAAGCACAGGGCAGGCCGAATAGCCTCATGCATTTTCATTTCAGTTCCATTGCCATTGCAGTTTCAAGCACAGGGCGGGCTGAACAGCTCCATGCATTTTAATTTAATTTCCATTGCCATTGCAGTTTCAAGAACAGGGCAGGCCGAACAGCCCCATGCATTTTCATTTCACTTCCATTGCCATTGCACTTTCAAGCACAGGGCAGGCCGAACAGCTCACTGCATTTTCATTTCACTTCCATTGTCATTACAGTTTCAAGCACAGGGCAGGCCGTACAGCTAATTACATTTTCATTTCACTTCCATTGACATTGCTGTTTCAAGCACAGGGCAGGCCGTACAGCTCCATGCATTTTCATTTCACTTCCATTGCCATTGCAGTTTCAAGCACAGGGCAGGCCGTACAGCTAATTACATTTTCATTTCACTTCCATTGCCATTGCAGTTTCAAGCACAGGGCAGGTCGAAGAGCTCATTGCATTTTCATTTAACTTCCATTGCCATTGCAGTTTCAAGCACAGGGCAGGCCGTACAGCTAATTACATTTTTATTTCACTTACATTGCCTTTGCAGTTTCAAGCACAGGGCAGGCCGTACAGCCCCATGCATTTTCATTTCACTTCAATTGCCATTGCAGTTTCAAACACAGGGCTGGCCGAACAGCTCCATGCATTTTCATTTCACTTCCAATGCCATTGCAGTTTCAAGCACAGGGCAGGCATAACAGCTCCATGCAATTTCATTTCACTTCCATTGTCATTGCAGTTTCAAGCACAGGGCAGGCCGTACAGCTCCATGCATTTTCATTTCACTTCCATTGCCATTGCAATTTCAAGCACAGGGCAGGCCGAACAGCCCCATGCATTTTAATTTCATTTCCATTGCTATTGCAGTTTCAGGAACAGGGCAGGCCGAACAGCCCCATTCATTTTCATTTCACTTCCATTGCCATTGCAGTTTCAAGCACAGGGCAGGCCGAACTGCTCATTGCATTTTCACTCCACTTCCATTGCAATTGCAGTTTCAAGCAAAGGACAGGCCGAACAACTCATTGCATTTTCATTTCACTTCCATTGCCATTGCAGTTTCAAGCACAGGGCAGGTCGAAGAGCTCATTGCATTTTCATTTCACTTCCATTGCCATTGCAGTTTCAAGTACAGGGCAGCCGGAACAGCTCATTGCATTTTCATTTCACTTCCATTGCCATTGCTGTTTCAAGCTCAGGGCAGGCCGAACATCTCATTGCATTTTCATTTCACTTTCATTGCCATTGCAGTTTCAAGAACAGGGCAGGCCGAACAGGTCCAGGCATTTTCATTTCACTTCCATTGCCATTGCACTTTCAAGCACAGGGCAGGCCGAACAGCCCAAACAGCCCATTGCATTTTCATTTCATTTCCATTGCCATTGCTGTTTCGCGCATAGGGCAGGCTGTACAGCTAATTGCATTTTCATTTCACTTCCATTGCCATTGCAGTTTGAAGCACAGGGCAGGCATAACAGCTCATTGCATTTTCATTTCACTTCCATTGTCATTGCAGTTTCAAGCATAGGGCAGGTCGAAGAGCTCATTGCATTTTCATTTCACTTCCATTGCCATTGCAGTTTCAAGAACAGGGCAGGCCGAACAGCTCCATGCATCTTCATTTAACTTCCATTGCCATTGCCCTTTCAAGCCGAGGGCAGGACGAACAGCCCATTGCATTTTCATTTCACTTCCACTGCCATTGCAGTTTCAAGCACAGGGCAGGCCGTACAGCTAATTACATTTTCATTTCACTTCCGTTTCCATTGCAGTTTCAAGCCCAGGTCAGGCCGAACAGCTCATTGCATTTTCATTTCACTTCCATTGCAATTGCAGTTTCAAGTACAGGGGAGACCAAACAGCTCATTGCAGTTTCATTTCCCTTCCATTGCCATTGCAGTTTCAAGCACAGGGCAGGCTGAACTGCTCATTGCATTTTCACTTTGCTTGCAATTGCAGTTTCAAGCACAGGGCTGGCCGAACAGATCATTGCATTTTCATTTCACTTCCATTGACATTGCAGTTTCAAGCTCAGGGCAGGCCGTACAGCTCCATGCATTTTCATTTCACTTCCATTGCCATTGCAGTTTCAAGCACAGGGCAGGCTGAACAGCCTCATGAATTTTCATTTCAGTTCCATTGCCATTGCAGTTTCAAGCACAGGGTGGGCTGAACAGCTCCATGCATTTTAATTTAATTTCCATTGCCATTGCAGTTTCAAGAACATAGCAGGCCGAACAGCCCCATGCATTTTCATTTCACTTCCATTGCCATTGCACTTTCAAGCACAGGGCAGGCCGAACAGCTCATTGCATTTTCATTTCACTTCCATTGTCATTGCAGTTTCAAGCACAGGGCAGGCCTTACAGCTCATTACATTTTCATTAAACTTCCATTGCCATTGCAGATTCAAGCACAGGGCAGGCCGAACAGCTCATTGCATTTTCATTTCACTTCCATTGCCATTGCAGTTTCAAGCACAGGGCAGGCTGAACTGCTCATTGCATTTTCACTCCACTTCCATTGCAATTGCAGTTTCAAGCAAAGTACAGGCCGAACAGCTCATTACATTTTCATTTCACTTCCATTGCCATTGCAGTTTCAAGCACAGGGCAGGTCGAAGAGTTCATTGCATTTTCATTTCACTTCCATTGCCATTGCAGTTTCAAGCACAGGGCAGCCAGAACAGCTCATTGCATTTTCATTTCACTTCCATTGCCATTGCAGTTTCAAGCTCAGGGCAGGCCGAACATCTCATTGCATTTTCATTTCACTTCCAATGTCATTGCAGTTTCAAGCACAGGGCAGGCAGAACAGCTCATTGCATTTTCATTGCACTTCCATCGCCATTGCAATTTCATGCACAGGGCAGGCCAAACAGCTCCATGCATTTTCATTTCACTTCCATTGCCATTGCAGTTTCAAGCACAGGGCAGGCCGAACAGCTCCATGCATTTTCATTTCACTTCCAATGCCATTGCAGTTTCCAGCACAGGGCAGGCATAACAGCTCCATGCATTTTCATTTAACTTCCATTGCCATTGCAGTTTCAAGCACAGGGAGGCCGTACAGCTCCATGCATTTTCATTTCACTTTCATTGCCATTGCAATTTCAAGCACAGGGCAGGCCGAACAGCCCCATGCATTTTAATTTCATTTCCATTGCTATTCCAGTTTCAGGAAAAGGGCAGGCCGAACAGCCCCATTCATTTTCAGTTCAATTCCATTGCCATTGCCCTTTCAAGCACAGGGCAGGCCGAACAGCTAATTGCATTTTCATTTCACTTCCATTGCCATTGCAGTTTAAAGCACAGGGCAGGCCGAACAGCTCATTGCATTTTCATTTCACTTCCATTGCAGTTTCAAGCATAGGGCAGGCCGAACAGCTCATTACATTTTCATTAAATTTCCATTGCCATTGCAGATTCAAGCACAGGGCAGGCCGAACAGCTCATTGCATTTTCATTTCACTTCCATTGCCATTGCAGTTTCAAGCACAGGGCAGGGCGAACTGCTCATTACATTTTCACTCCACTTCCATTGCAATTGCAGTTTCAAGCACAGCTCAGGCCGAACAGCTCATTGCATTTTCATTTCACTTCCATTGCAATTGCAGTTTCAAGTACAGGGGAGACCAAACAGCTCATTGCAGTTTCATTTCCCTTCCATTGCCATTGCAGTTTCAAGCACAGGGCAGGCTGAATTGCTCATTGCATTTTCACTTTGCTTGCAATTGCAGTATCAAGCACATGGCAGGCCGAAAAGATCATTGCATTTTCACTTCACTTCCATTGACATTGCAGTTTCAAGCTCAGGGCAGGCCGTACAGCTCCATGCATTTTCATTTCACTTCCATTGACATTGCATTTTCAAGCACAGGGCAGGCTGAACAGCCTCATGAATTTTCATTTCAGTTCCATTGCCATTGCAGTTTCAAGCACAGGGCAGGCTGAACAGCTCCATGCATTTTAATTTAATTTCCATTGCCATTGCAGTTTCAAGAACAAGGCAGGCCGAACAGCCCCATGCATTTTCATTTCACTTCCATTGCCATTGCACTTTCAAGCACAGGGCAGGCCGAACAGCTCATTGCATTTTCATTTCACTTCCATTGTCATTGCAGTTTCAAGCACAGGGCAGGCCTTACAGCTAATTACATTTTCATTTCACTTCCATTGCCATTGCAGTTTCAAGCACAGGGCAGGCCGTACAGCTCCATGCATTTTCATTTCACTTCCATTGCCATTGCAGTTTCAAGCACAGGGCAGGCCGTACAGCTAATTACATTTTCATTTCACTTCCATTGCCATTGCAGTTTCAAGCACAGGGCAGGTCGAAGAGCTCATTGCATTTTCATTTCACTTCCATTGCCATTGCTGTTTCAAGCACAGGGCAGGCTGAACAGCTCCATGCATTTTCATTTCACTTCCATTGCCATTGCAGTTTCAAGCACATGGCAGGCCGTACAGTTCCATGCATTTTTATTTCACTTCCAATGCCATTGCAGTTTCAAGCACAGGGCAGGCCGAACAGCTCATTGCATTTTCATTTCACTTCCATCGCCATTGCAATTTCATGCACAGGGCAGGCCAAACAGCTCCATGCATTTTCATTTCACTTCCATTGCCATTGCAGTTTCAAGCACAGGGCAGGCGGAACAGCTCCATGCATTTTCATTTCATTTCAAATGCCATTGCAGTTTCAAGCACAGGGCAGGCATAACAGCTCCATGCATTTTGATTTCACTTCCATTGCCATTGCCCTTTCAAGCACAGGGCAGGCCGAACAGCTAATTGCATTTTCATTTCACTTCCATTGCCATTGCAGTTTAAAGCACAGGGCAGGCCGAACAGCTCATTGCATTTTCATTTCACTTCCATTGCAGTTTCAAGCATAGGGCAGGCCGAACAGCTCATTACATTTTCATTTAACTTCCATTGCCATTGCAGATTCAAGCACAGGGCAGGCTGAACAGCTCATTGCATTTTCATTTCACTTCCATTGCCATTGCAGTTTCAAGCACAGGGCAGGCCGAACTGCTCATTGCATTTTCACTCCACTTCCATTGCAATTGCAGTTTCAAGCAAAGTACAGGCCGAACAGCTCATTGCATTTTCATTTCACTTCCATTGCCATTGCAGTTTCAAGCACAGGGCAGGCCGAACATCTCATTGCATTTTCATTTCACTTCCATTGCCATTGCAGTTGCATGAACAGGGCAGGCCGAACAGGTCCAGGCATTTTCATTTCATTTGCATTGCCATTGCACTTTCAAGCACACGGCAGGCCGAACAGCCCATTGCATTTTCATTTCATTTACATTGCCATTGCTGTTTCACGCACAGGGCAGGCCATACAGCTAATTGCATTTTCATTTCACTTCCATTGCCATTGCAGTTTCAAGCACAGGGCAGGCTGAACAGCTCATTGCATTTTCATTTCAATTCCATTGCCATTGCAGTTTCAAGCAAAGGGCAGGCTGATCTGCACATTGCATTTTCACTGCCCTTGCAATTGCAGTTTCAAGCACAGGGCAGGCCGAACAGCTCATTGCATTTTCATTGTACTTCCAATGCCATTGCAGTTTGAAGCACAGGCCTGCCCTGTGCTTGAAACTGCAATTGCAAGGGCAGTGAAAATGCAATGTGCAGAAGTCGGGAAAGTCGGGAGTCCGCGGTTAGAGACCAACCGCCTCTAAACCCCGGTACAGTCGCCAGCGGTGAGCATAGCGACTGTGGATCTGGGGCTGGTGAAAACACAGTCAGCGCCTGTTGGGCAAAAGACAAAGTTTAAATCCCAACGGAGGGAGTCCCAGGCAATGAAGAAGCTCCAGGGCTAGATACTGCTTTAGAGCGTATTGCCCAAATAGAAAGCATTTTACACAGGCTGTTGGAGCAAAGTTCACTCAGGGAGGAGTGTTCTGAAAGCCAAGCTGCTGGAAACAGCTCAAACAGCTCCTGGTACAGGGCTAGATACTGCTTTCGAGCGTATTGCCCAAATAGAAGCATTTTTTATAGGTTGTTGGAGCAAAAGTTCACTCAGGAAGGAGTGTACTGTAATCCAAGCTGCAGGAGCAGCTTAACAGCACCTGGCTCAGGGCTGATGGAATGCACCCTCAGGAATGAGGAGCGTGCTACGGGTCATGAGATTTCAGACCTCGACTCTGACGGTGAGGCTGTACAAGGCGATGAAAGGCAGCTGCCAGATGTTCCACCCCTGGTAGTAGGATTCGCTGCCCCATCAGGGTCAGGAGAGCCATTAGGGAGAACTGGCCTCCTTAATAAATTACTTAGTTTACCATTAGCTGAAACAGCATGAAATGGATGAGACTGCAAGAGTATCTGGAATCAGTTGCAGAGAATATTAAAGCTGCTGGGTTCTGGAATAACTGCTTTTACCAGAATAGCAGGTAACAACCAAAAGATGACGAAGTTGCATCAGCAAGCACTTGGGTTGCTATGCAGCACCCACCTCCAGAAGTGCTATACGGTCTACTATGAATCCGAAATTCGCAGCACTCTGCAAACCAAGTAATATACAAATTACCCAACTTACTCTTTGGAGAGATCTCGGGAGACGTATTAAAGAGTTGGAAGATGAAGCGAAAACAGGATTGATGAAGACATCAATGGTTGTGAAGTCTGTAAAGAGGAAGTATCCTTTCAGACATCATACGGATCCTGGACCAAGTCGCTCATCAACGCAGGGACGTAGTTGGCGGCCTGCAGCGGGAGCAAGAACCAGTGGGCGTGCTTCCGGGAGAACCCAGGAATCTCAGGGTACTGAAATGACTCAAGAGGTAGGTGGACCTGGTTCTCATGGGAACATACTAACTGGATTAAGTCCAAAAGTTGGAGGCAGGTTACATTTCTTCTATAATAATTGGAAGAAAATTACTTCAGATGTGGTAATCCTGAATAATATACAAGGATTTCGAATTGAATTCAATCCAAATTATGATTTGCCTGTTCAGCATGTTCCTAGCCGAACTCTGCACTTTGTACAAAAAGAAGTGATGGAGGTTCAGGTTGCAATTGAAACCCTATATAAAAAAGGGGTTATTGAAAAATCAGTCTACCAAAGTCACCAATTTGTGTCAAATATATTCCCTCGATCAAAAAAGGATGGAGGATGTAGGATTCTTGTAGATTTGATAAATCTGAATCCTTTTGTGCAATTTAGACATTTTAAAATGGAAACATTTGTGACTGCCAAACAGCTTATTTCAGAAGCATGTTATATGGCAACTATAGACTTGAAAGATGCATATTATTCAGTGTCTGTTCATTCAGAAGATAGGAAGTATCTTAAATTTAAATGGATGAACCAGTTGTGGCAGTTCAAAGCTCTGCCTAATGGGTTAATATCTGCACCCAGAATATTCACAAAATTGTTAAAACCAATTCTGGGCTTACTGAGTGGCCAGGGGCATGTACTAATGGCATATTTGGATGATGTCTTGATTATAGGAAAGACAAAACAGTCAACAGAAGTATCTGTTGCAGTTGTGAAATCAACTTTTGAAAATTTGGGGTTTCTAATTCATCCACAGAAATCTAGGTTAACACCATGTACCTCTATTAATTATTTGGGGTTCACAATTGATTCAGTCCAAATGAATATTACTTTCCCCAGGGAAAAAGGTGGATTTGATTAAAGATTGCAGTAATCTCCTAAACGAGCAAAAACCTTCAATTAGACAGGTGGCTCGTGTACTGGGAAAATTAGTAGCAGCATTCCCAGCAGTCCAATTCGGACCATTACATTATCAACAGCTGCAGAGACTTAAAGAACAGGCACCGAGAATGCATGTTGGTCATTTTGATAGAACCATGCAACTAACAACAAATGCTGTTTCTGATCTGCAGTGGTGGATTCTACATGTCTCAAGCAGTTCCAGCAAAGTGCTGATTGAACAACCTTCCATGATATTACAAACTGATGCCAGTACACCAGGATGGGGTGCAACTGACTTAACATCTAGCTGAGGAGGCAGATGGAATCAGGAAGAGTCATTGTTACTGCAGACATGGGGAATTAACTATTTGGAGCTTCTAGGATGTTTCTATGGGCTCCAAGCTTATTGTTCTAACACAACTAATAAGCATGTTCAAGTTCAAATTGATAACACAACAGTAGTTGTTTATATTAATGATATGGGTGGAATTAAGTCGGTGTCTTGTGACAAAATGGTTAATCAACTTTGGGCTTGGTGTATTGAAAAGAACATTTGGATTTCAGCTATCTATCTACCAGGTAGAATGAACGATAGCAGACACCAGGTCACGAAAAGTTCCATGATAATAAAGAATGGATGTTGAATCAAGAGGTATTCAATGATATAGTCATTAGATTTGGAATGACCGACATCGACTTGAATCATCAGCTATCGAGATATGTCTCATGGAAACCAGATCCAGGAGCAGTGGCGATTGATGCTTTCTCGCTACATTGGGGTGGTATGTTTTCATATATATTTCCACCTTTCTGCTTCATAAGCCAATGTTTGCTTAAAATCAGGCAAGATGCTGCTTCAAGGGTATTGGTAGTACCAGATTGGCCTACACAGCCATGGTATCCGTTGATATTAGAATTAACAACACAAATGTTGATGAAAGTCCCAAAAAAGAGTAATTTATTGCTGCACCCTGTACAGGGGAACAACATCCATTATATGATCGTTTGGATTTGTTGATTTGCAGGTTTTAAGAATGCCTTTTCTGGGACGAGGACTGTCTGAGCATACTGTGGACATGCTTACGGCAGTCTGGAGGAAGAGCACTCAAAAACAGTACCTTTCTTATATTAAGAAATGGGAAGAGTTCTGGGTACAAAAGAATGTGCAATAAAGTACTGCAGATATTTCAAATGTTTAGAATTTCTGTCAAAACTTTATTATGATGAAGGTCTGAGTTGTAGTGCAATTAATTCAGCCAGAAGTGCATTGTCCTCATATTTGGTTCTGGATTCAGAAAGAAACTCAATTGGGTCACACCCAATTGTTTCCAGACTAATGAAAGGAATCTTTAATTCCAAACCACCGAAACCTAGGTACGTGATAATCTGGGATGTAAGTGTGGTACTGAAACTACGTCGTGATGGTCATCAAGTGTGTCTTTACCTTTGGTCAAGCTCAGTATGAAAGTATTCATGTTTATGGCATGAGTGACAGCACAACGAGTGCAAACACTTGGAGAATTACAAATAGACAGTATGGAAGTAACTGAAGACAAGGTTACATTCTATATCTATGACCTACTAAAGCAAATTAGGCCAGGTGTGACAGGATTTAAAATTATGCTGGCAGCATATCCAAATGATCCATGTCTCTGTATGAAGACATATTTATTACAATACATTGAGGTCACAAAGAATTTGAGAATACGGAAACTGGGTTTTTGATCACACACAAGAAACCACACAAGAGAGTTTCAATACAGACTATTTCCAGATGGATAAAAGAAGTCTTAACAGCTGCTGGTATTAACACTTATGTTTTTACATCTCACTCGACTAGGGCAGCAGAAATGTCGGCGGCCAGGGCAAAAGACGGCCCCGTCGACCATATCCTCGCAGCCGCCGGGTGGTCCAATGAGTTGATGTTTCAACATTTTTACCATCGGCCTATTGTTAATGCGGGGTTGTTTGCAGAAACTATTTTAAGTTCTGTGTAAATTCCTCTGGTTTAAAGGGGATCTGATTCATTTCATTATTGAAATGAATTACTGCATTTGTGGTACAAATGTTATTATGAATGCATGATTGATTATTCTCGTTCCGAGTCAATCTAATCAGTGAGAAGCCGGGATTGATCCACGGCATGAAATCACAAAGCTTTAAAATCTTCACGTAGTCACTCACGTGACTCCGAAGTAAAATAGTAAGATTAAACGAGAACTTACCTAAGTTTGAAGTTTGATCTTTATTTTATGAGGAGTTACGTAGGTGATTACGTGCCCACCACGACCCTACCCTCTATCATAAAGGTCAGATGGAAGTTCTTGTCTTACTCATTTTAGTATGAGACTATATTACTTCGGTTGTTGTTTTTTGTGATTTCACACCGCTGCTTTGAAGATTGACGCGCAGGCGCACTGGCGGGGTTCTTCACGTAATCACCTACGTAACTCCTCATAAAATAAAGATCAAACTTCAAACTTAGGTAAGTTCTCGTTTAATCTTACTATTACATTTTCATTTCACTTCCATTGGCATTGCAGTTTCAATCACAAGGCAGGTTGAAGAGCTGATTGCATTTTCATTTCACTTCCATTGCCATTGCAGTTTCAAATACAGGGGAGACCAAACAGCTCATCGCATTTACATTTCACTTCCATCGCCATTGCAATTTCATGCACAGGGCAGACCAAACAGCTCCATGCATTTTCATTTCACTTCCATTGCCATTGCTGTTTCAAGCACAGGGAGGCCGAACAGCATGCATTTTCATTTCACTGCTCATTGTATTTTCACTTCCTTTGCAATTACAGTTTCAAGCACAGGACAGTGCGAACAGCTCATTGCATTTTCATTTTACTTCCATTGCCATTGCAGTTTCAACCACAGGCCTGGCCAAACAGCTCATTGCATTTTCATTTCACTTCCATCGCCATTGCATTCAGGCACAGGGCAGGCCGAACAGCTGATTGTATTTTCATTTCACTTCCATCGCCATTGCAATTTCATGCACAGGGCAGACCAAACAGCTCCATGCATTTTCATTTCACTTCCATTGCCATTGCTGTTTCAAGCACAGGGAGGCCGAACAGCATGCATTTTCATTTCACTTCCATTGACATTGCAGTTTCAAGCACAGGGCAGGTCGAAGAGCTCATTGCATTTGCAATTCACTTCCATTGCCATTGCAGTTTCAAGCACAGGGCAGGCTGAACAGCTCATTGCATTTTCATTTCACTTCCATTGTCATTGCATGTTTCAAACTCAGGGCAGGCCAAACAGCTCCATGCATTTTAATTTCACTTCCACTGACATTGCAGTTTCAAGAACAGGGCAGGCCGAACAGCTCCATGCATTTTTATTTCACTTCCATTGCCATTGCACTTTCAAGCACAGGGCAGGCCGAACAACCCATTGCATTTTCATTGCACTTCCATTGCCATTGCAGTTTCAAGCACTGGGCAGGCCGTACAGCTAATTACAATTTAATTTCACATCCATTGCCATAGCAGTTTCAAGCACAGGGCAGGCCGAACAGCTCATTGCATTTTCATTTCACTTCCATCAGCATTGCAATTTCATGCACAGGGCAGACCAAACAGCTCCATGCATTTTCATTTCACTTCCATTGCCATTGCTGTTTCAAGCACAGGGAGGCCGAACAGCATGCATTTTCATTTCACTTCCATTGACATTGCAGTTTCAAGCACAGGGCAGGTCGAAGAGCTCATTGCATTTGCATTTCACTTCCATTGCCATTGCAGTTTCAAGCACAGGGCAGGCTGAACAGCTCATTGCATTTTCATTTCACTTCCATTGTCATTGCATGTTTCAAACTCAGGGCAGGCCGAACAGCCCCAAGCATTTTAATTTCATTTCCATTGCCATTGCAGTTTCAAGAACAGGGCAGGCCGAACAGCCCCATACATTTTCATTTCACTTCCATTGCCATTGCACTTTCAAGCACAGGGCAGGCCGAACAGCTCATTGCATTTTCATTTCACTGCCATTGCCATTGCAGTATCAAGCGCAGGGCAGGCCGAACAGCTCATTGCATTTTCATTTCACTTCCATTGCCATTGCAGTTTCAAGCACAGGGCAGCCCGTACAGTTCCATGCATTTTCATTTCACTTCCATTGCCATTGCAGTTTCAAGAAAAGGGCAGGTCGTATAGCTAATTACATTTTCATTTCACTTCCATTGCCATAGCAGTTTCAAGCACAGGGCAGGTCGAAGAGCTCATTGCATTTTCATTTCACTTCCATTGCCATTGCAGTTTCAAGCACAGGGCCGGCTGAACAGCTCATTGCATTTTCATTTCACTTCCATTGCCATTGCATGTTTCAAACTCAGGGTAGGCCGAACAGCTCATTGCATTTTCAATTCACTTTCATCGCCATTGCAATTTCATGCACAGGGCAGGCCAAACAGCTCCATGCATTTTCATTTCACTTCCATTGCCATTGCAGTTTAAAGCACAGGGGAGGCCGAACAGCCCCATGCATTTTAATTTCATTTCCATTGCCATTGCAGTTTCAAGAACAGGGCAGGCCGAACAGCCCCATTCATTTTCATTTCACTTCCATTGCCATTGCACTTTCAAGCACAGGGCAGGCCGAACAGCTCATTGCATTTTCATTTCACTTCCATTGCCATTGCAGTATCAAGCGCAGGGCAGGCCGAACAGCTCATTGCATTTTCATTTCACTTCCATTGCCATTGCAGTTTCAAGCACAGGGCAGGCCGTACAGTTCCATGCATTTTCATTTCACTTCCATTGCCATTGCAGTTTCAAGAAAAGGGCAGGTCGTATAGCTAATTACATTTTCATTTCACTTCCATTGCCATAGCAGTTTCAAGAACAGGGCAGGTCGAAGAGCTCATTGCATTTTCATTTCACTTCCATTGCCATTGCAGTTTCAAGCACAGGGCCGGCTGAACAGCTCATTGCATTTTCATTTCACTTCCATTGCCATTGCATGTTTCAAACTCAGGGTAGGCCGAACAGCTCATTGCATTTTCATTTCACTTTCATCGCCATTGCAATTTCATGCACAGGGCAGGCCAAACAGCTCCATCTATTTTCATTTCACTTCCATTGCCATTGCAGTTTAAAGCACAGGGCAGGCCGAACAGCTCCATGCATTTTCATTTCACTTCCATTGCCATTGCAATTTCAAGCACAGGGCAGGCATAACAGCTCCATGCATTTTCATTTCACTTCCATTGCCATTGCAGTTTCAAGCACAGGGCAGCCCATACAGCTCCATGCATTTTCATTTCACTTCCATTGCCATTGCAGTTTCAAGCACATGGCAGGCCGAACAGCCCCATGTATTTTAATTTAATTTCCATTGCCATTGCAGTTTCAAGAACAGGGCAGGCCGATCAACCCCAGTCATTTTCATTTCACTTCCATTGCCATTGCACTTTCAAGCACAGGGCAGGCCGAATAGCGCATTGCATTTTCATTTCACTTCCATTGTCATTGCAGTTTCAAGCACAGGGCAGGCCGTATAGCCCCATGCATTTTCATTTCACTTCCATTGCCATTGCAGTTTCAAGCACAGGGCAGGTCGAAGAGCTCATTGCGTTTTCATTTCACCTCCATTGCCATTGCAGTTTCAAGCTCAGGGCAGGCCGAACAGGTCATTGCATTTTAATTTCACTTCCATCGCCATTGCAGTTTCATGCACAGGGCAGGCCGAACAGCTGATTGCATTTTCATTTCACTTCCATCGCCATTGCAATTTCATGCATAGGGCAGACCAAACAGCTCCATGCATTTACATTTCACTTCCATTGCCATTGCTGTTTCAAGCACAGGGAGGCCGAACAGCATGCATTTTCATTTCACTTCCATTGACATTGCAGTTTCAAGCACAGGGCAGGCCGAACAGCTCATTGCATTTTCATTTCACTTCCATTGCCATTGCAGTTTCAAGCACTGGGCAGGCCGTACAGCTAATTACATTTTCATTTCACTTCCATTGCCATAGCAGTTTCAAGCTCAGGGCAGGCCGAACAGCTCATTGAATTTTGATTTCACTTCCATCGCCATTGCAGTTTCATGCACAGGGCAGGCCAAACAGCTCCATGCATTTTCATTTCACTTCCATTGCCATTGCAGTTTCAAGCACAGGGCAGGCCGAACAGCTCCATTTATTTTCATTTCACTTCCATTGCCATTGCAGTTTCAAGCACAGGGCAGCCCGTACAGCTCCATGCATTTTCATTTCACTTCCATTGCCATTGCAGTTTCAAGCACAGGGCAGGCCGAAAAACCAGTTGCATTTTAATTACATTTCCATTGCCATTGCATTTTCAAGAACAGGGCAGGCCGAACAGCCCCATTCATTTTCATTTCACTTCCATTGCGATTCCACTTTCAAGCACAGGGCAGGCCGAACAGCTCATTGCATTTTCATTTCACTTCCATTACCATTGCAGTTTCAAGCTCAGGGCAGGCCGAACAGCTCATTGCATTTTCATGTCACTTCCATTGCTATTGCAATATCAAGCGCAGGGTAGGCAGAACAGCTCATTGCATTTTCATTTAACTTCCATTGTCATTGCAGTTTCAAGAACAGGGCAGGCCGAACAGCTCATTTTATTTTCACTTCCCTTGCAATTGCAGTTTCAATCACAGCGCAGTCCAAACAGGTCATTGCATTTTCATTTTAGTTCCATTGCCATTGCAGTTTCAAGCACATGCATGGCCGAACAGCTCAGTGCATTTTCATTTCACTTCCATCGCCATTGCATTCAAGCACAGGGCAGGCCGAACTGCTCATTACATTTTCATTTCACTTCCATCGCCATTGCAGTTCCATGCACAGGGCAGGCTGAAGAGCTGATTGCATTTTCATTTCACTTCCATCACCATTGCAATTTCATGCACAGGGCAGACCAAACAGCTCCATGCATTTTCATTTCACTTCCATTGCCATTGCTGTTTCAAGCACAGGGAGGCCGAACAGCATGCATTTTCATTTCACTTCCATTGACATTGCAGTTTCAAGCACAGAGCAGGCCGAAGAGCTCATTGCATTTTCATTTCACTTCCATTGCCATTGCAGTTTCAAGCACAGGGCAGGCCAAACAGCTCCATGCATTTTAATTTCACTTCCACTGACATTGCAGTTTCAAGAACAGGGCAGGCCGAACAGCTCCATGCATTTTTATTTCACTTCCATTGCCATTGCACTTTCAAGCACAGGGCAGGCTGAACAACCCATTGCACTTTCATTTTACTTCCATTGCCATTGCAGTTTCAAGCGCAGGGCAGGCCGAACAGCTCATTGCATTTTCATTTCACTTCCATTGCCATTGCAGTTTCAAGCACAGGGCAGGCCGTGCAGTTCCATGCATTTTCATTTCACTTCCATTGCCATTGCAGTTTCAAGAAAAGGGCAGGTCGTATAGCTAATTACATTTTCATTTCACTTCCATTGCAATAGCAGTTTCAAGAACAGGGCAGGTCGAAGAGCTCATTGCATTTTCATTTCACTTCCATTGCCATTGCAGTTTCAAGCACAGGGCCGGCTGAACAGCTCATTGCATTTTCATTTCACTTCCATTGCTATTGCATGTTTCAAACTCAGGGTAGGCCGAACAGCTCATTGCATTTTCATTTCACTTTCATCGCCATTGCAGTTTAAAGCACAGGGCAGGCCGAACAGCTCCATGCATTTTCATTTCACTTACATTGCCATTGCAATTTCAAGCACAGGGCAGGCATAACAGCTTCATGCATTTTCATTTCACTTCCATTGTCATTGCAGTTTCAAGAACAGGGCAGGCCGAACAGCTCATTTTATTTTCACTTCCCTTGCAATTGCAGTTTCAAGCACAGGGCCGTCCAAACAGGTCATTGCATTTTCATTTTAGTTCCATTGCCATTGCAGTTTCAAGAACAGGGCAGGCCGATCAACCCCATTCATTTTCATTTCACTTCCATTGCCATTGCAGTTTCAAGCTCAGGGCAGGCCGAACAGCTCATTGCATTTTAATATCACTTCCATCGCCATTGCAGTTTCATGCACAGGGCAGGCCAAACAGCTGATTGCATTTTCATTTCACTTCCATCGCCATTGCAATTTCATGCATAGGGCAGACCAAACAGCTCCATGCATTTTCATTTCACTTCCATTGCCATTGATGTGTCAAGCACAGGGAGGCCGAACAGCATGCATTTTCATTTCACTTCCATTGACATTGCAGTTTCAAGCACAGGGCAGGCCGAACAGCTCATTGCATTTTCATTTCACTTCCATTGCCATTGCAGTTTCAAGCACTGGGCAGGCCGTACAGCTAATTACATTTTCATTTCACTTCCATTGCCATAGCAGTTTCAAGCACAGGACAGGTCGAAGAGCTCATTGCATTTTCATTTCACTTCCATCGCCATTGCAATTTCATGCACAGGGCAGACCAAACAGCTCCATGTATTTTCATTTCACTTCCATTGCCATTGGTGTTTCAAGCACAGGGAGGCCGAACAGCATGCATTTTCATTTCACTTCCATTGACATTGCAGTTTCAAGCACAGGGCAGGCCGAACAGCTCATTGCATTTTCATTTCACTTCCATTGCCATTGCAGTTTCAAGCACTGGGCAGGCCATACAGCTAATTACATTTTCATTTCACATCCAATGCAATAGCAGTTTCAAGCACAGGGCAGGTCGAAGAGCTCATTGTGTTTTCATTTCACCTCCATTGCCATTGCAGTTTCAAGCTCAGGGCAGGCCGAACAGCTCATTGCATTTTAATTTCACTTCCATCGCCATTGCACTTTCAAGCACAGGGCAGGCTGAATAGCGCATTGTATTTTCATTTCACTTCCATTGTCATTGCAGTTTCAAGCATAGGGCAGGCCGTACAGCTAATTACATTTTCATTTCACTTCCATTGCCATTGCAGATTCAAGTGCAGGGCAGGTCGAACAGCTCATTGCATTTTCATTTCACTTCCATTGCCATTGCAGTTTCAAGCACAGGGCAGGCCGTACAGTTCCATGCATTTTCATTTCACTTCCATTGCCATTGCAGTTTTAAGCACATGGGAGGCTGAACAGCTCATTGCATTTTCATTTCACTTCCATAGCCATTGCATGTTTTAAACTCTGGGCAGGCCGAACAGCTCATTGCATTTTCATTTCACTTCGATCGCCATTGCAATTTCATGCACAGGGCAGGCCAAACAGCTCCATGCATTTTCCTTTCACTTCCATTGCCATTGCAGTTTCAAGCACAGAGCAGGCCGAACAGCTCCATGCATTTTTATTTCACTTCCCTTGCAATTGCAGTTTCAAGCACAGGGCAGGCCGTACAGCTAATTACATTTTCATTGCACTTCCATTGCCATTGCGGTTTCAAGCACAGGGCAGGTCGAAGAGCTCATTACATTTTCATTTCACTTCCAATGCCGTTGCAGTTTCAAGCACAGGGCAGGCTGAATAGCTCATTGCATTTTCATTTCACTTCCATTGCCATTGCAGTTTCTAGCTCAGGGCAGACCGAACAGCTCATTGCATTTTCATTTCACTTCCATTGATATTGCAATATGAAGCGCAGGGCAGGCCGAACAGCTCATTGGATTTTCATTTCACTTCCATTGCCATTGCAGTTTCAAGCACAGGGCAGGCCGAACAGCTCATTGCATTTTCATTTCATTTCCATTGCCATTGCAGTTTCAAGCAGAGGGGAGACCAAACAGCTCATTGCATTTTCATTTCCCTTCCATTGCCATTGCAGTTTCAAGCACAGGGCAGGCCGAACTGCTCATTGCATTTTCACTTCACTTCCCGTGCAATTGCAATTTCAAGCACAGGGCAGGCCGAACAGTTCATTGCATTTTCATTTTACTTCCATTGCCATTGCAGTTTGAAGCACAAGCCTGGCCGAACAGCTCATTGCATTTTCATTTCACTTCCATCGCCATTGCAGTTTCATGCACAGGGCAGGCCAAACAGCTCATTGCATTTTCATTTCACTTCCATCGTCATTGCAGTTTCATGCACAGGGCAGGCCGAACAGCTGATTGCATTTTCATTTCACTTCCATCACCATTGCAATTTCATGCACAGGGCAGACCAAACAGCTCCATGCATTTTCATTTCACTTCCATTGCCATTGCTGTTTCAAGCACAGGGAGGCAGAACAGCATGCATTTGCATTTCACTTCCATTGACATTGCAGTTTCAAGCACATGGCAGGCCGAACAGCTGATTGCATTTTCATTTCACTTCCATTGCCATTGCAGTTTCAAAAACATGGCAGGCTGAACAGCTCCATGCATTTTTTTTAATTTAATTTTTTTAATTTTTATTTATTAGAAGTACATTACATTACAACCACATACATTAGTACTCGTCATTTATATCTTCTTATAATTAATGTACTCCATTTATTTTTTACACTAGAAAAGGAAAAGATTGAAAGAAAGAAGAAAGTGAAGGAAAAAGTGAAAGTGTAGGAAATGTGACAACAAAAAAGGACGAAGACCCTATAAGAGCAAAATTAAAAACAAAAGAAAAAGAGTTAAGAAATAGACCCTAGGAAAGAAAGAGAAAGAGAAAGAGGAAAAAGAGAGGAACAAATATTTTTTATGAGCATTACGTAAATGGGACATACCAACTCTTCAACTATCATCCCCCCTTACCTGACCTCAATTTTTTATTTTTTTTTAAGTACTTTTGCACCCTATGTTTGTAATAATTCTATAAATGCAGACCACGTCAGGTGGAAGTGATCTGGTTTACCTGCTAGGAGGAGTCTTATCTCTTCTAGGTGTAATGCTTCAAACATATTTGAAATCCACATATTTATAGTTGGTATTGGAGCCTTCTTCCAAAATTTTAGAATTAGCTTTTTTCCAGTTATTAACCCATAGTCCATTAGTTTCTTTTGAAACACATTTAGTTCTGGACCATCTTCCGTTATACCGAAGATAATCCATTCTGCTTTGGGTATCAGTCTTGTTTTAAATAATTTGTAAAGATTTCAAAAATTTCATTCCAAAATTTTTGAATTTTTGTACAGAAAACGAATGAGTGCGCTATAGTAGCTTCTTGGGATTGACATTTATCACAAATAGATGATACATTTCGGAAAATTTTATGAATTTTAGTTTTCGAATAATATAATCGATGTAAAATTTTAAATCGCGATTTTTCGCGTTAAAATCGGGTCTGGAGGTCGGGACCGTTTTTAAAAACTTACCGGAGCTTCATGTCGCGGTGCTGATGACGTCATCAGTAAGCGCCGCGATTTTAACGGAGGGAAAGTCATTTTAAATGAAAAGTACATCTCCAGGTCAGAGCCCACAGAGGAAAATCTCAAAACATCTGCTGAAGACTTTGGAACAGCAAGAAACTTCAGAACTGACCTCTGGAGAGGTCTCTGGAATGGCTACTCGATCTGCAAAAGAGAAAACCGAAATGGAGGACTTAAGAAACTCGGTAAGAGATATCAAAAAGGATATGGAAGCTGGGAACAGTAAATTGATAGCCGGTAATGATAAAATACTTGAGGGTATTGAGGCTCTCCAAAAAAGAATTGAAGGTGTGGAAAAAGGACTATCGATAAAAATTGAAAAGGTGGCAGAAGAGACCACAAAGATGTTTGAGGCTGTGCACGAAACTGTGGCTGCAAATGCATCTGCAGTGAATGATTTGGAAGCTGTTGTGGAAGTGATGGCTGGAGAGATGCAGACTATGAAGTCAGAAATAGATAGTCTCAAGAACCAAGTCACAAAGGTTTCGAATAAATGTGTTGACCTAGAAGCTCGCTCAAGACGCCAAAATATAAGAATACGGGGTGTAAAAGAGGGAGCCGAGGGGGACAATGTTTGTGAGTTCGCTGCCAACCTAATTAAACACGTACTGAAGCTACCAGAAGCACCTGTAATTGAAGTAGCACATCGACTCCCCAGATTTAAATCAAGATCTCAAGGAGAACGTGCCTACCCACGACAGATCATAATTAAACTTCGGGATATCTCAACAATGGAAGCGCTGATGAAAAAAATCAACCACGGAGAGAAGATGATGTACAGAGGTGATACTATTAAACTCCTACGGGACTACCCTTATGAGATTGAGCAAAAGAGAAGAAAGTTCTCACAGACCAGAGAAGTTCTTTATGGTGTTAAGGGAGTTTTATGTGGAGTGTTTTACCCGGCTAGAATGCGTATCACCTTTGAGGGAGTGTCAAAAACATTCACTAATTCGGATGAATCTCTCAAATATGCTCAAGAAATCGCGACTAAGGCTGCATCAACTGGAGACTGAAAACCAAGACGACATGAACAAACGAACTTGCTTATTCTTCCAACAAGAATATCACAAGGAAAGTGAATTAACTGAACACTGATTTTTTATTTTTTATTTGACTTCAAGCAACAGATTCTTAGTGAGACGTGGCTAGACATTATTATCTTCGCTGGAACATTGTGCTATGTAATTCAAGGACACTACGTGCTCAAACGAGGAAAACCTGATAACGGGACGAACTGCTGGGCTGAGAGTGAAAAACATCACATGGCTTATATTGTTTATAAAAAACTGAAAAAACTGAGAACTAATAATAATTAACAATTAACAATACTAATATAGAAATAGCAATTGAAATAGATAAAAAATGTGCAGTCTGCTCTGTTTAGCAGATAACAGCAAGTGCTATGCAGCTCGAGAGTGGAGGGAGGGGGAGACCGGGTACCTGGCATAACTCCAGGAGCCAGACTCCCGTTAACCCTTCCAGCGAACAGCTCATTTTTAACAATATTAAAATCAATTTAAAATAGTTAAGAGATAATAT
This sequence comes from Malacoraja senta, assembly GCA_038087875.1. Lineage (NCBI taxonomy): Eukaryota > Metazoa > Chordata > Chondrichthyes > Rajiformes > Rajidae > Malacoraja > Malacoraja senta. The sequence continues at coordinate 8,250,776 of CM075984.1, read as the reverse complement.
ACACTCGAGGTTGATATGAAAAATATATACGGCTTATATAGTTTTACAAAATGCTGAGAATTAATCATAATTAATAATTAACAATACTAATATAGAAATAATATTTGAAACTGATAAAACTGTGGTGCCTGCGTCATAACGCAGACAGCAGTTATCACCTATGTTCGCAGCTCGTGGAGAGGAGAGGAGATCAGGCACCTGGCACAATTCCAGGAACTTGACTCCGGTTAATCCACTCAGTAAACCGCTCACTTTAACAATACTAAATTCATTTTAAAATAGTTAAGAGATAAAGAGTGAGTAGGATATGGAATCGAATACATTTGACATATATATAAATTGTAACTGGGTGAAATAGAACTGAATTGGAAACGGTAATGACCCCATAGATTTTGGGTAATAAATACAGCGGGGCTAACTTTATACCAACTACGCCGGAAGCGTTATGGATGTCGTACCCCACAGACGAGTGGGCCACTCACTACGGTGTTGAAATTTTAGACACCGTAATTTTATTTGATTTATATATTTTTTTTTTAATCACAATATGTCACATCTGTGTGTTTTTTCTTCAAGGACAATCGCGCAGGAGAACTACCAAGGAAGTCTATAATAGAAATACTCCCAAAATAACCAGAGTCCGGAGGTATGAACGCACCACAATAATTAAGGTCATTAAAATTGGTAAAAATGCATGACGACAATCAAAAGAAAATAGGAGGAATCACATTATGTAGTTGGAATATAAGGGGGATTAATGAACCTATTAAAAGGGGCAAGATACTAGCTCAGTTGAAATCATACAACACGGACATAGCGTTTCTACAGGAAACACATCTTAAACAGCAAGATCAGACAAGACTGAGGGCGAACTGGATAGGCCAAACATTTCACTCTTCATTTACCTCCAAATCTAGAGGTACTGCAATTATTATTCGTAAAGGAATTCCATTTAAATCAAAGAACACTATTTTAGATAAGGAAGGGAGATATCTTATAGTAGCAGGGGAGATCAATAACATGCCAATTACGCTGGTAAATATATATGCGCCCAACTTTGATAACCCTCAATTTTTTAATAAAATTCTGAATATAATTGCAGAATCTAATTATCAAAATGTTATAATCGGAGGAGATTTTAATTGTGTTTTAGATCCTTATTTAGATAAATCGATGCAAAAACAAAAAGGTCAGACGAAATCTAAAACCAGTGAACTCTTACACACATATATGGAAAACACAAATATAACAGATGTATGGAGGATTGCAAACCCGACGGGAAGGGATTACTCGTTTTATTCAATGGTGCATAAAACATATTCACGGATAGACTATTTTCTAGTGGATACAAAATTAATTTCGCAATCTCTGAATCCTAAATATCATATTAATGCGATCTCAGATCATTCTCCGTTAACTTTTGTTCTAAAACTAGAAGGAATGTCTATGAATAAACCGTTCTGGAGGTTTAACTCACAAATTTTAAAAGACCCTCAAGGGAGTATCTATCTAAAAAAACAGATGGATCTATTTTTTGAGTTAAATGATACACCAGAGATATCCCCCACGCTATTATGGGAATCCTTCAAAGCATTTATAAGAGGAGTCATTATTTCATTTCAAGCCTATCAAAATAAAAAGAATAAGAATGAACAAAGACACTTAGAAGATCAAATAAAACAGTTAGATATAGATAATGCTAAAGACCCAACTATGGATAAACATAATAAAATACTACTACTGAAATTTCAGTTAAATAAATTACTGTCAGAGAAAGTTATAACATTATTTCAAATCACAAAACAAGAACACTTCGAATTCGGGGACAAACCCCACAAACTTCTAGCACGACAACTTAAAAAACGGGAAAAAGAGAATGCAATATTAAAGATTAAATCAGATAGAGGGGAAGTATTAACACTACCCAAGGATATTAATAAAAGATTTGCTCAATTTTACCAGAATCTATACACATCTAAAACGTCAATAGACAATAATAAAATCTCAGAATTTTTAGATAATTGTAATCTACCACAATTAGAACGCAGGGAACAAGAGGAACTGGGAGCACAAATTACTTCTAAGGAGATAGAAGACACAATAAAAACACTAAAAAATGGAAAAACACCAGGACCAGACGGATTCAGTAATGAATTTTATAAATCTTTTTATGATATAGTTACTCCACGATTACAAAAAATGTATACATATGCTTATAAAGAGCAAAACCTACCTGAAACACTAGCGGAATCAACGATCATATTAATACTTAAAAAAGATAAAAATATAGAAGAACCAGGATCATATAGAGCTATTGCTTTGTTAAATACGGATCAGAAAATAATAGCAAAAACATTAGCCAATAGATTAAGCAAGTATGTTAGTAGACTAATACATGAGGATCAAACAGGATTTATACCTAAGAGACACTCATTTAATAATTTGAGACGTTTGCTTAACATAATGCATTCATATAAATCTTATGACGAAGAGTTAGCTATCATCTCACTGGACGCAGAAAAAGCGTTTGATCAAGTAGAATGGGACTATATGATCAAAGTATTGCAAAAATTCCAATTGGGAGAAAACTTTATTGCATGGATAAAACTACTATATAACAAACCTACGGCTAGAATACTAACTAATAATATATTATCTTCAAAATTCGAATTATCTAGGGGCAACAGACAAGGATGTTCACTATCACCGCTGTTATTTGCTTTGGTAATTGAACCCCTTGCTGAAAAAATAAGAACACACTCGAATATTCACGGTTATAACACAAAATATTCAAACAACAAACTATCCCTATATGCTGATGATGTACTACTGTACATCACAAAACCACAAATTAGTATACCAAATATATTAAACTTAATTGAGGACTTTGGATCCTTTTCAGGATATAGAATAAATTGGAACAAAAGTGAAATTATGTCGATTAAACCAAAAGACTCAACACATCTCAGGAAATTCCCTTTTAAAATAGCTATGGAAAAATTCAAATATTTAGGAATTGAGATTACTAGAAATTACCATGATATGTTTAAAGCTAATTATAATCCCCTACTTAAGAAATTAAATAATCTGATTAAATTTTGGAAAACACTTCCGATGTCCTTAATAGGTAGGATAAATGCTATAAAAATGATTTTCTTACCACAAATCCTTTACCTATTTCAATCAATACCTATATATCTCCCAAAAAAGTTTTTCAAAAAACTGGACTCAGACATCACAAATTTTATATGGGATTACAAATCCCACAGAATACAAAGAACACACCTTAACAAACGAAAAGAGTTGGGGGGTCTAGCGCTCCCTAACTTTATGTATTATAACTGGGCAGTAAATATTAAAAATATGATTCACCTGCTGGACAATTCTGCCCAGCAGGTGGACTGGATTATAATGGAAAAAGGGGATTGCTCCCCGAATAATATAGGAGCGATTATTCTCTCTCCAATAAATTTGAATAATAAAAATTATAATAAAAATCCAATTATATATAGCACTATTAGAACATGGAAGCAAATAAAACAGAATCTAAAATTAAGAAACCTATCTCTCTTAATACCAATAGTCAATAACCCATCGTTTAAACCTTCAATCATAGATAAAGCATTTATACAATGGGAAAGAATGGGAATTAAAACGCTCGAAGATCTGTATGAATTAGAAAAATTACTATCATTCCAACAACTACAACTGAAATATAATTTGAAAAATAATCAATATTTTAAATATATACAAATCTGTGACTATTTGAAAACACACACAAAAGATTATTATAATATGCCTTCCGACTTACTAGATGAAGCAATGAAGATAAAGGCGGAATCAGTTAATTTAATATCATACTTATATAATATCATCTTAAATATAGAAATACCCACAACAGATGGAATTAGAAGAGATTGGGAACAAGATCTAGGTATAAAAATTTCAAAAGAAAGTTGGGATAATCATTTATTACAGGTGCATAAATGCTCGATCAACGTACGACATACGCTTATCCAATTTAAAACATTACATAGATTATATTATTCAAAAACCAAACTAAATAAAATCTTTCCTAACGTCTCATCAATCTGTGATAAATGTATATGTCAAGAAGCTACCATAGCACATTCTTTTGTTTTTTGTACAAAAATCCAAAAATTCTGGTTTGAAATATTTGATATTTTTTCAAAATTAATCAAAATAAAACTGGTACCAAAACCAGAATGGATTATTTTTGGAATATCGGAAGGTATTCCTGAATTAAACGTGTATCAGAAGAATTTACTCAATTATGGGCTAATAATGGGAAAAAAGCTTATACTTAAATTCTGGAAAAATGCGCCCACACCAACAATAAAAATGTGGACATCAAATATGTTGGAAACATTACATCTGGAAGAGATGAGATTCCTCCTAGTAGGTAAAGTAGATCAATTTCAAAAGACGTGGTCTATGTTTTTGGACCTATTACAAGCATGAGGTGCAATAGTAATTTAGAAAAACAAATAAATAAATAAAAGGTATCTGGACCTGGTAATGGGAGGTAAAATAAAAACAGACTTGGTTGGTAGTTCCTTCTCTATGAAGTATAGTATAAGAGTTATAATAGAGCGATTGTTCCTTCTTTCTTTCTCTTTTTTTTTCTAGGGTCTATTTTCTAACTTTACTTCCTTCTCTAACCTCTTCTCTAAGGGGCTTTCTTTTCCCAACACTCTTTTGCACTTCACAACCTTTGCGCACTTTCTTCACTTTTCTTACTTCTTTCTTTTTCTTTCTTAAAGTTTAAAAAAATGAAGCGGTACAAAAAATGTATTAATATATACGTGTTGTACATTACTGTAATCTACCGTACTTCTAAAAAATAAAAAAAATAAAAAAAAAAAATAAAATAAATAAAGTGTGTCTTACATTAATCGAGCATTTATGCACGTTTAATAAGTATTCATTCCAACTTTCCTTTGAAATTTTAATAGCTAACTCTTGTTCCCAGTCTCTTCTGATACCCTCCGTAGATGGTATTTGTACATTTAAGATAATATTATACAAATATGATATTAAGTTTGCTGATTCCGCTTTTATCTGCATTGCCTCGTCCAATACATCTACTGGGTTATTATAATGATCTTTTGTATATTTTTTCAAATAGTCGCATATTTGAAAATATTTAAAATATTGATTATTTCCGAGTTTATATTTTATTTGTAATTGTTGAAATGAAAGTAATTTTCCAGTTTCATACAAGTCACCAAGCGTTTTAATTCCTAGGCTATCCCATTGTGTATAAGCTTTATCTATAATAGCAGGATTAAACGAAGGGTTATTGACTATAGGTAATAAAAGTGATACATTTCTTAATTTTAAATTTTGTTTTATTTGTTTCCAAATTTGGATTGCACTATGAATAATTGGGTTCTTATTATAATTTATGTTATTCAATGTCATTGGAGAAAGGAGGATCACTCCAATGTTTCTAGAGGAGCAGTCCTCTTTCTCCATTAAAATCCAGTCCACTTGCTGGGCGGAGTTATCCATCAGTTGAATCATATTTTTAATATTTACTAACCAATAATAATACATAAAGTATTTTTTGATCTGTGTTTAACAATGCTATAGCTCTATATGAACCAGGTTCTTCTAAGTCTTTATTTTTCTTAGGTATTAATGTAATCGTTGATTCCGCTAATGTATCAGGTAGTATTCGTTTTTTAAAAGCATATTGGTACATTTTTTGTAATCTTGGTACTATTTTATCATAAAAGCTTTTATAAAATTCATTAGTAAATCCGTCAGGGCCTGGTGTTTTTCCATTCTTTAGTGAGTTTATTGTATCTTCTAATTCCTTAATTGAGATTTGTGCACCCAGTTCCTCTTGTTCCTTCAGCTCTAACTTTGGAAGATTACAGGTATCCAAGAACTTTGTGATATTATTGGAATCAATTGTCGTTTTAGATGTATACAAATTCTCATAAAATTGCGCAAATCTTTTATTAATATCCTTCGGTGTTGTTAATAATTCCCCTTTATCTGATTTGATCTTTGGTATAGTATGTTCCTTTTCTCGTTTTTTTAGCTGGCGAGCCAAAAGTTTATGCGGTTTATCCCCAAATTCAAAGTGCTCTTGTTTTGTAATTTGAAAAAGTCTTATAAGTTTGGCAGATAATAATTTATTTAATTTAAATTTCAAAATTATTATTTTATTATGTTTATCTATTGATGGATCTTTAGCATTATCTATATCCATTTGTCTAATAAGTTCTTCTAACTGTCTTTGTTCATTCTTATTCTTTTTATTTTGAAAAGCTTGATATGAAATTATAATACCCCTAATGTATGCTTTAAAAGATTCCCATAATACAGTAGGCGATATATCTGGAGTATCATTTATTTGAAAAAAGACCTCCATTTGTTCTTTTAAATATATACTCGCTTGTGGATCTTTTAGAATTTGAGAATTAAATCTCCAAAACGATTTATTCTTAGACAATCCTTCCAGTTTTAAAAAGAAAGTTATTGGAGAATGGTCTGAAATCGAGTTTGTGTGGTATATTGCATTAGATGTTTGGGGGATTAATTTTGTATCCAGCAGAAAGTAGTCTATACGTGAGTATGTCTTATGTACCATTGAGTAAAATGAGTATTCCCTGCCAGTTGGATTAACAATTCTCCAAACATCTGCTATATTAGTGTTGTTTATATAGGTATTGAGAAGTTCCCCAGTTTTCGATTTCATATTCTCTCTCTGTTTTTGACTTGATTTATCTAAGTACGGATCTAAAACACAGTTAAAGTCTCCTCCTATTATAACATTTTGATAGTTTGACTCTGCAATTATGTTGAAAATTTTATTGAAAAAGTGGGGGTTATCAAAGTTAGGGGCATATATATTTACCAAAGTAAGTGGAGTGTCATGGATTTCTCCATTAACTATTAGGTATCTCCCTTCTACATCTGTTATGATATTCTTTGCTTTAAATGGTATACCTTTTCTTATGATGATTGACGTGCCTCTAGATTTTGAAGTAAATGAAGAATGGTATGTTTGACCTATCCATTTCGCCCTCAACCTAACTTGATCCTGAGATTTTAGGTGTGTTTCTTGTAGGAAGGTAATGTCGGAGTTGTACAATTTCAGCTGAGCTAGTATCTTACCCCTTTTAATAGGTTCATTAATACCTCTTATATTCCAACTACAAAATGAGATTCCTCCTAGGTTCTTTTGTGTGGTGTCATGCATTTTGAATAATTATAGTACCTTTAAATCTTGTGGTGCATCCATATCCCAGGTCTTTAGGTATTGGGGGAGCTTTTGAGTTTTTAAGTTTTGCTGGTATGTCCATTTTACGCTTATCACTAAACACAAAACACAAACAAGTGATTTTATGTGATAAAAAAAAAACTAAAAAAGTGAAGATACAGTGTCTGATATAGTCGGCACTGTAGCGAGTGTCCCACCTGTAGGTGGGAAAAAACCTTGTTTTGACTTCCATTGCATTGTTACACAAATAGCTCCGCTCTCTTGGTTAATCATAACATATTAAAATATTAAAACGGGGCCTCACATTCAGATATATAATACAATTTTACCCTGTATATTTCATTATAACATATATATATATCGGAATTTTAACTACTAATTATTAAACCGATACTTTTGACTTCAATAAGAATCAACTGTTGGTTGAAGAGGTTAACGAGACGTGCCCCTGGACCTAAGCCAGTTGCTCGTTTCTCATCCCCTCCTCCCACTTATAGATAAGGTTTCAGTTTATTAAAAATTCATATTAGTATGTTAGTTCGTTATTTTTTATTTTTGTTTTTGTTAGTATTCTAATCTAACATGCATAACTTATAAAGTTGTTAATAGGATAAGTTCTTACAATTGGTTATAATATTATAATCTAATAAGCAATTATATGCTTTCTGGTATATACCATTCCCATCTGTTCAGTTGTTTACTCGTTTTGAACAGAAAGTGTCCTTGATTCAACATTCCAAAGATAACAGTGTAACTATCCCCAGACAAAGCATTGCTTAAAATGGTTCAGATCTGCCAAACCTCCCTTTCCTTTCTATTTTTCAACGATAGTTTGGGCATATTTAAACGCATCTTCAGGCTTAACAAATGACTTTTCAAGACCCTTAAAGGAAACACGCATTTTCGCGGGATAAAAAATCCCATATCTGATCCCTTCTCTCCCTCTTAAAAGATCTTTAACCTTCTCAAATTTGTTTCTTTTTTGCACAATTTCATACGGGTAGTCCCTGAATATCTTAATAGTGTCATTGTCCAGCCGCAGTTGCACACCGTATTTGATTTTACTCATAACATCTTCCAGTTCTAAAATGTCCCGAAATTTCACAATAATATGTCGTGGATAAGTTTTTCCCGCACCAGATCTTTGTTTAAATCTTGGGACACGATGAGCCACTTCGATTTTCGGTTCTTTGGAAAGATTCAGCAGTTGTTTAAACAAGCCCATGGCAAACTCACGTACATCCTCCCCTTCGGCTCCCTCTGAAACCAAGAATTCTCAAATTCTGGCGTCTAGAGCGAGCTTCCAGGTCCAGGCATTTGACTGAGACTTTCTCCAGTTGAGTCACCATCTGTAGTGAAGTTTGTTCGTTTTCTCGCCTCATTTGCTCATGTTCTTGCCTCATTTTCGCCATGTCTTCAACCATTCGAGCCGTGTTTTTCTCCAATTCCGTAATTGTGCGCATACTTGCAGCTACTGTTTCAAGCACAGCCGTGAACTTATCCATAGTAGTTTCATCCATCTTGTCCATTCTCTCTGATAGTCCATCTTTCACCTCATCAATTCGTTTATTCATAATGTCCAGTGAATCAATCATATTCTTCTGGTTACCAGCATTTAATTCCCTCCTCATCTTCTCCATTCCTTCCATCATTTTTGCCATATTTTCCTTCATTTCCTTCTTATCTTCCTTCATATTTTCCTTCATTTCCTTCTTATCTTCCTTCATATTTTCCTTCATATTTTCCATCATAATTTTATTTTCATCCAAAATCTCATCTTTCATATTTTTCACTGATTTCTTCAAGTCATCAAACTCTTTCTTAGATCTTGTATCCATTTCTGCAGCCACTTCAGAGACTTCAGAGACTTCAGAGGTAACTTCTGCTTCAGACTTCTTCTGGTCTCTCAGCAGCTTTTTCACTGCTCTCTGAGGGCTCACAGCTGGCGACAGTTTACTCATTTAAAGGGCTTCAAACCACCATTTAAAACATCGTGCTTAATGATGACGTCATCAGCGCGGCGACCAGAAGCTCCGGTAAGGTTTTTTAAAAACAATCCCGATTTCTGGACCCGTTTTACACGATAAATCGTGAAATTTTTCGGGAGAGGAGCTAGGTGCACGTCTGTTAGTCCAACATGGCACCACCGGAAGTGAGCTCCATGCATTTTCATTTCACTTCCATTGCCATTGCAGTTTCAAGCACAGGGCAGGCCGTACAGCTCCATGCATTTTCATTTCACTTCCATTGCCATTGCAGTTTCAAGCACTGGGCAGGCCGAACAGCTCCATGCATTTTCATTTCACTTCCATTGCCATTGCAGTTGCAAGAACAGGGCAGGCCGAACAGCTTATTGCATTTTCATTTCACTTACATTGCCATAGCAGTTTCAAGCACAGGGCAGGCCGAACAGCTCATTGTATTTTCATTTCACTCCCATTGCCATTGCAGTTTCAAGCACAGGGCATGCCGAACAGCTCATTGCGTTTTCATTTCACTTCCATTGCCATGGCAGTTTCAAGCACAGGGCAGGCTGAACAGCTCATTGCATTTTCATTTCACTTCTGTTGCAATCGCTGTTTCAAGCACAGGGCTGGCCAAACAGCTCATTGCATTTTCATTAAGGGCCAACAAATCATTTATTGCAAGTACATTGCAGACTCACAGTTCGGTTGATTTACAGCTTAGAATGAAAGTCGTGGCCTCTCCCTCACCTTCTTGCAGAGCGACTGAGTCACATCCAGCCATCTGGGTTTTTATAATCCTGCCCTCCCCCCACCCCGCAGAAGGGGCATTACCTTCATCACGGTGATTGACAGGCGACAGAATCTCAAGGTTTTTTAAACACTCATAAATTTATTTGTCATCAATGGGAAAAATCCTCCGGGCCTGCTCAGCGGTGGAGGATTGTGAGTAAGATGGCCAAAAATCATAGCGATATCTGGTAGCGTTTTTTTCTAAAATCGATATACAGCGCAGACAGGAAGTGGTCAAGATGACACTTTTAATTATATAGATGATACAATGATTTCTTGACTTTTATATCGAATCCCTCAACAACCTTAGACAAGCATGTAGCAGGTTGTCTTTGCCATCTGGCCCACTTGTATTGCCCCTTTCATTGAGCTATGGACTTGTACATAACGGGAATTTATTTCACGCAATTGGTGGGGAAACTTATGAATTCTCAGCTGCAAATGATTGTGGAGGTTCAGTCATCAGCTTCAGTTGAAGCTAGATGGATCGACTTCTTGATGTTAAGAAATTAAGAAATGTGGAGTAGTAGTTAGAGCTGTGTAAAACGCCAGCCACAATCTTGAATGGAGAAGACTAGGAGCACATGATAGTTTATTCCTGCTGCTCATACCCTTGTTCTTATAGCAACAATCTTCTTTCATCTGGAGGAAATCCCCCGCTGATCATATTCTCAGCTTTATATTCTAAAATGCATTCCATTTGACACTAATAATCTCAACCACTTTGGTGGAGTGTGCAAGTGGACGTACTGAAGGTGTGAATGAGATAGAGTAAATCAATTTTAAATCACAATTATGCATTATTGTTGTCAGTAGACACAAATTGCTGCAAATGCTGGTTCACAAAGCAGGCTCAAAGTGCTGGAATAACTTAATGCATCAGGCAGCATCTCTAAAGAACATGGATAGGTTGATTTTTCAGATCAGGACCTTTCTTCAGTCTGATTGTAGTGGGGGAGGAGGGGTGGAAGAAAGCTGGAAGAGAGGAGGCAGTGGAACAAAGACTGGCAAGTGATGGGGGATACAGGTGAGGGGTCTTTTGATTGGTGGATGGTTAGACAAAGGCCAAAGATGTAAAGGCAGTAGGGAAAGAGATAAGGTGATAAGAGGCATGAAATGTGAAGCCAGAGGAAGGAATAGAGCTGGAAGTGGACAGGACAAAGGAGAAATGGGTGTGCATCCATGTGGGGTGCACAGAAGAGAGGTGGGAAATGGGGGTGGGATGGGATGGGTGGTTGTTTGTAGGTTAGATACCTAAAATGCAATGCTTATATCATTTATATGTTTATATGCTTATATCATTTGGTCTCCAAATCTGAGGAAGGACATTATAGCCATAGAGGGAGTGCAGAGAAGGTTCACCAGACTGATTCCTGGGATGTCAGGACTTTCATATGAAGAAAGACTGGATAGACTTGGCTTATACTCGCTAGAATTTAGGAGATTGAGAGGGGATCTTATAGAAACGTACAAAATTCTTATGGGGTTGGACAGGCTAGATGCAGGAAGATTGTTCCCGATGTTGGGGAAGTCCAGGACAAGGGGTCACAGCTTAAGGATAAGGGGGAAATCCTTTAAGACCGAGATGAGGAAAAACTTTTTCACACAGAGAGTGGTGAATCTCTGGAACTCTCTGCCACAGAGGGTAGTTGAGGCCAGTTCATTGGCTATATTTAAGAGGGAGTTAGATGTGGCCCTTGTGGCTAAAGGGATCAGGGGGTATGGAGAGAAGGCAGGTACGGGATACTGAGTTGGATGATCAGCCATGATCATATTGAATGGCGGTGCAGGCTCGAAGGGCCGAATGGCCTACTCCTGCACCTATTTTCTATGTATCTATGTATCTATTGGATAGTAAGCTCCCCAAGCAGCCTCCTTTACATTGGCGAGATCAAGTAAACCAGGTGACGATTTCAACAGACACATAACCCCGGTCCACCAAGGCCTCCTGGATCTCAATAGACAATAGACAATAGACAATAGGTGCAGGAGCAGGCAATTTGGCCCTTCGAGCCAGCACCGCCATTCAATGTTATCATGGCTACTCATCCCCAATCAGTACCACGTTCCTGCCTTCTCCCCATATTCCCTGACTCCGCTATTTTTAAGAGCCCTATCTAGCTCTCTCTTGAAAGCATTCAGAAAACCTGCCTCCACCGCCATCTGAGGCAGAGAATTCCACAGACTTACCAATCTCTGTGAGAAAAAGTGTTTCCTCATCTCCGTCCTAAATGACTTACTACTTATTCTTAAACTGTGGCCCCTGGTTCTGGACTCCCCCAACATCGGGAACATGTTTCCTGCCTCTAGTGTGTCCAAGCCCTTAACAATCTTATATGTTTCAATGAGATATCCTCTCATCCTTCAAAACTCCAGAGTGTATAAGCTCAGCTGCTCCATTATCTCAGCATATGACAGTCCCGCCATCCCAGGAATTAACCTTATAAACCTACAATCTGCATTCCCTCAATAGCAAGAATGTCCTTCCTCAAATTAGGGGACCAAAACTGCACACAATACTCCAGGTGTGGTCTCACTAGGGCTCTGTACAACTGCAGAAGGACCTCTTTGCTCCTATATTCGATTCCTCTTGTTATAAAAGCCAACATGCCATTCGCTTTCTTCACTGCCTGCTGTACCTGCATGCTTACTTTCATAGACTGATGTACAAGGACCCCCCAGATCCCGTTGTACTTCCCCTTTTCCCAACTTGACACCATTTAGATAGTAATCTGCCTTCCTGTTTTTGCTACCAAAGTGGATTACCTCACATTTATCTGCATTAAACTTCATCTGCCATGCATTTGCCCACTTCCCCAACCTGTCCAAGTCACCCTGCATTCTCATAGCATCCTCCTCACAGTTCACACTGCCACCCAGCTTTGTGTCATCTGCAAATTTGCTAATGTTACTTTGAATCCCTTCATCCAAATCATTGCTATATATATTGTAAATAGCTGTGGTCCCAGCCATCTCCCAGCTGCTAACCATTTTAATCCCCCTTCCCATTCCCATACTGACCTTTCTGTCCTGGGTCTCCACCATTGCCTATGTGAAGCCACATGCAAACTGGAGGAACGGCACCTCATATTCTGCTTATGTAGCTTACAACTCAATGGTATGAACATTACATTTTCCAATTCTAGGTAACTAATCTACAAGCCCCCTCTCTTTTTTCTCCCCCCATCTTCCCTGTGCCTCCACCTGGATGATAACTCATTTCGTCCTTTCCCCTCCCCCCTATATTCTTTCCTCAAATTTCACTTTTAACTCCTTATATCTCCTTATCCCATTTTTGTCCTTTAATCTCTGGCATTTGTCCTACCATCCAGACACGTATGAAGATCTCCCTGGCCTGATCAGATACATCTGAGGACACCGTGGAAAGCTAGAGGGGAAATTGCAGGTGCTCTGTGCTCTGGCTGGGATTTACGAGTCATCATTAAATACTGGCAAGGTGCTGGACGACTGGAGGGTGGCAAATGCTGTGCCTCTATTCAAGAAGGGCTGCAGGGAAAAGGCTGGGAACTACAGGCCAGTGAGCTTAACATCTGTGGTCAGAAAGTTACTGAGGGTTATGATATACATGCATTTAGATGGACAAGGGCTAATTGGGATAGTCAGCATGGTTTGTACGTGGGAGGTCATGTCTCACAAATCTGAGTTTTTTGAGGATGTGAGCAAAAAGGTTGATGAAGGCAGAGCTGTAGACGCATATATGGATTTCAGTCATTCAACAAGATTCAACGTTAGATCACATGGGATCCAAGCAAAGAGATAGCTGAATGGATAGAAAATTGGCTTCATGGACCCAAAACGTCACCCATTCCTTCTCTCCAGAGATGCTGCCTGTCCAGCTGACTTACTCCAGCATTTTGTGTCTATCTTCTGGGCATATGGGGCTTGATAATTCAGAGAAAAAAACAACAGATGCTGGAAATGTGAAATAAAAATAGAAATGCTGAAAATATACAGATCAGACAGCATCTGTGGGAATAGAAAAAGAATTCGTGTTTTAGAACAAAGAACTCATATCAAAATAGTATATGACGAATCTTGGATCTGAGGCATTGATTACCTTTCTTTCTACAGATGTTGCCTGACCTGCTGAGTGTTTTCAGCATTTTCATGTTTTATTTAAGGCAGTAACCACCACACCTACCTCTTCCAATTGATTAGTGTGTTAGTAGATCCTTCTGGTCCCTGTGGAAACAGCTCACTATCCACTAACAGCTCACTGTCCATTATTTCCTGCACCAAAACCTCCAATGGGGCTGGTTCTCCCTTATTTGATGCTATTATTGAAAAGCTTCCTGCACAGAATTACTTCCAAGAAGGCAGTACGATGGCGCAGTGGTAGAGTTGCTGCCTTACAGAGACAGAGACCCGGGTTTGATCCTGGCTCCAGGTGCTTGTTTGTACAGAGTTTGTACATTCTCCCCATGGCCACGTGGGTTTTCTCTGAGTACTTCGGTTTCCTCTGAATTCCAGAGACCTACAGGTTTGTAGATTAATTGGCTGGGTATAAATGTAAAAATTGTCCCTAGTGTAGAATAGTGTTAATGTGTGGGGATCGCTGGTCGGTGCGGACACTGTGGGCCGAAGAGCCTGTTTCCACGCTGCATCTCTAAATCTAAAAGTTGCAAAAAGTCGCTAATGCCATAATGCGCTGCTGATGTCCTTTGAGATGTGCAGATTAACTTTATTAATCATCCATTATTTCAGATCCTTGCTGAGGCAAAAAGTCAATAAACAGACTAGCAACACACAACAATTATGTGAGTGAGCAGGTACCGCATAGTTGGTGAGGGGCAAATGTGAGCTGAGTTCTTTACTGAGCTCTCTGTCTCAGTTCAGTTCTGAGACAGAGAGCTCAGTTCTTTAAATCCTTCACACTTACCATCAAATGGAGGGTTTGTCGACATAAACATGGAATCTTCTGTTGCTGTAGGTGCTGTACTATTGTGAGCCTGGTCTGGCCGGGAGAGGAGTGACTGAGGTGCGTGATCCCTCAATTTGTGAAAACCAATGCTGTCTCAGCTAAATCTATTTTGTGAAACCCACAGAGAATTTTGCTTCGGAGTCACGTGAGTGACTACGTGAAGAAGACCCGTCAGGGTGCATGCGCGTCATTACGTCGGTCGCATTGGCGCAGACAGGCTGGGAGGAACACAGTTCTCCAGCGGTAAGTTAAAAAAAAAAAAAAAATCCTGCAGGTAAGTTTAAACTTACTTTTCAGGTTGTCCATTGCAGGAATCATTTTCCCAGGTTCTTGCTGGACATGGAAATTTCAGTAAAAACCCAGTGGACCGCGGAGAAATTGTGGACCGCGGGGATGTCGGCATCGGACCATGGGAGTGCGGTAGCAGGCTGCCGGTGGGTTTTGCTGGTGGAGTCGCGGACAGAACGGTCCGCGACTCCCGAGGTTTAATTCGGGCTGTGGGTTATTTATAGACCGCGGATTGAAGCAAGCTGCGGTCACCATAGTGAAAAAGTTACTTTTATAACTACTAAACCAGGTTCGCTTCTCAATAAACAGACACCACACAAACTGTTTGGTAGACCAGTTCAAAACTTTACTTAACATTGGCCGATGGAAGGGAGCGAGAATTCCAGCTAAGTGACCAATGTAGACACTCGACTGTCCTCGGTCCCCTTCTCTGAACAACAGAATTACATCGCATTATATAGTGTTTCTTTGTCACATTAGCACATTCCACAGACATTAGTCATGGTCAGAGGTACAGGAAAAGGCATCACATCAAAGGCCTTTTGTTTACAGGTTATGATATACTAAAAACATTGGCCATTTGTTTTAGGTCATTTTATCTTCAAAGAGATCACCCTAGCTCTTTCGCTGTTTCCTCTCTGTCACTTGGTCCTTCATAACCATAGGCCATTTGTTTTAGGTCATTTTATCTTCAAAGAGATCACCCTAGCTCTTTCGCTGTTTCCTCTCTGTCACTTGGTCCTTCATAAACATAGGCCATTTGTTTTATGGCATCTTATCTTTCCACTTCCCTGGATCCTCTCTCATCACTTCGCCCCTCCTAAACATTGGTCATTTGGTTTACGGCATCTTACTTCAAAGATGTGACTAGCTGTTTCTCTCTTCCTTTATTGCCTCCTCCCCCATAAACATTGGTCATTTGGTTCATGGCATCTTACTTCAAAGATGTGACTAGCTGTTTCTTTCTCTGTCACTTCCTCACTTGGGAGACAATGTTATGGTACTTATTATCCCACACACTGCAACCTGAGGCAAGCCTAATTTGACACTAAATATAAGCTGTAAGCTAGCCCAGAAACCTATTTTAATTTCTTCTTATTTTTATAACTTTATTCGGCTTCATCATAGAGGTGGCTGTTAGGCTTGCTGTTTCGAGTGAAATGTTTTAAATAGGGGCTGCGGGGTTCTCTAGACCGCGGGGATACCGGCTACGGTCCGCGGTAAATTGAGGAGCCAGTGGCCGGTGGACTTCTTGAGAGAGTCGCTGACAGTAAGGTCAGCGACTCCCGAGGGGGGGTGCAGACTGAGCATGGTCGTCGGGGTTACTACCCGGCTCATTGAGGAAGGACCCGACTTTGGCAGCCCATATATGTTTGAAATATGTGGAGCCTGGCCAGGAGGGTCCCCTCTGTTATATGTGTATGTCCTCAGTGGAGAGGAGTAAGGCTCAGGGCTGCTTATCAATTCCTCAGTGGAGAGGAGTACAAAGGGTCAGTGTGTGTCTGACTCCAACCCCAACTCAGGAAGAGAGGTTAGTGGTTTATCACCCTTATGTGTCGAGGTGAAAAAGTAGCAATTTCTGCTCATTCTGAGGAGGTTTCAGGTTGCCCTCCAAATTAAAGACGAACGCAATTTTGAGAAGCGTTCAAAAGGGTAGACATTATAGTTACCACTTGGTCACATTGTGACTATTATACTGAGATAGATGATTATCATTTATTCAATTAAGGAGATGGGAAGCCTTGTAGAGCCGTATTATCTGTCACCTGTGGGAGTTACACCAGGTGGCGTCATAGTAATTGCTGCTCATTAAAAGGGACTGTGCACGGTTTCTTCCCCAAGACGCCGGTTTACTCATAGTAAAAGTAAATAAAGCCTAGGTTTAACTGGGATGGGCGTCTTCATTCACATAAATGTCGTTGCCTATGACAAATAATTGTTAAGTTTGTTCCAGCATTTCCCACTATGTCTGATGTATGGGGGCCAGAGGCGCTCCAATTCTTCCCTATAGACGGAGTTGGCATCGGGAAGGAGCACGATTTGGAGTCGCTAGCACGTGCAGCCTGTTTGGGGAAGGAGGATACCAACAGAGTATCGAATTGCATGGCTAGTCCTGGCGGCTGCTGTAGGCAGCGACCTGATAACCCCAACTCAGAGTGAGTGCCAAGCCAGGGGTATCAATGTCAGACAACATTGCGTCTTGTTGCAATTCAAGAACGCTCCATCGTAAGGCATGTCAGGCAGCAACACCTAGTAAAGGGTTGCAAAAGTCCTCCATTCAAGGGTCGGAGTGGTCGAGAGTGTGCTACAGGAGGATGCACATGTGCCTGAAGCAACACCTGTTTGTAGGGTTGCCTTTCCTCCCACTTGGTGCACCACAGTGGTCGAGATAGTGCTAAAATACATGCACACATGCCTAAGGTGACGCCTAGTAAAGGGTTGCCAAAATTACTCCCACTCAATTGGCGGAGTGGTCGAGAGAGTGCTACAGGAGTATGCACATGGGCCTGAAGCAACACCTGTTTGCAGGGCTGCCATAACTCCCACTCGGTTCTCCGTAGTGGTCGAGATGGTGCTAAAATACATGCACACAGGCCTGGGGCAGCTCCTGTTGCAGGTTGCATAAGTCCTCCCACGTGGATGTATAGTGGATGAAGATGGAGCCACACACACATATGTGATAAGATTGTGGGGAATGGAGTCGAACAACATGCTTGGTACAGAGGCATGTACAAGCAAATGGAGGAGATGGATGGTGATACCTGCTTCTGCTTCGATAAGTCCCACTCTAAAAGAGTGTCTAAGGTTAGTATGGATTAACTCCAAACAGGAATCCAAACATGGCTATGTGCCGGGACCCCATGCTGAATGCATGAGGGTAAGCAGTGGACGTTTGCCTCTAAAATTGCCGCTCAGTCGCTGATTGCTGATCCATCCAAAGAAATCCAAATTAACACCTGACTATTTGGGTCACAATTGATTCAATTAAGTGATCTGTCCAGGGAAAAAAGGGTAAAGCTAATTGACAGCTGTATCAAGCTAATTGAGGCATTAAGGATACATTTGGGTCATTATAATAGACCTATGCAGTTATCAGTAAAGACTATGCTAATTTGCAATGGTTTCACCATGTGTCCAGGAGTTATAGCAAGGTAATGCTTGACCAGCCTTCCATGATTTTGCAGATGAATGTCAGTGCACTCGGGTGGGGTGTCACGGATACGAGTTTCAACTGTGGAGGCAGATGGACTGAGCAAGAGGCATCGTTTCTGCAGACATGGGCTCAAAAGGGGTATATTACTTATGTAAAAAATGGGAGCAATATTGTGGCACATTTATTTTCATTATATTAAAGTTATAAAAATCTCAAGGAATGTGGAACAGCATTGTTTATCAGTTACATGAAGGCACACAGGAGAGTGTCAGTGCAGACTATCTCAAGGTGGTTTAAAGCAAATGTTGATTAAGGCAGGTATTAACACTGAAGTGTATATATCCATTTTCCACTAGAGCAGCAGCAATGTCGTCGGCTAGGACGATGGATGTTCACAGCGGCCATATTTTATAGGTGCCGGGTGGTCAAAAGAATTATTTAAAAAAAATAAAAAGATTTTTTTTTTACCATCGGCCGATCGCCGATCGGAGAGAGGCTGTTTGCAAATTCAGTATTAAGTCCTGTTTAGTTCCTCTGGGATAGACGGGTTACTGTTTGTTTTGATTATTCAAATCAATTGTTATTGCATGATATTACCATTTCATGTTTAACGCATTATTGATTGTTTCTCATCGAAAGTCAATCAATGCAGTGAGGCCGGGATTTGGATCTGCGGCATAAAATCACAGAGCTTTGAAATCTTCACGAAGTCACTCACGTGACTCCGAAGTAAAATAGTAAGATTAAACGAGAACTTACCAGTTTGAAGTTTGATCTTTATTTTATGAGGAGTTACGTTGGTGATTACCTGCCCGCCACGCCCAACCCTCTCTCATAAAAAAGGTCATATGGTAGTTCTCATGTTGCTCATCTTAATATGTTACTTCAATTATTGTGTTGTCTGTGATTTCATTCCGCGGCTTTGAAGATTGACGCGCATGCGCCCTGACGGGTCTTCTTCACGTAATCACCAACGTAACTCCTCATAAAATAAAGATCAAACTTCAAACTGGTAAGTTCTCATTTAATCTTACTATTTTATAGGAGTAATTTATGAACACGAATAAATAAGTGGACATGAAACAAGGTCACACTGAGATAACTATCTGTAGAAGTTAGGGCAGCACAGTGGTGCAGTGGTAGAGCTGCTACCAGGCGCTCCGGTTTCCTCCCACATTCCAAAGACGTGCAGGTTTGTAGGTTAATTGACTTCTGTAAATTGTCCCTCGTGTCTAGGATGCAAAAGTGAGAAAACAGAACTAGTGTACAGGTCAGCATGGACTTAGTGGGCTGAAGGACCTGTTTCCAGGCTGTATAGAGTCAAAGAGTCATAGAGTGATACAGTGTGGAAACAGGCCTTTTGGCCCAACTTGCCCACACCGGCCAACATGTCCCAGCTACACTAGTCCCACCTGCCAGCATTTGGTCCATATCCCTCCAAACCATGTCCTCTGGTCCTCGATTCACCTACTCTGGGCAAGAGACTGTGCATCGACCCGATCTATTCATCTCATGATCTTATACAAACCACCCCCCACCAAAGGTAGCAAGTTAAATTTGAAATCAACAACTTGTTTGAGAAGGTTGAATGAAGACAAGGTTCAGCTGCAAAGCTGCTGTGACAGACGACGAAACACAAGCTAGTTAAACAGTTAGAGGAAAGACATTAAGAATAAACTGTTTTGTGTCGACACTGGACGAGGAAATACGTTAAGATACACAGTAAGGAATTCAGTAGAATATTATCTACATCCCAAATGCAAATTAAATTATAGAGTCAGCGTCATACAGCCCAACTTGCCCACGTCGACCAACATGCCCCATCTACACTAGTCCCACCTGCCTGCTTTTTGCTCATAAAGCTCGAAACCTATCCTATCCATGTATCTATCTCAATGTTTCTTAAACGTTGCGATAGTATCTGCGTCAACTACCTCTTCTGGCAGCTCATTCCATACACCCACCATCATTTGTGTAAAAAGGTTACCCCTCCGATTCCTATTAAATCTTTCCCCAATCACCTTAAACCTCTGTCCTCTGGTTCTTGATGCCCCTACTCTGGGCACAGACTCTGTGCACTTAACCAATCTATTTCTCTCATGATTTTATAGACCTTCACAAGATCACATCTCATCCTCCTGCTCTCCAAGGAATAAAATCATAGCCTGCTCAACCTCTCCCTATAGCTCAGGCCCTCGAGTCTTGGTAAATCTTCTCTGCATCCTTTCCAGCTTGACAACATCTTTCCTATAACATGGTGATCAAAACTGAACACAAGATTCTAAATGTGGCCTCACCAATGCCTCATATAACTGCAACATGACCTCTCAATTATACTCAATAAGGACTGATGAAGGTCAATGTGCCAAAAGCCTTTTACCACCCTATCTACCTGTGATGCCACTTTCAAAGAACTATGTACTTGCACTCCTAGATCCCTATACCCATGTTCTGCCCGTTAGTGCTCTCAAAATGCAACACCTCACATTTCTCTGTATTAAATTCCATCAACCATTGCCCAACCAATTAGATCCTGCTGCAAATGTTGACAACCTTCTTCACTATCTACAATACCACCCACTTTAGTATCATGTGCAAACTTGTTAATCATGCCGTGTACGTTTCATCCAAATCATTGATGTAGATGACAAACAGCAATTGACCCAACACCGAATCCTGAGGCACACCACTCGACACAGGCCTCCAGTCCAAAAAAAAACTTCCACTATCATTCTGCTACCTTTCAGGAAGCCAATTTTCTATCCAGCTGGGGAGATCTCCTTGGATCCCATGTGATCTAACCTTCCAGATCAACCAACCTTCCGGAATCTTGTTAGATGCCTTGCTGAAATCCATATATACAATGTTTACAGCTCTGACTTCATCAAACCTTTTGGTCACATCTTCAAAAACTCAAACAGATTTGTGAGATACGACCTCCCACATGTAAAACCATGCTGACTATCCCTAATCAGCTCTTATCCATCTAGGTGTATGCACATCTTATCCCTCAGAATACTCTAGTAATTTTCCAACCACAGATGTTAGGCTCACTGGCCTGTAGTTCCCAGGATTTTCCCTGCAGCCCTTCTTGAATAAAGGCACAACATTTGCCACTCTCCAGTCTTCCAGCACCTCTCCTGTATTTAATAGCCAAGGTACCTGCAATTTATTGTCTAGTTTCCCACAATGCATCAGATCTGGCACAGGAGATCTGTCTATCTTCATATACGTCAGGACCTTCAGCATCTCCTCGACCATAATCTTACTGCTCTCAAGACACTTCCATTGACTGCCCTAAGTTCCTCAGTCCTCATGTCTTTCTCCATCGTAAAAACAGAGGGGAAATTCTCATTAAGGGTCTTACCCATCTCTTGTGGCTCCACAGAGTTGACTGCTTTGATTTCTGAGCAGTCCCATTTTATTTCTGGTTACCATTTTCCCCTCAATGTACTTGTAAAATCTATTGGGATTAACCTTAATGTTATCTGCCAGAGATACCATTATTCTTCAGAACAGAACAGAATAGAAATTCTTTACTAATTTAATCAGTTGCTTTCTTTATTTAAATGTTTCAAAATGTAATATTTGGAACAGAATTTTTGAACTATTTTCTTTATATTGATTAACGCATTTAAATGCAGGTGAATTTCTAGTGCAAATTCTGTCAACCTTCACAAAAATTAACTATAACATTCACACACAAATTACATTTTATCCCAGAAATCAGATTGTAAAATAGTAACATTCCATGCAAAAGAAATTCCAGTTATTCATACAAAATATATCAATATATATATATATATATTAAAGTGCTCTAAAATACATACAATTATGTACTTTTAATTATATTTGTACGTTTCAATAGTTAAAGCAAATGTTGAGGGATTGTACTACATTATCAGGGCTGTGTGCACCATTAAAGTTTATCCATTTAGTTTCCCAAAAACATTTCTTTGCAACTTTAAAAAGTAATTAATGATCACGACTATAAGTAATAAAGTGCCGGTATGGATAGAAGGCAGGAATAAAACTAGTCTTTATACGATTCAAAACATAAAAATTCCAAAAATTGTAATTACTCATTTGAACGTCAGTATTTTAAAACTAGACAAGAAAATAATGTTGATTTAAAGCATAGGTAATTTCAAATATATTGAAGTACATGTATTTGATGAATCCAGATCTCTGTGATGATTTCACGGTGGAATTGAAAGGTCACACCTGTGGGTCACTTGTTGCACAAAACAGAGCATCAATGAAGTTCTCAAAAGGCAGGTTGGTGGATTTATGGTATTTTGGACTCATCGCCGTTCCTTCTGAGTGATGGTCTTTCAATTTTAATCTTTATAAAAAAAAAAAGGAAAATGTTACTGGGTATGGTAGGTAATGTTATTTGAATGGCTAAACATTAGAGAAAATGAGAGGGGCGGCACGGTGGGGGACTTTATACGTTCTCCCCGTGACCACATGGGTTTTCTCCGAGAACTTTGGTTTCCTTCCACACTCCAAATGACCTACAGGTTTGTAGGTTAATTGGCTTGGTATAAATGTAAAAACTGTCCCTAGTATGTTAATGTGTGGGGAACACTTGTCGGTGCGGACTTGGCGAGCCAAAGGGCCTTTTTCTGCACTCTATCTCTAAACTAAACAAGAACTAAACTAAATCTAATAACTGATTTTGATTTGAATAGGAAGCTATATTCTGAACAGAAGGAGAAAATATTTAGTTTTATTGCTAAAAGTGCTGAGAATGGATTATGGAAACATTCCAAAACTACTGAGGTGGCTACGTTCTATGCTTTATTGTACTGATAATTTTTAGACTGTTGTTTAAATCAGCAGTCATCATCAAACATGGTTAAATGGTGTAATACTGTCAGAGATACAGTGAAAAATAACAATTACTTGAAATCTCTACATTTAATTAGACTACAATGTTTGGCTAATTCACCATATCTTGTGGAAAATAGATGTTGGTATCCCTTTCATTGGAAAGGAAATGTTATGAAGAAATCTAATCAAGGTGCTGAAGCTATACAGGATTTAAAGGTGGTAAATCAGAAAAAGGGGTAGCTAAACAGGTTTTACAAATTACCAGAACACAGTGAGAGATTAGGAGAATTTCTATCACTGACGTGTCCACATACGGCATCGGAAGCCTCATTGTTTTGTGGCTCTGAAGTACCAAACTGAGCTGAAATGTGAGACCTGGTTGATTCCACCATCCCTTGAAGCAGGGTGGTTGAGTGGCAATAAGGCCTCTGCTAAAGGATTCCACTACCCTGCTGTGAAGGTATGCCACGTAAAACAAATAATTAAAAACAGCTATCTCTGTAGTATAGTTGAAGGATCAGATACGAAATACGCCTGTCCTTCAGAAAATGATTGCATGGACTCGCTGCTGAGTCCAGTGTCGGTGTGGGAGTTCAGATGTGCCTATATATCTAAACTCTAGACTGTTCCTGACTTCTTCATTACAATATCCATGAGTAGACTTCAGAAATGAACTGACCTGCATCAGATCAGCAATTCTCTACTGAACCATCAGCCGAAGCATTGTATGGAGTGACCACCAGGTATGAGAACAGCTTACAACTCAGCGGTATAAATATTGATTTCTCTAACTTCAAGTAACCCTTGCTTTCCCTCTCTCTGTGTCCCTCCCTCACCCTAGTTCTCTGATTTGTTTTTCTATCCTCGTGATTCATTTTACTGTTTGTACACCTTTTTGTCACCTTCCCTTCAGCCAATTCTACATTTCCTTGACATTGTCTCCTTTGATCCGTCGTTTTCACACCTTGCGCATCCATATCTCTAGTCTCCCTCTCCCCTGACACGCAGTCTGAAGAAGGATCTCGACTCGAATAGTCTCCCATTCCTTCTCTCCGGATGTGCTGCTCAACCCGCTGAGTTACTCCAGCATTTTGTGTCCATCTAATGTGTAACTATTGTATAATTATGAAAATCAAATGCACTGCTTTTATAGTTATCAGGAAATAAATGTCAGAATTACTTGGCTGCTAACCTTCTGTGAGCAACTATAGCTACATGTTCCTTAAGCTGTTCTGGATGTCTTTTTGAGTGAAAAATAATTAGGAGTTGGAAAACAAACAGTGAAAGTCATAAGGTCATAAGTGATAGGAGCAGAATTAGGCCATTTGGCCCATCTACGCTATTCAATCATGGATGATCTATCTCTCTCTCCTAACCCCATTCTCCTGCCTTCTCCCCATAACCCCTGACACCCGTACTAATCAAGAACCTATCTATCTCTGCTTTAAAAATATCCATTGACTTGGCCTGAACTAATTATAACAAGGATAAATATTATAACAACTGAGAATAATCATGGGTTGTCAATATCATACTTTTGGTTTAAACTAAAAGGAATTCAAAGGCCTGTAATCATGATGAAGGTGCTCTTTAATATCAATAATTGAAGTTTGTGAGGTTAATACTTTTGCCATAATGTTACCAAAACCCAATTATTAAGAAATATTCTATTATACTGCAAGCAAAACAATATTTACACCCTAATGCAAACTAGGGGCTAATTCTTTATTATTTTCGTACCTCTGCCGCAGTGTTGACATTTTCAAGATGTGGTTTCCAGGCTAAAGATGACAGATTTTTTTCAGCCAAAGTAGGCAAGATGCTTGTATCTTTTAGTTTAGAAGAAACTGAAATAATAAATACAGTTCATTCGTTTTTCATGGACACTATGTTCAAAGAGCATAAGTAAACATTTCCAATAGCATCTAGTTTCAATTGTCATGTGAAAATAAAAAAAAACATGCCAATATAGCTGTAAATAGTTGCACGACTAGTGGTTTGCACATCTCTGATAGAGGCAGATAAGTGAGTGCAATACTGTAGGGTAGTTTGGTTATTGATGTTTTTCTGAGCTTTGATTTTCCCAGCTTGTCTATTATATTTGATCCCCTTGCAAAGAGTAAAGGGCCTGTCCCACGAGCATGCGACTGCATGCGGCAAGCGCGACCAAACCGGAAGCGGGGGCTGCGCGGAGGTCGAGTGATCCCCGTACAGGGCCGGTCCCACCAGCATGCAAGTGCATGCGGCGAGCGCGATCAAACCGGAAGAGGGGCCGCGCGAAGGTCGAGTGAGTGACGTGAAGTTCGAGCGAAGTCCGCGGGAAGTTCACGCGTGACGTACGGCATCAAGATGCTGTGCACGCCCGTCGAGGCGGTGCGTACGGTGTCGAGGTGGCTGCGGGCCGGCAGGCTGTTGCCGCGCGGAAATTTTGAACAGTGTCAGTTTTTTGGAGCCCCGTGCGATGTCGGGACCAGCTCCGCACAACTCCATACGGCTCCGGCGATCGAAGTGGGACCGGCCCCGCGAGGCCGTACGGCTCAAGCGACCACGTTAGGTCGCGCTTGCCGCATGCAGTCGCATGCTCGTGGGACAGGCCCTTAAGTAATCGCCATGTGTTTTAACCCCCACTTTAGGTGTAGCAAAGCTAGATACCAGAACCATGAGAGAGAGTGATACAGCATGGAAACGGGCCCTTTGCCCCAACTTACCCACATCGGCCAACATGCCCCAGCTACACTAGTCCCCACCTGCCCGCATTTGGTCCATATCCCTCCAAATCTGCCCTATCCATGTACCTGTCTAACTGTTTCTAGCCATTCAAACTATTCTAGTAGTTTTTAAGCTAAATGGTTCCATGTTACTGATGAAGGGAAATCTGTCAGATAGAACTCACTCTTCTTTAATATCTTGTTTTAATCTGCTAATGGAATATATTAAAATTTGTAGTTTTATATTGCTGTTTCTTCCAATAGGAAATCTTGGGAAAGATGGCCGATTCTGGGAATTGGTGGAAACTCCAGTAGCATTCCAAGCCCCAACTTCATAACTACTGCTGAGACGTTGGGCAGAATATTGAGCTATACAAATATTATGGTGCTTATATCAATGCAAAACAATTTATTTCAGTAATAGATTAGACAGAATAGCCGACAATCTTATAACATGGCCCAACTAAAAGTGATACATTTTTGTTACTGTGCTATGTCAGCTACAATCAATGTCAAGATTTTGAATTCATTCAAGGAATGTGGGCTGTGCAGGCTGGGCCAACATTTATTGCCCAGTTTTAATTGCCATTGAGAAGGTGGTAGTGAGTTCCTTCAGTAATCGCTACAGTCCTTGATGTGTGCATATGCCCACAAGGTTGTTGGAGAGGGAGTTCTGGGATTTTGATTCAGTACACTGAAGGAATGGTGATCTATCTAATAGCTCTTAGAGTTAACGGAATCAAGGGACATGGGAGGAAAGCAGGAATGGGGTACTGATTTTGGATCATCAGCCAATATCATATTGAATGGCTGGAAGGGCCAAATGGCCTACTCCTGCACCTATGGTTCCATATTTCCAAGTCAGGATAGTGTGTAAATTGGAGGGCAACTTCCAGGTGGTGGTGCTCCTATGCTACAGAATATGAGACTAACAGTAATAACAAGTGGGCAGCATGGTGGCGTGGTAGTAGAGCTACTGCCTTACAGCGCCAGGGATCCTGACTACAGGTGCTTGTCTGTACGGAGTATGTACATTCTCCCAGAGACCGACGTGGGGTTTTCCTCAAGATCTTCGGTTTCCTCCCACATTCCAAAGGCATATAGGTTTGTATGTTAATTGGCTTGGTATAAATGCAAAAATAAATGCTAGTGTAGGATGGTGTTAATGTGTGGGGATCACTGGTCGGTGCGGACTTGTTTCCGCACTGTATCTCTCAACTAAACTAAACTAAAAGTGCTTTTGGCTTGCTAAATAGTTGAAATGAACTCCACTATTCAGTTAAATCTTCATAAACTCTACCATGACAAAATGTAAAAGTATTTAAAGCAATGCAATAACTATACAATGGCAACATTTAACATGAGATCAAAGATCAAATATCTACCTGGAGGTCCGTGTATCAACATATAAGATTGTGACTAAAATACTTACATGGATTAGTTTGCCAAGAGAATATTTGCCGATTCTCATCTCCAACGCTGCAAAACAAAATTGAGCCGTCAATAAACCTAATGATTCAACTATCAGAAGCCTGCCTAGAGCTACGGCAGGTTTTTTGCATTATCTTCCCCGAGGAAGAGGTGGGTTCCTTCAGAAAGTTTAGAACCCTTTTGGATCAAACATTTCTCGTTCATGAAAGCTTAGTTGGATAATGATTTTTAAAGGGTCAAATATGGAATACTTGGGATAACTAGATAATGTCCAAGGTCACAACCATGTAGACAATATGGAGGGTGGACAGAACGTACCACACTTACAAGAACATTTATTAAATATAAGATAATATGAAACTCAGATGTAAACTTGCCCCAAAACATTTTCAGTATCTGCTATTTACTGCTCATTGCCGATTTCCTTAAAAACTGCTGGGAGCTGCCCTGCTAAGAAGCTATACATTTTCTCATGAAGGTACACCTCAGCACTATTGAGTGAAATCCAGCAATGATGTTGAAACTGAAATACATTTCCATGTCAGGATGGTGTATGGTGTGGTGTCCCCATGCACTTGCCTTCATGTGTTCGAGGTCTAGGTCTTTGAGAGGGGGGGGGGTGGTTATAATGGAATAGCCTTGGCAAGCAAGTGCACTGCAGTTTGTTGAGATACACATTGAAGCAGTGGTGGTGCTAAATGGCATACTGCTCAAAATAGCTGCTTTATTCTGGGTACTCAGTCTTGTTGGAGGTGGGTTCTACCATGCAAATATAGAATATCCTGTCACATTCCTGACTGATGTCTGAGATGATGGAACTTTGAGGAGCAAGGAGCATTGGCACTCATGTTCTTAAAAGGGCTCATTATGGCATAACATACAGATATGCATCACCTCGTGTGCTGGGGTGTTGGTGCCAACACCTGGGCTTGCAACAGCTGAGCTGGCGTTATCACAATTAGCACTGAGTTTGTTACAATTGATAAATCTCTGGCCGGGGAAAATGTGTAGCCAGACAAAGAGTAGGAGACACAAAAAGCTGGAGTAACTCAGCGGGACAGGCAGCACCTCTGACAGAAGGAATGGGTGACGTTTCGGGTCCAGACCCTTCTTCAGACTGGTTAGGGATAAGGGAAACATATTTCGCTTGGGCAGCTTACAGCCCAGTGGTATAAATATTGATTTCTCTCACTTCAGGTAGCCCTGGCATTCCCTTTCCCTCTAAACCTCGCCCACCTAAGTCACACTAGCTTCTCATTTTCACCCTACAAACAGCTAACAATGGCCTGTTTCCTTTATCATCGTTTGTTTTTGCATATCTTTCTTTCATTGTTCTTTATCTCTCCACATCATCATCTGCATCTCTTGTTTCCCTTATCCCTAACCTGTATGAAGAAGGGTCTTGATCTGAAACGTCACCCATTCCTTCTTTCCAGAGATGCTGCCTGTCCTGCCGAGTTACTCCAGCTTTTTGTGTCTATCTTCGGTTTAAACTAGTATCTGCAGTTCCTTCCTACACAAGAGGAGGAGACGGCAGCTTCTATCAGGTCCAGTATGGGGTGATGAAGGTGACTTTAGGACTCAAAAGACAGAGCAATGCTATGTGCTCACTAATGGCCAGCATATAAGTTGCTGACCTGGATGGAGCCCCGAGTCCCACATCTTTGTGTTGAACAGCTGTACCATGCACTTCTGCTCTTTTCTCCTTCTCCCATCCAGCAGAGGGTACAGAGGCTTGAAAGCACACACTACCAGACTCAGGAACAGCTTCTTCCCCACTGTTATCAGACTTCTGAACGGTCATGTGTGTATATATATTCATGTGTGTATATATTTATAGAATGGTATATGGACACACTGATCTGTTTTGTAGTCAATGTAAAACTGATGCAATACAATGCTGAGAACTATATTCTCAATTCTGTATCTTTCCCTATGCTCTGACTATTGCACTTGTGTTTTCTTGATTGTATTACATCATCTGTTTGGATAGCATGCAAAGCCCAATACACATGACAATAATAAATCAAAACCTAATTTTTAAGGAAATGTATTTTCATTTATAAACAAAATCAAAACCTGCAGTTAATTGTTCTTTCATTATCAACTGTTGTAATTACAATTCTGATTGACTACATTTTTAGTTTACACCACACCCTGGTTTTGGTGATGAACATGGAAATTAATAACATTGGATACACAGTAACAAAGGTGCATCTTCCACTTAATTCTGCATAATTTGAAGCAATATAAAGAATAATGTACCTGTTTGTGTCATTTGTCAATCTGTTCCGTCCATTTGATTTGCACTTCCACACAATTAAAAATATGGCTAACATCAGTAACAACAAGAATGCTAAAGCTCCCGAAACAGAATGCCAAAAAATGCCCTGAGATTCATTGATAGATGTTCGCAGCGGTCACCGAAGCTAGAATATATTGTGCGTGGAACGCATCTGGAAAAAACACAGTGGCATTAGGGACTGGCAAGATATCAAGTAAAAAGATTAGCATGTTTATCTTACCTTTTGAGTTCCTAATGGGCCTGTCCCACTTACGCGACTTTTTCGACGACTGCCGGCACCCGTAATAGGTCGTTGCGGGTCGCTGAAAAATGTCAACATGACCAGAAAGACGCTACAACTGTTTGGGCGACTAAGGAGACTACTCACGACCATACAGGCGACACCTCGGCGACATGTCATGGGTGAAGCGAGTATGGTCGTGAGTAGTCGCCCAAGGTCTGGTCGCCGCTGGGTTTTCAACATGTTGAACATTTTCAGCGACCAACAACGACCTATCACGGGTGCTGGCAGTCGCCGGAAAAATTGCGTAAGTAGGACAGACCCATAAGAGTTTTTGAGACCAAAGGTTGCTTTTTAAAGTATTGTCCATTTGCTCACAGCTTCGTCCACAACAGCAACATAATAATAACTAAATAAACTTGTTTAATATGGTTGATTGAGATGTATATGTTGGCCAAGAAACCAAGTTTAACTCTCCACCTTTTTCTTGAAATAATGCCTGGGATCTTCAATGCCACCAATCCAGCGGGGTCCCTCGCCCGGGATCCCTGGAGAGGAGCTCTGACTGCCTGCCCTGCGGTCTGCGGAGCGTCTGGCTAAGGCGCGGCGGGGACTTTAAATCTTCGACCACCGGCCTGCGGCTACACCATCTTGAAGCCGCGGTCTCCGGTGGGAGGCACCGATTCAGGACTTACTTGGAGTTACCCACCTCAACCACTGAATGCTGTGGTGGATGTTTATGTACATTTTAATTGTGTATTGTGTGTTCTTTTTTAATGTACTGCTGCTGGCAAATTCATTTCACTTGCACTTCTGTGCAAGTGACGAATAACACTGATTGATTGATTGATTGAAGGGCTCCATTTCAATGTTTTGGCCAATAGATCAGTGCAACACTGAACAGCTGAGGTTTATGTGCTTATTTTTTTAAATGTGATTTTGAAAATTAACATTCTGATTTAGTGGCAAAACTGAGGCAAACCCATTGATCTTCAGTGACGTTTGATATATCTTAAACTTCTGTTTGGAAATGTTTAAGTGATGAACTTAGACATAATAATGGGATGAATCTGAAGGCATGTAAACAAACTCTTCATCCCAACTTGTTCAAACTGACCAAGTCTCACTTGCTGGTGTCTGGCTCATGTCCCTCTAAACCTTCCTATCCATGTACCAAATGTCTTGTAAATGTTTTATTTGTACCCACCTCAACCACTTCCTCCGGCAGCTCATTCCATATATGCGCCATAGTGTGTGTCCGAATGTTCCTTTTAAATCTTTCCACTCTCACCGTAAACCCATGCCCTCTAGTTCTAGACTGCCCTACCCGGGAGGAAAAGACAGTGGCTATTCACCTCATTGATGCCGCTTATGATTTTATAACTTCTGCAAAGGCACCCTCGCCTCTTCGCTCCAGGGAGAAAAGACCCAGCCTATCTAGCCTTCCCTTATAACTCAAACCTTACAGACACAATAACATTGTAAGAAATCACGTAGTCCATTTTTCAGGCAACTGCCGGCGACTGTCAAGTGGAGAAAAAACAAAAACACACACACACACACACAGCTTCCTTCACCAGCCCATTATGCAGGCGGGGGACAGGGCAAGCGGGGGGAGCGCTGTCTGAGTGAAATTCACACGGTGCAAAGCGAAGGTGAAACAGACACACACACCGCAATGAACAGGAAGGTTGGTGCTGTTAAAAGACAGCTAAAGCACAGTGAACGGTAAGTCCCTTTAAAAGAGGGGGGGGGGGGTGAGAAGGGGGAGAGAGGGAGGAGAAGGGGAGAAGGAGTGGAGACAACTTTTAAGAAGCCAGAGATACACGGCTGTGAAGCTCGGCGGACATTCAACATTACCGGTCGGTTGTCCTTTGTTCTGAAAACTACTGCTTACCATTTTTTTCCTAATGAGCCAATGAAATTCACTGGTCAGCACCGGCTACAACCTACGAGAACCTTCGACCTCATGGCAACCCATCAGGACCTCCTGGCGACCCACCTACGGCACGAGAATTCTCGCTACTCTCCATGGCGGCTTCATTCTAGTCGCCGCTAATTTTTCAACATCTCTGAGATCTTCGGTTTCTTCCACACTCCAAAGACCTACAGGTATGTAGGTTAATTGGCTTGGTGTATGTGTAAATTGTCCCTAGTGTGCATAGGATAGTGTTAATGTGAGGGGATCGTTGGTCATTGCGGACTCGCCAAAGGACCTGTTTACACGCTTAGTTTTAGTTTTAGAGATACAACGCGGAAACAGGCCTTTCGGCCCATCTTGTCCATGTCGACCAAGATACCCCATCTAAGCTGGTCCCATTTGCCTGTGTTTGTCCCCTTATCCCTCTAAACTTGTCCTATTCACCTAGCTTTTCAAGTGTCTTTTAAATGGCGTTATAGTTCCTGCCTTAACTATCCCTTCTGGCAGCTTGTTCCATATACCCACCATTCTCTGAGTGCAAACGTTGCCTCTCGGGTTCACATTAAATCTTGCCAATCTCCCCTTAAACCTATGTCCTCTGGTTCTTGGTTCCAGGCCTTGGGTAAAAGACTCACTGTATTCCACCCAATCTATTCCCATCATGATTTTATACACCTCTATAAAGATCACCCCTCAGCCTCCTACAGCAGGATGACCAAAACTGAACACAATACTCCAAATGTGGCCTCACCAATGTCTTGTACAATTGTAACATGATGTCCCAACTTCTATCCCTAACATGATGTCCTGACTTTTATACTTTATGCTGTGAAGGCCAATGGATCAACATCCTTCTTTACCATCCTATCACCTGTGATAGTTCAAAGAACAATCTACCTGTTGTAGATTCCTCTGCTCTATTACATTCCCCAGAGCCCTTCATATTCACTGTGAAGATCCTGACTGGTTTGACTTGCCTAATACAACACCATGCACGTATCTGCATTAAACTTAATTTGCCACATCAACCCTATTCCACAGCTGATCAAGATCCTGCTGTAAATATTGATAACCATCTTCACTGTCTACGATATCATCTACAGTATTTTAGTGTCATATGCAAACTTACTAATAATGCTTTGTACATTCTCATCCAAATCATTAATATAAACCACAAACATCAATGGGCCCAGCACTGATACATAGAAACATAGAAGATAGGTTCAGGAGTAGGCCATTCGGCCCTTCGAGCCTGCACCGCCATTCAATATGATCATGGCTGATCATCCAACTCAGTATCCTGTACCTGCCTTCTCTCCAAACCCCCTGATCCCTTTCGCCACAAGGGCCACATCTAACTCCCTCTTAAATATAAAATGAACTGGCCTCAACTACCTTCTGTGGCAGAGAGTTCCAGAGATTCACCACTCTCTGTGTGAAAAATGTTTTTCTCATCTCGGTCCTAAAGGATTTCCCCTTTATCCTGAAACTGTGACCCTTGTCCTGGACTTCCCCAACATCGGAAACAATCTTCCTGCATCTAGCCTGTCCAACCCCTTAAGAATTTTGTAAGTTTCCATAAGATCCCCCCTCAATCTTCTAAATTCTAGCGAGTACAAGCCGAGCATATCCAGTCTTTCTTCATATGAAAGTCCTGACATCCCAGGAATCAGTCTGGCTAACCTTCTCTGTACTCCCTCTATGGCAAGAATGTCTTTCCGCAGATTTGGAGACCAAAACTGTACGCAATACTCCAGGTGTGGTCTCACCAAGACCCTGTACAACTGCAGTAGAACCTCCCTGCTCTTTGAGGCACACCACTAGTCACACATTTCCAGTCTAAAACACAACCTTCCACTGCCACCCTCTGGTTCATTCCATGAAAACAATTCTGTTGCAGGTAGCTAGCTCTCCATGAATGCCGTGCAATCTAACTTGCCAAACCATGCGGAACCTTATCAAAGGCTTGTTGAAGTCCATGTAGACAATATCTATGGCCTTGCCTTGTCTACCTTTTTGGTTACTTCTTCAAAAAGGTCAATCAATATCATAAAACATGATCTCCCACGTCAAAAGCATCCCTAATCGGCCCCTGTCCATCTAACTGCATATATATCTTACGCTTCACAATTCTCTCCAGTCAACTACCTACCACCGACATGAGGCTCACTGGTCTATCGTTTACAGCTTTTACTTGCAATCCTTTTTAAATAGAAGGACAGCATTAGCCACCTCCAGTCATCCATTACCTCACCCGTGGCAAATGATGATTCATATATCTCAACTTGATTTTCACCATTTTTTTTGTAGCTTCCCAGATATCTAACCAGGCCCAGGAGATTTATTGACCTTCAAATGCTCTAGACCATCTTTAATATCCTCAAGACACTGCATTAACTGTCTCAATGTGTAGTAAGGAACTGCATAGTTTTGAGTATTTCTCCTGTTTTTACTGTGGAGAAAAACATGAAGGCTAAGGAAATTCAGACAGTTAAGATAGACACAAAAAGCTGGAGTAACTCAACGGGACAGGCAGCATTTCTGGAGAGAAGGAATGGGTGACATTTCGGCTCTGAAGAAGAGTTTTCGACCCGAAATGTCACCCATTCCTTCTCTCCAGAGATGCTGCCTGTTCCGCTGAGTTGCTCCAGCATTTTGTGTCTATCTTAACTGTCTGAAGTTCCTTAGTAAAAACAGGAGAAATACTCACGAAGGATCATTGAGGACCTTGCCCATCTCCTGCAGCTCTACACGTAGATGACCACTTTGATTTCTGAGGGGCTCTATTTTCTTTCCAGTTACTCTCTTTCTCTAGTGTATTTCTTAAAATCTCTTTAAATTTTCAATGAACAAATTGGATTCTCTTCAGACTATTGGCCCAGTTTATCTTGGGAAACCTCCTTTACACTCCACCATACCACCAATTCTAGTGTGATCCGCAAACTCATTAACCATGCCACATAAATAAACATGCAAATTGTTAATAGAAATATCAAACAGAAGTGGACCTAGCACCAATCCCTGTCGCACACACTTGTTACAAATATCCAGTCTGAAAAACATGCCAAATCACTACCCTATCTGCAAGCCAATTTGTATCAAATTGGAAAGCTTAGCCCTGTATCCCAAGTAAACTAACCTTTGAGACCAGTCTGCCATGTGGTAGCTTGACAAATGCCTTGCCAAAGTCTATGTAAACTTTGAGATATCACCTTAAAAGCTTATCATCATCATCACCTGCACACAATGAATTTCAATTACAGTTTGCACATTTGGGATTTGTTGAACATGCACAGGTAAGTGGCAGTCAGGAAATAATATGCCTGAAAATTCTTCATGGCCCTAACAAGGTATTAGTTGCAGAAAATTGTGGTTAGGGAGGCCGAGGATGAGCAAGATTTCTAGACTTAGTTGTTCCAACAGTGCGGGAAATCAGCCACAATTGAGTTGCAATTCATAATTGAAAGAAATATCAATGCAGGGACTGAACCAAATTCCAATAGGATGGTACTGGTGGTGGGGGGACGGGGTCAAAAGCCAGGTGTCATAGCTATAGTATTTTAGTGTCATATGCAAACTTACTAATAATGCTTTGTACATTCTCATCCAAATCATTATATAAAGCACAAACATCAATGGGCCCAGCACTGATCTTTGAGGCACACCACTAGTCACTAGTTTTAGTTTTAGAGATACAGCATGGAAAGAGGAAACCGAAGATCTTGGAGAAATCTCACGCAGGTCATGGGGAGAACGTACAAACTCCACACAGACAGCACCAGCAGTCGAGATCGACCCGGATCTCCTGTGCTGTAAGCACTGTAAGGCAGCAACTCTACGTCTGTCTGTCTGTTCCCTCCCTCTCTCTCTCTCTCTCTCTCTCTCTCTCTCTCTCTCTCTCTCTCTCTCTCTCTCTCTCTCTCTCTATATTACAAGTGATCGTGTATGTGTGTATATGTGTGTGTATATGTGGTTGTCTGTACATCTTTGCAAAAACACTACGGGGTAACGATTACACTTTTACATATTCTGATTCCCATTTCTCCCTTCTTGGCAGAGAACACCTTCACTGAACATTTTTATGCTCTATTTTTCGACTTATTCTCTCTCAACATTACTGATTAAAGTTTTTAAAAAAATCGAAAGACTTTGAATTTAAAATGACCAGCTTCAACTGATGACGTAACAATGGCTCGGCTAGCAGTGATCAGTTTCACTGAAGATTTCATCCTATATTTCACGTTATTCATGATTAAAGTTTAAAAAATGCCAACTTTAACAAGATTTTTACTGTTAAAATTATTCCTCCAAGCTTCCAACACACTTCGATACAAAAGTTGCAAGACATAAACACTCTGAACTTTTCACCTCAATGGGATTTTTCAACAAGAGGGGAACGACCAATTGGTATTGCAGTTGGAACTTGGAATTTTTTTTAAGTCCACTGCTGAGGGAGGCAGGGGACCGCTGGATTCTTACATTCGGGACGGGTTAGGTTGCATTGGGGGAATGGCTGAGTAGTGGAATATTGCATTGGGAGACCACCGTTGGGGGTGCAGACAAATTCAGATTCACATTTTTCATTAAAATCATTAAAATCATTACTGCCAGCTTCCAACACACTTCGATACAATGCTGCGACACAGGAAACTCTGAACTTTTCACCTCACAGGAGGGGGAGGGTGAATTGCTATTGCAACATGCAGGGGAAGTGCAATTGAATTTTTTTAAAGCCCACTGCTGATGGAGGCAGGGGAGTGCTGGAATCTTAAATTCGGGAACAGCTTGAGTTGGAGGACCACAGCTCCCATGGGGGCTATGGGTACGGAACGGGTATTTTGGACTTGGTCGAGTATATCTATCTATCTATCTATCTATCTTCTATCTATCTATCTATCTATCTATCTATCTATCTATCTATCTATCTATCTATCTATCTATCTATCTATCTATCTATCTATCTATTATATAAAACTCTCTGGCTGTCATCCGTCTGTACGTCTGTACGTCCAACGTTCTGCTTGACTTGTGCCGCGTGGCCTTTGATACCGCCCTACGCCCACGCGGCGCGCGGAAACACCGATGTTTTTTACCGTTTCTAAAGAGATTACGTTTATCTTTACGAATAGACGATCCTGATTAAATTTGGTCGTGTTTATGTACGCTTTTTAAAATAAAATACCTCTCCCCCCCAAACCAAACATTTCAAAATGTTTAAAAAACAGCTCAGCCGTAGAATGTTAGTAAAGATTCCGTTGTGTGATGTCACAATGCACAATGGTCACTGATGTCCATCGGAATGGATCCATTTACATATGCCTTGCAGCAGCCCCAGCCCCAGCCCCAGCCCCTCCCCCCCAACCCCCGCAGCATTGGGCATTGTGGCATCACAAAACGGAACCTTCATTTACATTCTATTGCTGAGAGCTGTTTGTTTAACATTTTGAAATTTCCCCATTCACTATCCCCCCCACACACGTGGCAACGCCCTGCGACACGTTTGACAAATCGAAATGAATCCGTTCACAATGCCCAATACTGCGGGGGTTGGGGGGAGGGGCTGGGGCTGGGGCTGGGGCTGCTGCAAAGCATATGTAAATGGATCCATTCCGATTGGACATCTGTGACCATTGTGCATTGTGACATCACACAACGGAATCTTTACCAACATTCTACGGCTGAGCTGTTGTTTTAAACATTTTGAAATGTTTGGTTTGGGGGGAGAGGTATTTTATTTTAAAAAGCGTACATAAACATGACCAAATTTAATCAGGATCATCTATTCGTAAAGATAAACGTAATCTCTTTAGAAATGGTAAAAACATCGGTGTTTCCGCTCGCCGCGTGGGCGTAGGGCGGTATCAAAGGCCGCGCGGGCACA
Source organism: Malacoraja senta (assembly GCA_038087875.1). Taxonomy (NCBI): domain Eukaryota; kingdom Metazoa; phylum Chordata; class Chondrichthyes; order Rajiformes; family Rajidae; genus Malacoraja; species Malacoraja senta. The sequence goes on along the minus strand of CM075984.1, from coordinate 8,213,076 downwards.
AGTCAAGCAGAACGTTGGACGTACAGACGTACAGACGGATGACAGCCAGAGAGTTTATATAATAGATGCAATGTTTCGGTAGAAACCATTCTGAGGATGGGCTTCGACCCAAAGCGTTGCCTATTTCCTTCGCTCCATATATGCTGCTGCACCCGCTGTGTTTCTCCAGCTTTTTTTTTGTGTACCAGTCTCTCTGTCTCTCCCCTCTCTCTCTCTCTCTCTCTCTCTCTCTCTCTCTCTCTGCCCTTCTCTCTTCACATCCCGCGGCTCGACTCATGCACGCACGCTCATGCACGCACGCTCCAACCCCCCCCTTCACCTCTCTCCCCATCCTCTCTTTCATCTCTCCACCCCTCTCCTCTCTCCCCTTCCTCTCCACCCTCCCTCCCCTCTCCTCTTCTCTCCCCACCCCGTCTTCCTCTCCCATCTTCTCTCCCCACCCCGTCTTCCTCTCCATCCCTCACCCCATCCCCCCGAGTGTGTTTGGGGGTGGTTAGTGTGAGTTTGGGGAGTGGTTAGTGTGAGCGTGATGCTGCAGCCACCCCCCCTCCCGCAAACGTGCGTTGGGAAAACAGCCCGCCAACAGTCTCTCTGTCTTTAAGACGGAACTGCAGATGCTGGAAAATCGAAGGTACACAAAAAAACCTGTATATCATCAGCGGGTGCAGCAGCATCTATGGATCGAAGGAAATAGGCAACGTTTCGGTAGAAAACCAGTCTGAGGATGGGCTTCGGCCAAAGTGTTGCCTATTTCCTTCGCTCATAGATGCTGCTGCACCCGCTGTGTTTCTCAAGCTTTTTTTTGTGTACCAGTCTCTCTGTCTTCTCCCCTCTCTCTCTCTCTCTCTGCCTTCTCTCTTCACAGCCCGCAGCTCAACCAAGAACACCCGCTCAAAACCCCCCCCTTCACCTATCTCCCACCTCCTCTCCTTCCTCTCTCCACACCCTCTCTCTCTCCCCCTTCCTGCCCCCCAGCTGTCATCCGTCTGTACTTCTGTACGTCTGTACGTCCAACGTCCTGCTTGACTTATGCCACGCAGCCCCTTTGATACCGCCCTACGCCCCATGCAGCATGCGGAAACGCCGATATTTTTTACCATTTCTAAAGAGATTACATTTATCTTTACGAATAGACACTGCTGATTAAAATTTGGTCGTGTTTATGTACACTTTTTATAAATAATATACCTCTCCCCCCCCCCAAACCAAACATTTCAAATGTTAAAAAAAACAGCTCAGCCATAGAATGTTAGGAAAGATTCCGTTGTGTGATGTCACAATGCACAATGCTCACATATGTCCAATCGGAATGGGATCCATTTACATATGCCTTTGCAGCAGCCCCAGCCCCAGCCCCTCCCCCCCACCCCCGCAGCCTGTGTCGAAGGGCGTCGTCACGTGTGTGGGAATAGAGAAAGAGGATTGGGGGTGATAGGGAATGGGGAACCAGATGGACTGTCCCCTACCACTCCTACTTCAACTCTCC
>CM075984.1:8171609-8211390 GCA_038087875.1 Malacoraja senta | reverse complement strand
GGGATATACCTGCTTCGTATCTTTGCGCACCCCTCACCTGGTTCTGAACCAGTTAATTTCCGGGGTTATGTTGCACCATATACTTGTAATAAGTCGATAAAGGGAGACCAAATCTTTAAGAATTGGTCTGATTTGCCTGCTAGGACGAATCTCATATCTTCTAGGCGTAACATTTCAGAAATGTTTGAAATCCACATTTTAAGCGTAAATGCTTATCTCAAGACGCAACTATAGCACACTCTTTTGTTTTCTGCATGAAACTTCAGAAGTTTTGGAATGACATTTTTGAAATTTTTACAAAACTATTTAAAATAAAATTGAACCCCAATGCAGAACTGATTATCTTTGGAACATTGGAAGTCGGCCTTGAGCTGACTTCGTTCCAAAAGAGTTTCTTTAACTATGGCTTAATAACGGCAAAAAACGTATACTAAAATGTTGGTAAACAATGTTATAAACGAGAAAACAAAACAGTGTATATTTATATATGAATATATAACTATATAAATATATATATATATATATATATATATATATATATATATATATATATATATTTATATAGTTATATATATGTGTGTGTGTGTGTGTGTGTGTGTGTGTGTGTGTGTGTGTGTGTGTGTGTGTATATAATATATATATACACACACACACACACACAATTTCCCTCCTGGCATTAATGAAGTTCTATCGTATAGTATCCTGTGTGTAGAAAGGAACTGCAGATGCTGATTTAAACTGAAGATAGACACAAAAAGCTGGAGTAACTCAACAGGTCAGACAGAATCTCTGGACAAAAGGAAAATATTACGTTTTGGGTTGGGTCTGAAATAGGTTCCTGCACACCTTTGGAATGTGGAAGGAAACGCCCGGAGAAAACCCATGCGATCAAAGGGAAAAGGAGCTAACTCTATATAGACAGCACCCATATTCAGGATCAATTCCGGGTCTCTGGCACATTTAGGCAGCAACTTTATGGCCAATGTACTGCCCCATAGTCTTGAACTTAATTAAAACATACAGTAGCTGTAAAGGGGGACATAGCGTCACTTGGAGATTTAAAACTGAAAATGGATATTTTCATTTTTTTAGTAACCAAAGTTATCAACGTATAATTTTTTGTGTTGGCAAACAAAATATAGTGGCACAGCTGGTAGACTTTCTGCCTCACACGCCAGAGATCTGTGTTCGATCCTGTCGTCGGGCACTGTCTATGTTGAATTTGCACATTCTCCCTGCAAGCGTGTGGGTTTCCTCCCACATCCCAAAGACGCATTGGCTTTGTAGGTTAACTTGTCTGTAAAATTGCCTCTAATGTGTAGGGAGAGGGTGAGGAAAGAGGGATAACAGAACTTGTGTGAATGGCTGGACAAAAATGCTGGAGAAACTCAGCGGGTCAGGCAGCATCTATGGAGCGAAGGAAATATGCCACGTTTCGGGTCGAGACCCTTCTTCAGACTGATGTGAGGGTGGGGGGGGACGGGAAGAAGAAAGGAAGAGGCGGAGACATTGGGCTGAGGGAGAGCTGAGAAGGGGAGGAGAAATCAGGGATTACCTGAAATTGAAGAAGTCAATGTTCATACCGCTGGGGTGTAAACTGCCCAAGCGAAATATGAGGTGCTGCTCCTCCAATTTACGGTGGGCCTCACTCTGGCCATGGAAGAGGCCCAGGACAGAAAGGTCGGATTTGAAATGGGAGGGGGAGTTGAAGTGCTGAGCCACCGGGAGATCAGGTTGTTTTTTGCGGACCGAGCGGAGGTGTTGTGCGAAGCGATCGCCACCCACCTTCTATCCTCCTGGACCTTCAATGTGACAATCTCGCTGTATGTCCTGCCGAAGAAGCTCTAATTTTCTCGGATTGTCCTGGGGTCATCCAGCTGCTGCTCCAGTTACTTAATGCAGCCTCTAACGAGATGCATCTTGACACAATTCAGATTCCATGTCTTCCCACATCCATTTTGCAATTAAAGGACGTGCTTTTAACAAGGAGATGAGGAGAAATTTATTTAGTCAGAGTATGGGCGGAAACCCGGGGGGGGGGGGGGGGCAGGATATAGTTAGGATTTGAGAGATGGGGGACAATCCGCCGCATGTTTTCTTGTATGTTGAAATGTAACTTAGGCCTATTCTCCGGCCCCTTTACACCCCCTAATTGCTCCCACCCACAACAGAAGGAAGCTAGTGCTACACTCTTCCCAATTAAGCCAGTGCTAACTGTAACTACTTTATCATGCGTACGTACGTAGGCATACATCAGGGGTCTCCAAACAATGGCCCGTGGGCCACATCCGGCCCGCCACAAGGTTTTATCCAGCCCACAGCAAGCTCAGTGGCAGTGCGGGGCGTTTGTCAGTAGGCGTCAAGTCGATTCGAGCCCGGAGCTTCTCTTAGTCTTGTTACCAGTTTGGTCCCTTGAATTGTCAGAGCCGAAACATCACAGGGCAATGATGTGAAGAAGGGTGCAATGTAGTGGGGTTGGGGGGGGGGGGGTTGTTCGGCAGCGGCCAAAATGGGTCAGCTGAGGGGGCAACGGTCAAAATGAATCGGCGGAGCGTTATAACATGCGATCGCTCCTCTCTGCCCTCTCTCTCTACCCTCTCTCTCACCTCTCTACGCCCTCTCTCTTTGTCCCCCCCCCCCCCCAATGCTTTATAAGCGATTTCCGCCCATGAGAAGAGGGTGGTGCATCTGTGGAATTCTTTGCCACAGAAGGCTGTGGAGGCCGTCAGTGGAAAATTTTAAGGCAGAGATAAATAGATTCTTGATTAGTTCGGGTGTCAGAGGTTATGGGGAGAAGGCAAGAGAATGGGGTTGGGAGGGAGAGACAGATTGAATGCCAGAGTAGACTTGATGAGCCGAATGGCTTAATACTACTCCTATTCCATTTGGCCTTATAATCCTGCAGGAGGAGCATTGTACCAACTTACCTGCCAATACCACTGCAACTAAACCAATAATGAAATCATCATTCACACATGCCCAGCCGTCACTGATAGTCTCCTCACCGAAGACTCCTGAGCCAAAATCCCATATTTAACCCCCCCACAGCACTTCACCTCTACACAGCCTCTCCCCAAAACGGTAGCTCCGCTACATCTTTTCCATATTTTATTTGCAACTCAATTAACCAATTTGGATGCTGCAACCACTCAAACGGTTGCCTTTAAATTACACCTTTCAATTTCCCCCACTCTCTTGACACTGAAAGTTGGAAGTATAAAATAAAATGGATGGATTCAATGTCCAAACAGGTCCAGAAAGAGTTTATCAGGCTTAAGGAAAGGAACAACTGCTTTATAAATTTAACATTAAACAGTTTTAAAATATCCTGTCAACAATTAATATTTGTAATGAAATTTTATGCGTGTAATTTTGGGTGCCTGAGTGAGTGACAGATGCATTACATCACTGATCTCAATCCTTAACTGGTGGCAAGATTATTTTCTGTCACACATGCAGAAACCATTCCATTCAATACTTTTATTGGTGACGTTTCTGCAAGGATAAAACTCAGGTGGCACATCAAGACTGAAACTTCTGGACATTTATTTTAACTATCCTTCAGTCCCTTGCCTGAACTTGCCATATTATTACTGCATAAAATATAGAAAATACTATTGACCTGGTATTAGGTTTAGTTGAGTTTAGAGATACAGCCTGGAAACAGGCCCTTCGGCCCACCAAGTCCGCACTGAGCAGTGATCCCCACACATTAACACTATCCTAGGGGCAATTTACATTTATACCAAGCCAATTAACAAACCTGTGCATCTTTGGAGTGTGGGAGGAAACCAAAGATCGCAGAGAAAACCCACACGGTCACGGGGAGAACATACAAACTCCATACAGGCAGCACCCGTAGTCGGAATTGAACCCAGGTCTCTGACGCTGTAAAGTATTGATGTGGATAGAGAACTGGCTGGCAAACAAGAAGCAAAGAGTAGGAGTAAACGGGTCCTTTTCACAATGGCAGGCAGTGACTAGTGGGGTACCGCAAGGCTCCGTGCTGGGACCCCAGCTATTTACAATTTATATTCATGATCTGGATGAGGGAATTGAAGGCAACATCTCCAAATTTGCGGATAACACTAAGCTGGGGGGCAGTGTTAGCTGTGAGGAGGATGCTAGGAGACTGCAAGGTGACTTGGATAGGCTGGGTGAGTGGGCAAATGTTTGGCAGATGCAGTATAATGTGGTTAATGTGAGGTTATCCACTTTGGTGGCAAAAACAGGAAAGCAGACTATTATCTAAATGGTGGCTGATTAGGAAAAGGGGAGATGCAGCGAGACCTGGGTGTCATGGTACACCAGTCATTGAAAGTAGGCATGCAGGTGCAGCAGGCAGTGAAGAAAACGAATGGTATGTTAGCTTTCATAGCAAAAGGATTTGAGTATAGGAGCAGGGAGGTTCTACTGCAGTTGTACAGGGTCTTGGTGAGACCACACCTGGAGTATTGCGTACAGTTTTGGTCTCCAAATCTGAGGAAGGACATTATAGCCATAGAGGGAGTGCAGAGAAGGTTCATCAGACTGATTCCTGGGATGTCAGGACTTTCATATGAAGAAAGACTGGATAGACTCGGCTTATACTCGCTAGAATTTAGGAGATTGAGAGGGGATCTTATAGAAACTTACAAAATTCTTATGGGGTTGGACAGGCTAGATGCAGGAAGATTGTTCCCGATGTTGGGGAAGTCCAGGACAAGGGGTCACAGCTTAAGGATAAGGGGAAATCCTTTAAGACCGAGATGAGAAAAAACTTTTTCACACGGGGAGTGGTGAATCTCTGGAACTCTCTGCCACAGAGGGTAGTTGAGGCCAGTTCATTGGCTATATTTAAGAGGGAGTTAGATGTGGCCCTTGTGGCGAAAGGGATCAGGGGGTATGGAGAGAAGGCAGGTACGGGATACTGAGTTGGATGATCAGCCATGATCATATTGAATGGCGGTGCAGGCTCGAAGGGCTGAATAGCCGACTCCTGCACCTATTTTCTATGTGTCTATGCATCTATGTAAGGGCCTGTCCCACTTAGGCAATTTTTTGGGCAACTGCCGGCGACTGTCATAGTCGTAGCAGGTCGCCAAAAAAACGGCGACTGGACCCCCCCCCTTGACAATGTCTACAACAAGCTACAACGTCAAGCTACGGCAAGTTACCAACATCCGGCAACCCATTAGGAGTTCACATACGACCACACCTACGACTACCTACGACAACACAGGCTACAACCTACGACAACCAAAGTCAACCTACGTCCACCCGTGACAAGCTACGACAAGCTATGACCCTGTTGGCGACAACTGAAGACAATTCAGTCGCCGGTACCTGTCGCCGGTTGACGTAGGTAGTGGCCAATGGAATTCACCAAAGTCGTCACCTGGTGACATCCTACGACAGCACCTACGTCTGGAGAAGTCAAGCTATGCTCATTGGCGTCAACCCACTGTCGCCAAAAATATTTAAACATGTTGAAAATCCAGCATTGACCAGAAAGACGCTTCATCTTCTTGCCTATGGCGTGCACAGCCTAAAGTTGGACAATTTGTTCTATTTGATCTTATTTGATTGTGCTCGCCAGGTTGATTGCATTTGTTGAAACAGGGCGGACCACGTGAAGGTTGCAATCTCCCACCCCAGAAAGACGCTACGACTCTTTGGGCGACTGAGGAGACTGCTCATGACCATACAGGTGACACCCCGGCAACCATGTGGCGACAGCCTAGTTGCCTGTAGTCACCTAAATAATAGCCTAAGTGGGACAGGTCCTCAAGGCAGCAACTCTACCGCTGCGCCACTATGCCACACTGTATTATGACAATGAATTTTAATGCAACAAATGTAAGTGATAGGAAGTTAATATAATGAGGTAATCTGTTCAGTATTCAGTATCTGAAAAGTAGCATGAAACATGATATTGCAATTTTATTTCTATGTTACTGTGAACTTGGAAACCAAATGAAATTCTGTTGCATGCCAAAACACTTTAATTTGTAAAAAAAAAATAGCTCTCTTAAAGCAATTGGCAGCTGTGAGCAGACAGCACACTATTATAAATTGTGTTGCTGTCCACAAATCTCACCTGGTTCCTTTACGAGTCACCAAACCAGTGTGTATTTTAAACCACTGATGAATTTCTGCATCCCCAACACTGAGTTGGTTTGAATTTTTCATCAATGAAATCCACATACATCATGATTTTGAGTATAATGCCTTAAATTTGTTTGCACGTTGAAGGTAACATAAGACTGAAGACTTTGAATAACAGTCATGTATTTTTCACAGATAATTTCCCTCCTAACATCACTGGAGAATCATCCCTTCAGACTCGTCTCAATGAACCAGTTTTCATTCTTTTTACTGCTACTGATGCCAACAATGATGATGTGACATTTGCAGTCTTGACTAATTCATCAGATATCACAATGACAAGTAAGGATTGGATATTCGTGACTTTTGTCACATTTATTTACTGCTCTAGTTACGTATTAGGTTGACATTCAATCGACACCGAAGATGATATTTTGACTATGGGTGCTTGACCGTCTGCATGCAGTAGCAAAGGGGATACTTGAGAAAAACTGGGAACTTCAAGAGAGGAGAAATACAATTGCTTAGCTCATATTTGGCACAGCGGATGACACAAAGCTGGGTGGCAGTTTGAGCTGCGAGGAGGATGCTATGAGGCTGCAGGGTGACTTGGATAGGTTGGGTGAGTGGGCAGATGCAGTATATGGATAAATGTGAGGTTATCCACTTTGGCAAGAACAAGAAGGCAGCTTATATTCACTGGAATTTAGAAGGATGAGAGAGAATTTTATAGAAATATAAAATTCTTGAGGGATTAAACAGGATAGATGCAGGGGAAATGTGCCCTATGTTGAGAAGTCCAGAACCAGGTGTCACGGTTTAAGAATAAGGGGTAGGCCACTTAGGACAGATGAGGAAAATCTTTTAGACCCTGAGTTGTGAATCTGTGGAATTCTCTGCCACAGAAGGCAGTGGAGGCCAATTCACTCGATGTTTTCAAGCGAGAGTTAAGTATAGCTCTTAGGGCTAGCGGAATAAAGGAATATGGGGAGAAAGCAAGAATGGGATACTGATTTAGGACGATCAGCCATGATCATATTGAATGGCGGTGCTGGCTCAAAGTTTTCTATGTTCCCATGTTTCTATTTATGTTTTAGTACAGAATTTATTTTAAAAGTCATCAAAATGTATTGGAATCCCAATGGTTTTTCATGTTTTTAATGTTCTCCCGAGAATTCAGATGACTCTTTCTGGAATCAAAGGATTTGATTTGGTTGAATGGTTACCTTCTTTAGTTAACTTTTGATCTCCACTGGCCAAACCAGTATTTATGGACCATCCATAATTGCCTTTATGAAGGTGGGAATGAGCTACATTCTTGTACCACTGCAGCCTTTCAGTTGAAGATATTGTCACAGTGCTGTTCAGTATGGAGTTGCAGGATTTGAATCCAGTGGTGATGAATGATTGGTATTGCCAAGATTGTGTGTGACTTGGAGGAGGATCTACAGATGGTGGTATCTCCAATCTTGACAGTAAAGGATGCGGGTATGTTATGTAATGCTGGAGTAGCCGAGGCAAGAAACCTCATTGCATTTTGTGGATGATACATATCAGTTTCATTTCAGTTTAGTTTATTGTCACATGTACCGAGGTACAGTGAAAATATTTTGTTGCATTCTATCCAGTCAGTGGAAAGACAATACAATCGAGCCATTTACAGTGTATAGGTACATGCGGGAATACCATTTAGTGCAAGGTCAAGCCAATAAATGCCGATCAAAGATAGTTCGAGGATCACCAATGAGGTAGGTATTAGTTCAGGATTGCTCTCTACCTGTGGTAGGATGATTCAGTTGCCTGAAAACAGCGGGGAACAAACTGTCTCTGAATCTGGAGGTGTGTGTTTTCATACTTCTATACCTTATGCCCGATGGGAGAGGGGGGAATAGGGAGTGGCCAGGGTGCGACTCCTCCTTGATTATGCTGCTGGCCTTGCCGAGGCAGCGTGAGGTACATTTGTGGTCAATGGAAGGGAGGCTGGTTTGTGTGATGGTCCACAATTTGCTGCAATCTCTTGCGGTCTTGGATGGAGCTGTTCCCAAACCAAGCTGTGATGCATCCTGATAATATTGCGGTCTCTGTGGCAAAGGGAATGAACATTTAGGGGTTTATAGTTAGTTTATTATTATTGTCACATGTACAGAGATACAGTGAAAAACATGTTCTGCATGCTATCTAGACAAATCATACTATATATCAGTATTATATATTTTCATCTGGAATAATCACGTTCTGGCACCATCTTACAAATTCCAAGTCTCTGAAAAGTCTAATCTTAGCCCAAGGAGATACACTGTTTCTAGTATTCCCATGTCCAGCAGCTGTAGGGACTCCCACAGCTGTCTCTGCAAACACCATGACCACCAAAGTCTCAGCAAGTATCGCCAGCCTCTGCTTTCATATGTCCCAGCTGCCATGCCCCATTTCCTGATCCATCACAGAAAGTCAATTTCATTAAGATAATTTCATAAAAATGTCATTAAAATTTGAGTATAGAGGTTGGGAGGTCATGTTGCAATTGTATAAGACATTGGTGAGACTGCATTGAGAGTATTGTGTTCAGTTCTGGGCACCATGTTATAAGAAAGATATTGTCAAGAGAAGATTTACGAGGATGTTGCCGGGACTAGAGGGTGTGAGCTATAGGTAGAGTTTGAGTAGGTTGGGTCTCTATTCCTTGGAGCGCAGGTGGATGAAGGGTGATCTTATAGAGGTGTATAAAATCATGAGAGGAATAAATCGAGTAGATGCACAGAGTTTCTTCAACAGAGTTGGTGAATCGCGAACCAGAGGACATAGGTTCAAGATGAAGGGGAAAAGATTTAATAGGAATCTGAGGGGTAACTTTTTCACACAAATGGTGGTGGGTGTATGGAACAAGCTGCCAGAGGAGGTAGTTCAGGCAGGGACTATCCCAACATTTAAGAAACAGTTAGACAGGTACATGGGTAGGACGGGTTTGGAGGGATATGGACCAAACACAGGCAGGTGGGACTAGTGTAGCTGGGATATGTTGGCCGGTGTGGGGAAGTTGGGCCAAAGGGTCTATTTCCACACTGTATCACTCTATGACTCTAAGACAGGATCTGGTAATGGTGCTGTGGGAGCATATACTTGTACACAGAGGAAAGCATTCAATGGAGAAATAACAAGTGTTCAGGGTCATCACATGTGAAGAGATTTCTGCAAAGGTGAAAAACAAGGGTAACAAAAACAGGGAACCCCAGGATGTTGAGGGATCTTGAGTGTTGGATGACGAGGACAATGAAAGCATTTAGCTGATATAAAAAACTGAAGATGGGGAGACCCATCTGGTGTGTGGATTATGTAGGATGAAAAGGACATCGTGAACGCAGAGAGAATATCACTAGTAGCTAGTACTAAAGTAAATGTGAAGGTATTTGATATGTATCTGAGGGGCGACATGGTGGCGCAGCAGTACTGCTTTATAGTACCAGAGAACTGGGCTCAATGCCGACTATGGGTGCTGTCTGTGCAGAGTTTGTACATTCTCCCCGAGACCTGCGTGGATTGTTCCGATGTCTTTGGTTTCCTCCCACACGCCAAAGATATACAGGTTTGTAGGTTAATTGGCTTTGTTAAAAATTGTAAAAAATTCCCTAGTATGTAGGATAGTGCTAGTGTATGGGGATCACTGGTCAACGCAGACTCGGTGGGCTGAAGGGCCTGTTTCTGCACTGTATCTCAAAAACTAAAACAATGATGTTAGCATGAGGACTCCAGTAAACACTTGGTTATTGCAGATAATTTGTCTGTCAGTTTAAATTGCATGAAATATTTTTGACGTTGAGTGAACTAACATTTTATAATTTCAATCAACATAGTACAATGTGAATGCGTAACATTTTAGAAATCACTTGTGGATTTTGTCTTTTATACCTATAGAAAATGGGAACTTTTCTTGGCATCCAACAAGCTCCACTCCAGTGTTTGCCATAATACAAGCCAATGATTCAAAGGTCACTTCTGAGCTGGGATTAACACTGACAATATGCAACTGCAGCATCAATTCAACCTGTGATTATTCCAGATCAATTATCAGCATGGAATCAGATAATGCCATGTTTGTGGTAAGTTAAATCAAAGGCATGCTTAATAACTTAGTTATTGCTCCAAATAGTATATTCTTTTATTGGAAGCTCTAAAACTAAATAGACTATTCTGTCTTGATGTAGACAATTCTGTTGTGGCAATGTTTGGATCTGGGCCTGGCAAGTGAAAAAACGTTATAATTAGAACATGAAAGCTCTCTGGATCATTTATCAATCAATATAATTTCTGTTGACAATTTAGGTTGCAGCATGTAACTGTACTCCTGCATATATTGGTGATTATTGCACTGAAGATTTTGATGCCTGTCAAGACAACCAATGTTTCTTAAATGATACCTGCAAAGATCAACCTGCACCTCTCGAGGGTTATACCTGTGGTCCATGTCCCACCAATTTAATAGGAGATGGAGAGAAATGTTATGGTAATTAAGATGTCCATTGTTGTCTGCTCATTCTATGTATGCAATAACAAAAACAAAATGACCGTACTTGAGATAATAATCCTTCAATAGGAAATATGTGTACAACAGTTCTGATGTTGAAAAAACCTGTGCTGCAAAGGTGCATTGATACAATAATCTCATCACTGAAATGTTCTGAATGTTAGTGAATGTATAAGTGAATATTTGTCAGCAAAATTGTGAAATTGTAATTCAGATACTTGTAAATTTGTAAATCATAATCAGGTTACAAAGAGCATTGAGTTTTATTAAGGAAATGTCTTTAGTCAGAGGGTGGTGAATCTGTGGAATTCTTTGCCACAGAAGGTTGTGGAAACCAAGTCAATGAATATTTTTAAAGCAGAGATAGATAGGGGTTGCCAGGGGTTATGGTGAGAAGGCAGGAGAGTGGGGTTAGGAGGGAGAGATAGATCAGCCATGAGAAATGGCGGAGTAGACCTGATGGGCCGAATGGCCTAATTCTGCTTCTATCACATGAAATTATGACCTTAAATCATGGCTGAGAATGTAATTACCAGTATGGAGAAGAGGGAATTGGTTGGTGGCATTTGTAGAGTTTCAAAAGGTATTCTGTAAGATGCTCCCAACATGATTGTTGCACAAAACTGATAACATTGTATGAACGTATGAGGGAGAATTGGCTAATATTCAGAAAATAGAGAGTAACTTGATTTTTTTCATGTGGCTGGGTTATTGTTGGCAGGATACCAAAATAAATCTGAGCTGGTACTTGGCTATTTATATTAGTTCAATTCTTCTGCTTAAGATCTTGCAGATCCAAACAGAAGAGTAGACTTCTAAACTCAGATTTTAGGAACATAAACTGTATTATTCTGCTAAAATTGCCTGAGGTTGCTCAGTCACTGAGTGTAAGTGTAACTGAGATGAACAGATTTGATGTTATTGAAAGTTGGAGCAGGTGCAAGGGCTCTTAATACCTACTATTTAGTAAGCCTTCTCACCAAACTTTAACATGACTCGATTTAATATATATTTCATGAGGGAAAGGTCCCTTTTAAGTAAGGGTGAAGTATCACTCAAGTATTGTGAAGGTCTGTTTTGAAATGAGTGGTATTCAACTGTGCAATGTTTAGTTTAGGTTAGAGACACAGCATTGAAACAGGCCCTCGGCCTACTGAGTCCATGCCGACCATTGATTACTTATTCACACTATTTCTATCTTAACCCACTTTCTCATCCACTGCTGACACTTTAGGGCCAATGAATCTAAAAGCCTGCATGTTTTTAAAACACGGGAGGAAACAAAAGAACATGGAGGAATCCCACTCGGTCACAAAAAGAACGTGCAAACTCCCCACACACAGCACCCGAGCATTCGTCAGATTCGAACCCGGATCTCTGGAACTAAGGCAGAAGCTGTACCATTATGCTGCCCAGTGAATGCAAGTGCATGCATGTAGCATCCTCTGTGCATTGACACATCACATTACGTGACCTTCGAGGGGAAACTGTAACTTAGAATGCACCATCATTTTAATCACCCATTTTAAACTGAAATTGAATTACATAGCAAGCAAAAACTCTACTAGTTCAACCAATTTATAGACCTTTATTTCTAAACAACACCATGCCACTAATCACATCAGTTTGCACAGGAAATTTTAGTTTAGTTTAGTTTATTATCACTTGTACAGGTACAGTGAAAAGCTTTTCTTGCGTGCTAACCAGTCAGCGGAAAGACAATACATGATTACAATCGAGCCGTTCACAGTGTACAGATACATGATAAAGGAATAACGTTTTGTTCCAGATAAAGCCAGTAAAGTGTGATCAAAGATAGTCCGAGTGTCTATAATTGAGGTGAAAAGTAGTTCAGGACTGCACTCTGGTTGTAGGGTGATTCAGTTCCTGATAACGGGGAAGATACGGTCCCTGAATCTGGAGGAGTGTGTTTTCACACTTCTGTACGTTTTGCCCGATGGGAGAGGAGAGAAAAGGGAATGGCCGGGGTGTGACTCGTTCATATGCCTGCCTGAATAAATGGATTAAGAAAAAGGTGTCTCACAAATGATTGATTTTTGTTACAGATTTTTGTTGTTAAAAATTTGATCAATTTTGATGTCTTGTTGCTTGCTATTGTAGATTTTGATGAATGTCAGAATGAAACGGACTCTTGCAAGCAGATCTGTACCAATGTGTTGGGAGGTTACATCTGTAGCTGTAATGAAGGCTATGCAATAAACGAAACAAACAATTCCTTGTGTGATGGTAAGCTGCCAGTGCTTATTACCTGAAGAAAAAATACATTTTAGTTTAGTTTTGTTTATTTTCGAGATACAGCATGGAAACAGGCCCTTCGGCCCACCAAGTCCACACTGACCAGCAATCCCTGTACACTAGCACAATTCTACACACACACACACGAGGGACAATTTACATTTATACCAAGCTAATTAACCTGCAAACCGTGTACGTCTTTGGAGTGTGGGAGAAAGCCCACGCTGTCTTGGGAAGAATGTACAAACTCTGTACAGACAAACACCCATAGTCAGGATCAAACCCGGGTCTCTGGCACTGTAAATACTGTAAGGCAGCAACTGTACTGTTCGCCACCCTGCCACCCTCTTTTACAAAGGAACGGAAGAAAAAATAACATACTGTTCAACCCATTGAAGTATTCATTATTGCAAATGGTTTTGTTGACAATTGTTGTTGCAACTGGTTTTAAAAATAGTTTTCAAGAATCAAGAGTGTTTAATTGTCACCTATACTGACAACAGAACAATGAAATTCTTACTTGCAGCAGTATAACAGGCCTGTAAACACAATACTCATAACTAACATAAGTCAAGTCAAGTCAAGTTTATTCGTCACATACACATACGAGATGTGCAGTGAAATGAAAAGTGGCAATGCTCGCGAACTTTGTGCAAATAACAAACAAACAAACAAACAAACTACAAACAGAATGGAACAGAATCACATATTCTTTTACATATTGCATATTGTGGGAGGAAGGAAAAAGGAAAAAAAACAGCAATTTAAAAAAAACAGTAGAATGGAACAGTAAAGTTAGTCCCTGGTGAGGTAGGAGTTTACAGTCCTAATGGCCTCTGGGAAGAAACTCCTTCTCAACCTCTCCGTTCTCACAGCATGGCAACGGAGGCGTTTGCCTGATCGTAGCAGCTGGATGCTGGGATGGAAGGGGTCTCCCATGATCTTATTGGCTCTGGAGTTACACCTTCTGATGTATAGTTCCTGCAGAGGGGCGAGTGAAGTTCACATAGTGCGTTCGGCCGAACGCACTACTCTCTGCAGAGCCTTCTTGTCCTGGGCAGAGCAGTTCCCAAACCAAATCGTGATATTTCCGGACAAGATGCTTTCCACAGCCGCTGAGTAGAAGCACTGGAGGATCCTCAGAGACACTCTGAATTTCCTCAATTGCCTGAGGTGGTAAAGGCGTTGTCTTGCGTTACTCACGCGTGCTGCAGCGCGTGATGTCCATGTCATATCCTCAGAGATGTGGACTCCCAGGTATTTAAAACAGCTCACCCTATCCACAGTATCCCCATTTATCCTCAATGGTGTGTACGTCCTCGGATGATGTGCCCTCCTAAAGTCCACGATCAGCTCCTTAGTTTGTTTGATGTTCAAGAGGAGGCTGTTGACCTGACACCAGAGTGCCAGATCAGCCACCTCCTCCCGGTAGGCCATCTCATCGTTGTCTGAGATCAGGCCCACCACCACAGTGTCATCAGCAAACTTGATTATCGAATTGGAGCTGAACCTACCCACACAGGCCATAATAAACCTAATTAATAACCCCAATACTGGTGCAAAACAAAGCCCAAAGCCCAAAGCCCAATGCATTTGATATGTGATATAACTGAAGAAAATGTAATTAATTTTTTAATCATCTCGAGATGTAGTTCATCAAATGCACTGCAGGGGACTTTTCAATTAATCATCAAAGGCAGAAAACTCGCTCCTCAGATCACACACACTGACAACATTGTTTTTTCTCAGTATGCATTTTATAATAAAATCTCAAAACTATTTTGTTCGTAATCATTATTTCATTATAATTAATGGTCATGGGAACTCATGTGGGAAGGAACTGCAGATGTTGGTTTACACCAAAGATGGACACAAAATGCTGGAGTAACTCAGCTGGACAGGCAGCATCACTGGCGAGAAGGAGTGGGTGACGTTTCAGGTCAAGATCCATCGTCTCTGCCAAAGTCTTTTGCTCCGTGGAGAAATCAGATTTCCACATCAACAATGTCCCACAGCTCCACAATTCACTCATCTGTAAATCGCCACTATATATCAGAAAGTACTCCAACTACAACAGTGGAAGTATGCATTCTGTTAAAGATTACCATGTAAAAATATCAGAAGCAAAAATGAAATCTAATCTTACACAATTATGCATGTTCATTACTTATAATCACTAATATTTGTTACATAAACTGCAATCGCTGCTAATGTAAATCTGTTCTTTCAGACATTGATGAATGTCGTAATACATCCAGCTGTCCCCAAAATGCAAAATGCATCAATTCAAATGGAGGTTACTCCTGTATGTGCAAGGAAGGATATACTGGGAACCCAGACAGTTTCTGCGTTGGTATGGTACTTTCTTAATATCACCATTTAATATACAAAAATAATGAAGAATAATTAAAACAATATGAATAGTTTGGTAAAATATTGTGAAATGTTCTACTACAGTAGTTTCTCAAACCATTCTAAGAAGAATCTATTCCCATTGACTTTTGAGATACAATCTAATGCTCAAGACTGTTTCATTTCAGATTCCTTGTATGTGTACATAATTGGCTAATATTTTTTTAATTCATATTCATTCATTCATTGCCATGTGCATCCGGAAGCAGAACAATGAAATTCTTAGCTTGAGGTAACAATTCTCTGGCTCCTGTACCTGCATCCCTCCTTATGATAGCAGCGAGATGAGAATGTGGACAGGATGTTGTGGGTCTTTGATGATATTAGCTGCCTTTCTGAGGCAGCGCTTTCAGTCTAGGCCATTGATGATGTGGAGGTCAGTATCCGTGATGGCCTGGGCAATATCCATTACTTTCTGCCGCCTCCTTTGTTCCTGGGTATTCGAGAACCAGGCTGTGATGTAGCCAGTCAGTATGCTCTCTAACGTACATCTATAGAAATTCTGTAGAGTACTTGACTACACACTTAAATTTATAAAACAAGACATGGTTGAAGTTTCAGGTCTTGAATTGCATTTGTTTCATGCAAATATTTTTACAGTATTGCTACTTCCTGTCCCAAGTTAAATTAAACTATTTGTGGGTTTAAAGTTTAATCTATGAACTGATTGTTATACTTTGCAGAAAGGCAATAATTATAAATGGCTTCCCTTAATTGGTTATGTCAATCGCATTAGATAGAAACATAGAAAATAGGTGCAGGTGGAGGCCATTCAGCCCTTCGAGCCAACATCGCCATTCAATATGATCATGGCTGGTCATCCAAATTCAGTACGCTGTTCCTGATTTCTCCCCATATCCCTTGATTCCCTTAGCCCTAAGAACTAAATCTAACTCTCTCTGATGATTAATTTCGATCGTTTGGGCCGACAATCTTGGAAATTAATTTATTTCCACAAACTTACCTTTTACTTACTTACTTACTTGCTGCCTATTATGCCTCCTGGCATGTAGGGCAGCAACGAAGGTCCTCCACTCCTGTCTGTTCTGGGCTAGCTTCTGGACACCACCCCAGGTCAGGTCCATTGTTTTCATTTCCTCCTCTACAGTTCGACGCCAGGTGGTTTTGGGTCTCCCTCTTTTCCTTTTCCCTTCTGGCGTCCAGTGCAGGGCTATTCTTGGGATGCTGTCTGGTTCTCTTCTCAGTATATGGCCAATCCAGTGGCTTCCTTTCGGCTTTCACCATTGACATTCATTGATAACTCAAACTTACCTTTTCTCTGGGATACAATTCACGTGTGACACTCAAGCACTTAAGGCATGCACTGCATGCGTGATTAAATGGGTAAGACTCTTTCTGCACCTTCCCAATAATACAATTTAATGTATAGGAAGAAACTTCAGATGCTGGTTTGTATAATTTAATGGCAGATTACAGATCATACCTAGGTCTATCTTGTGATTTCTGTTTAGTGCACTAGTCATTCTAATGGTATAGTGGAAACCCAAATTATGCATGCGTTGTATTACGTCGTCAGAGTTATCCATTTTACTCCATGAGCGTAATGTGGCATGGTCTAAAGCCAGGAGTACTGGTCTTGCATCAGACTGGTTGCTCTTTAGGCAACTGCGAATTGCAAGCACAGTTGCAATTAGAAAAGCCAAAGCTGACCATTTCCTTACTGAAACTTCAAATAACCTAAACAATCCGTTGAAATTCTGGAAAACCATTAAATCAATAACTGGAAATAAAAATGTTATTGAGCTACCTCCATGCATTGTCAAAGACTCTAACCAAATTTATGAAAAGGCTGACATACTTGGTTGTTTTAATGAGCATTTCATTGCCTCTGGTTCACTTTTCAACTCTCAAAACACAGCTCAAGGCTCCTCTGCTTGCTCTGATAGTAGTTGTTTTTTTGAGGGACAAGCCTTTACTTTTGACGCTGTTACACTTTCAGAGGTGCATAAGGCCCTGAGATGTTTAGACACAAAAAAATCGGCAGGTCCAGACAACCTTGAGCCTTACTTCCTAAAGTTAGCCGCTGATTTTATTGCATTGCCTCTGACTTATCTTTTTAATCTATCCCTGGAGACAAACAAAATTCCCCTTATTTGGAAATCTGCCTTTGTTCTCCCACTGTTAAAAGGGGGGGACCCCACTGTGCTAAACAACTATAGGCCCATCTCCAAACTGTCTCTTTTAATTAAGGTGCTGGAATCCATTGTAATCCAGCAACTGAAGGACTTGTTATCAACTAACAGTATTTTATCTGAATTTCAATCTGGTTTTAGGAAAAAATATAGTACGTCAACAGCTGCTTTAAAAGTAGTAAATTATTTTATTGAATTTTTAGATAATAAGCAACACTGTGCAGCCCTTTTCGTTGACCTATCAAAGGCTTTCGATACTGTGGATCATGCCTTATTGTTACAAAGACTATGCAGCATCGGTTTGTCTGATCAAGCTGTCTGTTGGTTTAAAAACTATCTATCAGGCAGATCCCAGTGTGTGCGAGCAGAAGGTATTACTTCAAGCTCTCTTAATGTATCCAAGGGTGTGCCACAGGGATCGGTTCTAGGACCTTTATTATTTACTATTTATATTAATAGTCTAGATCATAAAGCTCCGAACGCAAATTTTCACTTTTATGCTGACGACACAGTGATCTATTGCTCTGCGTCTACCCCAAATCAGGCTCTCTGTCAGCTCCAAACTGCTTTTAACACTGTGCAACGTAACCTGTGTGATTTAAAACTTGTTTTAAATGCTGACAAGACAAAGCTCATGCTGTTCACTAAAGCTAAATCAAAGCCCTCGGACCTCCCTCCTATCACCACTTTGCAGGGCTCTGTGGTTGAATCTATGTCTCAATATAAATATCTGGGAATTATAATTGACGATTCTCTCTCTTTTAAACCTCATATCCAGCAACTTGTGAAAAAACTAAAGATAAAATTAGGTTTTTACTTTAGAAACAAATCTTGTTTTTCTTTTGAAGCCAAAAAAAGACTTGTTGCTGCAACGTTTATGTCTGTGTTGGACTATGGTGATGTTTTATATATGAATGCATCTTCAAAATGCCTACAGTCTTTGGACACGATCTACCACGGAGCACTGAGATTTGTTACTAATTTTAAAACCCTCACGCACCACTGCTCTTTGTATGCTCAAGTTGGATGGTTTGCCCTGTCCACCCGCAGACTCCATCATTGGCATATTCTTATTTATAAGACTATCCTCGGTGTTCTTCCTTCATACCTGCAGAAGTATGTAATTTGAAAAAGCACAGGAACTTATCAGCACCGCTCTGAGGACTTGTTCTTACTAACTGTACCTAAAGTCCGTACTGAACTGGGGAAAAGGGCATTTAGTTATGCTGCTCCCTTCGCATGGAACCAGCTGCAAAATGAACTGAAACTTAAGGAGCTGGTTTCTATAAACAGATTTAAATCCCTTCTTAATGATGTTGAAGCGGGTTCTTCTGTCTGTACATGCTTTGTTTGATGATTTTCTGACTGTGACTCTATTTATATGTTCTCTGTTGTTTTTAAATTATTGTCTGTAACTGTGGAACTGTGCTGCTGCCTGTCTTGGCCAGGACTCTCTTGTAAAATAGATTTTTAATCTCAATGAGAAGTCTCCTGGTTAAATAAAGGTTAAATAAAAATAAAAAATAAAATATTCTTAGAAATACGTTCATATTGTGACAGTAACAAATCTTGAACTGTAAATATGTCCTTAAAATAATTTTAACCTGTTCACTGCCAAGATTTCTTTTCACTTGTATACTCTGACCCGGGTGTACTCGGAGGTGACACTAAACAGGTTAAACCTCCTGAAAGCCATTTCATGTAAAGAAGGTTCTATTCTCTTTTTCTGAGTTAAATCAAATTATTTACTAAATGGACCAGATTTTCCATTAACCAACAAGCAGTGTAAACTCATTGGTCAGTTCTCTGCTGATTCTCTGTTGAGTGCAAAATCCAGGCATACGTGATTCTATAATTTAGCTAACTATTCTTGTGTTCAATTGTTTATCCTTTTAGATGTGAATGAATGCTTTACAGAGTGTTCTGGAACTAATTCTATCTGTACAGATACTGAAGGCTCTTTTAACTGTACATGTAGAACAGGATATGAAGGATCCAACTGTACAGGTGAGTAAACTCTGGAAGAAAAGGTATCTTTGGAAGAAAAAGGTATCTAACACAGTTATTTGGGGTTATTTAAGAATGACAAAAAGCACATGTTTCTTACATTACGTTTACACAGGTCCAAACAACAAATATGTTTTAATGTAATAGGAATATATATTTAGTTCTTTGACAGGGAGTAAAATTGAAGTACAATTATAACAGGCAGTTGCAAATCTACCAGTTGTATGGTGTAGGAAGGAACTGCAGATGCTGGTTTACATTGAATATAGACACAAAAAGCTGGAATAACTCAGTGGGTCAGGCAGCATCTCTGGAGAAAAGGAATAGGTGACGTTTTGGGCAGAGACCCTTCTGAGAAGCAGATCAAGACTTGCTGTCTCAAGTCTCTCACAGTCGTTTCAACAAACCCATTTTTCTTCATTGTCACCTCATACATTCTTTCTTTGATACACGTTTCCTCTCAATTTTGTATTTCTCAAATTGACACTTATCAGAAGCCATTAACACCAGTTGATCCAATTGCAAATCCACTCTGATTAATGTTTTGCCTTTCTGTTCATATACATGTCTCTTTTGCCCCAGAAAGAAAGGTTGTATTAAAGGATATGTATGACAAAAAAACAGATGAAAATTAATTGTGATATCAAAACTGTTAAATAATGCCTCTTTTTTTTCTTTTGCAAAATGTAATATCTTTGTCTTTATTTCAAATAAATGCAGATATTGATGAATGCGCAAGAGATCTGGACAATTGTGTTTTGAATTCCGAGTGCTTCAATACGGATGGTTCATATACATGTAAATGTAATAATGGATATGAGGGTTCAAACTGTGCCGACATTGATGAATGTAACATATTTATGGATGACTGTCATAGTAGGGCTGACTGTCAGAATATACCTGGTTCATTCAACTGCTCCTGCAGGTCTGGATTCAAAGGAAATGGGACATTCTGTGAAGGTATGGATGCCATAACTATATATTTGTCTTTGGGTATATATTTACAAAAGATTTTTGAAAAGAAGCTTATAATGTATAGTGTGGGAAAGAACTGCAGATACTGGTTTACACCAGACATAGACACAAAGAGCTGGAGTAACTCAATGGGTCAGGCAGCATCTCTGGAGAAAAGGAATAGGTGAAGTTTTGGGCCGAGACCCTTCTGAGAAGCAGATCAAGAAGATAGCTCATTATCACTTAATTGAGGACTATTTGTGATAATCCTCAATAAATGCTGGCCATGTAGTAATGTCCAAATGCCATAAATTAATAAAAAAGTTCAGTAGATTTAAGCATTCTATTCTGATTGCTGTTGGGTGGATAAGACTACAGTTGGCCTTCATGTGCAAAAGATTACCCAATTTAATCAGGATTAGCAAAGATTTTCATAATACAATTTATTTTGTCTACTATACCAGTCCACTGTTTTGAAATTCCCAAGTACCTCCAATTCTCCTCTGTCTATTTTCCACTTGACATCTCCTCCATTGTTTCAGAATCTCTCAGGTTTCCTCCACTCCCCGTTGCACATTTTTGAAATATTTGCGACCTAATCATTGTCGATAGCTTCTGGCTCTGTGTTGTTCATCTTGTCTTCAAAATATTCTCAGACTTGCCATTTCATGTCTCTCTCAGTCATTTCAACAAACTATTTTTCTTCATTGTCACCTCATACATTATTTCTCTGATACACATTTCCTCTCAATTTTGCATTTCTCAAATTGACACTTATCAGAAGCCATTAACACATGGTGATCCAGTTGCAAATCCACTCTGATTAATGTTTTGCAAAACCAGTACCCTGTCATCCAAAACCAGTACCCTGTTCCTGCTTTCCCTCAATATCCCTTGATTCCCTTAGCCCTAAGAGCTAAATCTAACTCTGATGATTCATTTTGGTCCTTTGGGATGACAATCTTGGAAATTAATTAATTTCTACAAGCTTACCTTTTATCTGGGATACAATTCACATGTGACAATCAAGCACTTAAGTTACGCACTGCATACGTGATTAAACGGTAAGACTCTTTCTGCACCTTCCCAACAATACAATTTAATGTATAGGAAGAAACTACAGATGCTGGTTTGTACAATTTAATGGCAGATTACATTCCTAGATTTATCTTATGATTTATCTTTAGTACACTAGTCATTCTAATGGTATAGTGGAAACCCAAATTATGCATGCGTTGTATTCTGAGAAATACGTTCATATTGTGACAGTAACAAATCTTGAACTGTAAATATGTCCTAAAAATAATTTTAACCTGTTCACTGCCAAGATTTCTTTTCACTTGTATACTCTGACCCGGGTATACTCGGAGGTGACACTGAACAGGTTAAACGTCCTGAAAGCCATTTCATGTAAAGAAGCTTCTATTCTCTTCTTCTGAGTTACATCAAATTATTTACTAAATGGACCAGATATTCCAATAACCAACAAGCAGTGTAAACTCATTGGTCAGTTCTCTGCTGATTCTCTGTTGAGTGCAAAATCCAGGAATACGTGATTCTATAATTTAGCTAACTATTCTTGTGTTCAATTGTTTATTCTTTTAGATGTGAATGAATGCTCTGCTGAGTGTTCTGGAATTAATTTTATCTGTGTAAATACTGTGGGCTATGAAGTGATGTTTCAGGTCGAGATCCTTCTCCAGACTGAGCAGTCTGAAGAAGGGTCTCAACCCAAAACGTCACCTATTCCTTTTATCCAGATATGCTGTCTGACCCTCTGAGTTACTCCAGCTTTTTGTGTTTATATTGTATTGTAGCTTACATTTACTTAAAATATTTAACTTCCTACAAAATATTTATATACTTAATATCTAACAATTAACTTCTAACTTAAAATATTAAGTCAAATAATATCTTTAGGTAAATCCTGCACTTCCCTGAAATCACTGTGTGTTTCAGTGTATTTTTTGGCCGTCTTCCACCAGCAAGCACCCTGCTCTTTGCACTTTGGCAAGCTTACACAACATGGGCTGTGATGCCTCACTGATAGAGATGCACTCACTGTGTGGTTTGGGTAGCCAGTAATCCTCAACCCTCGGCTCGAGAACTATCAAGGATGTCAGCCATTGTACAATGGGGCTATGAATAACTGTGAACATCTTTAACAATCACAAACAATCAGGGACATTCCAAAAATGTATAAAAAAGGATATGAAAATAAAAGTATTAAATTGTATCTTTATACTTCAAAAACAAAAAGAAGTTATCTATAACTAAGTTCATCTGCTTTACTCACAATGCTCCTTGCACTGAAATAAAGTCCATCAGTTTTACAATATTTCCTAACCTCTCCCTGCCTGTCCATCATTTGAGACTAACTGGTCTCAACAACACCATCCCATTAGTCATAGCCATTGAGTGATACAGTGTGGAAACAGGCCCTTCGGCCCACCTTGCCCACAGCAGCCAAAAATGCCCCAGCTACACTAGTCCCACTTGCCTGCACTTGGTCCATATCCATCCAAACCTGTCCTACCCATGTGCTATATAATTGTCTCTTAAACGATGGGATAGTCCCAGTCTCAACTACTTCCTCTGGCAGCTTGTTCCATATACCCTTTGTGTGAAAAAGTTACCCCTTGGATTCCTATTAAATCTTTTCCCCTTTCACCTTGAACCTATGTCCTCGGTCCTCGGTCCTCGATTCCCCAACTCTGGGCAAGAGACCCAAATCTACCCAATCTATTCCTCTCATGAATTTATACACCTCTATAAGACCCCCCCCCCCCCCTCATCCTACTGCACTCCATGGAATAGAGACCCAGTCTACTCAAACTCTCCCTATATCTCACACCTTCTAGTTCTGGCAACATCCTTCCATTTGCTGACTCTCTGTTCTTGTTCCCAACCCCTTCTAGTTTAAACCCTCCCTGGTAGCACAAGCTATTGTCCCTGCAGGGATTTGGTCCCTTGCCAGTTCAAGTGCAACCTATCCCTCTTGTATAGGGCACCTCACCATCAGAAGAGATCCCAGTGGTCCAAATATCTGAACACCAGGTCCTGTGCACCAAATCCTCAGCCACTCATTCACCTGCACTATCTTCCTATTCATACCTTCTCTAGCACTTGGCACTGTCTGCCTTCACCCTTCCTTGCTGGGCCTCAGGATCAGATCTGTTGCACCAGACCTTGCTTGTTGCTGCTGTTCCCCCAGAATGGTCATTCCCTCTTCTCCCACCCCCTGTCCCCCACCCCCCCCCCCCCCACCCTCCCCAAACAGTACCCAAAAGGGTAGACCTGCTATCAAGGGGAATGGTCAAAGGGGACTCAAAGATATACACAAAAATCAGAGTAACTCAGCGGGCCAGGGCAGCATCTCTGGCGAGAAGGAATGGGTACCGTTTTAGAAACATGAAACATAGAAAATAGGTGCAGTAATAGGCCATTCGGCCCTTCGAGCCTGCACCGCCATTCAATATGATCATGGCTGATCATCCAACTCAGATCCTGTACCTGCTTTCTCTCCGTACCCCCTGAACCCTTTAGCCACAAGGGCCACATCTAACTCCCTCTTAAATATAGCCAATGAACTGGCCTCAACTACATTCTGTGGCAGAGAATTCCAGAGATTCACCACTCTCTGTGTAAAAAATGTTTTTCTCATCTCAGTCCTAAAATATTTCCCCTTTATCCTTAAACTGTGACCCCTTGTTCTGGACTTCCCCAACATCGGGAACAATCTTCCTGCATCTAGCCTGTCCAACCCCTTAAGAATTTTGTAAGTTTCTATAAGATCCCCCCTCAATCTTCTAAATTCTAGCGAGTACAAGCCGAGTCTATCCAGTCTTTCTTCATATGAAAGTCCTGACATCCCAGGAATCAGTCTGGTGAAACTTCTCTGTACTCCCTCTATGGCAAGAATGTCCTTCCTCAGATTAGGAGACCCAAAACTTTACGCAATACTCCAGGTGTGGTCTCACCAAGACCCTGTACAACTGCAGTAGAACCTCCCTGCTCCTATACTCAAATTTGAGTCGAGACCTTTCTTCAGACTGGCCAAATGCGACTTCTGCACTCCCTTCCTATTCCCTTTCCTGGGTGGTCAGATTATCTTCTGACTGCACTTTAGGCGTGACCACTATAACTCTTATCTATGAAACTCTCATTGACTTGGGCAATCCTGGGGTCATCCAGCCGCAGCTCCAGTTTCCTCTTGGCCAGTCAGGAGCTGCTGCACAGGATGCACTTACCAGATGTGTAGTCCTCAGAATGAAACTGGAAGTCTCTCTGACTTCTCACGTCCAGAGGGAGTATATCAAACTCATAACTTTCTGCATCAGGTAGGATAAAACCTTCAGGTGCATGGAAACAAAACCAAACCTTTACAATCCTCTCTTGGAAATATATCACTGCTCCTCCATCACCACAACCAAACTCCTGGAGCTTCTGTTTCCATGGCAATGTTGAAATACTTTCACCAGAGGGACTATGGTAGGTACCTCCCCATCGACGTCCCAAGGTTAATTTGGGATGGAAAATAATGGCTGGCCTCCCTGTTCTGATCCAGAAATGAATGAATAGATCAAGAAAGGGGTAACAACCATTCCTTTTCAGTGGACACTGACTGTCATCTGGAGGTGACTCCCAAATATGGGGAAATATTTTCAAATTTGAGCAGTTTTTGATGGGTGACAAAGGAAAGTTTCCATGCTTCTTCCTTGCTGCATCCATCTACTTTGCTTCAAAACGTCAAATATATTTTCTTAACTGAGATATAAACTCTCCTAACTGTTGAAATTTGTTTGGATATCTTGGCATTTTAGTCATTACATAGTTGATTGCATTTTCAGAGATTACCTCCACTACCAATACAACAGCAAGTCCGTCGAAGGGAACATTGAATCAAACAAGTACCCCCACTGTTGCCTTAGCTCCATCAAGCACCTCGACAACTACTTCAAAACTCACCAATACCACTGCTGTTACCTTTGCACCACCAAGGACCACAACAACTACCTCATTACCCACCAATACCACTGCTGCAGCCTCAGCACCATCCAACATCACCACAACAACTTCAAAAACCACCAATACCACTGCTACTATGTCAGCACAAGCAAGGACCACCACAACTACTTCAGTACCCATCAATACCACTGTTAATACATCGGCACAAACCAGGACCACAACAACTACCTCAAAACTCACCAATACCACTGTTGTTACCTCTGCACCATCCAACATCACCACAGCTACTTCAAAAAACACCAATACCACTGCTGTTGCCTCAGCACCATCCAACACCACTGTAACGACATCAAAAACCACCAATACCACTATTAATACATTGGCACAAGCAAGCATCATTACAACTACTTCAGTACCCACCAATACCCCTGCTGCTGCCTCAGCACCATCCAACATCACCACAACTACTTCAAAAAACCACCAATACCACTGCTGCTGCCTCAGCACCATCCATCACCACTACAACTACTTCAAGAATCACCAATACCACTGCTACTGACTCAGCAACATCCAACACCACCACAACTGCCTCAGTACCCACCAATACCACTATTAATACATCGGCACAAGCAAGGACCACCACAACTACTTTAGTACCCACCAATACCACTGTTAATACATCGGCACAAACCAGGACCACAACAACTCCTCAAAACTCACCAATACCACTGTTGTTACCTCTGCACCATCCAACATCACCACAGCTACTTCAAAAACCACCAATACCACTGCTGTTGCCTCAGCACCATCCAACACCACTGTAACAACATCAAAAACCACCAATACCACTATTAATACATTGGCACAAGCCAAGCATCATTACAACTACTTCAGTAACCCACCAATACCCCTGCTGCTGCCTCAGCACCATCCAACATCACCACAACTACTTCAAAAACCACCACTACCACTGCTGCTGCCTCAGCACCATCCATCACACTACAACTACTTCAAGAATCACCAATACCACTGCTACTGACTCAGCAACATCCAACACCACCACAACTGCCTCAGTACCCACCAATACCACTATTAATACATCGGCACAAGCAAGGACCACCACAACTACTTCATTACCCACCAATACCACTATTAATACATCGGCACAAGCAAGGACCACCACAACTACTTCAGTACCCACCAATACCACTGCTGCTGCCTCGGCACCATCCAACACCACCATAACTACTTCAGTACCCATCAATCCCACTATTGTTGCCTTGACACCATCCATCATGACCACAACTACCTCAGAACCCACCAATACCACGGCTATTACCTCATTACCGACAAGCTCCACTACGACAACCACAACAGTCGTGCCAGCACCATCTGCTAATAGAGTAAGTGCATGAATTATTTATCATGATATGAAATTAAGATGATATTAAAACGTGATGTCCCCTTGGAATAAGTCAAATAATTTTGAAGCATATTTCAAGAACTTAGTTAAATTCTATGGAACAATGAAAATAATATTTTTATTTAATATAATATGTAATAAAATATTTAATATTTAATATGATATTAAAGAGAACTGTAATAATCTTCGAAGCCTGATGTGAAATGATGGTGCAAGCAAATTCATTAGTAGCTTTTAGAAGGAATAAATATATCGAAACATGTTTATTTTCTGTTGTACGCAAAGGAATGAGGCTAGAGACACAAGGAAATGTAGATGCTGGAATCTTGAGTGAAACACAAAGTGCTGGAGTAACTCAACAGGTCAGTCAGCATCTCTGGATGGAATGGGGATTCTTCTTCAGACTGATTGTAGTCTGGGTGAGAAACCCAGACAAGAGGTGTGAGCAAGACAAAGTCTGGCAAGTGATAGGCGGATGCAGGTGAGGGGGGTTTGATTAGCAAATGGGTGTTCAAAAGCTAGAGAAGAAAAGGAGACAAAAAGGGGCCTGATAAGGAGAGAAGAGGAGTGAAATATAAAGACAAAGGGTGGGATAATGGTGGATGGGAACGAGGGAGATGGGATAGTGAAAGAAATGATGGTAATGATGGTCAGGGATGAGAGGAGAGGAAAATGGGAGTTGTTACTTAAAATTGGTGAATTAAATGTTCATATCATTGGGTTGTAAGCGGAATATAAGGTGCTGTTCGTTCAGTTTACTTGTGGCCTCACTCTGACAATGGAGGAGACATAGGACAGATAGGACAGTATAGGAATGGGTGTTAAAATGGTTGGCAATTGGGAGGTTCAGCAGGCCTTGGCAGACTGAGTACACACATTTGGCAAAATGGTTGCGTGGTCTACGTTTGGTCTCGTCAATGTAAAGGAAACCATATCCGGAGCACCAAATGCAGTAGCTGAGGTGAGAAGGTAAGGGTGGAGGTGTTACATGTCCAGTGATTGTAGGGGACAGTACCGGGGAAAGGGGTGGGATTGAGTGGGAAGGGATAATTGAAGCAAGGATTTGAAGAGGGAGTGGTCTATGCAGAAGGGAGGGTGGGGATAGGAAGATTCTGCTTGGGATCACGTTGAATATGGGGCAAATGTCGGAAAAGGGTGTGTTGATAAAGAGGCTGGTGGGTTGAAAGTTGATGCCGAGGGGCATCTACCTTTGTTCCAGTTTGGGGGAAGGGGGATTGCAAGTATAATTGCTGGACAGTGAAGAGAGGGATCCATCAATAACAGCAGGGGGTGAAACCATAATTATGAAAAAAGGAGGATATATTGGATGTCCTGGAGTGAAAAGCCTCATCTTGGGAAAAGGATGTGGTGGAGGCGGGGCTGACATGCTTGCAAGAGGCAGGATGGGAGGAGGTGTTGTGAAGATAACTGTGGGAGTCGCTAGGCTTGTAGTTGACATCAGTGTGTCTATTGTGATGGAGACACAGATATTGAGAAAGGGGAGAGTGTCAGAGATAGTCCAGTAAATTTGAGGGCAAGGTGGAAGTTATGATAATACATATGCTCGATATTGAATTAACAGAGCAGTTCCTCTCTTCTTCTTATTGCAGATATATGTCAGACTTGCAATTTTATTACCACAAAATGATCACAGATGTAGCCAATTAGATGGGACTGAATGTGCCAGAAAATATGTTCTGCGTATATTCAGTATTCTAATTATAAATGGTTTATTTAAATATATATGTTTTGAAGCTGTTTGAAAAATAATAATTTATGTTCAAGGGGGAAATGATGCACCTTAGTATTGGAATAATAAAAATCAAGTATTTTGTTTCAAATTGTCCTGGATTTAGCTGCTAATACAACTCTGTTAGAAGAGGGTCACATAATTAGATAGTTTTATAATGGTGGTAGAGAGAGAATGGAGTTGAGCTATATATTAGTTTAGTTTAGTTTAGAGATACAGCGCGGAAACAGGCCTTCGACCCACCGGATCCGCGCCGACCAGCAGTCCCCACAGATTAACACTATCCAACACCCATCGGGACAATTTTTACATTCACACCAAGCCAATTAACCTACAAACTTGTACGTCTTTCTGGTCATCAGAACAATGTAAGAAGCAACCTGTCCTTCCCCCTACCTCTTCACATGCACAAACATTTCCCCTGACTAGTTTATATTATCATTAACAGATATATTAAACAATTTGGTCAGACTTTATGACTTCATTTTTCATTTTGTAATTAGACATTCAATAAATGTCAATTATAATAAACTATTTCAATGCTTTCTTTCAGCTCTTCCTGACAGAAGAGTCTATATTACATTGCCTGTAAGCAGCAGTAGTAGGAGTTCAAATATTTCAGGTCCGGTTCATGAAAAGGTATGCCAATTTTTATTTTCCTTCCTTGCTTGTTGAACTTTTTTATTTGTATCAGAGTATTTAATTATTCTATATAAATGTAAAATGGTTAAGAGTGATAATGTCTTCAAGATGTTTACAATAATTAACAGCGCACCAATGTGATGCAGATGTGTAACATAAGATTTTGTCTCAACAAGTTAATGTCAGATTATTCCAAATCAAGAACACTGAATAGCCTAACGTTGCTGGGTTTCACACAAAATCAAGATTAAAACATTCTTACATTAGTCCACGGGGGATTAGGCATCCTTTTCAAATTCGGAATCCGGTCAGCCTGCATGAATTATCCAACAACATTGAAAATGTAAACCAGATTTGGAAGCCACTGAACAGAACTGTAGCTAGTGTTTTCCATTGCCTCTCGGTCGGAAGCCATGTTGGAGCAGGCAGTGTTATGACCCTGTCCCACTTAGGAAACCTGACCGGAAACCTCTGGAGACCTTGTGCCCCACCCAAGGTTTCCGTGAGGTTCCCAGAGGTTTTGTCACTCTCCCTAATGGTCGAAAGTGGTTTCCGCGTAGTCGAGCTTCTTCTATGTCCCGGCGATTATTTCAAAAAAATTCAAAACCGGCCTTGACTAAAAATAGGTTGCCGTTTTAAAAATCGGTAATTTTTTAGTCGAAGCCGGTTGCGATGCTAGTTGAAGGTGATTTCCAGAGGTTTGCAGGTAGTGGAAGGTAAGAACCTTTTTTTCATCGCAGTTTTATTCCACCAGGGAGGTCTGCTTCTAGAGACCTTGATGGTCAGTTTAGTTTAGTTTAGAGATACAGTGTAGAAACTGGCCCTTCGGCCCACTGAGTCCGCACCGACCACCTACACACACAAGGAACAATTTACAATTATACCAAGCCAATAAACCTACAAACCTGCATGTCTTTGGAGTGTGGGAGGAAACCCACGCAGGTCACGGGGAGAACGCACAAACTCCGTACAGACAGCACCCGTAGTCGGGATTGAACCCAGGTCTCTGGCGCTACAAGTGCTGTAAAGCAGCAACTCTACCGCTGCGCCATTGTGGTGCCCTTCTGACACATTTGTGTAATTGTACAGAGTGCCTGGATTTGTGATTTCTGTGTTAACACATTGTATTAGACTAACACTGCACAGTGCCAATTTCTGCTTCATTACATCGAACAATGTTATCCTTGAAAATAAACAAAAAATACTTTGATTTTTATAGATCTATGAAAAGGCAAAAAAAAGTGAGACACTTTAAGAATTCTACGGAACCTCTAATATGGTTGGTATAGTTTAAGTCTTATTCTATACTGGAAACCCTTGTTTTAATGGACCCCTTTATAACGGATTTCAGATACAGTGGATGAAGCTGCCAATGCCACTTCCAGCTCTCACTGTCTCCCCAGTTGTTTAGGAGCCCCGGCCTCCGACCCCAGCCCCGACTCGCAAGGTGCCCAAGCGAGCCCTTCTTCACCCACTACACGGTCCGGTGACACGGCTGTTGTTGCGGCTCACATTGTAGCCCCTGGGGACAGCGCTTTCTTCAGGCCACCCCCACCAACAGAATGCTCTTGGTCACCTTGGGGCACCCTCTCACCTGTTGCTGCTTCTTGCTGTCGGTGAAGACTTTAGCCGCATGTACCAGGCACCCACCAATCTCTGTGTAAAAAACTCGCCCCACACATCTCATTTACTTACCTCCATATCACATCTGAAACATGGATCATTGAGCAGCCAGTCCTGTCCTGTCCCTCTTGTAACCAAGTCTCCATAATGGCCACATCATCATACTTTCAAGCACTGATTCAGGATCTAGATTGATCTACATGGATATTGGTCCTCCTTGTCCAAGTCACGGGGAGAACGTATAGACAGCACCTGTAGTCTGGATTCGAACCCGGGTCTCCAGTGGTGCAAGTGCTGTAAGGCAGCAACTCTACCGCTGTACCACATAGCTGCCCATGCCACTTAAATAGTTCATTTAGTTAATACTAATGTCTTAATTGAAGAACAGTTCGATGCATTTTAAAAGTAATATTTTTTCTCTGTTAATATTTTTTAAACTATTGAAATCCACCAGCAGTTTCTAAACATATTATCAAACATATAGAAACATTGGAAAATGAGAACTGGTGATAAAGCATTGAGTCATAAAGAATGAAAACTGGCCATTCAACCCAGCTAGTCCATGACGACCAAGATGCATGATCTACTCTAGCCCACCTGCCTGCATTTGTCCCATATCTCTCTAAATATTTTCTATTCATGTACCTGTACAAATCTCTCTTAAATGTTATGGAACCTGCCTCAACTACCTCCTCATACTCCATATTCCACATACCACCATCTGTATGGAAAAGTTGCCCCTCGGGTTCCAATTAAATCTTTCCCCTCTCACCTTAAAACAATGTCCACAGACCCTCAAATCCTAGCAGCATCTTTGTAACTCTTCTCCATGCTCTTTCCAGCTTTACAACGTCTTTCTTTTAGCGAGGTGACCAAAACTGAACACATATATTCCAAATGCAGCCACACCAACGTCTTGTACGACTGTAACATAGCATCCCAAATTCTATACTCAGTATGCTGATTGATGAAGGCCAATGTGCCAGAAATCTTCTTGACCACCCTATCTACCTGTGATTCCACTTTCAAGGAACAATGTACCTGTACACCAGATCATTCTGTTCAATAACACTCTCCAGAACCCTTCCATTCACTTGTGAAGGTCCTATCATGCTTTGACTTCTCAAAATGCAATACCTCCCACTTAGAAACAAAAAACTGGAGTAACTCAGCGGGACAGGCAGCATCTGTGGAGAGAAGGAATGGGTGACGTTTCAGGTCGAGTCCCTTCCTCAGACTGGGCTTCTGAGACATGACCTCCACATACAAAACCATGCTGACTTAATCCCTTAATCAATACCTATTTATCCAAATGCATATATATCTTATCCCTCAGAATACTCTCCAGTAACTTGCCTACCACAGATGTTATGCACACTGGTCTACATTTCCCTTTGGCTTTTCTTTGGAGCCCATCTTAAATAGAGGCACAAGATTAGTCACCCACCAGTATTCCGGCACCTCACCCACATCTAATGATGGTTCGTATATCACAGCCATGGCCCCTGCAATTTTGTTCTGTAGCTTCCCGCATTGTCCTCAGATATAGCTGACCAGGCACAGGAGATTTGTCTACATAATCCTCGGGACGTTCAGCGCCTCCTTGACTGTAATACTGACTGTCCTCAAGATGCTTCCATTAATTTTCCCAATGTCCCCAGCCTATCTTTTTCCACAGTAAAAACATGAGAAATATTCATTACGGACTTTGCCCATCTCATGCGGCGCCACACAGAGATGAATGCTTTGGTTTCTATGGGGCCCTATTCCTCTCTCTCGTCACCCTCTTTCCCTTAATTTATAATCTCTTTGGATTACCCTTAATATTATCTGCCAGAACTATCTCCTACTCTCTTTTTGCCCTCCTGATTTTCTTCTTAAGTATCTCCTTAGTTCTTGAAACTCCTCCACTTGATCCCAGCTGTCGATACCTCTCCCATGCCTCCTTCTTTTACCTGACTAGAGCCTCAATTTCTTAAAAGCAGTCAGTGGGTATCAGGGTGGTTGGTGCTGGATCAAGGTCTCAGATTGTACCACCTCAGATTGCTCTCCACAGACTGTTCCACTTCAAGAGCATTGACACATGTATGGCCCCATAAGATTAATGCAGCAAATGCAAGGGTCAAGAGCCATTATTGTCTTAAGTTCTCCCTCCTTCCCCAATCCCCAGCTCTTATAAGGTCGTGAAATCATAAATGATAAGAGCAGAATTAGGCCATTCAGCCCATCAAGTCTACGCCACCATTCAATCATGGCTGATCTATCTCTCCGTCCTAACCCCATTCTCCTGCCTTTTCCCCATAACCCCTGACACCCATACTAATCAAGAATATATCTATCTCTGCCTTAAAAATATCCATTGTACAAAAATTAAAAATTTCTGGACTGATATTTTTGAAATAATTTCTGAAGTTGTTAATACTAAATTAGATCCAGACTCAAAATTAATAATACTTGGGATATCAGAACAAAGTTTAACACTCACAACAAGCCAAAGAAACTTCCTCAACTACAGTATAATAACTGGGAAAAAAATTAATAGTACAATTTTGGAAAGCCCTATTACCCCCACAATTAAAATGTGGATTGTGGAAATGTCGGAGACCCTACATCTAGAAAGAATTAGACTTGTCTTAATGGACAAACAAGAACTTTTTGTTAAAATATGGGCTCCATTCATTAACTATTTGAAGGGATAGATTGGCCCAGCACGAAAACCCAACTGAAGCTTGAACTCAGGATTAGATGAAAAATTATTCTTCATAACCTACGAACTTATCTCCAATGACGTATTATAAGTAATTCATTCCACCTTATTGTTTCTTTGATATTTGTAATTCTTTTTTCTCTCTTTCTCTCTTTTTCTATCTATATTATAAAAACACTAGAAGCAGAATTAATCGACAATTGAAAATTTTAATAATGTATGATTGATGTATATGAAAAGTTTTTTTTACTATGTAATATGTAACTATACTTTATAATATGTTTGCTTCTAATAAAAATTATATATTTTTTAAATAAATAAAAATATCCATTGACTCTGCTTCCACAGCCTTCTGTGGTAAAGAGTTCCACAGATTCATCACCCACTGACTAAAGAAATTCTTCCTCATCTCATTCCTAAAGGAACGTCCTTTAATTCTGAGGCTATGACTCCTAGACTTTCCCACTAGTGGAAACATCATCTCCCATCCACTCTATCCAAGCCTTTCACTATTCGGTAACTTTCAATGAGGTCACCCCTCATCCTTCTAAACTTCAGCGAGTACAGGCCCAATGGCGTCAATGTTCATCATATGTTAACCCACTCATTCCATGGCCTTCCAATCAATCCTGGTCAAAAGCTGATGTCATTCTCTAACCCCTGCATTCCCTCTCTCTCCATCCCTTTCCCACCCAGGTCACACCAGGTTCCCGTTCTCAAATAGCAAACAGCTAACCATTGGCCCGTTTCCTTTATCATCGTTACTTTTTTGCATACATTTCATTCATTTGTTCTATATCTCTCTACATCACTGACTGCATTTCTTGTTTCCCTTTCCCTTGACTAGTCTGGAGAAGAGTCTCGACCCGAAACATCACCCATTCCTACTCTCCAAAGATATGCCTGTCCCGCTGAGTTACTCCAGCTTTTTGTGTCTATCATGCTTTTGAGACTCCTTTTGCCCAGGGAATTGGATAATAATCAATAACAATAATGTGTTGTGTCTGCTTTAAATGAACCAGTTATTCCCACAACAACTTGAACGGCAGTCAGAAAGCTTAAAATCCATACGACAACTTTTAGAAATGCTTTCAAGTTGCTCAAGTTTGAGTGTTTTCTTTTTTAAACAGTTCATTCATATAGGCATTGTCATTTTAATCTGAACATAGAGTCATAGAGTGATACGGTGTGGAAGCAGGCCCTTCAGCCCAACTTGCCCTCATCGGCCAACATATCCCAACTATACTAGTCCCACCTGCCTGTGTTTGGCCCATATACCTCCAAACCTGTCCTACCCATGTAAGACGTTCAGATTTTTAGTTTTTTATTGTACTGTTGATAAGTAAATACAAGTTATAAATTCATATAGTAAATATGATGACTAATCTATTCATCTGCCATCCACAAACAGGATACGGGACGGAAATCTGGTTACTTCTGCAGAGCTTCAATTTGAATACAATGCAAAGCTGAGTGTAATTAATTATCTAAATAATGAATTACATCCTGCAATTCTGAATGCTTTCAACAATGCCAAACGTGTCCAGCGTGCCGTGATAACTGTTGTCCTTGGAACTTTGAATAGCACTGATATTCAAGATATAACCATATGTAAGTACAAGATTTCAATGTTTATTGAGTGATATGGTACTATGGTGACACAGTCATATAATAATCTGGGGAGCAGAGTTTAAATCTCACCACATCAGAGGTGAAACTTAAATCTGGGGAAAAGAACAATCGGTCATGGTAATGATGAAGCATGAAATTTACCAAATTGCTGTAAAAATCGATCTGGTCCATGAATGTCCTTCGGGGAAGATGCCTGTCCTGTCATTCTTACCTGTCCGGTTACCAGAATGCTGCCTGAATTAGCGGGTATCACCTATAGGGAGAGGCTGATCAAACTTGGATTGTTTTCTCTGAAACATTGGATGTTGAGAGGAGACCTGATAGAATATATCAAATTATGTGCGACATGGTTAGTGTAGACAGTCAGAACCTCTCCCCCCTCCCCCCCCCCCCCACCCACCCACTCCCCGAGTAGAGACAGATGTTAACACTAGAAAGCAAAGTTTTAAAGATAAAAGAGGAAAAATCTAAAGGAAATGTGTGGGCCAGTTTTTTTACAGAGGGTGATGAGTGCCTGGAAAGTGTTGCCTGGGATACTGGTTGAGGAAGATACGATTGTGGCATTGAAGACGTTTTTAGATAGGCACATGTATATGGAATTAACAGAGGGAAAGGGATCATGTGCAGGCAGATGAGATTGGTTGAACTTGGCATCGTTCACTTCGGAGATTATGGGCCGAAGGGGGTCTGTCCCTGTGCTGTACATTTCTATGTATTTCTACGATCAATCTCAACTTCCTCACTGCAGCTTGATTAATTTTACGTGATATCAAGAAATAGTTCTGAGTACTGAAAGCAGGAAAAGTTTTGCGAGCAGATAGCATCCCCATTTTGTACTGAAGGCCATAACTAGCTGGGCCTCTACATAAGGTGATTAATACAATCAATCAACTCAATAGTGTAGAAATTGCCCAGGTACATCCTATTCACAAAATTCAGGACAAATTCAGTTTGGTAAATTACTGTCCAGTCAAGGAGATCAAAGGTGTCATCAACAACGCTGTCAAGCGGCCATTTGTCCAGTTTGGATTTTGTCAGGACTAGGTGCCTGCAAATCTCATCACAACCTTGGTTCAAACATTTGACAAAAGAGCTTAAATCCAGATCGTCCTGTATTATTAAGCTAACTGACATCACAGGTAAAATATTAAAGTGATTGCAGTCATATTCTAGGACTGGGTATTGAGTAATGAGGAAGGGTTAGTTAGCAGTCTTGTTGTGCGTGCCCCCTTGGGCAGGAGTGACCATAATATGGTTGAGTTCTTCATTAGGATGGAGAGTGACATTGTTAATTCAGAAACAACGGTTCTGAACTTAAAGAAAGGTAACTTTGAGGGTATGAGACGTGAATTGGCCAAGATTGACTGGCAATTAGTTCTAAAAGGGTTGACGGTGGATATGCAATGGAAGGCATTTAAAGACTGCATGATGAACTACAAAAATTGTTCATCCCAGTTTGGCAAAATAATAAATCAGGGAAGGTAGTGCATCCGTGGATAACAAGGGAAATCAGGGATAGTATCAAAGCAAAAGATGATGCGTACAAATTAGTCAGAAAAAGCAGCATACCAGAGGACTGGGAGAAATTCAGAGACAAGCAGAGGAGGACAAAGGGCTTAATTAGGAAAGGGAAAATAGATTATGAAAGAAAACTGGCAGGGAACATAAAAACTGACTGCAAAAGTTTTTATAGATATGTGAAGAGAAAGAGATTAGTTAAAACAAATGTAGGTCCCTTGCAGTGAGAAACAGGTGAATTGATCATGGGGAACAAGGATATGGCAGACCAATTGAATAACTACTTTGGTTCCGTCTTCACTAAGGAAGACATAAATAATCTGCCGGAAATAGCAGGGGGCTGTGGTCAAAGGAGATGGAGGAACTGAGTGAAATCCAGGTTAGTCGGGAAGTGGTGTTGGGTAAATTGAATGGATTAAAGGCCGATAAATCACCAGGGCCAGATAGGCTGCATCCCAGAGTACTTAAGGAAGTAGCTCCAGAAATAGTGGATGCATTAGTGATAATTTTTCAAAACTCTTTAGATTCTGGAGTAGTTCCTGAGGATTGGAGGGTAGCAAACGTAACCCCACTTTTCAAGAAGGGAGGGAGAGAGAAAACGGGGAATTACAGACCAGTTAGTCTAACATCAGTAGTGGGGAAACTGCTAGAGTCACTTATTAAAGATGGGATAGCAGCACATTTGGGAAGTGGTGAAATCATTGGACAAAGTCAGCATGGATTTACGAAAGGTAAATCATGTCTGACGAATCTTATAGAATTTTTCGAGGATGTAACTAGTAGAGTGGATAGGGGAGAACCAGTGGATGTGTTGTATCTGGACTTTCAGAAGGCTTTCGACAAGGTACCACATAAGAGATTAGTATACAAACTTAAAGCACATGGTATTGGGGGTTCAGTATTGATGTGGATAGAGAACTGGCTGGCAAACAGGAAGCAAAGAGTAGGAGTAAACGGGTCCTTTTCACAATGGCAGGCAGTGACTAATGGGGAACCGCAAGGCTCCGTGCTGGGACCCCAGCTATTTACAATTTATATTCATGATCTGGATGAGGGAATTGAAGGCAACATCTCCAAGTTTGCGGATGACACTAAGCTGGGGGGCAGTGTTAGCTGTGAGGAGGATGCTAGGAGACTGCAAGGTGACTTGGATAGGCTGGGTGAGTGGGCAAATGTTTGGCAGATGCAGTATAATGTGGTTAATGTGAGGTTATCCACTTTGGTGGCAAAAACAGGAAAGCAGACTATTATCTAAATGGTGGCCGATTAGGAAAAGGGGAGATGCAGCGAGACCTGGGTGTCATGGTACACCAGTCATTGAAAGTAGGCATGCAGGTGCAGCAGGCAGTGAAGAAAGTGAATGGTATGTTAGCTTTCATAGCAAAAGGATTTGACTATAGGAGCAGGGAGGTTCTACTGCAGTTGTACAGGGTCTTGGTGAGACCACACCTGGAGTATTGAGTGCAGAGAAGGTTCATCAGACTGATTCCTGGGATGTCAGGACTTTCAATATGAAGAAAGACTGGATAGACTCGGCTTCTACTCGCTAGAATTTAGGAGATTGAGAGGGATCTTATAGAAACTTACAAAATTCTTATGGGGTTGGACAGGCTAGATGCAGGAAGATTGTTCCCGATGTTGGGGAAGTCCAGGACAAGGGGTCACAGCTTAAGGATAAGGGGGAAATCCTTTAAGACCGAGATGAGGAAAAACTTTTTCACACAGAGAGTGGTGAATCTCTGGAACTCTCTGCCACAGAGGGTAGTTGAGGCCAGTTCATTGGCTATATTTAAGAGGGAGTTAGATGTGGCCCTTGTGGCTAAGGGGATCAGGGGGTATGGAGGGAAGGCAGGTACGGGATACAGAGTTGGATGATCAGCCCATGATCATATTGAATGGCGGTGTAGGCTCGAAGGGCCGAATGGCCTACTCCTGCACCTATTTTCTATGTATCTATGTATCTATGTATGTAGAACTGATCAAAGTCAAAGTCAAATTATTCGTCACATGCAACCGAAGGTGCAGTGAAATGAATTTGCCAGCAGCGATACACTTAAAAAAGAACACACAATACACTATAGAATTTAACACAAACACAAACTGTGGTGGAAGGCAAAAAAAGTTCAGTCTGTCCTCCTCCCTTGTTCATCCGTGGTCAGGGCCATGAACTCTCCGTAGTCACCGCTACAGACGGCCCGATGTACAGGCCCTCTCGTCGGGATGATCTAAACTCTGATGTCAGGACGGTTGAACTGGCACTTTCCTACCGGAGACCGCGGCTTCAGGATGCTATAGGCTGCAGGCCGGTGGTCGGACCTCTTCTCCGGCGATCCCCGGCAAGGGATCCCAGACTCCGGATGGCAAGTCCACGCCACGCCCGTGACTAGAAGCTCCGCAGACCACATCCCCATGATGCCAAAGTCACCAGGCCAGCGATCGGAGCACTCCTTTCTGGTGACCCAATACTTTAAACCGGAGATGGACACAAATTGCTGGAGGGACAGGAAACATCTCTGGAGAGAAGGAATGAGTGACGTTTTGGGTCGAGACCCTTCTTCAGACTGCTTCCAGACTGCAGTCTGAAGAGAGCCTCGACCTGAGACGTCACCCATTCCTTCTCTCCAGAGATGCTGCCGTGTTAATCCAGCATTTTGTGTCTAACTTGGGCATTGATAGTACTTTCACCAGATATTCTACAGAGGTTCAAGTAGGTATCTCACCGCCACCTTCTTAAGCAAGGGTAGGGATGGGAAATTTTTTGTCACCCATGTCAACAATGTTCAGGTCTGGGTAAAATGGATAAAAATGATTTTTGTCTGATTTATTAACGTGGGTCCCCCCTGGCAAATATTAAATAGGTCATTGTCAAACAAAAAACCCAGTAATTACGTAATCTTGTAAAAATAAATCTAAATTAGATTCAAATGGTTAGCATTGCTTTATACTTCAGCAAATGTGTGCATTAAGTTAGTTTTAAGTAAACAACGAACATGCCAGAGAACAACTCAGAATCATAATAGAGATTCTCAAGGTGAAATTTTACAGATTTCCCTTTGATTTTAGCTGTAAAAAGTTTGGAAATACCCAAACTTCCACAATTACTTTTCAAAGCATTTATTATAAATGTTTC
>CM075984.1:8135051-8171409 GCA_038087875.1 Malacoraja senta | reverse complement strand
TGGGGACCAGGCCTCCCATTGGTTCTATGGTTGAGTGGTTGAATATTGCATTGGGGGAATGGGATGTGTTTGGGGGACCAGGCCTCCTGTGTTATAGGGACCCAATGGGTCCCAGTTGATCTATATTACTAAAACTCTCATTCCCCATCTCTCCCTCTCTCCCTCTCGCCTCTCTCTCTCTCTCTCTCTCTCTCTCTCTCTCTCTCTCCCTCCCTCCGTACATCCATGTCTCTCTGTCTCTCTGCCTGTCTATCTATCTCCATGTGATCCATGACACAAAAAGCTGGAGTAACTCAACGGGACAGGCAGCATTTCTGGAGAGAAGGAATGGGTGACATTTCAGCTCTGAAGAAGAGTTTCGACCCGAAATGTCACCATTCCTTCTCTCCAGAGATGCTGCCTGTCCCGCTGAGTTGCTCCAGCATTTTGTGTCTATCTTAACTGTCTGAAGTTCCTTAGCCTTCATGTTTTTCTCCACAGTAAAAACAGGAGAAATACTCACGAAGGATCATTGAGGACCTTGCCCATCTCCTGCAGCTCTACACGTAGATGACCACTTTGATTTCTGAGGGGCTCTATTTTCTTTCCAGTTACTCTCTTTCTCTAGTGTATTTCTTAAAATCTCTTTAAATTTTCAATTAACAAATTTGGATTCTCTTCAGACTATTGGCCCAGTTTATCTTGGGAAACCTCCTTTACACTCCACCATACCACCAATTCTAGTGTGATCCGCAAACTCATTAACCATGCCACATAAATAAAC
The DNA here is from genome assembly GCA_038087875.1 of Malacoraja senta. NCBI lineage: Eukaryota > Metazoa > Chordata > Chondrichthyes > Rajiformes > Rajidae > Malacoraja > Malacoraja senta. The sequence continues at coordinate 8,170,646 of CM075984.1, read as the reverse complement.
ATGCAAATTGTTAATAGAAATATCAAACAGAAGTGGACCTAGCACCAATCCCTGTCGCACACAACTTGTTACAAATATCCAGTCTGAAAACATGCCCAAATCACTACCCTATCTGCAAGCCAATTTTGTATCAAATTGGAAAGCTTAGCCTGTATCCCAAGTAAACTAACCTTTGAGACCAGACTGCCATGTGGTAGCTTGACAAATGCCTTGCCAAAGTCTATGTAAACTTTGAGATATCACCTTAAAAGCTTATCATCATCATCACCTGCACACAATGAATTCAATTACAGTTTGCACATTTGGGATTTGTTGAACATGCACAGGTAAGTGGCAGTCAGAAATAATATGCCTGAAAATTCTTCATGGCCCTAACAAGGTATTAGTTGCAGAAAAATTGTGGTTTGGGAGGCCGAGGATGAGCAAGATTTCTAGACTTAGTTGTTCCAACAGTGCGGGAAATCAGCCACAATTGAGTTGCAATTCATAATTGAAAGAAATATCAAATGCAGGGACTGGACCAAATTCCAATAGGATGGTACTGGTGGTGGGGGGACGGGGTCAAAAGCCAGGTGTCATAGCTATAGTATTTTAGTGTCATATGCAAACTTACTAATAATGCTTTGTACATTCTCATCCAAATCATTAATATAAAGCACAAACATCAATGGGCCCATCACTGATCTTTGAGGCACACCACTAGTCACTAGTTTTAGTTGTAGAGATACAGCATGGAAAGAGGAAACCGAAGATCTTGGAGAAATCTCACGCAGGTCATGGGAGAACGTACAAACTCCATACAGACAGCACCAGCAGTCGAGATCTTACCCGCATCTCCTGTGCTGTTTTTTTTTTTTTTTTTTTTTTTTTTGTGTGTTTGTGTGTGTGTTTGTGTGTTTGTGTGTTTGTGTGTTTGTGTGCTTGTGTGCGTGTGCGCGTGCTCTCTCTCTCTTGCTCTCTGTCTCTCTGTCTCTCTGTCTCTCTATCTCCATGTGATCCAGGAACTATGCCAAAATGGTACACAATAGCACTAACATTTTGAACCACCTTACTCGCTATTGTCCTGTGGTGGTTTGTGTCAAGTTTTGTTCAGATTGATGTTATATTTCACATGTCATTAACATTTTTAGATTTACAAAACCCGAATTTGAGAACAAATTCTTCCCTGCGCTTACAGCTATGATGTCACAATGGGATTTGTGGCCCTGCGTGCAACATTGTTGCTAGCCAAGTACAATGAGTCCTGCTAGCCCTGGTAAGTGCAAATGCATTTTGTTTAAAGTCACAGTACACTGAGTTTTGCTAGCTAGAAGGTGCAATTGCATTTTTTTTAGTTTAAAAATGAGGGACGGTAAATAAGGTGAAATGAGCAGTCCCTGCGCAGTTGGGGGCTATGGGTGAGTGGTGGAATATTGCGTTGGGGGAACGGGTTGCGTTGTAGAAATGGGTGAGTGTTGAAATATTGCCTTGGGGAACGGGTTGCGTTGGGGGACCAGGCCTCCCGTGGGGACTATGGGTGAGTGATGGAATATTGCATTGGATGGAATATTGCATTGGGGGAATGGGTTACATTGGGGGACCAGGCCTCCCATGTGACAGGGACCTAACTGGTCCCACTTGGTCTAGTTTATTACTAAAACTCTCATCTTGTCTTTGAGTGGGTGTATTTTTGTTTGCCAGCAGCTTTTCGTTATCTGAGCTACACCAAAACGGTACACGATAGCTCTACAATTTTTACAAGTTATTGACATTTAAAATGTTGCGTTGTGGCAGTTTGCAGCAATGACGTCACAATGGGATACCATTTATATAAGCTGCCCGTCAACAGTGCTCCATCCGACAATGACATCACAATGGGATCTAATTTACATGTGCTGCCAATCAACAGTGTTCCACCCAGTGCAATGAGAGATTTGTTACATTGTTTCAAGGAGAGGGAGGGAGTGGGGAGGGGAGGACAAGAAATGTTATTTAAACATTGGGTTTAGTGGTGGAGTGCGATAGGGGAGAGGTGAAGGAGGGAGTGACTGAGGGTAGGGAAAATGAGAGGGAGGGAGAGGTGAGGGGGGGAGTGGAGGAGGGGAGAGAAGAGGGAAGATGAAGAGGAGGGGAGGGAGTATATGAGTGCGCCTGTGCAGTTGGGGGCTGTGGGTGAATGGCAGAATATTGTGTTGGGGGAATGGGTTGTGTTGGGTGAACGGATGAGTGGTGGAATATTGTGTTGGGGAACAGGGCCCAACGGGTCAGGGGGGTAGGGAAGGGAGAGCGGTTAAGGAGGGTGGGGGGAGTGACTGAGGGTAGGGAGTGACTGAGGGTAGGGGAAAGGGAGGGAGAGGTGTGGAGGGAGTGGAGGAGGAAATGGGAGAGAAAAGGGAGGGTGAAGAGGAGGGGAGGGAGTGTTGGGAGATCAGGGGAAATGAGCCATGCCTGCGCAGTTGGGTGCTATGGGTGAGTGGTGGAATATTGAGTTGGGCAAACGGGTTACGTTGGGGGAACGGGTGAGTGGTGGAAATGGGTTGCGTTGGGGGAATGGATGAGTGGTGGAATATTGCTTTGGGGGAATGGTGCCGAACGTGTCCCACTTGGTCTAGTATGCTGAAACATTGAGAAATGCAGCACCTGGCTCAGTTACTAGAATTATTTCTGGAAACCTTTTGGGGCATTATGCAATGATCTTTTTCATTATACAATAGAGAACAGCTTTTGAAAATATTTGTACAAGTTATTAATGAGATTAGCTTATAACACGACAAAATGCATGCACTTCAAATTTATTTCCTTTCACTCTCAAACAACTACTCAATATAAAAAAATATATGTCTTTATACTTGCACGAAGGTCCAGTCAGCAGATGATGGCACTCTGCTTGATTCAAACAGTAATTCATGTCACAGGGTGATCGGCAAACGACTCCAATTTGCTCATCCCACTCAACCACATAACCAGCATATATAGAGTCGTTGCAGTTAAAGTAACCCAATAACTGTTCGTTCGATACTGTAATAAAAAAGAAAATGTTCTGTATTTTAAGGCTGTGTATCAATTCAGAATCGGGAAATAATGGATTTATTATCAATAATATTTCGGAAAGGGAAACATTTATAATAAATGCTTTGAAAAGTAATTATGGAAGTTTGGGTATTTCCAAACTTTTTACAGCTAAAATCAAAGGAAAATCTGTAAAAATGTCACCTTTAGAATCTCTATTATGATTCTGAGGTTCTCTGGCATGTTCGTTGTTTACTTAAAACTAACTTAATGCACACATTTGCTGAAGTATAAAGCAATGCTAACCATTTGAATCTAATTTAGATTTATTTTTACAAGATTACGTAATTACTGTTTTTTTTGTTTGACAATGACCTATTTGATATTTGCCAGGGGGGACCCACGTTAATAAATCAGACAAAAATCATTTTTATCCATTTTACCCAGACCTGAACATTGTTGACATGGGTGACATAAATTCCCCATCCCTACCCTTGCTTAAGAAGGTGGCGGTGAGATACCTACTTGAACCTCTGTAGAATATCTGGTGAAAGTACTATCAATGCCCAAGTTAGACACAAAATGCTGGATTAACTCAGCAGCATCTCTGGAGAGAAGGAATGGGTGACGTCTCAGGTCGAGGCCTTTCTTCAGACTGGAGTCTGGAAGCAGTCTGAAGAAGGGTCTCGACCCAAAACGTCACTCATTCCTTCTCTCCAGAGATGCTTCCTGTCCCTCCAGCAATTTGTGTCCAGTGTTTAAAGTATTGGGTCAGCAGTTCCAGGATTTAGACCCTGCGATGATGATGAACCAATTACATATTTCCAAAGCACGATATTATGACACTTGCAGGGAAACTTGAGATGGTATTCCCATGCACCTGTTCCCTATTTTCCTCTAATGTAGTAGGAGGTCACATTTTTGTTAAGCGCTGTCACAATTGCCCCAGAGTAATTGCAGTATATTTTGTAGATGGCACACACTGCAATCACTGTGTGTCAAAATGAATGGGGTGGTACCCATCAAAGGGGCTGCTTCCTCTCAGATGCTTCTTGAGAATTCTTGGAGCTGCATTCATCTGGCCCTTTGTTGCGAATCCCATTATATTCCTGACTTTCATCCTTGGGCAGTCAGTGGTGAGTCACTCACTGCAGAATAAACATTCTATGATGGCATTGATGTGGATGCTCCATTTTCATGTCTGGTTAGTGGGAACCCCCCAGGATGTTTATTATAGGCTACTTGATAAGGGAACCTAATTATTAAATTAAATCCTTTATTAAAGGCCTTTACCTGGCACTTTTGTGAAAATGGTCCGAGATAGGAAATTACCCTGAGGATCTTGAGCAGTGATAACCTAGGGCTGACATGATTGTTCTTTGACATTTACAATCATAATTCTTTACATCAGAACTCAGTTGGGGGCATTGTGAGTTGGCTGCCCTGCCAGCAGCGAGTTCGTTGTTTCAACTTTTTTTTCCGTTTGTCTAAGTGTTTGTTTTGGGTGTTTCTCGGTGTGTCTTGTGTGGGGGTGGTGGGGGGGAAACTTCTTCAGTTACCCTTGACGGAGAGGCGACTTTTTCCATGTCGCTTCTCCACCTCCCCTCTCGCGGCCTAACAGCTTGGATTGGAGCGGCCCAGAGCTGCAGCAGCCGGTGTAGCGTGGAGTTTTCCATCGTGGAGCGGGCGAACCATTGCTGGGGGTCACCAGAAATGAGTGCTCCGATCGCTGGCCTGGTGACTTTGGCATCATGGGGATGTGGTCTGCGGAGCTTCTAGTCACGGGCGTGGCGTGGACTTGCCATCCGGAGTCTGGGATCCCTTGCCGGGGATCGCCGGAGAAGAGGTCCGACCACCGGCCTGCAGCCTATAGCATCCTGAAGCCGCGGTCTCCGGTAGGAAATTGCCAGTTCAACCGTCCTGAAATCAGAGTTTAGATCATCCCGACGAGAGGGCCTGTACATCGGGCCGTCTGTAGCGGTGACTACGGAGGGTTCATGGCCCTGACCACGGATGAACAAGGGAGGAGGACAGACTGAACTTGTTTTGCCTTCCACCACAGTTTGTGTTTGTGTTAAATTCTATAGTGTATTGTGTGTTCTTTTTTAAGTGTATCGCTGCTGGCAAATTCATTTCACTGCACCTTCCGTTGCATGTGACGAATAAATCTGACTTTGACTTTGATCAGTTATGACTGCAATCACTTTAATATTTTACCTGTGATGTCAGTTAGCTTAATAATACAGGACGATCTGGATTTAAGCTCTTTTGTCAATGTTTGAACCAAGGTTGTGATGAGATTTGCAGGCACCTAGTCCTGACAAAATCCAAACTGGACAAATGGCCGCTTGACAGCGTTGTTGATGACACCTTTGATCTCGTTGACTGGACTGTAATTTACCAAAATGAATTTGTCCTGAATTTTGTGAATAGGATGTACCTGGGCAATTTCTACACTATTGAGTTGATTGATTGTATTAATCACCTTATGTAGAGGCCCAGCTAGTTATGGCCTTCAGTACAAAATAGGGATGCTATCTGCTCGCAAAACCTTTCCTGCTTTCAGTACTCAGAACTATTTCTTGATATCACGTAAAATTAATCAAGCTGCAGTGAGGAAGTTGAGATTGATCGTAGAAATACATAGAAATGTACAGCACAGGGACAGACCCCCTTCGGCCCATAATCTCCGAAGTGAACGATGCCAAGTTCAACCAATCTCATCTGCCTGCACATGATCCCTTTCCCTCTGTTAATTCCATATACATGTGCCTATCTAAAAACGTCTTCAATGCCACAATCGTATCTTCCTCAACCAGTATCCCAGGCAACACTTTCCAGGCACTCATTACCCTCTGTAAAAATACTGGCCCACACATTTCCTTTAGATTTTTCCTCTTTTATCTTAAAACTTTGCTTTCTAGTGTTAATATCTATCTCTACTCGGGGAGTGGGCGGGTGGGGGAGGGGGGAGAGGTTCTGACTGTCTACACTAACCATGTCGCACATAATTTGATATATTCTATCAGGTCTCCTCTCAACATCCAATGTTTCAGAGAAAACAATCCAAGTTTGATCAGCCTCTCCCTATAGGTGATACCCGCTAATTCAGGCAGCATTCTGGTAACTGGACAGGTAAGAATGACAGGACAGGCATCTTCCCCAAAGGACATTCATGGACCAGATCGATTTTTACAGCAATTTGGTAAATTTCATGCTTCATCATTACCAAGACCGATTGTTCTTTTCCCAGATTTAAGTTTCACCTCTGATGTGGTGAGATTTAAACTCTGCTCCCCAGATTATTATATGACTGTGTCACCATAGTACCATATCACTCAATAAACATTGAAATCTTGTACTTACATATGGTTATATCTTGAATATCAGTGCTATTCAAAGTTCCAAGGACAACAGTTATCACGGCACGCTGGACACGTTTGGCATTGTTGAAAGCATTCAGAATTGCAGGATGTAATTCATTATTTAGATAATTAATTACACTCAGCTTTGCATTGTATTCAAATTGAAGCTCTGCAGAAGTAACCAGATTTCCGTCCCGTATCCTGTTTGTGGATGGCAGATGAATAGATTAGTCATCATATTTACTATATGAATTTATAATAATAATAATAATAATGGATTTTATTTATGGGCGCCTTATACCGAGGTCTCAAGGACACCATACAGAGATTTATAGAAAACATATAATCAGAATTTAAAAAAATAGGTTATAAAGACCAATACATAAATCAGGGACAGAATTCCTTCCAAAAACACAAAAAAAATTAAAAAATAAAAATAAAAAAAAAATAAAATAAAATAAAATAAAAAAAAAAAAAAATAAAAATAAAAAAAAAAATAACTTGTATTTACTTATCAACAGTACAATAAAAAACTAAAAATCTGAACGTCTTACATGGGTAGGACAGGTTTGAAGGTATATTGGCCAAACACAGGCAGGTGGGACTAGTATAGTTGGGACATGTTGGCCGATGAGGGCAAGTTGGGCTGAAGGGCCTGCTTCCACACCGTATCATTTTATGACTCTATGTTCAGATTAAAATGACAATGCCTATATGAATGAACTGTTTCAAAAATAAAACACTCAAACTTGAGCAACTTGAAAGCATTTCTAAAAGTTGTCGTATGGATTTTAAGCTTTCTGACTGCCGTTCAAGTTGTTGTGGGAATAACTGGTTCATTTAAAGCAGACACGACACATTATTATTATTGATTATTATCCAATTCCCTGGGCAAAAGGAGTCTCAAAAGCATGATAGACACAAAAAGCTGGAGTAACTCAGCGGGACAGGCATATCTCTGGAGAGTAGGAATGGGTGATGTTTCGGGTCGAGACTCTTCTCCAGACTAGTCAAGGGAAAGGGAAACAAGAAATGCAGTCAGTGATGTAGAGAGATATAGAACAAATGAATGAAATGTATGCAAAAAAGTAACGATGATAAAGGAAACAGGCCAATGGTTAGCTGTTTGCTATTTGAGAACGGGAACCTGGTGTGACCTGGGTGGGAAAGGGATGGAGAGAGGGAATGCAGGGGTTAGAGAATGACATCAGCTTTTGACCAGGATTGATTGGAAGGCCATGGAATGAGTGGGTTAACATATGATGAACATTGACGCCATTGGGCCTGTACTCGCTGAAGTTTAGAAGGATGAGGGATGACCTCATTGAAAGTTACCGAATAGTGAAAGGCTTGGACAGAGTGGATGGGAGATGATGTTTCCACTAGTGGGAAAGTCTAGGAGTCATAGCCTCAGAATTAAAGGACGTTCCTTTAGGAATGAGATGAGGAAGAATTTCTTTAGTCAGTGGGTGATGAATCTGTGGAACTCTTTACCACAGAAGGCTGTGGAAGCAGAGTCAATGGATATTTGTATTTATTTAAAAAATATATATTTTTATTAGAAGCAAACATATTATAAAGTATAGTTACATATTACATAGTAAAAAAAAACTTTTCATATACATCAATCATACATTATTAAAATTTTCAATTGTCGATTAATTCTGCTTCTAGTGTTTTTTTAATATAGATAGAAAAAGAGAGAAAGAGAGAAAAAAGAATTACAAATATCAAAGAAACAATAAGGTGGAATGAATTACTTATAATACGTCATTGGAGATAAGTTCGTAGGTTATGAAGAATAATTTTTCATCTAATCCTGAGTTCAAGCTTCAGTTGGGTTTTCGTGCTGGGCCAATCTATCCCTTCAAATAGTTAATGAATGGAGCCCATATTTTAACAAAAAGTTCTTGTTTGCCCATTAAGACAAGTCTAATTCTTTCTAGATGTAGGGTCTCCGACATTTCCACAATCCACATTTTAATTGTGGGGGTAATAGGGCCTTTCCAAAATTTTAATTTTAATTTTTTCCCAGTTATTATACTGTAGTCGAGGAAGTTTCTTTGGCTTGTTGTGAGTGTTAAACTTTGTTCTGATATCCCAAGTATTATTAATTTTGAGTCTGGATCCAATTTAGTAATAACAACTTCAGAAATTATTTCAAAAATATCAGTCCAGAAATTTTTAATTTTTGTACAATGGATATTTTTAAGGCAGAGATAGATATATTCTTGATTAGTATGGGTGTCAGGGGTTATGGGGAAAAGGCAGGAGAATGGGGTTAGGACGGAGAGATTGATCAGCCATGATTGAATGGTGGCGTAGACTTGATGGGCTGAATGGCCTAATTCTGCTCTTATCATTTATGATTTCACGACCTTATAAGAGCTGGGGATTGGGGAAGGAGGGAGAACTTAAGACAACAATGGCTCTTGACCCTTGCATTTGCTGCATTAATCTTATGGGGCCATACATGTCAATGCTCTTGAAGTGGAACAGTCTGTGGAGAGCAATCTGAGGTGGTACAATCTGAGACCTTGATCCAGCACCAACCACCCTGATACCCACTGACTGCTTTTAAGAAATTGAGGCTCTAGTCAGGTAAAAGAAGGAGGCATGGGAGAGGTATCGACAGCTGGGATCAAGTGGAGGAGTTTCAAGAACTAAGGAGATACTTAAGAAGAAAATCAGGAGGGCAAAAAGAGAGTAGGAGATAGTTCTGGCAGATAATATTAAGGGTAATCCAAAGAGATTATAAATTAAGGAAAAGAGGGTGACGAGAGAGAGAATAGGGCCCCATAGAAACCAAAGCATTCATCTCTGTGTGGCGCCGCATGAGATGGGCAAAGTCCGTAATGAATATTTCTCATGTTTTTACTGTGGAAAAAGATAGGCTGGGGACATTGGGAAAATTAATGGAAGCATCTTGAGGACAGTCAGTATTACAGTCAAGGAGGCGCTGAACGTCCCGAGGATTATGTAGACAAATCTCCTGTGCCTGGTCAGCTATATCTGAGGACAATGCGGGAAGCTACAGAACAAAATTGCAGGGGCCATGGCTGTGATATACGAACCATCATTAGATGTGGGTGAGGTGCCGGAATACTGGTGGGTGACTAATCTTGTGCCTCTATTTAAGATGGGCTCCAAAGAAAAGCCAAAGGGAAATGTAGACCAGTGTGCATAACATCTGTGGTAGGCAAGTTACTGGAGAGTATTCTGAGGGATAAGATATATATGCATTTGGATAAATAGGTATTGATTAAGGGATTAAGTCAGCATGGTTTTGTATGTGGGAGGTCATGTCTCAGAAGCCCAGTCTGAAGAAGGGACTCGACCTGAAACGTCACCCATTCCTTCTCTCCACAGATGCTGCCTGTCCCGCTGAGTTACTCCAGTTTTTTGTTTCTAAGTGGGAGGTATTGCATTTTGAGAAGTCAAAGCATGATAGGACCTTCACAGTGAATGGAAGGGTTCTGGAGAGTGTTATTGAACAGAATGATCTGGTGTACTGGTACATTGTTCCTTGAAAGTGGAATCACAGGTAGATAGGGTGGTCAAGAAGATTTCTGGCACATTGGCCTTCATCAATCAGCATACTGAGTATAGAATTTGGGATGCTATGTTACAGTCGTACAAGACGTTGGTGAGGCTGCATTTGGAATATATGTGTTCAGTTTTGGTCACCTCGCTAAAAGAAAGACGTTGTAAAGTTGGAAAGAGCATGGAGAAGAGTTACAAAGATGCTGCTAGGATTTGAGGGTCTGTGGACATTGTTTAAGGTGAGAGGGGAAAGATTTAATTGGAACCCGAGGGGCAACTTTTTCCATAGATGGTGGTATATGGAATATGGAGTATGAGGAGGTAGTTGAGGCAGGTTCCATAACATTTAAGAGAGATTTGTACAGGTACATGAATAGAAAATATTTAGAGAGATATGGGACAAATGCAGGCAGGTGGGCCTAGAGTAGATCATGCATCTTGGTCGTCATGGACTAGCTGGGTTGAATGGCCAGTTTTCATTCTTTATGACTCAATGCTTATATCACCAGTTCTCATTTTCCAATGTTTCTATATGTTTGATAATATGTTTAGAAAATGCTGGTGGATTTCAATAGTTTAAAAAATATGAACAGAGAAAAAATATTACTTTTAAAATGCATCGAACTGTTCTTCAATTAAGACATTAGTATTAACTAAATGAACTATTTAGTGGCATGGGCAGCTATGTGGTACAGCGGTAGAGTTGCTGCCTTACAGCACTTGCACCACTGGAGACCCGGGTTCGATCCAGACTACAGGTGCTGTCTATACGTTCTCCCCGTGACTTGGACAAGGAGGACCAATATCCATGTAGATCAATCTAGATCCTGAATCAGTGCTTGAAAGTATGATGATGTGGCCATTATGGAGACTTGGTTACAAGAGGGACAGGACAGGACTGGCTGCTCAATGATCCATGTTTCAGATGTGATATGGAGGTAAGTAAATGAGATGTGTGGGGCGAGTTTTTTTACACAGAGATTGGTGGGTGCCTGGTACATGCGGCTAAAGTCTTCACCGACAGCAAGAAGCAGCAACAGGTGAGAGGGTGCCCCAAGGTGACCAAGAGCATTCTGTTGGTGGGGGTGGCCTGAAGAAAGCGCTGTCCCCAGGGGCTACAATGTGAGCCGCAACAACAGCCGTGTCACCGGACCGTGTAGTGGGTGAAGAAGGGCTCGCTTGGGCACCTTGCGAGTCGGGGCTGGGGTCGGAGGCCAGGGCTCTAAACAACTGGGGAGACAGTGAGAGCTGGAAGTGGCATTGGCAGCTTCATCCACTGTATCTGAAATCCGTTATAAAGGGGTCCATTAAAACAAGGGTTTCCAGTATAGAATAAGACTTAAACTATACCAACCATATTAGAGGTTCCGTAGAATTCTTAAAGTGTCTCACTTTTTTTGCCTTTTCATAGATCTATAAAAATCAAAGTATTTTTTGTTTATTTTCAAGGATAACATTGTTCGATGTAATGAAGCAGAAATTGGCACTGTGCAGTGTTAGTCTAATACAATGTGTTTAACACAGAAATCACAAATCCAGGCACTCTGTACAATTACACAGTTGTGTCAGAAGGGCACCACAATGGCGCAGCGGTAGAGTTGCTGCTTTACAGCACTTGTAGCGCCAGAGACCTGGGTTCAATCCCGACTACGGGTGCTGTCTGTACGGAGTTTGTGCGTTCTCCCCGTGACCTGCGTGGGTTTCCTCCCACACTCCAAAGACATGCAGGTTTGTAGGTTTATTGGCTTGGTATAATTGTAAATTGTTCCTTGTGTGTGTAGGTGGTCGGTGTGGACTCAGTGGGCCGAAGGGCCTGTTTCTACACTGTATCTCTAAACTAAACTAAACTGACCATCAAGGTCTCTAGAAGCAGACCTCCCTGGTGGAATAAAACTGCGATGTAAAAAAGGTCTTACCTTCCACTACCTGCAACCTCTGGAAACCACCTTCAACTAGCATCGCAACCGGCTTCGACTAAAAAATTACCGATTTTTAAAACGGCAACCTATTTTTAGTCAAGGCCGGTTTTGAATTTTTTGAAATAATCGCCGGGACATAGAAGAAGCTCGACTACGCGGAAACCACTTTCGACCATTAGGGAGAGTGACAAAAACCTCCGGGAACCTCACGGAAACCTTGGGTGGGGCACAAGGTCTCCAGAGGTTTCCGGTCAGGTTTGCTAAGTGGGACAGGGGCATAACACTGCCTGCTCCAACATGGCTTCCGACCGAGAGGCAATGGAAAACACTAGCTACAGTTCTGTTCAGTGGCTTCCAAATCTGGTTTACATTTTCAATGTTGTTGGATAATTCATGCAGGCTGACCGGATTCCGAATTTGAAAAGGATGCCTAATCCCCCGTGGACTAATGTAAGAATGTTTTAATCTTGATTTTGTGTGAAACCCAGCAACGTTAGGCTATTCAGTGTTCTTGATTTGGAATAATCTGACATTAACTTGTTGAGACAAAATCTTATGTTATACATCTGCATCACATTGGTGCGCTGTTAATTATTGTAAACATCTTGAAGAAATTATCACTCTTAACCATTTTACATTTATATAGAATAATTAAATACTCTGATACAAATAAAAAAGTTCAACAAGCAAGGAAGGAAAATAAAATTGGCATACCTTTTCATGAACCGGACCTGAAATATTTGAACTCCTACTACTGCTGCTTACAGGCAATGTAATAATGACTCTTCTGTCAGGAAGAGCTGAAAGAAAGCATTGAAATAGTTTATTATAATTGACATTTATTGAATGTCTAATTACAAAATGAAAATGAAGTCATAAAGTCTGACCAAATTGTTTAATATATCTGTTAATGATAATATAAACTAGTCAGGGGAAATGTTTGTGCATGTGAAGAGGTAGGGGGAAGGACAGGTTGCTTCTTTCATTGTTCTGATGACAGAAAGACGTACAAGTTTGTAGGTTAATTGGCTTGGTGTGAATGTAAAAATTGTCCCGAGTGGGTGTTGGATAGTGTTAATCTGTGGGGACCGCTGGTCGGCGCGGATCCGGTGGGTCGAAGGGCCTGTTTCCGCGCTGTATCTCTAAACTAAACTAAACTAATATATAGCTCAACTCCATTCTCTCTCTACCACCATTATAAAACTATCTAATTATGTGACCCTCTTCTAACAGAGTTGTATTAGCAGCTAAATCCAGGACAATTTGAAACAAAATACTTGATTTTTATTATTCCAATACTAAGGTGCATCATTTCCCCCTTGAACGTAAATTATTATTTTTCAAACAGCTTCAAAACATATATATATTTAAATAAACCATTTATAATTAGAATACTGAATATACGCAGAACATATTTTCTGGCACATTCAGTCCCATCTAATTGGCTACATCTGTGATCATTTTGTGGTAATAAAATTGCAAGTCTGACATATATCTGCAATAAGAAGAAGAGAGGAACTGCTCTGTTAATTCAATATCGAGCATATGTATTATCATAACTTCCACCTTGCCCTCAAATTTACTGGACTATCTCTGACACTCTCCCCTTTCTCAATATCTGTGTCTCCATCACAATAGACACACTGATGTCAACTACAAGCCTAGCGACTCCCACAGTTATCTTCACAACACCTCCTCCCATCCTGCCTCTTGCAAGCATGTCAGCCCCGCCTCCACCACATCTTTTCCCAAGATGAGGCTTTTCACTCCAGGACATCCAATATATCCTCCTTTTTTCATAATCATGGTTTCACCCCCTGCTGTTATTGATGGATCCCTCTCTTCACTGTCCAGCAATTATACTTGCAATCCCCCTCCCCCAAACTGGAACAAAGGTAGATGCCCCTCGGCATCAACTTTCAACCCACCAGCCTCTTCATCAACACACCCTTTTCCGACATTTGCCCCATATTCAACGTGATCCCAAGCAGAATCTTCCTATCCCCACCCTCCCTTCTGCATAGACCACTCCCTCTTCAAATCCTTGCTTCAATCATCCCTTCCCACTCAATCCCACCCCTTTCCCCGGTACTGTCCCCTACAATCACTGGACATGTAACACCTCCACCCTTACCTTCTCACCTCAGCTACTGCATTTGGTGCTCCGGATATGGTTTCCTTTACATTGACGAGACCAAACGTAGACCACGCAACCATTTTGCCAAATGTGTGTACTCAGTCTGCCAAGGCCTGCTGATTGCCAACCATTTTAACACCCATTCCTATACTGTCCTATCTGTCCTATGTCTCCTCCATTGTCAGAGTGAGGCCACAAGTAAACTGAATGAACAGCACCTTATATTCCGCTTACAACCCAATGATATGAACATTTAATTCACCAATTTTAAGTAACAACTCCCATTTTCCTCTCCTCTCATCCCTGACCATCATTACCATCATTTCTTTCACTATCCCATCTCCCTCGTTCCGATCCACCATTATCCCACCCTTTGTCTTTATATTTCACTCCTCTTCTCTCCTTATCAGGCCCCTTTTTGTCTCCTTTTCTTCTCTAGCTTTTGAACACCCATTTGCTAATCAAACCCCCCTCACCTGCATCCGCCTATCACTTGCCAGACTTTGTCTTGCTCACACCTCTTGTCTGGGTTTCTCACCCAGACTACAATCAGTCTGAAGAAGAATCCCATTCCATCCAGAGATGCTGACTGACCTGTTGAGTTACTCCAGCACTTTGTGTTTCACTCAAGATTCCAGCATCTACATTTCCTTGTGTCTCTAGCCTCATTCCTTTGCGTACAACAGAAAATAAACATGTTTCGATATATTTATTCCTTCTAAAAGCTACGAATGAATTTGCTTGCACCATCATTTTACATCAGGCTTCAAAGATTATTACAGTTCTCTTTAATATCATATTAAATATTAAATATTTTATTATATATTATATTAAATAAAAATATTAATTTCATTGTTCCATAGAATTTAACTAAGTTCTTGAAATATGCTTCAAAACTATTTGACTTATTCCAAGGGGACATCACGTTTTAATATCATCTTAATTTCATATCATGATAAATAATTCATGCACTTACCTCTATTAGCAGATGGTGCTGGCACGACTGTTGTGATTGTCGTAGTGGAGCTTGTCGGTAATGAGGTAATAGCCGTGGTATTGGTGGGTTCTGAGGTAGTTGTGGTTGTGATGGATGGTGTCAAGGCAACAATAGTGGGATTGATGGGTACTGAAGTAGTTATGGTGGTGTTGGATGGTGCTGAGGCAGCAGCAGTGGTATTGGTGGGTACTGAAGTAGTTGTGGTGATGTTGGATGGTGCTGAGGCAGCAGCAGGCGTATTGGTGGGTAATGAAGTAGTTGTGGTGGTCCTTGCTTGTGCCGATGTATTAATAGTGGTATTGGTGGGTACTGAGGCAGTTGTGGTGGTGTTGGATGTTGCTGAGTCAGTAGCAGTGGTATTGGTGGTTCTTGAAGTAGTTGTAGTGGTGATGGATGGTGCTGAGGCAGCAGCAGTGGTATTGGTGGTTTTTGAAGTAGTTGTGGTGATGTTGGATGGTGCTGAGGCAGCAGCAGGGGTATTGGTGGGTACTGAAGTAGTTGTAATGATGCTTGCTTGTGCCAATGTATTAATAGTGGTATTGGTGGTTTTTGATGTCGTTACAGTGGTGTTGGATGGTGCTGAGGCAACAGCAGTGGTATTGGTGGTTTTTGAAGTAGTTGTGGTGATGTTGGATGGTGCTGAGGCAGCAGCAGGGGTATTAGTGAGTTTTGAGGTAGTTGTTGTGGTCCTGGTTTGTGCCAATGTATTAACAGTGGTATTGGTGGGTACTGAAGTAGTTGTGGTGGTCCTTGCTTGTGCTGACATAGTAGCAGTGGTATTGGTGGTTTTTGAAGTTGTTGTGGTGATGTTGGATGGTGCTGAGGCTGCAGCAGTGGTATTGGTGGGTAATGAGGTAGTTGTTGTGGTCCTTGGTGGTGCAGAGGTAACAGCAGTGGTATTGGTGAGTTTTGCAGTAGTTGTCGAGGTGCTTGATGGAGCTAAGGCAACAGTGGGGGTACTTGTTTGATTCAATGTTCCCTTCGACGGACTTGCTGTTGTATTGGTAGTGGAGGTAATCTCTGAAAATGCAATCAACTATGTAATGACTAAAATGCCGAGATATCCAAACAAATTTCAACAGTTAGGAGAGTTAATATCTCAGTTAAGAAAATATATTTGACGTTTTGAAGCAAAGTAGATGGATGCAGCAAGGAAGAAGCATGGAAACTTTCCTTTGTCACCCATCAAAAACTGCTCAAATTTGAAAATATTTCCCCATATTTGGGAGTCACCTCCAGATGACAGTCAGTGTCCACTGAAAAGGAATGGTTGTTACCCCTTTCTTGATCTATTCATTCATTTCTGGATCAGAAAAGGGAGGCCAGCCATTATTTTCCATCCCAAATTAACCTTGGGACGTCGATGGGGAGGTACCTACCATAGTCCCTCTGGTGAAAGTATTTCAACATTGCCATGGAAACAGAAGCTCCAGGAGTTTGGTTGTGGTGATGGAGGAGCAGTGATATATTTCCAAGAGAGGGTTGTAAAGGTTTGGTTTTGTTTCCATGCACCTGAAGGTTTTATCCTACCTGATGCAGAAAGTTATGAGTTTGATATACTCCCTCTGGACGTGAGAAGTCAGAGAGACTTCCAGTTTCATTCTGAGGACTACACATCTGGTAAGTGCATCCTGTGCAGCAGCTCCTGACTGGCCAAGAGGAAACTGGAGCTGTGGCTGGATGACCCCAGGATTGCCCAAGTCAATGAGAGTTTCATAGATAAGAGTTATAGTGGTCACGCCTAAAGTGCAGTCAGAAGATAATCTGACCACCCAGGAAAGGGAATAGGAAGGGAGTGCAGAAGTCGCATTTGGCCAGTCTGAAGAAAGGTCTCGACTCAAATTTGAGTATAGGAGCAGGGAGGTTCTACTGCAGTTGTACAGGGTCTTGGTGAGACCACACCTGGAGTATTGCGTACAGTTTTGGTCTCCTAATCTGAGGAAGGACATTCTTGCCATAGAGAGAGTACAGAGAAGTTTCACCAGACTGATTCCTGGGATGTCAGGACTTTCATATGAAGAAAGACTGGATAGACTCGGCTTGTACTCGCTAGAATTTAGAAGATTGAGGGGGGATCTTATAGAAACTTACAAAATTCTTAAGGGGTTCGACAGGCTAGATGCAGGAAGATTGTTCCCGATGTTGGGGAAGTCCAGAACAAGGGGTCACAGTTTAAGGATAAAGGGGAAATCTTTTAGGACTGAGATGAGAAAAACATTTTTTACACAGAGAGTGGTGAATCTCTGGAATTCTCTGCCACAGAATGTAGTTGAGGCCAGTTCATTGGCTATATTTAAGAGGGAGTTAGATGTGGCCCTTGTGGCTAAAGGGTTCAGGGGGTATGGAGAGAAAGCAGGTACAGGATACTGAGTTGGATGATCAGCCATGATCATATTGAATGGCGGTGCAGGCTCGAAGGGCCGAATGGCCTACTACTGCACCTATTTTCTATGTTTCTATGTTTCTAAAACGTCACCCATTCCTTCTCGCCAGAGATGCTGCCTGGCCCGCTGAGTTACTCTGGATTTTTGTGTCTATCTTTGAGTCCCCTTTGACCATTCCCCTTGATAGCAGGTCTACCCTTTTGGGTAATGTTTGGGGGAGGGTGGGGGGGGGGGACAGGGGGTGGGAGAAGAGGGAATGACCATTCTGGGGGAACAGCAGCAACAAGCAAGGTCTGGTGCAACAGATCTGATCCTGAGGCCCAGCAAGGAAGGGTGAAGGCAGACAGTGCCAAGTGCCAAGGTATGAATAGGAAGATAGTGCAGGTGAATGAGTGGCTGAGAATTTGGTGCACAGACCTGGTGTTCAGATATTTGGACCACTGGGATCTCTTCTGATGGTGAGGTGCACTATACAAGAGGGATAGGTTGCACTTGAACTGGCAAGGGACCAAATCCCTGCAGGGACATTAGCTTGTGCTACCAGGGAGGGTTTAAACTAGAAGGGGTTGGGAACAAGAACAGAGAGTCAGCAAATGGAAGGATGTTGCCAGAACTAGAAGGTGTGAGATATAGGGAGAGTTTGAGTAGACTGGGTCTCTATTCCATGGAGTGCAGTAGGATGAGGGGGGGGGGGGGGGTTTATAGAGGTGTATAAAATCATGAGAGGAATAGATTAGGTAGATTGGGTCTCTTGCCCAGAGTTGGGGAATCGAGGACCGTGGACCGGAGACATAGGTTCAAGGTGAAAGGGGAAAAGATTTAATAGGAATCCAAGGGGTAACTTTTTCACACAAAGGGTGTATGGAACAAGCTGCCAGAGGAAGTAGTTGAGACTGGGACTATCCCATCGTTTAAGAGACAATTAAATAGGCACATGGATAGGACAGGTTTGGATGGATATGGACCAAGTGCAGGCAAGTGGGACTAGTGTAGCTGGGGCATTTTTGGCTGCTGTGGGCAAGGTGGGCCGAAGGGCCTGTTTCCACACTGTATCACTCAATGGCTATGACTAATGGGATGGTGTTGAGACCAGTTAGTCTCAAATGATGGACAGGCAGGGAGAGGTTAGGAAATATTGTAAAACTGATGGACTTTATTTCAGTGCAAGGAGCATTGTGAGTAAAGCAGATGAACTTAGTTATAGATAACTTCTTTTTGTTTTTGAAGTATAAAGATATAATTTAATACTTTTATTTTCATATCCTTTTTTATATATTTTTGGAATGTCCCTGATTGTTTGTGATTGTTAAAGATGTTCACAGTTATTCATATCCCCATTGTACAATGGCTGACATCCTTGATAGTTCTCGAGCCGAGGGTTGAGGATTACTGGCTACCCAAACCACACAGTGAGTGCATCTCTATCAGTGAGGCATCACAGCCCATGTTGTGTAAGCTTGCCAAAGTGCAAAGAGCAGGGTGCTTGCTGGTGGAAGACGGCCA
Organism: Malacoraja senta; assembly: GCA_038087875.1. Lineage (NCBI taxonomy): Eukaryota > Metazoa > Chordata > Chondrichthyes > Rajiformes > Rajidae > Malacoraja > Malacoraja senta. The sequence continues at coordinate 8,151,810 of CM075984.1, read as the reverse complement.
AAAAATACACTGAAACACACAGTGATTTCAGGGAAGTGCAGGATTTACCTAAAGATATTATTTGACTTAATATTTTAAGTTAGAAGTTAATTGTTAGATATTAATTATATAAATATTTTGTACAATACAATATAAACACAAAAGGCTGGAGTAACTCAGAGGGTCAGACAGCATATCTGGATAAAAGGAATAGGTGACGTTTTGGGTTGAGACCCTTCTTCAGACTGCTCAGTCTGGAGAAGGATCTCGACCTGAAACATCACTTATTCGTTCTCTCCAGAGATGCTGTCTGATCTGTTGAGTTATTCCAGCTTTTTGTGTCTATATTCGGTGTAAACCAGCATCTGCAGTTCCTTCCTACACCATACAACTGGTAGATTTGCAACTGCCTGTTATTATTGTACTTCAATTTTACTCCCTGTCAAAGAACTAAATATATATTCCTATTACATTAAAAAATATTTGTTGTTTGGACCTGTGTAAACGTAATGTAAGAAACATGTGATTTTTGTCATTCTTAAATAACCCCGAATAACTGTTAGATACCTTTTTCTACCAAAGATACATGTTCTTCCAGAGTTTACTCACCTGTACAGTTGGATCCTTCATATCCTGTTCCACATGTACAGATGAAAGAGCCCACAGTATTTACACAGATAGAATTAATTCCAGAACACTCAGCAGAGCATTCATTCACATCTAAAAGAATAAACAATTGAACACAAGAATAGTTAGCTAAATTATAGAATCACGTATTCCTGGATTTTGCACTCAACAGAGAATCAGCAGAGAACTGACCAATGAGTTTACACTGCTTGTTGGTTATTGGAATATCTGGTCCATTTAGTAAATAATTTGATGTAACTCAGAAGAAGAGAATAGAAGCTTCTTTACATGAAATGGCTTTCAGGACGTTTAACCTGTTCAGTGTCACCTCCAAGTATACCCGGGTCAGAGTATACAAGTGAAAAGAAATCTTGGCAGTGAACAGGTTAAAATTATTTTTAGGACATATTTACAGTTCAAGATTTGTTACTGTCACAATATGAACGTATTTCTCAGAATACAACGCATGCATAATTTGGGTTTCCACTATACCATTAGAATGACTAGTGTACTAAAGATAAATCATAAGATAAATCTAGGAATGTAATCTGCCATTAAATTGTACAAACCAGCATCTGTAGTTTCTTCCTATACATTAAATTGTATTGTTGGGAAGGTGCAGAAAGAGTCTTACCGTTTAATCACGTATGCAGTGCATAACTTAAGTGCTTGATTGTCACATGTGAATTGTATCCCAGATAAAAGGCAAGCTTGTAGAAATTAATTAGTTTCCAAGATTGTCATCCCAAAGGACCAAAATGAATCATCAGAGCTAGATTTAGCTCTTAGGGCTAAGGGAATCAAGGGATATTGAGGGAAAGCAGGAACAGGGTACTGGTTTTGGATGATCAGCCATGATCATATTGAATGGCGGTGCTGACTTGAAGGGCCAAATGGCCTATTCCTGCACCTATTTTCTATGTTTCTATCTAATGCGATTGACATCTGCAGTTCTTTCCTACACTATACATTATAAGCTTCTTTACAAAATTATTTTGTAAATGTATACCTGATGACAAATATATAGTTATGGCATCCATACCTTCACAGAATGTCCCATTTCCTTTGAATCCAGACCTGCAGGAGCAGTTGAATGAACCAGGTATATTCTGACAGTCAGCCCCAATATGACAGTTATCCAAAGATTTGGTACATTCATCAATGTCAGCGCAGTTTGAACCGTCATATCCACTATTACATTTGCATGTATATGAGCCATTCGTATTGATGCACTTAGAATTCAAAACACAATTGTCCTGATCTATCGCACATTCATCAATATCTGCATTTATTTGAAATAAAGACAAAGATGTTACATTTTGCAACAAAAAAAAGAGGCATTATTTAGCAGTTTTGATATGTTAGTTCATTTTTATCTGCTTTTTTGTCATACATATCCTTTAACATGACCTTTACATTCTGTGGCAAAGGTGACATGTATATGAACAGAAGGGCAAAACATGAATCAGAGTGGATTTGCAACTGGATCACCAGGTGTTAATGGCTTCTGATAAGTGTCAATTTGAGAAATGCAAAATTGAGAGGAAATGTGTATCAGAGAAATAATGTATGAGGTGACAATGAAGAAAAATAGTTTGTTGAAATGACTGAGAGAGACATGAGATGGCAAGTCTGAGAATATTTTGAAGACAAGATGAACAACACAGAGCCAGAAGCTATCGACAATGATTAGGTCGCAAATATTTCAAAAACGTGCAACGGGGAGTGGAGGAAACCTGAGAGATTCTGAAACAATGGAGGAGATGTCAAGTGGAAAATAGACAGAGGAGAATTGGAGGTACTTGGGAATTTCAAAACAGTGGACTGGTATAGTAGACAAAATAAATTGTATTATGAAAATCTTTGCTAATCCTGATTAAATTGGGTAATCTTTTGCACATGAAGGCCAACTGTAGTCTTATCCACCCAACAGCAATCAGAATAGAATGCTTAAATCTACTGAACTTTTTATTAATTTATGGCATTTGGACATTACTACATGGCCAGCATTTATTGAGGATTATCACAAATAGTCCTCAATTAAGTGATAATGAGCTATCTTCTTGATCTGCTTCTCAGAAGGGTCTCGGCCCAAAACTTCACCTATTCCTTTTCTCCAGAGATGCTGCCTGACCCATTGAGTTACTCCAGCTCTTTGTGTCTATGTCTGGTGTAAACCAGTATCTGCAGTTCTTTCCCACACTATACATTATAAGCTTCTTTTCAAAAATCTTTTGTAAATATATACCCAAAGAGAAATATATAGTTATGGCATCCATACCTTCACAGAATGTCCCATTTCCTTTGAATCCAGACCTGCAGGAGCAGTTGAATGAACCAGGTATATTCTGACAGTCAGCCCTACTATGACAGTCATCCATAAATATGTTACATTCATCAATGTCGGCACAGTTTGAACCCTCATATCCATTATTACATTTACATGTATATGAACCATCCGTATTGAAGCACTCGGAATTCAAAACACAATTGTCCAGATCTCTTGCGCATTCATCAATATCTGCATTTATTTGAAATAAAGACAAAGATATTACATTTTGCAAAAGAAAAAAAAGAGGCATTATTTAACAGTTTTGATATCACAATTAATTTTCATCTGTTTTTTTGTCATACATATCCTTTAATACAACCTTTCTTTCTGGGGCAAAAGAGACATGTATATGAACAGAAAGGCAAAACATTAATCAGAGTGGATTTGCAATTGGATCAACTGGTGTTAATGGCTTCTGATAAGTGTCAATTTGAGAAATACAAAATTGAGAGGAAACGTGTATCAAAGAAAGAATGTATGAGGTGACAATGAAGAAAAATGGGTTTGTTGAAACGACTGTGAGAGACTTGAGACAGCAAGTCTTGATCTGCTTCTCAGAAGGGTCTCTGCCCAAAACGTCACCTATTCCTTTTCTCCAGAGATGCTGCCTGACCCACTGAGTTATTCCAGCTTTTTGTGTCTATATTCAATGTAAACCAGCATCTGCAGTTCCTTCCTACACCATACAACTGGTAGATTTGCAACTGCCTGTTATAATTGTACTTCAATTTTACTCCCTGTCAAAGAACTAAATATATATTCCTATTACATTAAAACATATTTGTTGTTTGGACCTGTGTAAACGTAATGTAAGAAACATGTGCTTTTTGTCATTCTTAAATAACCCCAAATAACTGTGTTAGATACCTTTTTCTTCCAAAGATACCTTTTCTTCCAGAGTTTACTCACCTGTACAGTTGGATCCTTCATATCCTGTTCTACATGTACAGTTAAAAGAGCCTTCAGTATCTGTACAGATAGAATTAGTTCCAGAACACTCTGTAAAGCATTCATTCACATCTAAAAGGATAAACAATTGAACACAAGAATAGTTAGCTAAATTATAGAATCACGTATGCCTGGATTTTGCACTCAACAGAGAATCAGCAGAGAACTGACCAATGAGTTTACACTGCTTGTTGGTTAATGGAAAATCTGGTCCATTTAGTAAATAATTTGATTTAACTCAGAAAAAGAGAATAGAACCTTCTTTACATGAAATGGCTTTCAGGAGGTTTAACCTGTTCAGTGTCACCTCCGAGTACACCCGGGTCAGAGTATACAAGTGAAAAGAAATCTTGGCAGTGAACAGGTTAAAATTATTTTAAGGACATATTTACAGTTCAAGATTTGTTACTGTCACAATATGAACGTATTTCTAAGAATATTTTTTATTTTTATTTAACCTTTATTTAACCAGGAGACTTCTCATTGAGATTAAAAATCTATTTTACAAGAGAGTCCTGGCCAAGACAGGCAGCAGCACAGTTCCACAGTTACAGACAATAATTTAAAAACAACAGAGAACATATAAATAGAGTCACAGTCAGAAAATCATCAAACAAAGCATGTACAGACAGAAGAACCCGCTTCAACATCATTAAGAAGGGATTTAAATCTGTTTATAGAAACCAGCTCCTTAAGTTTCAGTTCATTTTGCAGCTGGTTCCATGCGAAGGGAGCAGCATAACTAAATGCCCTTTTCCCCAGTTCAGTACGGACTTTAGGTACAGTTAGTAAGAACAAGTCCTCAGAGCGGTGCTGATAAGTTCCTGTGCTTTTTCGAATTACATACTTCTGCAGGTATGAAGGAAGAACACCGAGGATAGTCTTATAAATAAGAATATGCCAATGATGGAGTCTGCGGGTGGACAGGGCAAACCATCCAACTTGAGCATACAAAGAGCAGTGGTGCGTGAGGGTTTTAAAATTAGTAACAAATCTCAGTGCTCCGTGGTAGATCGTGTCCAAAGACTGTAGGCATTTTGAAGATGCATTCATATATAAAACATCACCATAGTCCAACACAGACATAAACGTTGCAGCAACAAGTCTTTTTTTGGCTTCAAAAGAAAAACAAGATTTGTTTCTAAAGTAAAAACCTAATTTTATCTTTAGTTTTTTCACAAGTTGCTGGATATGAGGTTTAAAAGAGAGAGAATCGTCAATTATAATTCCCAGATATTTATATTGAGACATAGATTCAACCACAGAGCCCTGCAAAGTGGTGATAGGAGGGAGGTCCGAGGGCTTTGATTTAGCTTTAGTGAACAGCATGAGCTTTGTCTTGTCAGCATTTAAAACAAGTTTTAAATCACACAGGTTACGTTGCACAGTGTTAAAAGCAGTTTGGAGCTGACAGAGAGCCTGATTTGGGGTAGACGCAGAGCAATAGATCACTGTGTCGTCAGCATAAAAGTGAAAATTTGCGTTCGGAGCTTTATGATCCAGACTATTAATATAAATAGTAAATAATAAAGGTCCTAGAACCGATCCCTGTGGCACACCCTTGGATACATTAAGAGAGCTTGAAGTAATACCTTCTGCTCGCACACACTGGGATCTGCCTGATAGATAGTTTTTAAACCAACAGACAGCTTGATCAGACAAACCGATGCTGCATAGTCTTTGTAACAATAAGGCATGATCCACAGTATCGAAAGCCTTTGATAGGTCAACGAAAAGGGCTGCACAGTGTTGCTTATTATCTAAAAATTCAATAAAATCATTTACTACTTTTAAAGCAGCTGTTGACGTACTATATTTTTTCCTAAAACCAGATTGAAATTCAGATAAAATACTGTTAGTTGATAACAAGTCCTTCAGTTGCTGGATTACAATGGATTCCAGCACCTTAATTAAAAGAGACAGTTTGGAGATGGGCCTATAGTTGTTTAGCACAGTGGGGTCCCCCCCTTTTAACAGTGGGAGAACAAAGGCAGATTTCCAAATAAGGGGAATTTCGTTTGTCTCCAGGGATAGATTAAAAAGATAAGTCAGAGGCAATGCAATAAAATCAGCGGCTAACTTTAGGAAGTAAGGCTCAAGGTTGTCTGGACCTGCCGATTTTTTTGTGTCTAAACATCTCAGGGCCTTATGCACCTCTGAAAGTGTAACAGCGTCAAAAGTAAAGGCTTGTCCCTCAAAAAAACAACTACTATCAGAGCAAGCAGAGGAGCCTTGAGCTATGTTTTGAGAGTTGAAAAGTGAACCAGAGGCAATGAAATGCTCATTAAAACAACCAAGCATGTCAGCCTTTTCATAAATTTGGGTAGAGTCTTTGACAATGCATGGAGGTAGCTCAATAACATTTTTATTTCCAGTTATTGATTTAATGGTTTTCCAGAATTTCAACGGATTGTTTAGGTTATTTGAAGTTTCAGTAAGGAAATGGTCAGCTTTGGCTTTTCTAATTGCAACTGTGCTTGCAATTCGCAGTTGCCTAAAGAGCAACCAGTCTGATGCAAGACCAGTACTCCTGGCTTTAGACCATGCCACATTACGCTCATGGAGTAAAATGGATAACTCTGACGACGTAATACAACGCATGCATAATTTGGGTTTCCACTATACCATTAGAATGACTAGTGCACTAAACAGAAATCACAAGATAGACCTAGGTATGATCTGTAATCTGCCATTAAATTATACAAACCAGCATCTGAAGTTTCTTCCTATACATTAAATTGTATTATTGGGAAGGTGCAGAAAGAGTCTTACCCATTTAATCACGCATGCAGTGCATGCCTTAAGTGCTTGAGTGTCACACGTGAATTGTATCCCAGAGAAAAGGTAAGTTTGAGTTATCAATGAATGTCAATGGTGAAAGCCGAAAGGAAGCCACTGGATTGGCCATATACTGAGAAGAGAACCAGACAGCATCCCAAGAATAGCCCTGCACTGGACGCCAGAAGGGAAAAGGAAAAGAGGGAGACCCAAAACCACCTGGCGTCGAACTGTAGAGGAGGAAATGAAAACAATGGACCTGACCTGGGGTGGTGTCCAGAAGCTAGCCCAGAACAGACAGGAGTGGAGGACCTTCGTTGCTGCCCTACATGCCAGGAGGCATAATAGGCAGCAAGTAAGTAAGTAAGTAAAAGGTAAGTTTGTGGAAATAAATTAATTTCCAAGATTGTCGGCCCAAACGATCGAAATTAATCATCAGAGAGAGTTAGATTTAGTTCTTAGGGCTAAGGGAATCAAGGGATATGGGGAGAAATCAGGAACAGCGTACTGAATTTGGATGACCAGCCATGATCATATTGAATGGCGATGTTGGCTCGAAGGGCTGAATGGCCTCCACCTGCACCTATTTTCTATGTTTCTATCTAATGCGATTGACATAACCAATTAAGGGAAGCCATTTATAATTATTGCCTTTCTGCAAAGTATAACAATCAGTTCATAGATTAAACTTTAAACCCACAAATAGTTTAATTTAACTTGGGACAGGAAGTAGCAATACTGTAAAAATATTTGCATGAAACAAATGCAATTCAAGATCTGAAACTTCAACCATGTCTTGTTTTATAAATTTAAGTGTGTAGTCAAGTACTCTACAGAATTTCTATAGATGTACGTTAGAGAGCATACTGACTGGCTACATCACAGCCTGGTTCTCGAATACCCAGGAACAAAGGAGGCGGCAGAAAGTAATGGATATTGCCCAGGCCATCACGGATACTGACCTCCACATCATCAATGGCCTAGACTGAAAGCGCTGCCTCAGAAAGGCAGCTAATATCATCAAAGACCCACAACATCCTGTCCACATTCTCATCTCGCTGCTATCATAAGGAGGGATGCAGGTACAGGAGCCAGAGAATTGTTACCTCAAGCTAAGAATTTCATTGTTCTGCTTCCGGATGCACATGGCAATGAATGAATGAATATGAATTAAAAAAATATTAGCCAATTATGTACACATACAAGGAATCTGAAATGAAACAGTCTTGAGCATTAGATTGTATCTCAAAAGTCAATGGGAATAGATTCTTCTTAGAATGGTTTGAGAAACTACTGTAGTAGAACATTTCACAATATTTTACCAAACTATTCATATTGTTTTAATTATTCTTCATTATTTTTGTATATTAAATGGTGATATTAAAAAAGTACCATACCAACGCAGAAACTGTCTGGGTTCCCAGTATATCCTTCCTTGCACATACAGGAGTAACCTCCATTTGAATTGATGCATTTTGCATTTTGGAGACAGCTGGATGTATTACGACATTCATCAATGTCTGAAAGAACAGATTTACATTAGCAGCGATTGCAGTTTATGTAACAAATATTAGTGATTATAAGTAATGAACATGCATAATTGTGTAAGATTAGATTTCATTTTTGCTTGTGATACTTTTACATGGTAATCTTTAACAGAATGCATACTTCCACTGTTGTAGTTGGAGTACTTTCTGATATATAGTGGCGATTTACAGATGAGTGAATTGTGGAGCTGTGGGACATTGTTGATGTGGAAATCTGATTTCTCCACGGAGCAAAAGACTTTGGCAGAGACGATGGATCTTGACCTGAAACGTCACCCACTCCTTCTCGCCAGTGATGCTGCCTGTCCAGCTGAGTTACTCCAGCATTTTGTGTCCATCTTTGGTGTAAACCAACATCTGCAGTTCCTTCCCACATGAGTTCCCATGACCATTAATTATAATAAAATAATGATTACGAACAAAATCGTTTTGAGATTTTATTATAAAATGCATACTGAGAAAAAACAATGTTGTCAGTGTGTGTGATCTGAGGAGCGAGTTTTCTGCCTTTGATGATTAATTGAAAAGTCCCCTGCAGTGCATTTGATGAACTACATCTCGAGATGATTAAAAAATTAATTACATTTTCTTCAGTTATATCACATATCAAATGCATTGGGCTTTAGGCTTTGGGCTTTGTTTTGCACCAGTATTGGGGTTATTAATTAGGTTTATTATGGCCTGTGTGGGTAGGTTCAGCTCCAACTCGATAATCAAGTTTGCTGATGACACTGTGGTGGTGGGCCTGATCTCAGACAACGAAGAGATGGCCTACCGGGAGGAGGTGGCTGATCTGGCACTCTGGTGTCAGGTCAACAGCCTCCTCTTGAACATCAAACAAACTAAGGAGCTGATCGTGGACTTTAGGAGGGCACATCATCCGAGGACGTACACACCATTGAGGATAAATGGGGATACTGTGGATAGGGTGAGCTGTTTTAAATACCTGGGAGTCCACATCTCTGAGGATATGACATGGACATCAAATGCTGCAGCACGCATGAGTAAGGCAAGACAACGCCTTCACCACCTCAGGCAATTGAGGAAATTCAGAGTGTCTCTGAGGATCCTCCAGTGCTTCTACTCAGCGGCTGTGGGAAGCATCTTGTCCGGAAATATCACGATTTGGTTTGGGAACTGCTCTGCCCAGGACAAGAAGGCTCTGCAGAGAGTAGTGCGTTCGGCCGAACGCACTATGTGAACTTCACTCGCCCCTCTGCAGGAACTATACATCAGAAGGTGTAACTCCAGAGCCAATAAGATCATGGGAGACCCCTTCCATCCCAGCATCCAGCTGCTACGATCAGGCAAACACCTCCGTTGCCAAGCTGTGAGAATGGAGAGGTTGAGAAGGAGTTTCTTCCCAGAGGCCATTAGGACTGTAAACTCCTACCTCACCAGGGACTAACTTTACTGTTCCATTCTACTGTGTTTTTTAAATTGCTGTTTTTTTTCATTTTTCCTTCCTCCCACAATATGCAATATGTAAAAGAATATGTGATTCTGTTCCATTCTGTTTGTAGTTTGTTTGTTTGTTTGTTTGTTTGTTATTTGCACAAAGTTCGCGAGCATTGCCACTTTTCATTTCACTGCACATCTCGTATGTGTATGTGACGAATAAACTTGACTTGACTTGACTTATGTTAGTTATGAGTATTGTGTTTACAGGCCTGTTATACTGCTGCAAGTAAGAATTTCATTGTTCTGTTGTCAGTATAGGTGACAACTAAACACTCTTGATTCTTGAAAACTATTTTTAAAACCAGTTGCAACAACAATTGTCAACAAAACCATTTGCAATAATGAATACTTCAATGGGTTGAACAGTATGTTATTTTTTCTTCCGTTCCTTTGTAAAAGAGGGTGGCAGGGTGGCGAACAGTACAGTTGCTGCCTTACAGTATTTACAGTGCCAGAGACCCGGGTTTGATCCTGACTATGGGTGTTTGTCTGTACAGAGTTTGTACATTCTTCCCAAGACAGCGTGGGCTTTCTCCCACACTCCAAAGACGTACACGGTTTGCAGGTTAATTAGCTTGGTATAAATGTAAATTGTCCCTAGTGTGTGTGTGTGTGTGTGTGCAGAATTGTGCTAGTGTACAGGGATTGCTGGTCAGTGCGGACTTGGTGGGCCGAAGGGCCTGTTTCCATGCTGTATCTCGAAAATAAAATAAACTAAACTAAAATGTATTTTTTCTTCAGGTAATAAGCACTGGCAGCTTACCATCACACAAGGAACTGTTTGTTTTGTTTATTGCATAGCCTTCATTACAGCTACAGATGTAACCTCCCAACACATTGGTACAGATCTGCTTGCAAGAGTCCGTTTCATTCTGACATTCATCAAAATCTACAATAGCAAGCAACAAGACATCAAAATTGATCAAATTTTTAACAACAAAAATCTGTAACAAAAATCAATCATTTGTGAGACACCTTTTTCTTAATCCATTTATTCAGGCAGGCACATGAACGAGTCACACCCCGGCCATTCCCTTTTCTCTCCTCTCCCATCGGGCAAAACGTACAGAAGTGTGAAAACACACTCCTCCAGATTCAGGGACCGTATCTTCCCCGTTATCAGGAACTGAATCACCCTGCAACCAGAGTGCAGTCCTGAACTACTTTTCACCTAAATTATAGACACTCGGACTATCTTTGATCACACTTTACTGGCTTTATCTGGAACAAAACGTTATTCCTTTATCATGTATCTGTACACTGTGAACGGCTCGATTGTAATCATGTATTGTCTTTCCGCTGACTGGTTAGCACGCAAGAAAAGCTTTTCACTGTACCTGTACAAGTGATAATAAACTAAACTAAACAAAAATTTCCTGTGCAAACTGATGTGATTAGTGGCATGGTGTTGTTTAGAAATAAAGGTCTATAAATTGGTTGAACTAGTAGAGTTTTTGCTTGCTATATAATTCAATTTCAGTTTAAAATGGGTGATTAAAATGATGGTGCATTCTAAGTTACAGTTTCCCCTCGAAGGTCACGTAATGTGATGTGTCAATGCACAGAGGATGCTACATGCATGCACTTGCATTCACTGGGCAGCATAATGGTACAGCTTCTGCCTTAGTGCCAGAGATCCGGGTTCGAATCTGACGAATGCTCGGGTGCTGTGTGTGGGGAGTTTGCACGTTCTTTCTGTGACCGAGTGGGATTCCTCCATGTTCTTTTGTTTCCTCCCGTGTTTTAAAAACATGCAGGCTTTTAGATTCATTGGCCCTAAAGTGTCAGCAGTGGATGAGAAAGTGGGTTAAGATAGAAATAGTGTGAATAAGTAATCAATGGTCGGCATGGACTCAGTAGGCCGAGGGCCTGTTTCAATGCTGTGTCTCTAACCTAAACTAAACATTGCACAGTTGAATACCACTCATTTCAAAACAGACCTTCACAATACTTGAGTGATACTTCACCCTTACTTAAAAGGGACCTTTCCCTCATGAAATATATATTAAATCAAGATGTTAAAGTTTGGTGAGAAGGCTTACTAAATAGTAGGTATTAAGAGCCCTTGCACCTGCTCCAACTTTCAATAACATCAAATCTGTTCATCTCAGTTACACTTACACACAGTGACTGAGCAACCTCAGGCAATTTTAGCAGAATAATACAGTTTATAGATACATAGAAAGATACATAGAAAATAGGTGCAGGAGTAGGCCATTCGGCCCTTCGAGCCTGCACCGCCATTCAATATGATCATGGCTGATCATCCAACTCATGTTCCTAAAATCTGAGTTTAGAAGTCTACTCTTCTGTTTGGATCTGCAAGATCTTAAGCAGAAGAATTGAACTAATATAAATAGCCAAGTACCAGCTCAGATTTATTTTGGTATCCTGCCAACAATAACCCAGCCACATGAAAAAAATCAAGTTACTCTCTATTTTCTGAATATTAGCCAATTCTCCCTCATACGTTCATACAATGTTATCAGTTTTGTGCAACAATCATGTTGGGAGCATCTTACAGAATACCTTTTGAAACTCTACAAATGCCACCAACCAATTCCCTCTTCTCCATACTGGTAATTACATTCTCAGCCATGATTTAAGGTCATAATTTCATGTGATAGAAGCAGAATTAGGCCATTCGGCCCATCAGGTCTACTCCGCCATTTCTCATGGCTGATCTATCTCTCCCTCCTAACCCCACTCTCCTGCCTTCTCACCATAACCCCTGGCAACCCCTATCTATCTCTGCTTTAAAAATATTCATTGACTTGGTTTCCACAACCTTCTGTGGCAAAGAATTCCACAGATTCACCACCCTCTGACTAAAGACATTTCCTTAATAAAACTCAATGCCTCTTTGTAACCTGATTATGATTTACAAATTTACAAGTATCTGAATTACAATTTCACAATTTTGCTGACAAATATTCACTTATACATTCACTAACATTCAGAACATTTCAGTGATGAGATTATTGTATCAATGCACCTTTGCAGCACAGATAAATTTTCAACATCAGAACTGTTGTACACATATTTCCTATTGAAGGATTATTATCTCAAGTACGGTCATTTTGTTTTTGTTATTGCATACATAGAATGAGCAGACAACAATGGACATCTTAATTACCATAACATTTCTCTCCATCTCCTATTAAATTGGTGGGACATGGACCACAGGTATAACCCTCGAGAGGTGCAGGTTGATCTTTGCAGGTATCATTTAAGAAACATTGGTTGTCTTGACAGGCATCAAAATCTTCAGTGCAATAATCACCAATATATGCAGGAGTACAGTTACATGCTGCAACCTAAATTGTCAACAGAAATTATATTGATTGATAAATGATCCAGAGAGCTTTCATGTTCTAATTATAACGTTTTTTCACTTGCCAGGCCCAGATCCAAACATTGCCACAACAGAATTGTCTACATCAAGACAGAATAGTCTATTTAGTTTTAGAGCTTCCAATAAAAGAATATACTATTTGGAGCAATAACTAAGTTATTAAGCATGCCTTTGATTTAACTTACCACAAACATGGCATTATCTGATTCCATGCTGATAATTGATCTGGAATAATCACAGGTTGAATTGATGCTGCAGTTGCATATTGTCAGTGTTAATCCCAGCTCAGAAGTGACCTTTGAATCATTGGCTTGTATTATGGCAAACACTGGAGTGGAGCTTGTTGGATGCCAAGAAAAGTTCCCATTTTCTATAGGTATAAAAGACAAAATCCACAAGTGATTTCTAAAATGTTACGCATTCACATTGTACTATGTTGATTGAAATTATAAAATGTTAGTTCACTCAACGTCAAAAATATTTCATGCAATTTAAACTGACAGACAAATTATCTGCAATAACCAAGTGTTTACTGGAGTCCTCATGCTAACATCATTGTTTTAGTTTTTGAGATACAGTGCAGAAACAGGCCCTTCAGCCCACCGAGTCTGCGTTGACCAGTGATCCCCATACACTAGCACTATCCTACATACTAGGGAATTTTTTACAATTTTTAACAAAGCCAATTAACCTACAAACCTGTATATCTTTGGCGTGTGGGAGGAAACCGAAGACATCGGAACAATCCACGCAGGTCTCGGGGAGAATGTACAAACTCTGCACAGACAGCACCCATAGTCGGCATTGAGCCCAGTTCTCTGGTACTATAAAGCAGTACTGCTGCGCCACCATGTCGCCCCTCAGATACATATCAAATACCTTCACATTTACTTTAGTACTAGCTGCTAGTGATATTCTCTCTGCGTTCACGATGTCCTTTTCATCCTACATAATCCACACACCAGATGGGTCTCCCCATCTTCAGTTTTTTATATCAGCTAAATGCTTTCATTGTCCTCGTCATCCAACACTCAAGATCCCTCAACATCCTGGGGTTCCCTGTTTTTGTTACCCTTGTTTTTCACCTTTGCAGAAATCTCTTCACATGTGATGACCCTGAACACTTGTTATTTCTCCATTGAATGCTTTCCTCTGTGTACAAGTATATGCTCCCACAGCACCATTACCAGATCCTGTCTTAGAGTCATAGAGTGATACAGTGTGGAAATAGACCCTTTGGCCCAACTTCCCCACACCGGCCAACATATCCCAGCTACACTAGTCCCACCTGCCTGTGTTTGGGCCATATCCCTCCAAACCCGTCCTACCCATGTACCTGTCTAACTGTTTCTTAAACGTTGGGATAGTCCCTGCCTGAACTACCTCCTCTGGCAGCTTGTTCCATACACCCACCACCATTTGTGTGAAAAAGTTACCCCTCAGATTCCTATTAAATCTTTTCCCCTTCATCTTGAACCTATGTCCTCTGGTTCGCGATTCACCAACTCTGTTGAAGAAACTCTGTGCATCTACTCGATTTATTCCTCTCATGATTTTATACACCTCTATAAGATCACCCTTCATCCACCTGCGCTCCAAGGAATAGAGACCCAAACTACTCAAACTCTACCTATAGCTCACACCCTCTAGTCCCGGCAACATCCTCGTAAATCTTCTCTTGACAATATCTTTCTTATAACATGGTGCCCAGAACTGAACACAATACTCTCAATGCAGTCTCACCAACATCTTATACAATTGCAACATGGCCTCCCAACCTCTATACTCAAATTTTAATGACATTTTTATGAAATTATCTTAATGAAATTGACTTACTGTGATGGATCAGGAAATGGGGCATGGCAGCTGGGACATATGAAAGCAGAGGCTGGCAGCACTTGCTAAGACTTTGGTGGTCGTGGTGTTTGCAGAGACAGCTGTGGGAGTCCCTACAGCTGCTGGGTGCGCGTTCAGATCGAGCAAAGTTGCATTGCACAGCAGTGGAAGGAACCAACTGCATCATCAGCGCCAGGCCAATCCCCACATCACCATTTAATGCTGCCAGGAAACCAGCCCTGAACGTGGGAATACTAGAAATAGTGTATCTCCTTGGGCTAAGATTAGACTTTTCAGAGACTTGGAAGTTGTAAGATGGTGCCAGAACGTGATTATTCCAGATGAAAATATATAATACTGATATATAGTATGATTTGTCTAGATAGCATGCAGAACATGTTTTTCACTGTATCTCTGTACATGTGACAATAATAATAAACTAACTATAAACCCCTAAATGTTCATTCCCTTTGCCACAGAGACCGCAATATTATCAGGATGCATCACAGCTTGGTTTGGGAACAGCTCCATCCAAGACCGCAAGAGATTGCAGCAAATTGTGGACCATCACACAAACCAGCCTCCCTTCCATTGACCACAAATGTACCTCACGCTGCCTCGGCAAGGCCAGCAGCATAATCAAGGAGGAGTCGCACCCTGGCCACTCCCTATTCCCCCCTCTCCCATTGGGCATAAGATATAGAAGTATGAAAACACACACCTCCAGATTCAGAGACAGTTTGTTCCCCGCTGTTTTCAGGCAACTGAATCATCCTACCACAGGTAGAGAGCAATCCTGAACTAATACCTACCTCATTGGTGATCCTCGAACTATCTTTGATCGGCATTTATTGGCTTGACCTTGCACTGAATGGTATTCCCGCATGTACCTATACACTGTAAATGGCTCGATTGTATTGTCTTTCCACTGACTGGATAGAATGCAACAAAATATTTTCACTGTACCTCTGTACATGTGACAATAAACTAAACTGAAATGAAACTGATATGTATCATCCACAAAATGCAATGAGGTTTCTTGCCTCGGCTACTCCAGCATTACATAACATACCCGCATCCTTTACTGTCAAGATTGGAGATACCACCATCTGTAGATCCTCCTCCAAGTCACACACAATCTTGGCAATACCAATCATTCATCACCACTGGATTCAAATCCTGCAACTCCATACTGAACAGCACTGTGACAATATCTTCAACTGAAAGGCTGCAGTGGTACAAGAATGTAGCTCATTCCCACCTTCATAAAGGCAATTATGGATGGTCCATAAATACTGGTTTGGCCAGTGGAGATCAAAAGTTAACTAAAGAAGGTAACCATTCAACCAAATCAAATCCTTTGATTCCAGAAAGAGTCATCTGAATTCTCGGGAGAACATTAAAAACATGAAAAACCATTGGGATTCCAATACATTTTGATGACTTTTAAAATAAATTCTGTACTAAAACATAAATAGAAACATGGGAACATAGAAAACTTTGAGCCAGCACTGCCATTCAATATGATCATGGCTGATCGTCCTAAATCAGTATCCCATTCCTGCTTTCTCCCCATATTCCTTTATTCCGCTAGCCCTAAGAGCTATACTTAACTCTCGCTTGAAAACATCGAGTGAATTGGCCTCCACTGCCTTCTGTGGCAGGGAATTCCACAGATTCACAACTCAGGGTCTAAAAGATTTTCCTCATCTGTCCTAAGTGGCCTACCCCTTATTCTTAAACCGTGACACCTGGTTCTGGACTTCTCAACATAGGGCACATTTCCCCTGCATCTATCCTGTTTAATCCCTCAAGAATTTTATATTTCTATAAAATTCTCTCTCATCCTTCTAAATTCCAGTGAATATAAGCTGCCTTCTTGTTCTTGCCAAAGTG
>CM075984.1:8088709-8134851 GCA_038087875.1 Malacoraja senta | reverse complement strand
CCCCCCCCCCCCCACCCCCCCCCCCCCCCCCCTCCCCCCCCCCCAACTCACCCCCCCCCCCCCCCCCCCCCCCCCCCCCCCCTCCCCCCCACACCCCCACCCACCCACCCCCCCCCCCCCACCCCCCCCCCCCCCACCCCCCACCCCCCACCCCCCCCCCCCCCCATCCCTCCCCGATGCTAACCGCTCGGCTACCCCACCCTGCTACCCGCTCCTATCCTGCTCCTCCCCCCCCCCCCCCTGCTGCTACACCCTCCCTCCTCCCGTGCCCCCCCCCGCTCCCTCCCACTCCTACCCCCCCCCGCATCCCTCCCCACGCCCCCGCCCTCGGGTTTCCCGAGGCGATCCGGCCCAGTCCACAGCTCCCCCCCTGGGCTCTCCCCGCTTTTCACAGCCTGCTCCCCCCTCGCCCGGCACCCCTCCACCTCTCCCCCCCTCCACCTCTCCCCCCCTCTCTCCCACTCCTCTCTCTCCCTCTCCCTCTCTCTCCCCCCTACCCCCTCCTCTCTCTCCCTCCCCCCTCCCTCCTCTCCCTCTCCCCCCCCCTCTCCACCTCCCCCCCCTCCTCCCCTCCCCCCCCACCACCCTCCCTACCCCCCCTCTCCCCGACACCCCATTCTCTCACCCTTTCCCCACTCTCCCCCTTCCCCCTCTCTCTCCATCTCCCCCCTCTCCACCTCCCCCCTCTCCATCTCCACCTCGCGCCCCCTCCCACTCTCCCTCTCCCCTCCCCCTCTTCCCTCCCTCCCTCTCTCCACCACTCCCTCACCTCCACCTCCTCCCCCACCTGCCTCGCCCTCCCTTCCCCCCACTCCCCACTCTCTCCCCTTCCCCCCTCTCCCCTCTCTCTCTCTCCCCCTTCCCCTCCGACCCCCTCCACCACTCCCCCTTCCCCCTTCCCCACCCCCCTCCCCCTCTGCCCCCCTTCCCCCCTCCCACCCCATGCCCCCCCTCCGACCCCCCCTAACCCCCCCTCCCTCCCTCACTCCCCCCTTTCAAACCCCCTCCCTCACTCCCACTCTAAACCCCCTCCCCCCTCTAACTCCTCTCACCCCCCCCCCCGTGTGTGTGTGGGGTTGTTTATTGTCCCGTGTGACGCCACATGCTCCCCACCCGCAACCGCACGTTGAGGGGACGGGACCCAACGGGTCCCCTTGGTCTAGTGACTACTTAAAAGGCCAACAGACCATTTGCCACCCCAAGCGCTTGCTTTACCTGTAATTGGTGTGACCTTTATTTACAAATGCATTTGATTAACTACTTAGCTTTTACTGCATCTTTCCTTCAAGATGTTTCTATGGACACTTGCTCTGATTCTATCATTACAGCACACAAATGAACAATTAATCTCACCACACACAAAGCAGGAACTATTTATTAGACAATAGTATGCAACAGCACAATAAAATGAAACCCCACACAAATTACAAAGTTATTTATCCTTCTGATAAGTAAATATTTGCTTGAACACAAACCGGCAAAATATAATGGATATTCTTCAATTTGCTACTTCTCCCATTATATCATGAAATTGATCTCACTACTTTAAGTCATGGAATGTTGTTTTGATTGTATGGCCACAGGTCTAGAGCCAGGATTTTCCAATAAATGCCATGAGTGCCTTTTCATGCCTTTTTGATGATTTCATCAGGATAATGCCCTTTTCACGATCAACGTGCCTAAATTAGCCTTTTTTTGCCGTTTTGCTAAAAGGTCGTGCTATTTTCCCTAGTTGTACCGTGATTACAATGACATTGTCTATGTTATTACGTTAATATTAATGTTATTATTAACGTGTTAATAAAGTAAAACTTACAAGAAAACTTCCAGCACTGGGGCGAAACCGGGGGCACCACTGCCAGTCATTCATTCATTCGTGCCGCTACCTGCTGGTTCAGTCTTCTCCAAGATCTATTTAAGAAAGAACTGCAGATGGTGGAAAAATCTAAGGTAGATAAAAATGCTGGAGAAGCTCAGCAGGTGAGGCAGCATTCTATGGAGAGAAGGAACAGGTGACGTTTCGGTCGAGACCCTTCTTCAGACTGATGTGGGGGCAGGAAAAAGAGGCGGAGAAAGTAGTACTAGAAGGAGAGCTGGGAAGGGGGAGGGGGGAGAGGGAGAAGACATGGGCTATCTAAAATTAAAGAAGTCAATGTTGATACCGCTGGGGTGTAGACCTACCCAAGCGAAATACCCAAGCTTGTCTCCTCTCTATATTTACTGCTGCTCCAGTCGCACATCTGAGTTTTTGAGTAATCTGTGCAAGGCATTCATTGATGCTGGAATTCCACTGTGGAAATTGGAAAACAAATCTCTCAAAGGTTTTTTAGAGAAATACACAGAGGAACATATACCAAGCAAGTCATCATTATGGAAAAATATGTTGACAGCAACTTCAACATTGTTGTGCAGAAAATTAGAGATGAAGTTGCATGCATCAAAATATGGATCTCAATAGACGAGACAACCGATGCTGTGGGGAAATATGTTGCCAATGTGGTCATCGGTAAACTGGAGGCAGGTCAACTATCAAAGGAGTATTTGTTGACATCAGAAGTATTTGGAGAAGTCAAACAGCTCAACTATTGCTCAGTTGTTTACATCTTCACTTGCTGTACTTTGGCCAGAAGGTATAAAACACGAGAATGTTCTTCTGTTAGTGACTTAAAGTTTTATTCCCCAAAATGTTGCATTTGACATGCTTAGCTCAAGGACTTCATAGAATTGCCAAGCACATACGTAGCTTGTTTCCAAATGTCGATCGCCTAGTTTCCAATGTCAATTAAATCTTCCTCAAAGCACCATCACGTGTGTAGTTGTTCAAGAAAATGGGACCCGAGATTCCGCTACCTCCTCAGGGCATTTTGACTAGGTGGGGTGCATGAATCTCTGCTGTACTCTACTATGCTGCAAATTTTGAAAAGATAAAAGAAAATTGTCAACTGTTTTGAAGAAGAATCTGCTGCAATCAGGACCATCAATGAAATCATGCAGTAAAAGTCCCTCCACCGCGATCTTGTGTTTATTGCTTCCAATTTTGCAAACTTTCCACAAGCTATCACTTCCCTTGAGGAACGTGGCGAAACATTAGTGAATAACTTGCAGGTTTTCAACAATGTAACTGACGATCTTGATAAAGTTCCTGGCGATGTAGGTAAAGACATACAAGGAAAATGTGAGCGAGTGATTTTAGCTAACAAAGATCTTGAAGAAATACAAAACGTAACTAAGTTCCCAAAGGTAGTTGTAATGCACAAGATATCGACATGAATATAGAGTCTGTAGCTTGTTTCCGGTATGCACCAGTGACCTCAGCTGAGGTAGACAGAGGTTTTTCCACAACTGAAGCATATTCTGTCTGACAGACGGCATAGTTTAACACCAGATAATTTGAAAAAAAAACTAGTAATTATGTGCAACCTGGCAACTTTGGTCATTTAATGTAGTATACCTTTATATTATCATTTTAAACCATATTTTGGTGGTGGAAATCTATGCCCTTTATGCCTTTTTTAAAACAATAAATGCCTTTTTGTGCCTTTTTTGACATTTTATTATACCTTTTTGCCTGCCCATTTCAGTGTTTTTTAGTGCTTAAACATCCTGGCTCTAGTAATCACTACTAGAAATAGCTAAATTAGTAGTATTGGTTCCTGCTCTCAATTACCATGACTGCTTATTAATGTTATCAAGATCATATCAGAATGAAAAGATAACGTGTTTAATTTGCAGCAATCTGTCTTTTAACTGTCTGAAGAAGGAGTCTGAAGAAGGGTTTCGGCCCGAAACGTTACCTATTTCCTTCGCTCCATAGATGCTGCTGCACCCGCTGAGTTTCTCCAGCATTTTTGTGTACCTGTCTTTTTAACTTGTTGCCCATGAGTCCTGCACACACACATGCAGTATTAAGTATGAGGAGCTTGTGGACTTAACCAAGATTGAGACCAACCAGTTGTCCCTTCCACCTTTCCCTCTTCTCTCAAACTTAGGCGACTTTTTAGGTGACTGCAGGAGACTGTGCAGTCGCCGCATGGTCGCCACATGTTCGCGGGTGGTTGCCAGGGAGTCGCCTTCAAGGTCATGAGGAGTTCCTGCATTCTGGGAACTGGTCGCAGCCTCATTATGGTCACCGCAAATTTTTCAACATGTTGAAAATTAGCGGTGACTAGAATGAAGCCGCCATGGAGAGTAGCGA
Source organism: Malacoraja senta (assembly GCA_038087875.1). Taxonomy (NCBI): domain Eukaryota; kingdom Metazoa; phylum Chordata; class Chondrichthyes; order Rajiformes; family Rajidae; genus Malacoraja; species Malacoraja senta. The sequence goes on along the minus strand of CM075984.1, from coordinate 8,130,656 downwards.
GAATTTTCGAGCCATAGGTGGGTTGCCAGGAGGTCCTAATGGGTTGCCAGGAGATCGAAGGTTCTCGGAAGTTCTGGTGGGTTGTAGCCATGCTGACCGATGAATTTCATTGGCTCATTGGGGAAAAAAAAGGGAAGCAGTAGTTTTCAGAACCAAGGATACGTTAAATGTCCGCCGAGCTTCACAGCCGTGTTTCTTTGGCTTCTTAAAAGTTGTCTCCACTCCTTCTCCCCACTCTCCCCCTCTTTTAAAGGACACTGTACACTGTGCTTTAGCCATCTTAATTACAATGCCAACCTTCCTGTTCATCGCGGTGTGTGTCTGTATCACTTTGGCTTTGCACCGTGTGAATTGTTTAGACAGGGCAAGCAGCGGGAGCGCTGTCTAAAAAATTCACAGGGGCTGGTGAAGGAAGCGATGTGTTTGTATGTGTGTGTGTGTTCCACTCTGACAGTCGCCGTTCCAGTTGCCAGTTTTTCAGGCGACTGCCAGCAACTTGACAGTCACCGGCAGTCCGCTGAAAAATGGCCTAAGTGGGACAGGCCCATGAGCCTCCGGTCCGCCAAGTAAAACTAACCCAGTCTCTCCGGTCTTTCCTCACGGTTAAAACACTTTAATCCAGGCAACAACCTGGTGAATCTCTTCGTCTCTCCAATCCAATCATGTATGACTTGGTTTGGTTTATTATTGTCTATGTACCAAGTTGTTTTGCATGCTATCCAAATAGATAATACCTGGAAAGAATTGGAGAACAACACCGCATATTTCACTTGGGCAGCATACGGCCCAGTGGTATGAATGTTGATTTCTCTAACTTCCAGTAACCTGTACATCCCCTCTCTCACCGTCCATCCCCAACCCAAGTCGTTGTACCAGCTTCAAAGTCGTCTTGTTGAGTCTCATTGTCTGTAGCTCATTTTCATCTAGGCCACTGAGAACAAGGGCCTGTTCCCTTTATCAATGTTACTTTTTGAATGTCTTTCATTCATTTGTTCTCTATCCCTCTATATCACTGTCTATATCTCTCGTTTCTCTGATTCTCAATCTGAATAAGGGTCTCGACCAAAAACGTCACCTATTCCTTCTCTCCAGAGAAGCTGGCCTGAACCACTGAGTTACTCCAGCTTTTTGTGACTATCTTCGATTTAAACCAGCATTTAGCAGTCCCTTCCTACACATTAGATAATACCATACATGAAATCATGTCATACTTTGTGTACAACAGGTAGTGCTAAGGAGCAAATAAACAAAATGCAGAATATGGTGTTACAGCTCCCGAGAGAATGCAGATTTTTTTTAAGTTGCAAGTGAAGCAACGAGATAGATTGGAAGATTGGTAATACAGCACATGAGGTCCATTCAAGAGCCTGATAATCATGGGGGAACAAGCTATTCTTGAATCTGGTGGTATGTGCTTTCAAGCTTTGCATCTTCTTCCAACAGCAGATGGGAGAAGAGAGAATGATCAGCATATGAATGGTTCTTGATGTGCCTGCTTTCCGGAGGCAGCTGGAAGTGTAGATGGAGACAACAGAGGGGGGGGACTGCTTTACGTAGCGATGTTTACAAAACCTACCATCAGCGGCGCTGTAGATCTGCCACTGCCTGTGCAGGCGATCGGGGGCTATCGGGGGGGGGGGAGGCGGATTAAAATGCAGGTTTGTATTGATTGTCGGAGAGGGATTTCCTCGGGCTGCTAGCTGATGAAGAAAAATCGTTCGCGCTTCCGTTCGCGGGTTTTGTTTTTAAATTTTGCTGGAAGTTTGCATTGTTGGATTAAATTTAAACGCGACTAAAAACGCCTTCAACACCTTTAATATCATGGATCGCAATATCAGGACAAAAACAAAAGGTATTTCATTTATTTAACATATTATTTTGCTTTAAGGTGTGGCTTCATTTTAATCTTATGATGCAAAAAATGTTATTTAGGCCCACATACGAATCAGCCATGTCTTGTCTGCTGATATGGCTTAAATTTACGACAACGGCAACATTCCAATCGATCACATTCCTGAAACATCCACTCTCAAGATAATCAAATTCATTATTTTTTTGGACAATCATGTCATGAGCATCTAAATCATCTATATTTTGTGTTATTGTCTATCCATGATCAATATTTTCACACTAAATATCCAGAGTACAGTTTTAGTCAAATGTATTGTGCAAAAAAATAATGATTTTGATTATCTTGAGAGTGGATGTCTTCTGGATTAATTTATGGGAATTAAACATTAAATTCCTTCCATTTGGCATATAAATTCATGACAAAGTGAGATTTAAAAAATATTTATTTATTTTGAATTTATGTGTGAATGGGATCAGTTTGTTATTTGTTATTTGGATACAGGCTATTTAAATTGTTTAGCCTTTTCTAAAGAAATAGATAGATGTTTAGATCTAGTATTTGAATTTAGATTAATTTAATCTAACTGATGAAAATGAATTTTTGTTGGGTATTTACTATTAGTTTTAACGTTTAACGTTATCATTTTTTTCTAAAACTGCAAATAATAACTTGTTTCTGTTAATGCTGTTCAGTGTTTTTTTTCTTCTTTACATTTTAAACAGATGTCTCCGAAGAAGAAATGCAAAATATGTCTATCCAAATGTCCGGCAAAAGAGACTGATTTAGACAGCATTCGCAGAGATTATCTGAATTTGGACTACTCCAAATGTGATGATCTACAGGACATTCTTAATGGGAAAGTAGTGGGCAGAAAGGCATTTCATGCATGGTTTGAAGAGCAAAAACCATGTAGTTTACAATGCCAAAATTGAAAAGTTGAGGAAGAAACAAGGTGTACAGAGTTGTTTATTGGTTACAATCTGAGGAGTATGATGATACTACTGATTATGATATGCCAATGTACCAGCTAGCAACTGATCTTCTCCAATAAAGACTTGGTCTATTGCTAGAAATTGTAATTTCTTTACCTATCTGTTCCAGACTTACAGCAATATAATACAATAATATTAAAGTTCTGATCTTGAGAATATCACATTTTTGAATTTTCAAGGCAGTCTGTTTTCTTAAAACTATTTTCGTCACAACGGTCAATTTTGTAATTAGCTACAATTAGGTAACTATCTAATTTTACTTCGGAGTCACGTGAGTGACTATGTGAAGAACCCGCTCAGTGCGCAGGCGCGGCATTAACGGCAGCAGTGCAACAGCGGCAGCAGCTGGAGTTAGGCTCTCCGGCGACAGTTTAAAAAACGGACCATTAGGTAAGTATACAGAAGTACTGGACAAACGGAGAAGGAGAGTCGTTGTGTGGAGAGTGCTGATAAAAATGAGTACACTCAAGAAAAGACTCTCAAAAAGAATTACCCCCAGCTCAACTCCACCAGAGGAGCGTTCAATCTCAGGGGGGCAGCAACAGGCGGCGGGACCGCGCATAGAGCGCTCCGCTATCCCCGAGACCGAGCCGAGCCCAGTCCCGCTAATGCCTGAACAGCGGATAGGGAGAAAATCCACGAGGAAAACTAACCAGCCAGTAATTTCCGATTCATCGGATGGGGACATGTCTCCACCTAAACGGAGGAGAGACAGCCGCCTGAATTACAACAGCTCTTGGAGCAGATGCTCCAGTGGGATATGCAGAAAGAGCGTTCTCGCGGAGGAAGGTCAGGCACCTCCTCCACAGTGTCTCGTGCACTGCCCTCTGCTCCCTCATTACTGGAGGCTAGCATTGGTGACCAGGATTGGGCTGGTCTGGAACAGGGGCTGGCGGACGAGTTCGGAGTATGCAAGGGTTGCAGGAGCAGGAAGAGCTGCTGGGTGTGGTGGACCACTATGTAGCAACCCCCACGTGCTGGAAGACCGCTGGAACCAAAAATGGCGGCCAGCATTAATCATCTTTCAAATAAGCCCTTGCAGGAGAAGGTGCTTCTTGAGGCGCTAGAACTCTACACAGCACCAGAGAACTGTGAGGCCCTCAGAGTGAAGAGTGTGAACAGCCAGATCTGGGGGCACGTGGGGTCACACATTCGTAACCATGAACTTAAGCTACAGCGGATCCTAAGGCTCCTGACGTCGGCCATCCCAGCCTTTGCTCGTTCTGTGGAAAGCACGGAGATGGATACCTGCCAGCAAGATGTGCTGGCACTGATGTGCAACACACAATTTGAGACTAATAATCTCCGGCGGGAAAGCATAAGACCTGCCCTCAATCCCAAATTTGCTGGGTTGTGCAGAGCCCCAGCTGCAGAGACGGACGCTCTATTATTCGGGAGAGACCTCAACAAAAAACTGAGGGACATGGAGGAAGCAGCGAAAACTTTCGGCCTCATGAGGGCAGGCCCCGGGACGAGCAAACCAAGACCTATAATACCCAAGTGGCAGCACCCCACGGCATCCACCAGTCGACGTCCTCAATATGGGACTGGTGAAAGCTCGGGGACCGCATTTTATCCCCAAAGATCTTTTTTAGATCAGGGCCCAGAGCGGACCCCATGGAAAACTCGCCACCCCCCAACATTGCCAGCGCGTCAGACAGCAAGGCCTACAAAAACATGAGGAAACAAAAGAAACGCCAATAACCATGGAGGTAGGTGGGACTGGTTCCTCCCAGCATATAGAGAATACGGGTGCTTTACTAACAGGGGGGAGATTACACTTGTTTAAAGAACCATTGGGGTACTGTCACGAGTGACAAGTATATACTCAACAGCATTAGTGGATATAAAATTCAGTTCATGGCAGAACAATCGCCGCCAGTTCAACATTGGCCCCAAAGGGTATTTTCTCCCTCCGTGAAAGAGAAACGTGAGGGACAAGCTGAACTGGTGAGACTTATCAAAAAGGGGGTCATCGAAAAGACCAAACATGAACCTTTGGAATTTGTATCAAATATATTCACTAAAACCAAAAAGATTGTGGATGTCGCATCCTCATTGACTTAAGATCACTAAATAAGTTTGTTAAGTATATACATTTCAAAATGGAGACATTTGTTACTGCCAAACAACTGATTTCCAAAGGATACTTCATGGCAAGCATTGATCTTAAAGATGCTTACTATCTAATACCCATACACAAGAATCATTGCAGATACCTAAAATTTATCTGGTTGGGGCAGCTGTGGCAGTACAAAGCATTGCCCAATGGGCTAACTTCAGCTCCGAGATTATTCACCAAAATATTGAAAATAGCTATGGCAATCCTACGAAAACAAAAACATATTGTCATGGCATACTGGATGATATTCTGATAGTAGGGAAAACGATGGAATTGGCTGTGGCAGCAGTATCAGCTACAAAACCAGCTCCTCGAAACTCTGGGGTTCATCCTACATCCAGATAAATCTAAGTTGAAGCCATCCACTATCATGGACTACCTGGGCTTCACAATTAACTCAGTCCATATGACTGTTACCTTGCCAAAGGGAAAAATGGTTGCTTTAGCTCAATCATGCAACAATTTAATGGTCAACAAATGACCAACTATTCGACAAGTAGCCAGAGTGATTGGTAAAATGGTAGCAGCATTTCCGGCTGCACAATTCGGACCCTTGCACTATCAAAATTACAAAGAGCAAAGGTACAGGCACTAAAACGACATACAGGTCACTATAATCGTGTCGTGTTGAAATTACCCACTGAAGCAATATCAGAGCTACTTGTGGTGGGCAGAAAATGTTTTGGCATAGTTTCAGCTCTATCATCATCACTAACCCTACTGTAGTTCTTCAAACAGATGCTAGTGCTCAAGGCTGTGGAGCAACTAGACTACCATATTCCAGCACAGGTGGTAGATGGACTAACCTAGTGTCATCATTACTACTGACACTGGGCATTAACTATCTAGAGATGTTGGGTGCCTTTTATGGTTTAAAAGCATATGTATCTAATATGCAGCACTTGCATGTTCGGTTACAGATTGATAATACTACGGTGGTGGCTTATATTAACCACATGGGCGGCATAAAATCATTATCATGCGACAAATTGGTCAACGTGATTTGGCAATGGTGTGTCGAAAGACATATTTGGCTATCAGCTACTTATCTACCAGGTAAGCTAAACACAGTGGCAGACACCAGGTCCACAAATTCAATGATAACATCGAATGGATGTTAAACCCTAAAGTATTTGCTAAAGTTATTAAGCAGTATGGAACGCCAGATATCGATTTATTTGCATCACGACTAAATCACCAGTTACCTATGTATGTCGCTTGGGAACCAGACCCAGAAGCAGCAGCGGTAGATGCCTTCATGCTGGATTGGGGAAATTTCTTCTTCTATGCTTTCCCTCCCTTCTGCCTCATCAGTCGGGTACTTCGCAAAATACAGATGGACTTTGCTTCTGGAATTTTGATGGTGCCCGACTGGCCTACACAGCCATGGTTCCCGGTTCTACATGACATGGTGGTTGAGTCACCAATGGTCTTTCCCAGTGATCCAGGATTATTAACTCACCCAGTATCAGGCATAAGCCACCCATGCCATGAGAAAATTAAACTCCTGGGTTGCAGGTTTTGAATAGACCTTACCTGGAACTGGAATTGTCCGAACGAACCATCACCACCATGTCGGCATCCCTTCGAACATCCACCAAGAGGCAGTACTTAATCAGCATAAGAAAATGGGAGAAGTACTGCCAAGAAACAGGAACAACATATTCAACAGCCACAGCCACCAACGTACTGGAGTTCCTGGCCCATTTACACCATGATGAAGGGATTAGTTACAATGCCATCAACACAGCGCGGAGTGCTCTTTCTGCTTATCTCAAACCAGCAGGACAACAGGCAATGGGATCCCATCCACTGGTGGTAAAACTGATGAAGGGCATTTATAATATCAAGCCCCCTAAACCCAGGTATACCCATATTTGGGATATCAGTGTGGTCCTGACATACCTCAGGGAATGGCCACCAGCCAGATCCCTCAGCCTCGAGCAATCTACACTAAAGACGCTCATGTTGATGGCACTCGTATCCGCTCAGAGGGTCCAGTCACTACACAAGTTAAGGCTGGACAACATGGTGACCACCTCAGATCAGATCACATTCATCATACAGGGTCTGGTGAAGCAAAGCAGGCCAGGAACAGCTAATCCACTGGTGGTATTCTGGGCCTACCCACCAGAGCCACGGTTGTGTGTCGTGACCCATCTACAACATTACATAGACACAACCCACAATATCAGAGGGAGTGAAAAAGCCTTATGGGTCAGCCACAAGAAATCTCATGGCCGGGTAACGAGCCAAACCATTTCAAGATGGCTCAAACAGGTACTGAAGGCTGCCGGAATAGATACTAATACATTTAAATCTCATTCCACTAGGGCAGCATCTACATCAACGGCCGAGAGAATGGACGTACCGGTTGACCATATTCTGAATACAGCAGGATGGTCGAGGGAAACGACATTCAGAACTTTTTATAATAAGCCGTTGATGAAACCTGATTTATTTGCAGAGAAAATATTACAAGCTGCAAATATTTCATTTAAGCCCGGGGGAGCACTTTAATTTTGTTATTGTTAATAAATACCTTTGTTGTTTCTTGAAAAACAGATTCAGTGGTTGATTACGATAACACTTCCTCCCTCAAGAACTTCGGCAGTGAGTGAAATAAAACTGTTACACTGTTTGAAATCACAGAGCTTTGAAGTCTTCACGTAGTCACTCACGTGACTCCGAAGTAAAATAGTAAGATTAAACGAGAACTTACCAGTTTGAAGTTTGATCTGTATTTTATGAGGAGTTACGATGAGGGATTACGTGCCCTCCGCTCCCACCCTCATTATATGGATCAAACTAATAAATTGATGTCTCCTTTTCTTTACTATGTTTACTTCAAATACCTGTGTCTATCTGTGATTCCACACCGCTGCTTGGAAGTATGCCGCGCCTGCGCACTTAGCGGGTTCTTCACGTAATCCCTCATCGTAACTCCTCATAAAATACAGATCAAACTTCAAACTGGTAAGTTCTCGTTTAATCTTACTATTATATGCTTTAATTTCAGGTCATCCAAGTAAGATGTTTTATATTTGTTTCAGAATGCTTCAATCTATAATAACTGAAAATTTCATTCAGTTCTCTTAATGTTTAAGAAAGTTATGGGCTTTTGTGTTAAGTCAATGGAAAAGCAATAGGGAACAAGATGCTAATTTCTAAGTATGAAAATGGCCATAACTTTTTTAACACTGAAGATATGAAAGTGAATTAGGTATCAAATTAAAGTTCTTTTTATGCTTTATCTGATGGGATAAATTACATGCTTGATTTTTAAAATCTCAAAATTTTGTAACATTCCTACTTTACGCTTTACATGGGATGGGTTGCATCCACAACTCATAGAAACATAGAAAATAGGTGCAGGAGGAGGCCATTCGGCCCTTCGAGCCAACACCGCCATTCATTATGATCATTGCTGATCGTCCCCAATCAATAACCCGTGCCTGCCTTCTACCCATATCCCTTGATTCCACTAGCCCCTAGAGCTCTATATAACTATCTATTAAATCCTTGCAGTGACTTGGCCTCCACTGACCTCTGTGGCAGGGAATTCCACAAATTCACAACTCTCTGGGTGAAAACGTTTTTTCTCACCTCAGTCTTAAATGGCTTCCCCTTGATTCTAAGACTGTGGCCCCTGGTTCTGGACTCGCCCAACATTGGGAACATTTTTCCTGCATCTAGCTTGTCCAATCCTTTTATAATTTTATATGTTTCTATAAGATCCCCCCTCATCTTTCTAAACTCCAGTGAATACAAGCCTAGTCTTTTCAATCTTTCCTCATATGACAGTCCCGCCATCCCAGGGATCAATCTCGTGAACCTATGCTGCACTGCCTCAATCACAAGGATGTCCTTCCTCAAATTCGGAGACCAAACAGGACACAATACTCCAGATGTGGTCTCACCAGAGCCCTATACAACTGCAGAAGAACTCACTGCAACTTCTTGTGGTCGTGGGCAGAAGAGTTGTCATATGAAGCTGTGATGCATCCTGATAGGATGCTTTCTATGGTGCATCTGTAGAAATTGGCAAAAGTCACTGGAGACATGCTGAATTTTCCTAGTCTTCTGAGGGAGCGGAAGCAAAGGTGTGTTTTCTTGGCCATATCGTCAATGTGGTTGGACTGGGTCAAATTAAAACATCTAGGACCTTGAAGCTCATAGGAACACAGAAACATAGAAAATTAGGTGCAGGATTAGGGCATTCGGCCCTTCGAGCCAGCATTGCCATTCAATATGATCATGGCTGATCATCTAAAATCAGTACCCTGTTCCTGCTTTTTCCCCATATCCCTTGATTCCTTTGGCCCCAAGAGCTAAATCTAACACTCAATTGAAAGCATCCAGTGAATTGGCCTATACTGCCTGTGGCAGATAATTCCACTGATTCACAACTCTCTGGGTGAAGAAGTTTTTCCTCAGCTCAGTCCTAAATGGCCTACCACTTATTATTAAACTGTGATCCCTGGTTGTGGACTCACCCAAAATCGGGAACATTTTTCCTGCATCTAGCCTGTCCAATCATTTAAGAATTTGAGATGTTTCTATAAGATACCCTCTCATCCTTCTAAATTCCAGTGAATACAAGCCCATTCGACCCATTCTTTCATCGTATGTCAGTCCCGCCATCCCGGGAATTAACCTGGTGAACCTACGCTGTACTCCCTCAATACCAATAATGTCCTTCCTCAAATTAAGAGACAACAATTGCACACAATAATCCAGGTGCGGTCTCACCAGGGCCCGGTAAAACTGCAGTAAGATCTCTTTGCTCAAATCCTCTCACAATGCAAATTGTATAAAAATTAAAAATTACTGGACTGATATTTTTCAAATAATTTCTGAAGCTGTTAATACCAAATTGGCTCCAGACTCAAAATTAATAATACTTGGGATATCAGAACAAAGTTTAACACTCACAACAAGCAAAAGAAACTTCCTTGACTACAGTATAATAACTGGGAAAAAATTAATATTAAAATTCTGGAAAGGCCCTACAACCCCCACAATTAAAATGTGGATTGTGGAAATGTCGGAGACCCTACATCTAGAAAGAATTAGACTTGTCTTAATGGACAAGCAAGAACTTTTTGTTAAAATATGGGCTCCATTCATTGCCTATTTGAAGGGATAGAGTGGCCCAGCGCGAAAGCCCGACTGAAGCTTGAACTCAGGATTAGATGCAATTATATTTCATAACCTACGAACTTATCTCCTATGACGTATTATAAGTAATTCATTCCACCTCTTTTTCTTTTTTGATATTGTAATTCTTCTTTCTCTCTATTTTTCTTTTTCTATCTATATAAAAAAAAACACTAGAAGCAGAATTAACTGACAATTGACAAATTTAATAATGTATGAGTGATTGATGTATATGAAAAGTTTTTTCTTCTCCTATTATAATATGTTACTCTACATTATAATATGTTTGCTTCTAATAAAAATTTATATCACAAATCCTCTCACAATGAAGGCCAACATGCCATTCGCTTTCTTCACTGCCTGCTGTACCTGCATGCTTACTTTCAGTGACTGATGTACAAGCACACCCAGGTCTCGTTGCACCTCCCCTTTTCCTAATCTGACACCATTCAGATAATAATCTGCCTGTTCTTGTCACCAAAGTGGATAACTTCACATTTATTCACATTATACTGCAGCTGCCATGCATCTGCCCACTCACCCGACCTATCCAAGTCACCCTGCAGCCTCATAGCATCCTCATCACAGCTCACACTGCCACCCAGCTTTGTGGCATCCACAAACTTGGAGATGTCGCATTTAATTCCCTCATCTAAATCGTTAATATACATTGTAAATAACTGGGGTGCCAGCACCAAGCCTTGAGGCACCCCACAAGTCACTGCCTGCCATTCTGAAAAGGACCCATTAATTCCTACTCTTTGATTCCTGTCTGCCAACCAGTTCTTTATCCATTTCAATACCCTACCCCCAATACTATGTGCTCTAATTTTGCACACTAATCTCTTGCGTGGGACCTTGTCGAAGGCTTTTTGAAAGTCCAGATAAACTACATCCACTCGCTCTCCCTTATCCATTCTACTTGTTACATCCTCAAAAAATTCCAGAAGATTAGTCAAGCATGATTTCCCCTTCATGAATCCATGCGGACTTTGAGCGATCCTGTCACTGCTTTCCAAATGCGCTGCTATAACATCTTTAATAATCGACTCAAGCATCTTCCCCACTACCGATGTAAGGCTAACTGGTCTATAATTCCCCGTTTTCTCTCTCCCTCCTTTCTTAAAAAGTGTAGTTACATTGGCTACCCTCCAGTTCACAGGAACTGATCCAGAGTCGAGAGAACATTGGAAAATGATCAACAATGCATCCACGATTTCTATGGCCACGTCCTTCAGTATTCTGGGATGCAGACCATCAGGCCATGGGAATTTATCTGCCTTCAGTCGCAACAGTTTACCTAACACCATTTCCTGAATAATGTGGATTCCCTTCAGTTCCTCCCTCCCACTGGATCCTCTGTCCCCAAGTATTTCTGGGAGATTGGTTCTGTCTTCACTGAGGAAGACACAAACAAAGTACTCGTTGAACTGTTCTGCCATTTCCTTGTTTCCCATTATAAATTCACCTGACTCTGATTGTAAGGGACCTACATTTGTCTTCACTAATCTTTTCCTTTTTACATATCTAAAGAAGCTTTTAAAGTCAGTTTTTATATTCCCCGCAAGCTTTCTTTCATACTCTTTTTTCCCCTTCTTAATTAACCCCTTTGTCCTCCTCTGTTGAGTTCAAAATTTCTCCCAGACCTCCGGTTTGCTGCTTTGTCTGGCCAATTTATATGCCTCTTTCTTGGATTTAACACTATCCTTGATTTCCCTGTTGAGCCGCCTTCCCCGTTTAATTTTTTTGCCAGACAGGGATGAACAATTTTTGGAGTTCATCCATGCGGTCTTTAAATCTTTGCCATTGCATCTCTACCGTCACCCTTTAAGTATAATTTGCCAGTCTATCACCTTCAAAGTCTTCTTTCTTTAAGTTCAGGACCCAAGTATCTGAATTAGCCGTATCACTCTCCATCCTAATGCAGTATTCCACAATATTATGGTCACTGGTGCCCAAAGAGCTTTGCACAACAAGATCGCAAACTAATCATTCCGCATTACACAATTGCCAGTCTAGGATGGCCTCTAGTCGCTTCTTCTACATATTGGTAGAAGAACCATTCCATATACATTCGAAGAAATCCTCCTCAGAGCTGTTACCAATCTTGGCTTATACTCGCTAGAATTTAGGAGATTGAGAGGGGATCTTATAGAAACGTACAAAATTCTTATGGGGTTGGACAGGCTAGATGCAGGAAGATTGTTCCCGATGTTGGGGAAGTCCAGGACAAGGTCACAGCTTAAGGATAAGGGGGAAATCCTTTAAGACCGAGATGAGGAAAAACTTTTTCACACAGAGAGTGGTGAATCTCTGGAACTCTCTGCCACAGAGGGTAGTTGAGGCCAGTTCATTGGCTATATTTAAGAGGGAATTAGATGTGGCCCTTGTGGCTAAAGGGGTCAGGGGGTATGGAGACAAGGCAGGTACGGGATACTGAGTTGGATGATCAGCCATGATCGTATTGAATGGCGGTGCAGGCTCGAAGGGCCGAATGGCCTACTCCTGCACCTATTTTCTATGTATCTATGTATCTATGGTTTGCCCAATCTATATGTAAATTAGAGTCACCCATGATAGCTACAATGATAGCTCTCGCTCATTTCCAATTTAGTTCCACTTATACAGATTGAGGTGCAGTGCTCCACCTCACTTCTGGACGTCAATGACCAGTTCCTATATTTTGCTAATATCTTTTTTTATTTTTTTTATTATTATTTTTTTTTTTATTATTATTTTTTTTAAATTAGAAGCAGTGTACAAAAGTATAAACTGTGGCATATGACATAATACATTTATTGTACAGCTTCAATTTTAATTTTTAGCTAAAGATAAGAAATAAGAAAGGAGAAAAAGCAAGAGAGAGAGAAAGTGAATGTGCAAGAATAGAACCCTAGACTACCAAATTGGTGTAGCCAAAGAGTGCAGTAAAAGAAATAAGAAAAATGTAAAGAAATAAAAAGACAAAAACAGAAAGAAAAACAAAAAGTGATGATATACCTGCTTTGTATCTCTTCCCACCCATCATCCTATCCGTAATTCGATTTAATTCCAAAATTGTGTTGCACCATACTATCCTTGTAATGAATCAATGAATGGTGTCCATGTCTTCGAAAACTGCTCTGGTTTTTCTGCTAAGACTAGTCTCATATTTTTCCAGAATTTAAGTATTAGTTTTTTCGCCGTTATCAGGCCATAATTAAGGAAACGTCTTTGAAGTATTGATAGCTCAGGGCAGGCTTCTGATGTTCCAAGATCAATCAGTTCCGCGTGGGGGTCCAGTTTTGTTTTTAATGTTTTTGAGAAAATTTCAAAAATTCCTTTCCAAATGTTATGTAGTTTTATGCAAGAGGCTTCTCGAAGGAGACATTTGTCGCAAATAGGAGATACATTTGAAAAGATCTTATTCAGTTTAGTCTTTGAATAGTAGAGTCTGTGCAGTTTTAAATTGAATTAAAGTATGTCTAACATTAATCAAACAGTTGTGTATATATAAAAGATTTTCTTCCCATCTGTCTTTTGGAATTTTTAGGCCTAGTTCCTCTTCCCAGTCTCTTCTAATTGCATCTGACGATGGGATTTCTATATTTAGAAGGGTGTTATACAAATATGATGTTAAATTGTTTGACTCTGAGTTTTTATTCATACATTCGTCTAATATATCTGGCAGCAGAGTTTGGTAGTCATGGGTAAATGTTTTCAAATAGTCTCGAATTTGAAGATATCTGAAATATTGATTACCTTTCAGGTGGTATTCCGACTGTAATTCCTGAAATGACAGAAGAGTTCCCATCTCGTAGAGATCTCCAAGTTTTTTAATTCCTAGTCTTTCCCAATATGTAAACGTTTTATCTATAATAGATGGCTTGTACAAAGGGTTATTAGCTATTGGTAAGAGAAGAGATACATTTCTTAGTTTAAAAGTTGATTTTACTTGTCTCCAGATTCGTAGAGTGCTGTGAATAATCAGATTTGTATCATATAGTGTGTTCTTTAACTTTGTTGGGGAGAGAAGAATCGCGCCTATATTAAAAGACGAGCAATCCTCTCTCTCCATTATTAACCAGTCTACCTGTTGGCATGCGTTATCCAGCCAGTAAATTACATTTTTAATATTCGTTGCCCAATAATAGTATAATAAATTGGGGAGAGCCAATCCGCTCGTTTCTTTGGGTTTACATAGATGTCGTTTATGAATTCTGTGTGTTTTATAATCCCTGATAAAGTTTGTAATCTGAGAATCAAGATTTAAAAAAAAAAAAAAAGGTAGGTATATCGGTATTGATTGAAATAAATAGAGAATTTGTGGGAGGAAGATCATTTTTATAGCATTTATTCTGCCTATTAGAGACATCGGAAGTGTTTTCCAAAATTGAATAAGATTGTTTAATTTAGTAACTAAATGCAGGAAGTTTGCGTTGAATAGAGAAGTATATTTTCTGGTTACCTGAACACCCAGATATTTAAATTTTTCCGTAGCAATTCTGAAAGGGAATTTTAAAAGGTGTGTCAGCTCTTGAGGTTTTATTGCCATAATTTCACTTTTGTTCCAGTTTATTTTATATCCTGAAAAGGAACCGAATTCCTCTATAAGATTTAATATATTTGGAATGCTAACTTGAGAATTTGTGATATATAATAATACATCATCTGCACATAATGATATTTTATTATTGGAGTGTTTAGTATTATAGCCGTGAATGTTCAGATGTGCTCTTATACTTTCCGCTAGAGGTTCAATCGCAAGGGCAAATAACAGGGGTGATAATGCACATCCCTGTCTATTGCCCCTGGTTTGCTGAAATTTAGGAGAGAGTATATGGTTAGTCAGTATTCTGGCAGTCGGCTTATCATCTAACAATTTTATCCATGAAATAAAATTTTCTCCCATCTGAAAATTTTGCAGTACTGTGAAAAGATACTTCCATTCTACTTGGTCAAATGCTTTTTCTGCATCTAATGAAATAATTGATGTCTTCTTCTTTAGTTCTGTGTGAGTACATTATGTTAAAAGGCGTCTCAAATTATTAAACGAGTACCTCTTGGGTATAAATCCCGTTTGATCCGAATGTATTAATTTATTAACGTATTTAGTTAATCTTCTTGCCAAAATCTTCGCTAGTATTTTCTGATCTGTATTTAACAGGGCGATTGCTCTGTATGATCCCGGGTCTTCTAGATCTTTATCTTTTTTAGGTATAAGTGTAATAGTTGGTTCAGCTAGTGTTTGTGGTAATGTCTGTTCTTTAAATGCATATGTATAAAGATTGTATAAACGTGGGGAAATTACCTCATAAAATATTTTATAAAATTCAGTGAATTAATTGTCTCTTCTATTTCTTTAATTGAAATCTGTGCTCCTAATTCCTCTTGTTCCAGCGGATTAAGTGTTGGAAGTTTACAGTTGTCAAGAAAGTTTGTAATTTTTCTGCTTTCTGTTGATGTTTTGGATGTGTATAAGTTTTGATAAAATTGGGTAAATCTTTCATTAATGTCTTTTGGAAGTGTTAACAGTTCACCTTTATCTGATTTAATTTTTAGGATAGTATGGTCCTTTTCAACTTTTCTCAGCTGGCGTGCTAAAAGTTTGTGTGGTTTGTCGCCGAATTCGAAATTTTCCTGTTTTGTAATTTGAAATAATCTAATAACTCTTGCAGATAGAATTTGGTTTAGCTTAAATTTCAATATTGCTATCTTGTTGTGTTTATCTATAGTCGGAACTATCGCGTTTTCTAAATCAAGTTGTCTGATCTGTTCTTCTAGTTGCAATTGTTCCGTCCTATACTTTTTATTTTGATATGCTTGATATGAAATGATAGAACCTCCAAGAAAAGCCTTAAAAGATTCCCATAGTAAGGAGGGCGAGATATCTGGGGTATCATTGGTCTCAAAAAAGAGTTCCATCCGTTGTTTTAAGTATTTACAACAATCCGGTTTATTTCGTATTTGAGGATTAAACCTCCAGAACGATTTTTTATTAAACATTCCTTCTAGTTTTAAGGAAAAGGTTAGCGGAGAATGATCGGAAATGGTACTATTATGGTATTTAGGGTTAGTTGTGAAGGGTATTAATTTAGTGTCCACTAGAAAGTAGTCAATACGTGTATAGGTTTTATGTACTGATGAGTAGAAGGAGTATTCTCTTCCTGATGGGTTTGCAATCCTTCATACGTCTGTTATATTTGTATTTTTTATATACGTATTTAAGAGTTCACTGGATTTTGATTTTGTATTATGTCTCTTTTGTTGAACAAAAGAGACATAAGGGGTATTGATCCAAAACGCAATTGAAATCTCCCCCAATTATCACGTTTTGCTGGGTGGACTCAGAAATTATATTGTAGATTTTATTTAAAAATTGTGAGTTGTCAAATTTAGGAGCATAAATATTTACCATGGTAAGTGGGGTAGAATGTATCTTCCCAGAGACAATGACATATCTCCCCTCTTTGTCTGCAATGGTGTTTTTATGTTTAAATGGTATGCCCTTATGGATTATAATTGCAGTGCCTCTGGATTTGGAGAGATAGGAGGAGTGATATGTTTGACCGATCCAATTGGCCTTCAGCCTGGTCTGAGCTTGAACTTTAAGATGCGTTTCCTATAAAAATATTATGTCGTCATTGAGTGATTTTAATTGGGCAAGAATCTTACCCCTTTTAATTGGTTCATTAGCGCCCCTAATATTCCAGCTACAAAATGTAATTCCTCCAGTTTTCTTCAGAGGGTCGTCTTGCATTATAAATTACATTGGTTCCTTTATTTCAGATGGTGCAACACAATAACTCAACCTTCTGGGTGTTGGGTGGGTGCTCCCAGTTTCTGAACTCTAAAGGTATATCCCAAAGAAAGGTGCCCTATAGAGAAAAGGCTATTTTGCTAATATCGAGGGAGAGTTTGTTGGCCTAACACCATGTCACCTAACTCTCCATTAATTTCCTGTACTCATTGTAATTTGGCCAATGACTGCAGTGTCGTCTGAAAACTTGTACATGGAGTTCGAGCAGAATTTGGGCACAAAGTCATGAGTGTATAGAGAGTATAATAGGGTAGACACAACATGCTGCAGTAACTCAGCGGGACAGGCAACATCTCTGGAGAGAAGGAATCGAGACCCTTCTTCAGACTAATGTCAGGGGAGTGGGCGAGACAGAGATAGAATGTAGTCAGAGACAGTAAGACTGGTGGGAGAATTGGGAAGGGGGAAGGATGGAGCAAGAGGGGAAAGCAAGGGTTATTTGTAGTTAGAGAAGTCAATTTTCATACCGCTACAATAGTATAATTATAGTATAGAGAGTAAAATATGGGTTGAGTACACAGGCTTGCAGACACTGGGGTTGAAAATGATCGTGGAGGATTGCTGATCACAGTCTATGGGTCAGGAAGTCTAAGATCCAGCTGCAGAGGGGAGTGCTGATTCCTAGGTCCAGAGTGTTTGAAATTAGTTTGGAATTCTGGCACTGAAGATTGAGTTAGAATAGTAAGATTAAACGAGAACTTACCAGTTTGAAGTTTGATCTTTATTTTATGAGGAGTTACGATGAGGGACTACATGAAGAACCCCGTTCAGCCGCACGTGCGTCAATCTTCAAAGCAGCGGTGTGAAATCACAGGTAATAGTGACTGAAGTATAATAGTAAGATAAAAGAAGACTAGAACTACCAGATGACATTTATGAGGGCTGGGAGTGGAGGGCATGTAGTCCCTCATCGTAACTCATAAAATAATTATCAAACTTCAAACTGGTAAGTTCTAGTTTAATCTTACTATTTTACGTCGGAGTCACGTGAGTGACTACGTGAAGATTTCAAAGCTCTGTGATTTCATGCCGCAGATTCAAATCCCGGCCTCTCACTGCATTGATTGACTCAACATAATTAAAATAATCAATAATGCATCAACTATAACATTGCTTTAATGAATTAACGGTTTATTTACAAAGAAAACAATAGTAACCCCTCCATCCCAGGGGAAAACTATATAACTGAACTTAAAACAGAATCGGCAAAACCCCCCAGCCTTGTAATTGGCTTATGATAAAACCTTTGGAACATTAGTTCACTGGACCATCCTGTAGCCGCGAGGATATGATCTATAGGAACGTCCATCGTCCTGGCCGCTGAAGTTGATGCCGCCCCGGTGGAATGAGATTTAAAATTATCAGTGTTAATCCCAGTGCTTACCAGAACCTGTTTTAGCCACCTTGAGATAGTTTGCACCGACACCTTACTGTGCGTTTTTTTGTGGCTTGTGAACAATGTTGACTCTGTTCCCCTCAAAGTTCTAGTAACCTCAATGTAATGGGACAAACATGACACTACACACAGGCGGGAATCCTTGGGGTATGCCGAAAAGATAATCTTACACCCTGTCGCCCCTATTCTACTCTGCTTGAGCAGATCATAAACATAAAAAATAATGGCATCTTTTGATACCTCCATGCTGTCTAGCCGCAGCATCTGTAATGTCTGCACATGTTGGGCTGATACCAACGCCATAAGCATGACCACCTTCATGGTGAGTTTGGCGAGAGATAGGACTGTGACAGGAGCCCACTGGCGAAGCAGCATTAGAACTTCGCTCACATTCCAGATAACCGAATACCTGGGCTTGGGAGGATTGGATTTAAAAACTCCCTTCATGAATCTAGAGACTAACGGATGTGTCCCCACTGCATGTAATTCTGACACCAATGGGTAAATATGAAGACAAAGCACTTCTGGCTGTGTTGATCGCACTATAGCTTAACTTTTGATTGAAATAGAGAGTTGACAAAAACTCTAGCACATCTGGGATGCCTGCATTTTGATATGAAATATTCTGCAGTAAATATAACACCTCCCACTTTCTTATCGAAGGGATGTACTGCTTTGGGGTACTATCCCTCCAGGCCGCAGTGATAACGTCCACGGTGTGCTCGGATAGTCCTCTCCCCAGGTATGGTCTCCTTAGAATCTGCAAATTAACAGATCAATACGATCATGTAAAGAATGCTGATCGCCAGTTACAGGATTCACCAGTAGGTTTTTGTGTTTGGGAACAATCATGTGAGGCTCAGTAGCCATCTCCAAAACATGAGCATACCATGGCTGAGTAGGCCAGTCGGGTACCACCAATACTCCTGAAGTGGAGTCCTGCTTGATTTTTTGCAGGCATCGACTGACGAGACAGAATGGAGGAAATACATATATAAACATTCCACCCCAGTGCAGCGAGAACGCATCAACCGCTGCTGCCCCAGGATCTGGTTCCCATGAAACATATTTAGGCAACTGATGGTTAAGTCTGGATGCAAACAAATCGATATCTGGTACCCCAAAGCGAGCAACAACATTTTCAAATATATCATGATTCAACATCCATTCTATGTTGTTATTGAATTGTCGTGACCTTGTGTCTGCGACTATGTTGAATCTGCCAGGTAAATGGATTGCTGAAATCCAAATGTTTCTGTCAATACACCAGCTCCAGATCTGATTAGCCAACCTATCACAAGCTTTCGACTTGACTCCACCCATATGATTCAGATATGCTAGTGCAGTAGTGTTGTCAATTTGAACCTGCACATGCACCTGACTTTTGGTAAAACAATAAGCCCATAAAATGTTCCCAGAAGCTCTAAATAATTGATCCCTCACAATTGCAGAAGGGATGCCTCATCACTATTCCATCTGCCTCCACAGCTGGAACCCATATCAGTAGCACCCCAATCTAGTCTGTAAAACTATAGAAGGTGGGTCAACCAAAACTTTCCTGGAGCTAGTTGCAACATTCATAATCCACCATTGTATCTCAGAAATGGCTTCTGTTGGCAACTTCATAGGCCTGTCAAAATGGCCTCCATGTGCTCTCAATGCTTGTTCTTTTGCTCATTGTAATTGTTGATAATGCAGAGGCCCAAACTGCACTGCTGTAAAAGCAGCCACCAGTTTGCCAATCAACTTTGCCACCTGTCTAATTGAGGGTAGTTGTTCTTCAACAAGCTTAACACATTCTTCAATAAACTGCTGCCTTTTATCACTCGGCATAGTCACTAACATGTGATCTGAGTCAATGGTGAAGCCCAAGTAATCAATAACTTAACAGGTGTTAATCTGGATTTATCTGGATGGATAATGAACCCCAACTGCTCAAAAGTGAGTTTAACAACTGATACAGATGATTCAGCTGCCTCCCGAGTGTTCCCTACAATAAAAATATCATCCAAATAGGCCATTACCACATGACCCTGAGTTATGAGTAAGCCAAGAATTGGTTTCAACAATTTGGTAAACAATCTCAGAGCTGAGGTTAACCCATTAGGCAGTGCTTTGAATTGCCACAATTGCCTCATCCAGCTAAATTTCAAATATCTCCGATCATCACAATGAACAGACTGAGTAATAAGCATCCTTGAGATCTATGCTTGCCATAAAACACCCTTTGGAAATCAGCTGTTTAGCAGTAGGAAAAGTTTCCATTTTGAAATGTCTATACTGCACAAAAGGGTTCAGGCTTGTCAGGTCCAGAATTATTCTACCTCCCCCATCCTTTTTAGACCTAGGAAAACTACTTGACACAAACTGATGGGATAAACGAACCGACTTCTCAATAACCCCTTTTTTGCACAATATCTCAAGCTCTGCCTGTATCTGTATATTCTCTTCGTGTGAAAACATGAGTGTCCGACGTGGGACATGCTGAGTGGGCGGACACACAGTAGGGTAGAATTCAATTCAAAACCCCTCTATACTGCCCAAAACAAATGGATCTGATGTTATCTCCTGCCATTCTTTGGGAAACAAGTGTAACCTGCCCCCAACTTGAACATCTTCCCCACTTAATTTATTTCCTCCAGTAGCAAAGTCTCTTACCCGCACATTTCCTGACTGAGCTTGTTGCCCCCGGCCCCTCGTAGGGAAATTCATCTTTGCCTTTGTGCCTGTGGCAGGATACCAGGTTCGTGTGTTTGAGAATGAACGACTCATCCCTTCACCAGTCCTTGTGATAGCACCCCGTCGATAGGGGAAAAACCTTTTGCCCATTCTGCTGGTTGTTGGCACTTTAATGAGGCCCACAGTTTTTGCCTCTTCGTCCAGTTCTTTGACTCGCTTTGCGAGGTCCTCCCCAAACAACAGATTCGGTAACTGAACATTATTAGGTTTGCAGAGTGCTGCACATTTTGGGTGAATGGTGGGGCGTAAGGCACTCTTTCTAAGGCAGTTCATTTTGAAATGTGCACTGCACAAAAGCCCCAGAGCATCCTGGTGAACTTCAGTTATGTGCCCCTCTTCCACCATTCTGGCGAACGCAGTGATACCTGCTGCTAGCAATTTGAGCACCCTCTGGAGCTTCAATTCTTGTGCTCTCACTGCAACCCCCATTTGGCCCCATATAACATGGTTGACCACTTCAACAACCCACAGTTAACCGGGGTTTCGTATTTTTTAGCCGTATCGTCCATAGTCAGCTCCTGGAGCTGATGGGAGAGCATATAATTAATTGTAGTAGCCAATTCTTCCCACAATGACTCCCCTGCTTTTTTGGGGATTGCGAATTTAGCAGCCAAATTAGGTACAAAGACCTCTTGCCCTTCACCCTTTGGACTATGTACAGCCATTACCTCGGCATGAGCATAATCCTGACCCGACACACCCTCCTCCTCCATGAAGGGGCGATTATGCAGCCCTAATCCTGGTGCTGCTGGCACAGGCTCTCCAACAGCCTGGCGAGAACTCCACTTCTCCTCCGGGAGTGAGTCCTTCTCGAGCAACCTCTCCATCAGGTGCTCTATTTGTGAGAGCGTGAGCAAACGGACTCTCCTGGAGGTGAAACCTCCTGGCCCGACTCTGGGTCTATAGGCCTGGCAGACTTGAATGTGGCCTTACGCCCTACCGGTGCGGCAACGCTGCTCCCAGGCAGTGTGTCTGCAGTTGCAAGCCCCCCTGCTTGCGACAAAGTCAGTGAACTAGGCGGGCCCTCGGTAACCGCACTCCCGTGGTCCTCCACACTTTTCGCCATGGGTCGCCTCACCTTCACCTTACTTGCTTTCTGCATCGTCGAACTCAAAAACAACCACCGACACAGAAAGCGACCTCAAGACTAAGTTTTCCACTTACCTCGAGGTGTTTTAAACTTACCCGCTGGAGGAGATCTGCTGCTCCAACCGGCCGCCTGCACCAATGCGTCTGACGTAATGACGCACGTGCGGCTGAACGAGGTTCTTCACGTAGTCACTCACGTGACTCCAAAGTAAAATCAAAATTAGGTGGCGGTGTTATTGTCCTTGTTACCTAGATGTTCCCGGGATGAGTGTAGAGCCAGGGAGATGTTATTTGGTGTGGACCAGTAAGCAAATTGCAGTGAATCAGGGCTGAGTTGGAGGCTGGAGTTGATGTGCATCAATACCAGTTTCTCAAAGTACATCATGATAATGGATGTCCGAGCCACTGGGTGGAGGTCTTTAAGACACGCTACCTTGTTTTTCATTGGCAGTGGGATAATAGTGGTTATCTTAAAGCAGGGGTCGGCAACCTACGGTCCCCGGGCCGAATGCGGCCCGTAATCCGAAATCATCCGGCCAGCAGGATTTTTTCCCCTTAATAATCTGGCCCGCCATGTGCCGAGCGCCGAGCTCTGGCTGTACCGCATCCTGCGCAAAGCCGCCGGCAAGGCCGCGCTCCTTCTGTGAACACGTTTAAAAAAGAACTGTAGATGCTGGAAAAATGCTGGAGAAACTTAGTGGGTGAGACATGCAAGGATTGCATGAGGCTGCCTCACCCGCTGAGTTTCTCCAGCATTTTTGTCTACCTTCTGTGAACACGTGATTTGATGCCTGCCATCCAGGGCAGAATGGGGGCGGAATCCATGTGTGCACGTGATACATGTGGCCCGCCATCCACTCACACACATGCGTCCTGGCCCCTATGCAGAACAAGGTTGCCGACCCCTGTCTTAAAGCGAGTGGAAACCTAAGATCGGCATAGGGAAAGATTAATGATGTCGTTAAATTCTGAGGACATGGCCAGTGATTCTATTGGGCCAGTTGCCTCTTGTATGTTCACCCTCTGGCCACCCACAGTGACCATGTACAGATGCACCTGAGGCTGTTGGAGCAGTGATGTCATTTCACTGGCCTTACATTCAAAACAAGCATAGTTTGTATTCTGCTTGCCAGGAGAAATATATTGTTGCCAGCGATATTGCTCGACTTTGCTTTATAATCCTTGATAACATGCAAGCCTAGTCATGCTCAACATCCATTCTATAACATGGTAACTGGAACAACACACAGAATTCCACCAATGGCCTAACCAACGAGTTATAACATTGTATCATAACCTCCCTGTTCTTATGTTCTGTGCTCGTTAATGAAGACAAGGTAAGATACCAAATGTTTCATCAGATATATAAAGAGTAAAAGAGAGGCAAAAGAGGACATTGGACTGCTGGAAAACCATGCTGGAAAAGTAGTAATGGCGAATAAAGAAATGTCAGATTAATTAATTATGTTTATTGCACAGTGGAAGACATCAGCAATGTGCCAGAAATTCAAAAAAGTCGGGGACAGAAGTTAATGGAGTGGCTGTTACTAAGTAGAAGGTGCTTGGGAATTTGAAAGGCCTGAAGGTGGATAAGTCATCTGGACCAGATGGACTGCACCCTAGGGTTCTGATAGAGGTTGTTTTAGAGATTATGGAGGCACTTGTCATGATCTTTCATGAATCACTAGAGTCAGGAGTGATTCCAGAGTAACATCGCAAATGTTGCAGATATGAGCAAGGCCAAAGAGGAGAAACTTTAGGCCAGTTAGCCTGACTTCATTGGTTGGTAAGATTTTAGAGTCCATTATTAAGGATAAGAATTCCAAGTACTTGGAAGCACGTGATTAAATAGGCCAAAGACAGCTTGGTTTTATGAAGGGGAGATCTTGCCTGTCAAATCCGTTGAAATTCATTGAAGTAAATAATAGGATAGACAAAGGGGATCAGTAGATGTTGTTTGCTTTGATTTTCAAAAGGCCTTTTGGAAGGCTGTTAAAGAAGATTGGAGCCCATGGCATTCGAGGGAAGATACGAAGTTCATAAGTCCATAAGTCAGGAGCAGAAGTAGGCCATTTGGCCCATCGAGTCTACTCTGCCATTCAATCATGGCTGATCTATCCTTCTCTCTCAACCATATTCTCTTGCCTTCTCCCCATAACCCCATGACACCCTTACTAAAGAAGTATTTGTTAATCTCCGCCTTAAAAATACACAATGACGTCCTTCATAGCCATCTGTGACAATGAATTCCACAGATTTACCACCTTCTGACTAAAGAAATTTCTCCTCATCTCCTTTCCAAAGGTATTACTTTTTATTCTGAGGTTACGGCCTCTGGCCCTAGACTCTCCCACCAGTGGAAACATTGTCTCCACATCCACTCTATCCAGGCCTTTCACTATTCAGTAAGTTTCAATGATGTCTTTCATCCTTCAAAACTCCACTCCACCTGCTCTGGACCCTCTACAACTCCGGCACATCCTTCCTCAGATATGGGGCCCAAAACTGCTCACAATACTCCAAATGCTATTTGACCAGTGCCTTCTAAAGCTTCAGCATTACATCCCTGTTTTTGTATTCTAGTCCTCTTGAAATATATGCTAACATTGCATTTGCCTTCCGTACTACAGATTCAACTTACAAATTAATCTGTTGGGAATCCTACACCATCATTACAAGTCCCTTTGCACCTCTGATTTCTGGATTCACTCCCCATTTAGAGAATAGGTTACGCCTTTATTCCTACTACCAAATTGCATGACTCCACACTTTGCTACACTGTGTTCCATCTACCACTTCTTTGCCCACTCTCCCAATCTGCAAGACCCTGTTTTCTCTGCACTACCTGCCCCTCCACTTATCTTCATTTCGTCTGCAAACATGGCCATAAAGCCTTCAATTACCCCATCCAAATCATTGATGTACTAGCATGGATAGTATGGCTGAATGGCAGAGGCAGTGGGAATAAAGGGGGGATTTCTGGTTGGCTGCCAGTGACTAGTGGCAATGGAATTGATGGCTTTGCAGCCATGGTTTTGGATGATAAAAAGATAGGTGGAGGACCAGGTAATGTAAAGGAGCCAGAGAGTCTGCAGAAAGACTTGGACAGGTTGAGTGAGTTGTCAAAGAAGTGGCAGATAGTGTAGCAAAATATGCGGTCACGCAGGGTTGAAAGGGAAAGACAGATCAGCCATGATTAAATGGTGTTGACTCGATGAGCAGATAGCCTAATGGGCCTGTCCCACTTACGCAATTTTTTCGGCAACCTGCTGGCAACCATCATAGTCACAGCAGGTCACTGAAAATTTTCAAAATATTGAAAATCCAACAGTGACCAGAAAAAGGCACGACTCTTTGGGCGACTACTCACGACCAAACTGGTGTCACCCTGCGACATGTGGGGCAGGCCCTTAATTATTTTCCTAGAACTTATGAACCCTATATACATTCTTCATGACCTGTTCTGCCATTTCAAGGATGCTCTGGCTTGTACACTAGGGGCCCTCTGTTCTGCAATTTTCCCCAAGGCTTATCATGCATCGTATATGTCTGAACCTTATTAGTTCTCCACAATTGTACCATCTTATAATTATTAGAATTAAATTCCATCTGCCATTGCTCTGCCCATTTCACCAACTCATCCTCACTATCCACAACACTTGATTTTATATCGAAGTCACGGGATTCAGAGCAGTTCGAAACTGCTCCGGCGGGTAAGGAATTTTAAATTCCAGGAACAGCCCACTGCTCCGTTAATTAGGTGCAGCGGGCTTGGAGAAGCTGATGACCGCGGCCAGTGCAGCTTCTCGAGAAGCGGCCGCACAGCTATCGCCATGGAGGGTGGTCGAACGCAAAAGTTGAAGGGCATGGCCCGTGCAGCTACCGCTATTGAAGCAACCTGTCCAGTGAGTAAAAAATAAATAAATGAATAAATAAACAAACAAACAAATAAATAAATAAAAATAAATGGATGAATCAATAAGTAAATAAATAAAATGAATATGGAAATGTGCTCCTGGCTCAGGAGACACATAAAGGCTGTGCCAATCAGATGCCTATGGACACCTGGTTCAGGGTTGCATTATAATATCTCCTGTTCGAGACTTCCGGTGGCGCCATGTTGGACTAACAGACGTGCACCTAGCTCCACTCCCGAAAAATTTCACGATTTATCGTGTAAAGCGGGTCCAAAAATCGGGATTGTTTTTAAAAACCTTACCGGAGCTTCTGGTCGCCGCGCTGATGTTTTAAACGGTGGTTTGAAGCCCTTTAAATGAGTAAACTGTCTCCAGCTGTGAGCCCTCAGAGAGCAGTGAAAAAGCTGCTGAAATACCAGAAGAAGTCTGAAGCAGAAGTTACCTCTGAAGTCTCGGAAGTCTCTGAAGTGGCTGCAGAAATGGATACAAGATCTAAGAAAGAGTTTGATGACTGGAAGAAATCAGTGGAAAATATGAAAGATGAGATTTTGGACGAAAATAAAATTATGATGGAAAATATGAAGAAAAATATGAAGGAAGTTAAAAAGGAAATGAAGGATAATAGGAAGGAAGATAAGAAGGAAATGAAGGAAATTATGACAAAAATGATGGAAGGAATAGAGAAGATGATGAGGGAATTAAATGCTGGTAACCAGAAGAATATGATTGATTCACTAGACATTATGAATAAACGAATTGATGAGGTGAAAGATGGACTATCAGAGAGAATGGACAAGATGGATGAAACTAATACGGATAAGTTCATGGCTGTGCTTGAAACAGTAGCTGCAAGTATGCGCACAATTACGGAATTGGAGAAAAACACGGCTCGAATGGTTGAAGACATGGCGAAAATGAGGCAAGAACATGAGCAAATGAGGCGAGAAAACGAACAAACTTCACTACAGATGGTGACTCAACTGGAGAAAGTCTCAGTCAAATGCCTGGACCTGGAAGCTCGCTCTAGACGCCATAATTTGAGAATTCTTGGAGTTTCAGAGGGAGCCGAAGGGGAGGATGTACGTGAGTTTGCCATGGGCTTGCTTAAACAACTGCTGAATCTTTCCAAAGAACCGAAAATCGAAGTGGCTCATCGTGTCCCAAGATTTAAACAAAGATTTGGTGCGGGAAAAACTTATCCACGACATATTATTGTGAAATTTCGGGACATTTTAGAACTGGAAGATGTTATGAGTAAAATCAAATACGGTGTGCAACTGCGGCTAGACAATGATACTATTAAGATATTCAGGGACTACCCGTATGAAATTGTGCAAAAAAGAAATAAATTTGAGAAGGTTAAAGATCTTTTAAGAGGGAGAGAAGGGATCAGATTTGGGATTTTTTATCCCGCGAAAATGCGTATTTCTTTTAAGGGTCTTGAAAAGTCATTTGTTAAGCCTGAAGAAGCGTTTAAATATGCTCAAACAATCGTTGAAAAATAGAAAGGAAAGGGAGATCTGAACCATTTTAAGCAATGCTTTGCCTGGGGATAGTTACACTGTTATCTTCGGAATGTTGAATCAAGGACACTTTCTGTTCAAAACGAGTAAACAACTGACCAGATGGCAATGGTATATACCAGAAAGAATATAATTGCTTATTAGATTATAATATTATAACCAATTGTAAGAACTTATCCTATTAACAACTTAATAAGTTATGCATGTTAGATTAGAATACTAATAAAAATAAAAATCAAAAATAACGAACTAACATACTAATATGAATTTTTAATAAACTGAAACCTTATCTATAAGTGGGAGGAGGGGATGAGAAACGAGGAACTGGCTTAGGTCCAGGGGCACGTCTCGTTAACCCCTTCAACCATCAGTTGATTCTTACTGAAGTCAAAAGTATCGGTTTAATAATCAGTAGTTAAAATTCCGATATATATAAAAGTGTATTATATATTTGAATGTGAGGCCCCGTTTTAATATTATAATATGTTATGATTAACCAACAGAGCGGAGCTATTTGTGTAACAACGCAATGGAAGTCAAAACAAGGTTTTTTCCCACCTACAGGTGGGACACTCGTTACAGTGCCTACTACATCAGACACTGTATCTTCACTTTTATAGTTTTTTTTTAATCACATAAAATCACTTGTTTGTGTTTTGTGTTTAGTGATAAGCGTAAAATGGACATAACAGCAAAACTTAAAAACTCAAAAGCTCCCCCAATACCTAAAGACCTGGGATTTGGATGCACCACAAGATTTAAAGGTACTATAATTATTCAAAATGCATGACACCACACAAAAGAACCCAGGAGGAATCTCATTTTGTAGTTGGAATATAAGAGGTATTAACGAACCTATTAAAAGGGGTAAGATACTAGCTCAGCTGAAATTGTACAACTCCGATATTATCTTCCTACAAGAAACACACCTAAAATCTCAGGATCAAGTTAGGTTGAGGGCGAAATGGATAGGTCAAACATACCACTCTTCATTTACTTCAAAATCTAGAGGCACGTCAATCATCATAAGAAAAGGTATACCATTTAAAGCAAAGAATATTATAACAGATATAGAAGGGAGATACCTAATAGTTAATGGAGAAATCCATGATACTCCACTTACTTTGGTAAATATATATGCCCCTAACTTTGATAACCCCCACTTTTTCAATAAAATTTTCAACATAATTGCAGAGTCAAACTATCAAAATGTTATAATAGGAGGAGACTTTAACTGTGTTTTAGATCCGTACTTAGATAAATCAAGTCAAAAACAGAGAGGGAATATGAAATCGAAAACTGGGGAACTTCTCAATACCTATATAAACAACACTAATATAGCAGATGTTTGGAGAATTGTTAATCCAACTGGCAGGGAATACTCGTTTTACTCAATGGTACATAAGACATACTCACGTATAGACTACTTTCTGCTGGATACAAAATTAATCCCCCAAACATCTAATGCAATATACCACACAAACTCGATTTCAGACCATTCTCCACTAACTTTCTTTTTAAAACTGGAAGGATTGTCTAAGAATAAATCGTTTTGGAGATTTAAATCTCAAATTCTAAAAGATCCACAAGCGAGTATATATTTAAAAGAACAAATGGAGGTCTTTTTTCAAACAAATGATACTTCAGATATATCGCCTACTGTATTATGGGAATCTGTTAAAGCATACATTAGGGGTATTATAATTTCATATCAAGCTTTTCAAAATAAAAAGAATAAGAATGAACAAAGACAGTTAGAAGAACTTATTAGACAAATGGATATAGATAATGCTAAAGATCCATCAATAGATAAACATAATAAAATAATAATTTTGAAATTTAAATTAAATAAATTATTATCTGCCAAACTTATAAGACTTTTTCAAATTACAAAACAAGAGCACTTTGAATTTGGGGATAAACCGCATAAACTTTTGGCTCGCCAGCTAAAAAAACGAGAAAAGGAACATACTATACCAAAGATCAAATCAGATAAAGGGGAATTATTAACAACACCAAAGGATATTAATAATAGATTTGCGCAATTTTATGAGAATTTGTATACATCTAAAGCGACAATTGATTCCAATAATATCACAAAGTTCTTGGATACCTGTAATCTTCCAAAGTTAGAACTGAAGGAACAAGAGGAACTGGGTGCACAAATCTCAATAAAGGAATTAGAAGATACAATAAACTCACTAAAGAATGGAAAAACACCAGGCCCTGACGGATTTACTAATGAATTTTATAAAAGCTTTTATGATAAAATAATACCAAGATTACAAAAAATGTACCAATATGCTTTTAAAAAACGAATACTACCTGATACATTAGCGGAATCAACGATTACATTAATACCTAAGAAAAATAAAGACTTAGAAGAACCTGGTTCATATAGAGCTATAGCATTGTTAAACACAGATCAAAAAATATTAGCGAAAACATTAGCTAGAAGATTAAGTAAATACATTAGTAAATTAATAAACCCAGATCAGACAGGGTTTATCCCTAAGAGATACTCATCTAACAATATGAGACGTCTACTCAACATAATGCACTCACACAAATCTGAAGATCAAGAATTATCAATTATTTCGCTGGATGCTGAAAAAGCATTTGATCAAGTAGAATGGAATTATATGGACAAAGTATTACAAAAATTTCAACTGGGGGAGAATTTTATTCTATGGATCAAGTTACTATATAACAAACCTACAGCTAGAATACTAACTAATAACATATTATCCTCGAAATTCCAACTATCAAGGGGAAATAGACAAGGATGCTCATTATCACCACAACTGTTTGCTCTCATTATTGAACCGCTAGCAGAAAAAATTAGAATACACCCTGATATCCATGGATATAATACTAAAGATTCATATAATAAAATATCTTTATACGCGGATGATATATTACTGTACATTACAAAACCTCAAATCACTATACCAAATATATTAAATTTAATTGAAGATTTTGGATCTTTTTCTGGATATAGAATAAATTGGAATAAAAGTGAAATTATGTCAATAAAACCGAAAGATTCAACACATCTTTTAAAATTCCCTTTTAAAATAGCTACAGAAAAATTTAAATATTTGGGAATCGAAATTACCAGATATGTTTAGGGCAAATTTTGACCCCTTACTTAATAAATTAAACACACTAATTAAATTCTGGAAAACGCTCCCGATGTCTTTAATAGGCCGAATAAACGCAATAAAAATGATCTTTTTACCACAAATTTTATACCTATTTCAATCAATTCCTATATAGTTACCAAAGAAGTTTTTTTTTAAACTCGACTCAGATATCACTAATTTTATATGGGACTATAAATCACATAGAATACAAAAAACTCATCTGAATACACCTAAAGTATTAGGGGGTTTAGCACTACCTAATTTTATTTATTATTGGTCAGTAAATATTAAAAATATGATTCAACTGATGGATAACTCCGCCCAGCAAGCGGACTGGATTGTAATGGAGAAAGAGGATTGCTCCTCTAGAAACATTGGAGCGATCCTCCTCTCTCCAATGAAATTGAATAACATAATTTATAATAAGAACCCAATTATTCATAGTACAATCCGAATTTGGAAACAAATAAAACAAAATTTAAAATTAAGAAATTTATCACTTTTATTACCGTTTAATCCTTCTATTATAGATAAAGCTTATACACAATGGGATAGATTAGGAATTAAAACGCTTGGTGACTTGTATGAAACTGGAAAATTACTTTCATTTCAACAATTACAAATAAAATATAAACTCGGAAATAATCAATATTTTAAATACTTTCAAATATGCGACTATTTGAAAAAATATACAAAAGATCATCATAATAACCCAGCAGATGTACTGGACGAGGCAATGCAGATAAAAGCGGAATCAGCAAACTTAATATCATATTTGTATAATATTATCTTAAATGCACAAATACCATCTACGGAGGGTATCAGAAGAGACTGGGAACAAGAGTTAGCTATTAAAATTTCAAAGGAAAGTTGGAATGAATACTTATTAAACATGCATAAATGCTCGATTAATGTAAGACATACTTTAATACAATTTAAAATTTTACATAGATTATATTATTCGAAAACTAAAATTCATAAAATTTTCCCAAATGTATCATCTATTTGTGATAAATGTCAATCCCAAGAAGCTACCATAACGCACTCATTCGTTTCTTGTACAAAAATTCAAAAATTTTGAAATGAAATTTTTGAAATCTTTACAAAGTTATTTAAAACAAGACTGATACCCAAAGCAGAATGGATTATCTTCGGTATAACGGAAGATGGTCCAGATCTAAATGTGTTTCAAAAGAAACTAATGGACTATGGGTTAATAACTGGAAAAAAGCTAATTCTAAAATTTTGGAAGAAGGCTCCAATACCAACTATAAATATGTGGATTTCAAATATGTTTGAAACATTACACCTAGAAGAGATAAGACTCCTCCTAGCAGGTAAACCAGATCACTTCCACCTGACGTGGTCTGCATTTATAGAATTATTACAAACATAGGGTGCAAAAGTGCTTTAAAAAAAAAAAAAAAATTTAGGTCTGGTAAGGGGGGGATGATAGTTGAAGAGCTGGTATGTCCCATTTACGTAATGCTCATAAAAATATTTGTTTCTCTCTTTTTCCTCTTTCTCTCTTTCTTTCTTTCCTAGGGTCTATTTCTTAACTCTTTTTCTTTTGTTTTTAATTTTGCTCTTATAGGGTCTTCGTCCTTTTTTGTTGACACATTTCCTACACTTTCACTTTTTCCTTCACTTTCTTCTTTCTTTCAATCTTTTCCTTTTCTAGTGTAAAAAATAAATGGAGTACATTAATTGTAAGAAGATATAAATGACAAGTACTAATGTATGTGGTTGTAATGTAATGTACTTCTAATAAAATATAAATTAAAAAATAAAAAAAATAATAATAATAATAATATCTCCTGTTCAGAAAAAGTGAAGCAACACCTGGCTCAGGGTTGCGTTATAATATTCCCCGCTCAGAAGAGGGGAGTGTTGGAGATTATTACATAGGTGACTCCAACTATGTGGATATCGATAAGGAATTTGAATCCCTTGAACTAATGGGGGATACGCTTCATTTTAATCATATGAAGGAGCTACCGGCTCTTGTCACATATTTGCCATCCCTTTGGGGATAGGAGATTCACTGGAGGGATATCTGGCTAAGAGCATCAGGGATTTAACTTCTCAGCTAAGGAGGGGAATATGCTGGATACGGCTGGGAAATATGCCAGTCCAGATAACTGCCAGACTTTTGGATGTTCCATAAGTTGGGATATCTCAGTGATGATATGTAGGTAAATAATTATTTCAGTGAGTCCAAAAACTGCTCACTGGAGGCATTACGCCCTTTTACAAAGTCAGTAGATGGGTCTCAACTCTCGGAAGTGCAGAAAGCAATTAACACTTCTCTGTAATACACAGTTGGGGCTATTACCTTTGCAAAAATGCTATAAGGCATGAGAGAATTCCCAAAATGGCTCATTTTTACAGGGCCAGTAACCTGCAGCCTGCATAGTATCTCTTCAGAGAGGACTTATGTAGCAAGTTGAAGACTTGCAGGAGGAATTTAAGGCGGCTGCGGGGGTGGAGTACCATCCTATGTGGGTAAAGCTCCAGTATTCCGGTGGGTTTTCACCCCTATATATAAGGGGCAGGAAGTGCCGTTGAAGCTCCGGAAAGGAGCAGTTGGGAGTCACTAGCTGGCCCCGCAAGAGCAACCTGTTGAACTAGGCTTGCAGTAATGGCAGGCGTGACCTATCCAGTGAGCCCCGCTGAGGCTCCGAAGGAGCAGCTGGCCAAAGGAGCAGCCTGTCGATCCAGGCTGGGAGAAACTGGCAGCGCGATCTGCACAGTCAGCTGCAGCAAAGACTCCAAAAAAGGCAGAAGGCCTGCAGGAGCAGCCTGTCGAGGCAGGCTCGGAGTAATGGCAGGTGCAGCCTGTTCAGTGAGCTCCGCTAAGGCTCCGAAGGAGCAGAACTGGCCGAAGGAGCGGCCTGTCAAACCAGGCTGGGAGTAACTGGTAGCGTGACCTGCACAGTAAAGCTCCAGCAAGGCTCCAAAGAGGCTGTAGGCCGAAGAAGCAGTCTGTCCCATTGGGCTCAGAAATTCTGGCAGGCGTGCCTTGCACAGCAATGTCGCTTTTGAGCTCCGGAAAAGAGCTGTTTGGCAAGCGTGGGGCTGAAGATGTGATCAGATATGGTCTGCAATGGAACTTCGCTGAAGCTCCAACAAGCAGATCGACCTGGGCTCAGAGACGCTGGCAGGTAAGGTCTCTTTACTAACCTCCGTAAAACTCAGAAATGGAGCAATCTGTCACCCTGGGAATGGATTTACTGGCAGCATGGTCTGAATAGTACCTTTCACTGTCTCTGGAGAAGAGCAGGTTGATGCAGAGACATTGGCAGGGTGCCTTGCATAGCAACCTCTATAGGTTCCAAGTAGGAAAAGCTTGGCTACCCTGGTTCAGGGTAGACCAACTTGGAACTGGCTGGCCATA
Organism: Malacoraja senta; assembly: GCA_038087875.1. NCBI lineage: Eukaryota > Metazoa > Chordata > Chondrichthyes > Rajiformes > Rajidae > Malacoraja > Malacoraja senta. The sequence continues at coordinate 8,096,524 of CM075984.1, read as the reverse complement.
TGGAACATATTGACCAGGGAAGCATGGCCTCAACATCTGTGATTGAGGTTATCAGCCTGCTCAGTAGAGTGAGGTAGTTTGAGGTTTCCCTCAACACACGCTTAATTCTTTAAGCTCAGCTAGTAAAGTTGCCAGTTTGTAGGAAACATCATTGCCATCCTCTCTGGGGTAGGTAGCTTCCAGCAGAAAGCCAGTCTGGCATGTAGCATTTTTTATCAGACCTGCTGGTTCATGTTGTGAATAGAAAATATATATATATATAATAATCTGTATGCTCTCAATACCAGAATTCCTGATTGAGTGGCTGGTCGAAGAGAGTGTGTTGCGCACACTGGCGACTGAGGTGGTTTCAGTCAGAGGACTGCGGAGCAATTCCTGGTTCAAGGTTGCATTATGCTATTTTCCACTCTGAGGAAGGAGGCTGAGGATTCGTGATGACTCTGATGGTGAAGAGTTGACAGGGAACTCGTATTCCCACATCAAGTGGATGTTGCGCTTCAGCTCTAGTCATAAGGATCTGATTCTATGTTATGAGCGGAAAAAATAAATAAATAAATAAATACATAAACAGATAAATAAATAGCTAAATACATCCTCCGCGACAAGAGAAGCCAAAATTTCCATCCATATGGTCAATAGAGCAACCAATGGTTATCCAAGTGGAAACAGAGACATCTCACAAAGGATGAGTAGTCTGCCCAAGAACAAGAGGGGTATATTTCTAATATTTTCTCAAGGTTGAAGAAAAGTGGAGCATGCCAAATCAGGTTAGGATTTGGCTTGTCTGATCATGTGTTTGGTTAACCCAGTATAAGATGGATAATTGTCTTTCAGCAATTTAGCTGATTCAGAGTATTGAAGGCCTCAATCAATCTTGAAGATGCATACTTTTCCATATATATACACGAGAGGCACAGATATATCTGGTGTTTTTCATGACAAAGCCAGTGGTGGAAAGTTTAGGCTCTACCTAGGGGTTGTCTTCAGGCCTAGGCTATTACAAAGATTCTAAATCTAATGCTGCCCTCCTCAGATCAAAAGGGCATTGTGTCATGGAGTTTATAGACAACATGCTTTTATTGTAATTGGAAGACTGTGAGATGCCATTGTGACGTCATAGCTGCAACTGCCAGAAAACTCTCACAGCACAGCCACAGTTATTCTTCTCAAAGTGGGCTTTTTTTAATGTTTAAATGTGAATAACTTGTGAAATATAACATCAATCTGAATGAACCTTTATAAAAACGACCACGGGAAAAAAGCTGAGTAAGGTGGTACAAAAATGTTCGCGCTATTGTGTAGTGTTTTGCGTAGTTCCTTGAGCTCACTTACACGCAGACAGACATCCAAACAAGACGAGTGTAATATACTAGCCCAAGTAGGACCCATTGGGACCCGTTCGCCCAATGCAATAATCCACCACTCACCCGGGGGCGGCGTCAGAGGAAAGTTCTGGAATCTTTTTTCTAAAAGGTTGCGGGGCAGGATCTGCGCTCCGGAGCCGATTAATGGACTCGGCTTTGGTCCCCGGAGCCAATAAATCCTTCCCACGTGACAGGAATGTGGGCGGCATCGGAGGAAATGTCTGGATTATTTTTGTGAACGCCAATCAATCCTTATCACATGAAAACCCCCAACCCCCATCCGACCCCTCCACAAGAAAAGTTCTAGAAATGAAACCTCTCCCCTATTCGAACCCTCCCCACACATACACTAACCCTCCCCCCGACAAACTAACCCTCACCCCACACACACTACCCCCCTCCACACACATTATCCCCAACGCAGTGACTCCCCCCACACACACACTAACCCCCCCACACACACACTAATCCCCCCCTCCCCCACACACACACTACCACCCCACAGGCACACTAAACACATGCTTATGCCAATATGAAGGAAACTTGACATGAACGACCACAGGACAAAGGTGAGTAAGGTGGGTGGCAGCTGAGATCCCATTGTGAGATGACAGAATGTTTGGGTTGTTCGGGTCATTGTCGGGTGCAGAATGTTCATGGCAGTATAGGTAAATGAGATCCCATTGTGATGTCATCGCTGCAACTGCCAGAAAACTCTCACAGCACAGTCACAGTTATTCTACTTAAAGTGGCTTTTTTAAACGTTTGAATGTGAATAACTTGTGAAATATGACATCAATCTGAATGAAATTTCATAAAAACGACCACGGGACAAATCTGAGTAAGGTGATACAAATTTTTTCGCGCTATTGTGTAGTTTGTTGGCGTAGTTCCTTGAGCTCACTCACATGCAGACAGATGTCCAAACAAGACGAGAGTTTTAGTAATCTACTAGCCCAAGTGGGACCCGTTGGGACCCATTCCCCAACGCAAAAATCCACCACTTGCCCGGAGGCGTTGTCGGAGGAAAGGTCTGGAATCTTTTTTTGTAAAACGTTGCTGGGCGGCATCTGTGCTCCCGGAGCCAATGAATGGACTCGACTTGGGTCCCCGGAACAATCAATCCTTCCCACATGGGCGGGACTAGGGGCGGCATCGGAGGAAATGTCTGGAATCTTTTTGTGAAACGTCAATCAATCCTTCCCATGTGATAACCCCCATCCCCATCCCACCCCCCTGACAAGAAAAGTTCTGGAAATGAAAACTCTCCCCTATTCCAAGCCCCCCACCACGCACTAACCCACCCCCCACACACTCACCCTCTGCCCCACACACACTACCGCTCCCACACTGTCCCCCACACACACAGTGACACCCCCTGCACAAACAGTAATGCCCCCCACACACTAACTCCCCCCCACACACACTACCCCCCCCCCCACACACACTAATCACATGCTTATCCCAATCTGAAGGAAACTTGACATGAACGACCACGGGACAAAGGTGAGTAAGGTGGGTGGCAGCTGAGATCCATTGTGATGTCATTGTCGGGTGGCAGAATGTTCACGGCAGTATTGGTAAATGAGATCCCATTGTAATTGGAGGACTGTGAGATGCCATTGTGACATCATAGCTGCAACTACCAGAAAACTCTCACAGCACAGTCACACTTATTCTTCTCAAAGCGGGCTTTTTTAAAATGTTTAAATGTGAATAACTTGTGAAATATAATCTCAATCTGAATGAAACGTTATACAAATAACCACGGGACAAAGATGAGTAAGGTGGTACAACATTTTTCATGGTATTGTGTAGTGTTTTGGCATAGTTCCTTGAGCTCACTCACACGCAGACTAGCCCAAGTGGGACCCGTTGGGACCAGTTACCCCAACGCAATAATCCACCACTCACCCGGGGGCGGCGTCAGAGGAAAGTTCTGGAATCTTTTTTTATAAAACAATGCGGGCGGCATCTGTGATCCCGGAGCAAATGAATGGACTCAACTTGGGTACCTGGAGCCAATCAATCCTTCCTACATGTGCGGGAGTGGGGGCGGCGTCGAACGGAAGGTCTGGAATATTTTTAGAAACACCAATCAATCCTTCCCACGTGAAAACCCCTACGCCCCCATCCCACCACCCCCAAACATGAAAAGTTCTGGAAATGAAACCTCTCCCCTATTGCAACCCCCCCACACACACTATCCCCCCTCCCCCACACACACTAACGGCCCCCACACACTAACCCCCCTCCACACACTAATCCCCCAACACAAACTAACCCCCCCAAACACTAACCCACCACACACACAAACCCCCACACACACACACAAGCCCCCCTCCACACACTAACCCCCTCCACTCACTAACCCCCCACACACTAACACCCCCCCACACACTACCTAAACTCCCTCACACACTAACCCCCCCCACACACACTAACCCCCCCACACACACTACCCCCGCACACAAACACTAACCCCCACACACACACTAACCACCCACACCCTACCCCCCCCACACTAATCACACGCTTATACTATTGTGAAGAAATTGGCAGCTTATGTAAATTAGATCCCTTTGTGATTGGAAAACCGTAAGATCCCATTGTGACATCATAGCTTCTAACTGCCAGATTCTCAGATCCATCTTTTAAATATTAATATCTTGTGAAATAAAATATGAAGGAAGCTTGACATGAACGACCACGGAACAAAGGTGAGTAAGGTGGGTGGCAGCTGAGATCCCATTGTGATGTAATTGTTGGGTGGCGGAATATTCACAGCAGCATATGTAAATTAGCTCCCATTGTGATTGGAGGACTGTGAGATGCCATTGTGACATCATTGCTGCAACTGCCAGAAAACTCTCACAGCACAGCCACAGTTATTCCTCAAAGTGGGCTTTTTTAAATGTTTAAATGTGAATAACTTGTGAAATATAAAATCAATCCGAACAAAACTTTATACAAATGACCACGGGACAAAGCTGAGTAAGGTGGTGCAACGTTGTTTGTGATATTATGTACCATTTTGGCCTAGTTCCTTGAGATCACATGCACACACACTGACAGACAGACGTCCAAACAAGAGGAGAGTTTAGTAATTATATAGTTAGATAGATGAGCAAAATGCAGACAGATGTGACTAGTGTAGATTGATTAGTGTATGGATTAGTATGGGCAAGTTGGACCAAAGTTTCTGTTTCTGTGCTGTGTGACTGACTCTACGCAAGGAGTGGCTGCAAAAGTGGGATAACATAGAACTACTGTAGTGTGAACAGGTGATCAATGGTCAGCAATGACTCGGTCGGCTGAGGGGCCTGTATCCTTGCTATAATTAAGTTTGAGATTGAGAATTGGATGGCTTTGTTATTGATACCACTGAACTGCACACAGTTGGGTTCCTTTACCTAAAAGAGAGAGTGTACCATTCTGTTTTGGATTATGGGAATTCTCCATTATCAAATTCACAAATCCCACCAGGATGGTCTCGAAGCCCTCCGTTTTTTCCTCGACCGTAGAAGCAATCTATACCCGGCCACTGACACCCTCCTCCGCCTAGCGGAGCTGGTCCTTACACTTAATAACTTTTCATTTGACTCCTCCCATTTCCTCCAAATACAAGGCGTAGCTATGGGCACACGCATGGGCCCCAGCTACGCCTGCCTCTGTGTCGGGTACGTAGAACAACCCTTGTTCAATGCATACCAGGGCCCCATCCCCGACCTCTACCTCCGCTACATCGATGATTGTTTTGGTGCCACATCCTGCACCCACACACAACTGACTGACTTCATCCGCTTCACCACCAACTTCCATCCGGCACTCAAATACACCTGGACCATTTCCGACACTTCCCTACCATTCCTTGACCTCACTATCTCCATCGCAGGTGATAGACTCCTTACCGACATCCACTACAAACCTACCGACTCCCATGGCTATCTGGACTACACTTCTCCCACCCTGCTTCCTGTAAGGACTCCATCCCCCACTCCAATTCCTCCGTCTACGCCGCATCTGCTCCCAGGATGAGGCGTTCCACACCAGGGCATCTGAAATGTCCTCATTCTTCAGGGAACGGGGGTTCCCCTCCTCCACCATAGATGAGGCTCGCACCAGGGTCTCTGCCATACCCCGCAACACTGCTCTCTCTCCCCATCCCCCCACTCACAACAAGGGCAGAGTCCCCCTAGTCCTCACCTTTCACCCCACCAGCCGTCACATACAACAAGTGATCCTCCGTCAGTTTCGCCACCTCCAACGTGACCCCACCACGCGCCACATCTTCCATCTCCCCCCATGTCTGCCTTCCGCAAAGACCGCTCCCTCCGTAACTCCCTTGTCAATTCTTCCCTTCCCTCCCATACCACCCCCTCCCCTGGTACTTTCCCTTGCAACAGCAAGAGATGCAATACTTGTCCCTTCACCTCCCCCTCCACTCCATTCAAGGACCCAAGCAGTCGTTCCAGGTGCGACAGAGGTTCACCTGCATCTCCTCCAACCTCATCTATTGCATTCGCTGCTCTAGATGCCAGCTGATCTACATCGGTGAGACCAAGCGGAGGCTTGGCGATCGTTTCGCCGAACACCTCCGGTCGGTCCGCAATAACCAACCTGAACTCCCGGTGGCTCAGCACTTCAACTCCCCCTCCCATTCCGTATCTGACCTCTCTGTCCTGGGTCTCCTCCATGGCCACAGCGAGCAACACCGTAAATTGGAGGAAATGCACCTCATATTCCGCTTGGGCAGTCTACATCCTGGGGTTTGAACATTGATTTCTCCCAATTCTGCTAGCCCTTGCTGTCCCCTCCCCTTCATCAGCCATCTGGTTGTCTCCTCCCCTCCTCCAGCCCTCGGGCTCCTCCTCCGCCTTTTTCCTTTTTTCCTTTCTTCTCCCACCCCCTATCAGTCTGAAGAAGGGTTTCGGCCCGAAACGTTACCTATTTCCTTCGCGCCATAGATGCTGCTGCACCCGCTGAGTTTCTCCAGCATTTTTGTGTACCTTCAAAATAACTTGAGCTGTGCAGAACAATAACTGAATCTTTATTATGGAATTTATATGAGAAAAAATAAAAAATAAATAAAAAATTCTAAAGCACCAAAAAAATGTATTGACTTTTATCAAATGTTCACAATACTGAACATTTCTACGGTAGTGGTTTCCTTGGAATGCAACTGCTTTGCAACAATGGGTATACTGCCAGGGCAATGGAGGTAGTCCATAAGAGAATCACAGAGCTGGTACCAGTGGTGAAAGTTCTCTCTTATCAGAGAGGCTAAACAGCTAAGTTTCCAAAATTTCTAGTCTTTAACCTGTGACATCAAAATATTGCAAGTGCATTTTGCAACACTTCTGCCATTTTTCCAGAGGGTTTGTAAACCCGCTGGCACTCTGATGCCAATGGTCAATCTGTCGAAGATTGGCTCAGAATTGGTTTGTTAAGCATTGTAATGCTATAATCATATTTTTGAGAAGGAGTGCTCCTTATACTGAGCTGCTTCTGTACAGTGCATCTGGCGTCTATACTATATCCAAAATATGAACTGACAAAGTTTCAGTTGGCAAAGCCAAATAACATGCACATAGTTGACATGCAATGCACATGTTTGTTTCCAGACATCAATGAATGTGCAACTAATACCTCAAACTGTCAACAAATCTGCACCAACACAATCAAAAGCTTTGTGTGCAGTTGTGACCCAGGCTTCAGCGCCAATGTGACCAACTCTTCCCTTTGTGATGGTGGGAATTTTTAAAGGCATATATTCTCTAGAGTTTGGAAATGATGCTGTCATTTTGAATTTGCAATAGGAGATGAAAATATTGAGTAGAAAAGAACTGCAGATGCTGGTATACACAGAAGATGGACACAACGTGCTGAAATAACTCAGCGAGCCAGGCAGAGATGCTGTCTGACCCGCTGTGTAACTCCAGCACTTTGTGTCTATCTGCTGGAAATGTTGAGTGATTGGATTTCAGTGTGAGGTCATGCTCTTCAGAAAGCGAATTCAAAATTCCAATTGCCATCCACCTACAGAGAGATTGCAGATGACTGAAGCTTAGAGGGATCTAGATTTTCCAGTGTGTGTATCACAAAAAGTTAGTTGCCTGGTAGGCAAGAAGGTAAATGGCACAAAAAGCTGGAGTAACGCAGCAGGTCAGACAGCATCTCTGGAGAAAAGGAATAGGTGACATTTTGGGTCGAGCCCTTTCTTCAGGGAAAGGGAAACAAGCGATATAAACGGTGATATGAAGAGATATGGAACAAATGAATTAAAGATATGCAAAAAAGTTACAATAATAAAGGAAACAGGGCGTTGTTAGCTGTGGGCTAGGCAATGAGACTCAATAAGATGACTTTGAAGCTCCGACTTGGGTGGGGGAGGGACGAGAGAGAGGAGATGCAAGGGCTCGTTGAAGTTAGAGAAATATTAACCCCAATG
>CM075984.1:8051131-8088509 GCA_038087875.1 Malacoraja senta | reverse complement strand
GTGGGTGGGCTGCGAACAGCGGAGAGAGACAGAACTGGCTTGACTTTGGAAACCAGCAGCTGAGTGAGCGGGCGGGCGGGGGATGGGAGGGGCGGGGTTTCACGAGCTGCGCCGACAGTGAGGAGAAGCTTCTTCAGCGCCGCTGAAGTTGCGATCTGCAGAACAAAGATCCTATAGCGGAGCGGAGCTGTAGGGTCTTTGCTGCAGAACTTTCTCGATCTTTCTGCGCCTTTTGAAGAACGGGGGTGGGTGGGCTAATGTACCTCATGGAAAACTGCACATGCACGTTGACAGCAGCTGCATTCATCCAGAGCGGTGGGGGGTGTGGGGCGGGGCCACGAGGAAAGCATTGTGAAGTCAGCAGCTGTGCAACCTTAATATTTTAAAAAATATCAGTTTGGTTATAAATTTTAGTAATATATCTCGGGAAATAATTGACCAAATTTATAGAGGATTGGATTTTTGAAATCATAAGGAAAATTTCCACCAGAAGATGTAAAAATTTAGCTGTTATTGTATCGTCAGCAGCTGGGCAGCGGTCAGATTTTTTTTTAAAAGGTCAGATTGGTCAAATTTTTAATTAAAAATCGGGAAAATAATGTACCAAATGTACAGAGGAGTGGATTTCTAAAATCACAAGGACAATCTCTACTGAAATTTGTAAAAATTTCACCGTTTCGCCATCTGTTTTTTTAGGAGATACGTTTCAAAGGCAACGTACATTCTGGAAAATAATGATGTGCAAAAATATGTGGTATAAATCAACCCTTATATAATTAAACAGTTGAGTGACTGTAAACAAATACTCAGGTTTCGGCCCGAAACGTTACCTATTTCCTTCGCTCCATAGATGCTGCTGCACCCGCTGAGTTTCTCCAGCATTTTTGTATACCTTACTCCTTTAACCTAGTTGTACATTTTGGGAGTAAATGGGATGAATCACAATTGTACATTGTTCTGTAGAGGATGATTACTTCGATGTAGAAACTGTCTTTTGTTTTTATAAACTTGACTTCAGTCATCACAGAAACATTGAAATAGTGTGGAAGAATCCCATTAATCAGTGGTATCACAGGCACAGGTATCAGTCCAGTGAGATATTGGAAGCAAGTGTCTCCCAAAATGAGATACACATTGTCCTAACAAAATATTGTGATGATACTTGGTGATCCACAATCGGTTTGAACCGCTGTTTCTTTTTCACTTACTAGGGCCTGTTTCGTTGAATATAATTAAAATGTTCACTGCACAATCTTGTAAAATCTAGCAAAGAAGATTAATACAATAAAAATTTAAATCTAATTCAATGTCATCAATAGAAGTTTCACCTCTATTTATAATGTCATTATATATATAAACTAAGCAAATACTTAATCATACTAATTTTATTTTTTGCAGATAATTAGAAACAGAAGTGCAGGATACAGAAAATGTTTCAGCTTAGTGATATTTGTAATACTTGACCCCTCATCTGGAATATTAGCGTATTATACTTCTTACTCTTAAAATAAAACAATTAATATTAACATTATTTGAATTATTTTCCTATCTATAGCTTATGTGTACAATTATGTATAGAAATGCTATTCTAACAGATGGGTTGACATTTACACCATTTGGGTACATTGCAACTGATTAAATGTGCTATACCTTCGATTTAACAAAATATTTGAAGGCTGCTCCAACCAATTTTAGTTCATTAACCTGGAAAGGAAAAAACAACCAACAACCATTGTAGCTCCTCAACCCGCAGAAATTGTCACTTTCATTCTGTTTTCATTGAAACCAATTGGAATTAAATGTGGATAGTTTTTCTAATAGACATCTTATTGATGATTGACATTATCAATATTTTAGATTAAACAATAGCAATCGGAAGTATTATTTATTTATTTAGCAATATTGAGAATATTCAATGAATTCTTTAAAAAATCCCATCTATCTTGCTGGAGCTGTTATGGTCCCTGCTAGAATGATTAGCATTTCAAAGTTCCACACTAATACTGGCACCGTTTAACTTCTGGGTCTAATTAAGCACCTGAAATTCTAGGAAAATTTTGCCTTAATAAAATGTTTGGCATAAAATATGTTCATAAAGACTGAAATACCAATGATTGGATTGCATGTGATTTATTGACATTAAAGGGCCTGTCCCACTTAGGAGACCGCCACCGCGACCTCTGGCAACCTTAAGCTACTTCAAAAAAAAATCAAGGTCACGGTGACCTACCACCTCCTACGACCTTCCACGACTATGTGTACAACCTCCTACGACTAGCATCACGACCTACTACGACCGGCTACAACTAGACCTACGACTAAAATTTCCCACAGCGACCTATTTTTAGTCGCTGCTAATTTTTAACATATTGAACGCCGTGACCTAGCTGGAGCCTCAACTACGCGGAGACCACTTTCGACCATGATGGAGACTAACGAAAACCTCCTACGACCTCGTGGCGACTTTCCTGCGACTATGGGTCACGGGCAAGGTCGCTAGAGGTCGCGGTAGAGGTCGCCCAAGTGGGACAGGGGCTTAAGTATTACTTTGAATTCACAGTGCTAGTCTTAGCTATTGGCAGTATATTCAATTGTATGAATAGGTCTTCTGCTCTGCCTGGCTCCCTGCTCTGAGTACTGATGAAAAAAATAATCTCATAATGGAGAGGAATGTTATCAAAAAAAGTTTGTGTTCATGTTCTCTGGTTTGTTTTATGTGGGGGAGGGGGGAGGGGGAAACATTTTTTCAATCTCTGACCTTGCCGGAAATGCGATTGTTTTCCGGATCGTATCTCCGGTCGCTCTGCGGCCTAACATCGTGGAGCTGGAGCCTTGCTCAGGACTGATTTTGAGCCTCATCTTGGGGTGTGGACTTACCGTTGGAGCCGTTTCCTTGCCTGGGTTCGACGCTCCATCCGCAGCCTGCGAACTTTAACTTCAAGGAGCTCACAGTCTCGGGTTGAGACCAGAAGCTCCAAATGCCGCACAACGTTCAACTAGCCGTAACCCAGGGTAGATTGCCCAGTGCGGGGGAGCTGAGATTACCCCCCGATGCGGTAATTTGATCCCCCCCAACGACGAGGCCCGCAGCCGGCAATGGGAGTAAGATCGTCCCGTCAACAGAAGATTAGTCGCTGGAGGACAAAGAAGGGAGAGATTGAACTTTTTTCGCCGTCCATCACAGTGGACATGCGGAGAAGTCACTGTGGTGGATGTACATGTTAAAATGTATTTTGTGTGCTCTGTTGCTTTTTATTGGTATGATGACTGTATGGCAAATAAAATTCCTCGTATGTTGCAAAACATACTTGGCAAATAAAGTATGATTATGATTATGATTATTCAGGTGACATTAGTTCTCCTCTGCAAATGGATCTGAGGGAGATTATGAAATATTGTACCAAACTCTTTGAGAATCACTGCCTAAATTAGTTGCAGCTGGTGGTGGCTTAACTGTAAATCAAAACATATGCCTCTCGCATGAATTTTGATATTCTGCTGTAATATGATTTTCAAAAGTATTTCACCTCTCTAGAGTTCAGTGAGTATGCTTCAGGTGCCAATATAAATGTTTGAAAAGCATACTCAGCGATCATGCATGGATTGGAGCAAAGAGTTCCAGTTGAGGTGTATGGCAGGAACTTGCAATAGAAATAGTAAAAAAAGGTACGCTTAATGATTCGTGACAAAAAAGAATTAGAAGCATTCTCTTTAATGCACTTTTGTACAACAAACTGTAAATTAGAGTACAGTACTGGAGATGTTTAAAAGGCTGCTACATTGATTTCTGTAACAGTATATTGTGTAAAAATAATCAATATAATTGTAATGACTATTATAAGATACATTAATATTGTAATAAAGAATTTATTTAAAAATGTGTGATTCCAACTTCAATTCCAGAGATTCCAATGGGAGTCTCCAGATTCTCTCATAGTGAACCGTACTTTGAATATTCCTGACGTTATGTTAAACACCTTTTATGTATGTGGCTGTGAGTGACTTTCAATATTATTGGTACCAAAGTTATTGGTACAATAACTTTACCATTAGTGGCTTAAAGCTTGGTGGCATAAAGTTTGGTGGCATCAATACTGGCATTGTGCACCACTGTAAAACTGGTGCCAATAGCCAATTTAAGACTCCCCCGATTAGTTTTCTCCAATTATATAAGGTAATAGAGTGGAATAGGGTAAATCTGAGATGTTTTTTGTAGTATCCAGAACCAAACTGGTAAAATAATCTACCTAAAAATAATCTGGGATAATGATTAATTTGCTGGACTACGTATCTGGGTCCGGCAGAAGGTACCAAAGCTTGAAAGCACATACTACCAAAACTTGGAACAGCTTCTTCCCTTCTGTTATCAGGCTTCTGAACAGTCCTTCCATAAACTAGGGCATCATCCAATTCATCTCTACCCCATTGTGGACATTGGACCTTGTCTATGTAACTGATGAGCTACAATGCTGAGAACTATATTCTGCATGGTGTATCTTCCCCCTTGCTCTATTGTATTTGAGTTTAACATGAATTTTTGTATTATTTATTATTTATTGTTATCTGATCTCATTGGACAGCATGCACGACAAAGCTTTTCACTTTATCCCTGTACACATGACAATAAAAACACTAATACATTATGCTTCCCAAGCAGGCAATGACACAATCCAGTTAACGTGACATCAAACCCCATCAGTAAATTTAAAAATAATCTAGATATTTTGAATGTAAAAAAGGATTCTCTCTAATGGTGACAAACCTTAGTTAATTAGATAATTAGTTGTTTATTGAGGTACAGTGAAAAGCTTTTTGTTGCATGCTATCCAGTCAGTCATACATGATTACTATCAAGCCATCTACAGTCTACAGAAACTCTATAAAGGAAATAATGTTTAGTGCAAGATAAAGTCCAGTAAAGTCTGATTAAAGAAAGTCCAAGAGTCTCCAATGAAATAGATGGTAGGTCAGGAACGCTCTCTAGTTGGTGATAGGATGGTTCAGTTGCCTGATAGCAGCTGCGAAGAAACTGTCCCTGAATTGGGAGGTATATGTTTTCACACTTCTGTACCTCTTGCCTGATGTGGAGAAGAGGGAGTATCCAGGATCAGACGTCCTTGATTATGCTGGTGGCCCAGCTCAGGCAGTGTGAAGTGCAGATGGAGTCAATGGAAGGGAGGTTGGTGTGTGTGATGGGCTGGGCTGTGTCCACAGTTCCTGCAATTTCTTGCAGTCTTAGATGGAGCTGTGATGGATCCCAATAAAATGCTTCCCATGGTGCATCTGTAGAAGTTTGTGAGAGTTGTTGGGGACACACCAAACATCCTAAGCTTATAAGGAAGTAGACCTGTTAGTCTGTTTCCTTGGCTATAACTTTGATGTGGCTGGTCCAGGACAAGTTGCTGGTGATATTGAATCCTAGGAACATGAAGCTTTCAATATCTCTACCTTGGTGCCATCAATGTATACCAGGGTATGTGTACCACTTAACTTCTTGAAGTCGATTACAATCTCCTTTGTCTTGCTGACACTGAGGGAAAGGTTGTCTTGGCATAAAGTTATGAGGCTCTCAATTTCTTTCCTGTACTCCATCTCATCATTATTTGATATCTGGCCCACTATGGCGATGGCATCTTTGAATTTGTAAATTGAGTCGTATTTGTAATTGGCTGCACAGTCGTGGTTGCACAAAGAAGGGGGCTGAGAGAACGCAACCTTGCAGAGCACCAGTGTTGAGGATTATTGTAGAGGATGATTTGTCACCTACCCTCACTGATTGTGATCTGTTGGAAAGTTGAGGATCCAGTTGCAGAGGTGAGTGCTGACTCCAAGTTCCATGAATGTGGAGATGAGCTAGGATGGTATAATGATATCGAAAGCAGACCAGTAGTTTACGAATAGATGCATGGGTCTCTCTTGTCCAGGTGTTCCAGGAATGAGTGTAGGGTCAGTGAGATGGCATCAGCCATGGACCTGTTGTGGCGGTAGGCGAACTGCAGTGTGTCAAGGTTGCTCGGTAGACTGGATTTAATGTGTTCCATAACTAGGCCCCCAAAGCACTCATGATGGTGGATGTCAAGGCCACTGGACGGTAGTCGTTAAGGCAAGGGTCGGCAATGTAACCCGTAATCATCTAACCCGCAAGCGTAATTTTTTTCAATTTATTTTCGCGACCTGGGAACTGTAGCCAGTCCCGGGGCATGCAGATGACCTAGACGCTACAGCTGGTCCCGGGGCAGGCGAGCTGGCCTACAGCCAGTCCCGTGGCAGGAGAGAGTCCCGGGGACGCGAGGGACCTGCAGAAAACGATTGAAAAACATGTGAAAACTAATGCGAAAAGCAAAACCAAGTGTCACTATGGCGATAGATGTGGCTCGCCATCCGCTCACAGACATGGGTCCTGGCCCCCAATACAGAACAAAGTTGTCAACCCCTGCGTTAAGGCATGAGTTCTTACTTTTCTTTGCCACCGTGATGACAATGGTCTTGAAGCAGGTGGGTAGCTCAGAACAGAGTAGGGAGAGGTTAAAGATGTCTGTACACTCCTGTTAAGGGGCTGTCCCACTGCGGCGATCTAATTCACGAGTTTAGAAGAGTTTAGGAGAGTTTGAAAAAATGTCATGGTGAAGATCTCCTTTGACTATGTAGAAGACCTCCTACGACCTCCTTCAACTTTGTTGAAGACTAGCTTCGACTAGGTTCGGGAAAATTGGACACGGAATAGTGGAGAGTGAAGACGACCTCCTTCAATCTCCTTCGACCTCCCTTTGACCTCCCTTCGACTATGTTGAAGACTATCTACAACTACATTCGACTACCCTCGATTATCTACGAATAACATGCCGACCTACTAAGAACTACTACGACTAAACCTACGATTAAAAAAAGTAGCGATTTTTTCCATGGCGACCTTTTTTTACTCGCGGGCAGTTTTCAACATGTTGAAAAATACGCCGCGACCTAGCTGAGGCCTCGAGCACGTGGGGACTACTCTCAAGCATGAAGGAGAGTTACAAAGACCTCCTAGGACCTCGTGTCGACCATGCTGCGAGTATGAGTCGAGGGCAAACTCGTCAGAACTCACAGATTAGGTCGCCGCAGTAGGACAGCCCCTTTAGTAAGCACACGTAGGTCTTAAGGACATGGCCAGGGACTCCATCTGGGCCAGTTGCTTTCCGTGGATTCAACCTACGGAAAGCCGATCTAACTTCTGCAACAGTGAACCTGGAAAGAGACACACTTGATTCTGATGGTACGGATGGCCTTCTGCTCAAAGTGAGCATAGAGAGCATTAGGTTCATCAGGTAGTGCCGCGCTGTCACCAGTGGTTTTGGCCAACTTCAGTTTGCAGCCAGTTATAGTATTTAGATCTTGCCACATTCTGCGGGTGTCCAACCGATTGTACCGAGACTAAAGTTTGTCCCAGTATTGTCTCTTGGCATCCTGATGGCTTTGTGAAGATCATGGCAAGCATTCTTGTACTGCTCGAGATCACTTGTCTTGTATGCAGCCGACCTGGCCTTCACCTGGGAATGTACCTCACGCTTCATCCATAGTTTCCGGTTGGTGAACACTCATATTGTCTTCTTCCTCTACACATTTGGTGATGAAGTCAGTCACGGCAGTGGTGAACTCATTCAGGTTGGCAGCAGAATCCCTGAATATGGACCAGTCCACTGACTCAAAGCAGTCGTGTAGGATATCATCCTTGTCTGCCGAGCAGCATTGAGCAACTCTCTGTAGTGCAATGCAGAGCATGTTTGATGTCTGCATGAGGATGGATATCAACTGCTGTCATGATAGCCGAGGTGAACTCCCTCAGCAGATAATAGGGATGGCACTTCACAGTCAGATGTTCCAGATCTGATGAAGGGAGAAGCCCTTGGGCTGAATGGCACAGTCAGGTATGTCAGTGGTGATACAAAAAGCTGGAGTAACTCAGTGGGACAGGCAGCATCTCTGGAGAGTAGGAATGGGTGACATTTCGGGTCGAGACCCTTCTTCAGATTGGTTAGGGATTAGGGAAATTAGGGATTTAGACGGTGATGTGGATAGATAAAGATGTGCAAAAAAGTAACGATGATAAAGGAAACAGGCCTTAGTAAGCTGTTTGTAGGGTGAAAATGAGATGCGAGTGCCACCTGGGTGGGGGAGGAAGAGAGAGAGAGAGAGGGAATGCCAGGGCTACCTGAAGTGAGCGAAATCAATATTCATACCACTGGGCTGTAAGCTGCCCAAGCGAAATATGAGATGCTGTTCCACCAATTTGCGTTTAGCCTCACTCTGACAATGGAGGAGACGGAGGATAGAAAGGTCTGTGTAGGAATGGGAAGGAGGATAAAAGTGCCCAGCAACCGGGAGATCAGGTTGGTTCACACGGGCTGAGCGAAGGTATTCTGCAAAATGATCGCCCAGTCTGCGTTTGATCTCGCTGATGTAAAAGAGTCCATATCTTGAACAATGGACACAGTAAATGAGGTTGGAGGAAGTGCAAGTGTACCTAAGCCTAACCTGAAAGGACTGTCGTGGTCCCTGGACAGAGTCTATACTCACTCTATACTCATGACTGCATAGCCGGACATAGTGCGAACTCCATCATCAAGTTCGCCGACGACACCACTGTTGTGGAACGAATCACTGATGGGGACGAGTCAGAATATAGAAGTGAGATCGACCAAGACCAAATGGTGCCAGCACAATAACCTGGCTCTCAACACCAGCAAAACCAAGAAACTGATTGTGGACTTTGGAAGGGGTAGGATAGGGACCCACAATCCCTTTTATATCAACAGGATGATGGTGGAAAGGGTCAAGAACTTCAAATTCATGGGCGTGCACATTTCCGAAGATCTTTCCTGGTCCCAGCATACTGATGCAATTATAAAGTAAGTACATCAGCGCCTCTACATCCTGAGAAGACTCCTACGGAGAGTCGGTATGTCAAAGAGGACTCTCTCGAACTTCTACAGGTGCACAGTAGAGAGCATGCTGACTGATTGCATCGTGGCTTGGTTCAGCAACTTGAGCGTCCAGGAGCGGAAAAGGATGCAGCAATTTGTAACCACTGCCCAGTCCATCATCGGCTCTGACCTCCCCACCATCGAAGGGATCTATCGCAGTCGCTGCCTCAAAAAGGCAGCCAACATCATCAAGGACCCGCACCATCCTGGCCGCGCACTCATCTCTCCGCTACCATTGGGCAGAAGGTACAGGAGCCTGAAATCTGTTACATCCAGGTTCAGGAACAGCTTCTTCCCCACAGCCAACAGGCGATTAAACTCGCCAACAAACAGACTCTGAACTGTAAGAGCCTATTGCACTTTAACTGCTTATTTATGTGGATATTGAACTGAACTGTTCTGTATTTTTGCTTACAATATTCTGTTGTGCTGCAGCAAGCAAGAATTTCATTGTCCTGTCTGGGACACATGACAATAAACTCTCTTGACTTGACTTGAGTCGAGGGAGGTATAGTGACAGGTGTTGCATCTTCTGCAGTTGCAGGGGAAGGTACCTGGGGAGGGGTGGTTTGGGTGGGAAGGGAAGAGTTAACCAGGGAGTTGCTGAGGGAACAGTCTCTGCGGAAGACGGAAAGGGATGGAAATGGGAAAATGTGGCTTGTGGTGGGATCCCATTGGAGTAGGCGGAAATGTCAGAGGATTATGTGTTGTCTGCGATGGGTGGAAGGTAAGGACTAGGTGGACTCTGTCTCTGTTGTGACGAGGGGGAGGGGGAGCAAGGTTGGAGCTGCAGGGTACCGAGGAGGCATGAGTGAGGGCCTCATCTATGATGGTAGTGGGGAACCCCCATGTCCTAAAGAATGAGGACATCTCAGATGTCAGGTGTGAGCCATGTCTCTGTGAAACAGAGCAGGCAGAAGTCTCTCAGTTCATTAAGGTAGGTCAGTCTGACTTTGTGTTCATCCAGCTTCCTTTCCATACACTTCTCATTAGCCAGTGAAAAGTAAGGGGGGAACTTGAAACTACGTTGGCTTGAACCATGAAGCCCAGCGCAATTCCCTCATTTCCTCACTAGGTGGAAGCACGTTGATACCGTGGGTCTTCATCATCGACAGACATTTTCCAATATGATCCCTTGGTTTAGGTTTCTGTTCTATATGTGAACATTTGCCACTCCAAATCATCAAAGAAAAAAAATCAATTTTCTCAAAACATTTGTAAATGATTCATCATCATTCAGAGGGTATTTGGAAAAGGCAGCATTTATTGCCCATCCCGAGTTTTCCTGGGATGGTAAACAGCCTTCTTGAATTGGAGTTTCATGATTTTGACCCAGTGAAGAAATTGCAATATTCAGGAAACTCCATTAATCCGGCGGACCCAGGACCTTGTTGGGATTCGCACATTTTCTGGATTATCGGATATTATTTACATAAAATAGTTAGATTAAACGAGAACTTACCAGTTTGAAGTTTGATCTTTATTTTATGAGGAGTTACGTTGAGGGATTACGTGAAGGGCGCATGCGTGACATATCTTCAAAGCAGTGGTGTGAAATCACAGATACGGTAGTCGAATTAACATAGTAAGATAAGAACAATAATACCAGCTGACCTTTATAATAGAGGGTGGGTGTGGTGGGCACGTAATCCCTCAACGTAACTCATAAAATAAAGATCAAACTTCAAACTGGTAAGTTCTCGTTTAATCTTACTATTTTACTTCGGAGTCTCGTGAGTGACTACGTGAAGATTTTAAAGCTCTGTGGTTTCATGCCACGGAACGAGTCCATGCTTCACACCCTGCTGTCGTAGACTGAGGAGGAAGTATGTTAACAAATCCAGACATGAATCAATTGTTAAAAAAGAAACAATGAGTGATTTATTAACACAAATAATAATAATGACCCCTGTCCTTCAGGGTGTATTATAAAACAGAACTCAAAATAGTCTCTGCAAAAGTCACAGGCTTGGCAACTGGCTTATTATAAAATACTTGGAAAGTCTTCTCCCTGGACCATCCTGCCGTACCCAAGATGTGATCCATTTGAACCTCCATGTGCCGTGCTGCCCATGTGGCTGCAGCCCTGGTGGAATGAGATTAAAAAATATCAGTATCCACCCCTGCAGCCCCCAAAACCTGTCGAAGCCATCTAGATATAGTTTGGGCCAATATCCTATTGTGAGGTCTTTTGTGGCTCACTAATAGTGCCAATTCTTGGCCTCTTACTTTAGCTATTAGCTCAATGTAAAGTAACAGATGTGTCATGACGCATAAGCGAACATCTGTAGGGTATGCCCGAAACTCTAGTTTAAGGCAGGATGACCCAGGCCTGTTTTGTTTTACCAGTTCATGAATATAAAATGTTATACCATTTGTCCCTTTGGCCATCGAGTCCAGTCATAATTTCTGTAAAGATTGCACCCACTGGGCCGAGACCAGTGCCATCAGCATTACCAATTTAAGGGTAAGTTTCTCCAGGGACAGGGACGTTGCTGGTGACCAACCCCGAAGCAACGTCAAAATAATACTCACATCCCAAATGTGAGAGCATCTGGCCCAAGGGGGATTCGAGTTGAATATACCCCTCATTAGTTTGGAAACCAAGGGGTGTGACCCCAGAGAATGGTGGTCGAATCCCCGCCACAAATAGGTTGATAGGGCACTCCTGGCGCTGTTGATGGCACTGTAGCTAAGCCTTTCATTGAAATGAAGGTTAGCGAGGAACTCCAGGACATTAGTTACAGTGGCTGAGTTATACTCAATATTAGTCCTGGAACAATATAGTTCCCATTTCCTGATATAAGTCAGGTACTGTTTCCTGGTAGACTCTCTTTGTGCCGCCGTGATCATGTTGATGGTTTGGTCCGTCAGTCCAAGATCCAGAAGTGGCCTGTTCAAATTCTGCAAATTAACAGATTAGTCCTGTCATGGCATGGATGACTTTCGCCAGTAACAGGATGGACCATCAAGTCTGGTCGTTTGGCGACGGCCATACATGGTTCTGAAACCATGTCGAGAACCACAGGGAACCATGGCTGGGTAGGCCAGTCGGGTACTACCAAAACACCTGACGCAGAGTCTTGTTGTATTTTGCATAAGACCCGACTGATGAGGCAGAAGGGGGGAAATGCATAGAAAAACAAATTTCCCCAGTGCAGCGAAAATGCGTCCATCGCTGCTGCCCCAGGGTCTGGTTCCCACGCAACATATGTCGGCAACTAGTGGTTAAGTCTAGATGCAAATAGATCGATATCTGGAGTTCCATATCGTGCTATGATGTCTGCAAACACTTTGGGGTCCAACATCCATTCAGTGTTGTCATTAAATTTTCGTGACCTGGTGTCTGCCACTGAATTGAGTTTACCTGCTAGGTAAATATCAGATATCCAAATGTTTCTCTTGATACACCATTGCCAGATTGAATTGGCCAGATCATCACATGATATCGATCTGATTCCATGTGATTAATATAGGCCACCACAGTGGTATTATCTATTTGCAGGCGAACATGCAAATGATGCATTTTTGAACAGTACGCCTTCAGACCATAGAATGCTCCCAACATTTACAAATAATTTATACCAAGTGTATAAAGCAAAGATTATTTAAATGCGCATCCCATCTGCCCCCACAACTGGAGATGGTGTTGGTGGCACCCCAACCTTGAGCGCTGGCATCAGTCTGTAATACAACTGACGGGTTGCTAATAATAATGGAGCTGAAGGAACACCGAATGTTATGCGTCCACCATCGGAGTTCCAAAATAGCTTTTGTTGGTAATTGCATTGGTCTATCGAAATGACCAACATGCTCTCTGTAAATTTTGATAGTGCAAAGGTCCAAAGTGTGTCGCTGGAAAAGCAGCTACGATTTTGCCAATCACCCTTGCTACTTGTCTGATAGATGGTTGACTGATGACAGCAAGGTTGCTGCAAACTTCCATTAATTCAGTTGCCTTTCCCCTAGGTAAAGTCACAGTCATGTGAACTGAATTAATGGTGAATCCCAAATAGTCCATAGTCGTGGATGGTGTTAACTTTAATTTATCTGGATGTATGATAAACCCGTTTCTAAATAGACATATGGTAGCTGTAACAGCTAATTTGGCTAATTCATAGGTTTTACCCACGATTAGCATGTCATCTAAATACGCCATGACAATATGTTTTTGTTTCCGAAGAAAAGCCAGAGCTGGTTTCAGTAATTTGGTGAATAGTCTGGGGGCTGAGGTCAATCCATTAGGCAGTGCTTTGTACTGCCAAAGCTGCCCCATCCAGTTAAACTTCAGATATCGGCGGTGATCCTTGTGTATAGGCACCGAAAAGTATGCATCTTTTAAATCGATGCATGCCATGAAGTAGCCTTCGGAAATCAATTGTTTGGCCGTGACAAAGGTTTCCATTTTGAAATGAGTATACTGCACAAATGTGTTCAATTGTCTCAAATCGATAATGATGCGACACCCACCATCTTTTTTCTTTTTTGTGAAAATGTTTGACACAAATTCTCGAGAGTCATGTTGAGATCTCTCAATTACACCTTTAGTATAAAGCCTCTTAATTTCAGCATGACCATCCAACTTCTCTTGTTGCGATAGAATAAATGATCTGATGGGTGCATGCTGAACCGGAGGAAGGTGTTTGTTTACGAATTCAATTTCATATCCTTGAACACTATGCAGTATATAAGAATCAGAGGTTATTGAGCTCCATGCCTCCCAAAACCAGTGTAACCTACCCCCAACAAGTGTATTAATTGCACCTGCTATGTCCTGGGAGGAACCAGACCCACCTACCTCCATGGTTACCAGTGGGGTGTTCATCTCTTCTTCTTCTGCTTTTTGGCCGATTGAGATGCTGGAATTCGGGGTTGGCGCATCTTCCACGAAGGTCGCTCTGGGCCGCGGTCTAAAAAAGACCTTTGTCCTTGAGTCGCGGCCTTCCAGCTTTCACCAGCTTCGACATGACGTGGCCTGCGGGTGGATGCGTAGGGGTGCTGTCGCCGAGGTATTTTGCCCGATACCTTGATGACCGCTGATCGCATAGATAGTGATGCTGCAGTCGGCCGCTGCTGGCTCCCGGTACTCTCGCGGTCCTCCCCAGCCAGTTTTTTAGCGGCCCGTTTGGACTTAGTACGGGTCTTGTCCATCATTGGTCTTCCTGTAATACAGAAAGACAACCCAAAAACTACATCAGAGTAAGTAACTTACCTGTAGGTCTCCGGTTTTAACCTTACCGCTGCGGGGAACGCTCCTCCCCGCCTGTCGCTCGCAATGCGCTAGACGATATATCGCGCATGTGCCCTGGCGGGCTCTTCTTCACGTAGTCACTCACGTGACTCCGAAGTAAAATAATACACATTGAGTTGATCCTTATCAAAAAAAGTGACACATATTATCAGTGAATCCAATAAGCTAGAAGAGATCATGTCTGACAAAAGCCAATAAGTTCCCAGGGAGTGTAGTCAACAGAACCAGGAGAGTTTGAAGAGAGTTTAAGAAGGAACTGCAGATGCTGGAAAATCAAAGGTAGACAAAAGTGCTGGAGAAACTCAGCGTGTGCAGCAGCATCTATGGAGCGAAGGAAATGGGCAACGTTTCGGGCCAAAACCTTTCTTCAGTCTGCAGAAGTGTAGAAACTGGGGGGAGGGGGGTCAGTGGAAGGGAGTGTGGGAACCATGGACATGAAGGATAGGAGGGGAGAACGGGGACTGGGATCCTAGTATTTGGAAGAGAGTGTGGGTATCAGGGTCCTGGTGTGTTCATGGCGAGTGCAAGAATCAGGGACATGATGAGTGGCGATTGTAAACATATCTTCAGAATTGTAGAAATGTCAGATAACAGATTATCAGAGTTTTACACTGCTTCCAATTCAGAATGGGGGTGACATGAAGATGAACTTGGAAATGCAGATGCTTCACTTTGGGGTTTTTGTGTGGTAACGGTGACAGACACACGGTGGGTGCCTTTGCCGCAGTTCATCTTTATTCTAATTTCTCCACCGTTTGCTATATGAGGGCATGGACTACTTTATTGTTTGAGAACTAATAAATGTAATTGTATTCCATAGAACAATACTGCACAGGACAAGGGGCTTCGACCCACAATGTCTGTGTTGAATATGTTGCCAGATTAAAACTGTCTCCTCTGCCTGCATGTCATCCATATTACATTCATTGTATACCAACTGGCCTTACTAATAGCCTCTTAAATGCCACTATTGTATCTGCCTCCACACCCACCTATGGCAACATGTTCCAGACTCCCACTACCCTCTGTATAAAACACTTGCCCCACTCATTCCCTTTAAACTTTGCTCCTCTCACCTTAAAGTTAAACCTCCTGTCTTTGCCCTATAAACCCTGGGAGATTCATTGGTCTATCAGAAGCAGTGGCATCAATCCTTGGATTTCCGACTCATGAGAGACACCACACTGTCTTTCGACTCCAGGTACGTCTACCACAAGAACATCGAGTCAGCATCAGAGTTGATGCTGTTCAGCAGGTGATAATTCATGATATCGCGAGAACGACTTTAACTGAATTCATGGCGTTGTGTTCTCGAGAACAATTTGCAAGAACACTGTACTGCGTTGATGCTTTACACATGGAACAATAGGAGGTGGCAAAGAAGGAAGGTTGGGAAAAGAGCGGAAGATCATCCAGGTATTTTTGAAGTCAACGTTCTGGGATGAGTGTATACCGTGTCTCCAAGATCTGGTGACCTCTACTACTTGAGACTGCTTCTCTATCATGTAAAAGGGCCAGTATCCTTCAATTCATTGCACGAAGGACAAAGGACAACGGACATTTATTGTCACATACACCAATTGGTGCAGTGAAATTTGCACACAAATAAGATAAACACAACACTTTAGAATTTAACATAAAACATGAAAACCATAAAAAAAACACCCCCCCACAGCGGAATCAGCATTTCCCACTGCGAGGGAAGGCACCAAAGTTCAGTCCTCTTCCACTTGTTCACCCATGGTCGGGGCCTATTGAAGCCTCCACAGTTGCCAATGTTTCAGGCCCTCGAACGGAAAAACACGTTCAGCGGCCCGGAGCCTCCGAATCGGTCACTTCGTATCGGAGACCGCGGCTCCTGAAGTCCACAGGCCGAGCTGGGCGAAGCACCAACACTGGTGACCTCGGCGAGAGATCCCAGGCTCCGCGATGTCAAAGCTGGAAGCTCTGCCGCCCGCCACTGGAAGCTCCGCAGACCACAGCTCCACGGTGTTAAAGTCGGCAGTCCCAGCACTCCGGATCTCCAACACAGCGATCGCTCGCTCTGCGATGGAATCCAGTGCTGCGCCGCTGCTGAAGCTGATGCTCTCGTCGGTCTCCGGCAGGAAAGGCCGCACCAATCCAGATGGTAGGCCGCGAGGAGTAGGCGAAGATATGGCTCGGAGGATAGACGCATCCTTGACCAGGAAGTGACCAAGAAAAGCGGTTTCCCCCTCCCCCCACATAAAAAAAGACTAAAGACCTCCAAAAACAAACTTTAAAACAGACTAAAAATAACAAAAATAATGAGACAGCTGCAGGCGAGGCAGCCACACTTTATGGCACCACACTGAGACACATGATGGAGAAATTCATCCTGCCTTCAAAGACATCAGCAGGGAAAGAGGTTTGTTGCAGACTGATGACCATTGGCAACAAACAATGGTAGATGCTGAGAGGACAAGGCTCCCCAGCGCAATGAGAGATTTGTTTGTTGTTTTGCTGGTGAATACTGAGAGCAACAATTCTCGACAATTATGGGATTGCTTCCAGAATTCAATGTATAAAGATTACCTTGAAAGAGAACGGAGAACGAGAACAATCAGTGATACTAAAATAATAATTGATGAGAGGAATTATGATCAGGTTCTGTTGTATATTCAAGACAAGCTTGAGAATCACAACAAAGCAATGGAATGCTTTTTATTTGCCACGACCAAGAAATGCAAGAATGCACCTTGATGGTGACAATCCAGAATTACTGCAGTTATTGCAATACAATAGAACTGAACATCAAATTGTTGAGAATGAACCTCTGCTGAACGCTGAGCAGAGAGCAGTGTATGACCATGTGTGCAACTGCTTGAAAAAGGAATCTTCCTTCAATTTTTTTCATTGATGCACCAGGAGTAACGGGAACAACATTTATCACCAATTTGATCCTCTCCAAAGTTAGAGGTGAAGGTGATGTTGCTATTGCTGTAGCATCCTCCGGGATAGCAGCTGCATTAATGCCTGGTGGAAGAACTGCACATTCTCAATTCAAGATACCCATCCAAGTGACCAAGGACACATCCTGCAACATTGACAAGAACTCCAAGATGGCAGGTTTGATAACGCAAGTGTACTTATTGTTTGGGATGAGTGCCCGATGATTAGCAGAGAGAGCTTTGAAGCAGTGGACAGAACTCTTCGAGATGTATGCGGCAACACTAAGCCTTTTGGCGGGATTCTTACCATTTGTTGTGGCGATTTTCGACAACTCCTTCCTGTAGTGAAAAGGATAAATGATGCTGATGTTGAAAATTCCTGCATCAAGATATCCTACTTGTGGCGACTTTTCACCAAGTTTCAATTGGAGACGAATATGCGATTGAGAGAGGGAGAAGGCGACTATTCTCAATTTTTGTTGAAAGTTGGAGAAGACAGAATGAAGACGATGAAATTGAAATGCCACAAGACATGGTTTTATCAACAAGAATGCTGCAGGATTGTATTGATTTCATCTAGCCCGCATTTGACAATCCTGCAAAATTATTCTCCGTTAAGTGTATCTTGGTTCCGCACAACGATACCATGAGAAGCATCAATTCTACATGTATCAGATGCTTCCTTGGAATCATTAAGGAGTACTTTTCTTTCAATGCTGTCACTGATGGAACTAATGCTACTCACTTCCCAACAGAATTCCTCGATTTACTCTAGATCTCTGAATAACCCCCACACAAATTGGAGTTGAAAAAAGGATCTCAAATCATGTTAATGAGAAACTTGGAACACCCAAGGAACGAGGATGATTGTGGAAGAGCTACACAATAATCTGATCATTGAAAGAATCAACATGGGAGCCATCAAAGATGAGATAGTTCTAGCTCCTAGGATAATGCTCAATTTGAGAAAGGTGAAGACATTCCCCTTCAGCGTAGCCAATTCCCAATTCAGTTATGTTTTGCTATGACGATCCATAAAGCGCAAGGACAAACCATGGGGAAGGTGTTGATATACCTCGAAAAACTGGTATTTCAACCTGGACAACTGTCTGTGATAATTGCTCGTTTCTGAGCTTCCCCCCAGTCTAGTTTCAGTAAAAACGCTGAATCCAGCATTTGAAATAACCAAGTTTTTGGTACCAAAAACGTGTCACAGATCAAACACTGTACCTATCCCCACCGTGGGTTAGATCCCTGCATCTGTCTGTTCAAGCCCTCTAGGCCTCGCGCAGAGACACTACAGAAGTTCGCCAGAAGATCGATCTTGAGCCTCGTGATCACAGCCTTTTGTATGCCCCACGAACCTGAGGGCCAAACCACACAGGGGGGTTGTCTTACAATCACCCAATAACAGATATCGATTAACCCCATACATAACAGACGTTTCCCTAACCCAATAATACAACAGCTCAATACATTGTATTCACAACGGACTTCAAGATGAAGTCAACTATTGAAACATTTACCCTGATTTACAGAGCTTTCAGACAAGGTTTAACACCCCCATCCAATAAACATCCAGCAGAGTCAGATTCTGCAACATTATATACAACCTATTTACAAAATGCATATCTAGTTTGCAACCACCCAATCCATTCTATGCATTTGGTATCAGATTGACAAGGCTTGCAGGTTCCCTGCCCTTTTCCATATGAATTGTATCTAAGCTCCAGACTTTCTGGCACCTCTCACAGCTTGTTCCAGCTCTGCAGAGAGCACTCCCAAATCTTCCAGCAAGCCCTGAAATTTAACCCCATTTTGAAGTCCTGACGTCCAATTTAGCCAGGATTAACATTCCTTCCTTTTATCATTATGATAATCAATCATAAATGATAACTAAAGTAACTTAGTCATCAGCTAACCATATATACATATGTGTGCTTTACATTTCCCTTCCATCAGCAACACAAGATGATGGTGTTTCTTCTCAGAATCTAGTCAAGCATCCCGAGTTTGCATGGGCATGACTTCACAAGTCCTGTCTGAGGAACCTTCACCTCCCGAGTTTTCGTGGGCGCGAACTCCCTCCATCCGTGCTCTTGCCCAGTCTTCCATCACCTTCCAGTTGAACCTAGATCCTAGAAAAAGCTTATGAAACTTTGGGACAAAGCAAGTTACCGTTATGCCATACCCTTGCTATTCCCATTCCACTGAAACCTAACTAGCCTTATTCTAATGTCTATTGCTCGTATTCCCTCACCTACACTATTACTCTAGGATTGGTCTGGAATCTCCCTCTTCTTCACACAATATGTATACCTGATGACAGAAAATCATATAATTTTCAGCTGGGCTTGGTCCAGATTCCCCTAAAGGCACGACTTTAATTTATAGCAAACCATAATAAATTCAACCAATTCAGTCTCAGCCTTAAATTTACCATTTTGAATTTCAATGCCCATCTTCTCCTTTATTCCACAGCATTGTAGCCAATATTACAATTACTTTCGAATTCCTGTGGAATTCCCAGCTGTTCAAAGTTAAACATTCAATTTCTATACCACTAATTTCATACAAAGTCCAATCAAAAATGCCAAATCCAGGGACAATTTCTCTCCACCTTGATAACATAAGCCTCTTTACCATCAAGGGTTAAACAATCGAAGTCCCCCCCCCCACCCACCCGCAGTTAACCAAGTCTGTCCTATACTTTCCCTTATCTTATATGTTCTTACTATGATAATGCTAACTCTCCACTCTAATGGTTCTTTAGTATCTCCACTCCTGTTATGTCAGCTCTTACTATTACTAGGTTAGCTTCGTTCTCTGTCTCGGGGTTCTCGCTTTTATTCTATTGGCTCCTTCCTTTTATTAAATTCGTTCTCCCTGGCCTCATTGCCTTTTATTCCATTACTATATTGCTTTATTAATCTATTACTACATTGGCTTCGTTGTCTAGGGTTTCTTGTTCTTATAATTCCCAACCACAGGATGATATCTTAATCCGGTCTCCTAAAGGGAAGTCCTGTTGCTCACAGTTCCTTTTTTTTTTAACCATGTCCAATCATATTCCAATTTCACCTTTTATTTTAAATCCCAATTTTTATTTCAATTTCCTAATTTCAATTGAACTCTCATATTCCCTCATTAACTCCATATTACCAGATTTCTTCCAATTCCATCCTTCTTGGATCCCTTTGAACAATTATTTCTATCCGTGTCTGCCTTTATGAGGACGAGATAATAACAAAGTCAATTAATTATCAAAACTCCAATCAGTCCTAAGTCAGATTCCCCAAGTCCATACCAAATTCAAAAATTTCTTAAAGTCTCCCCAATTCACCATCATCTAATTTCGAGACCGAATTCAGAATTTAGAAATTTAGTTCTAAATCCCCTAATTCAAATGCAATTCAGGTGTTCTGCCCCAAACCTTCAAAATAATTTCTTATAATAACCATATAACAATTACAGCACGGAAACAGGCCATCTCGGCCCTTCTAGTCCGTGTCGAACACTTACTCTCACCTAGTCCCATCTACCTGCACTCAGACCATAACCCTCCATTCCTTTCCCGTCCATATACCTATCCAATTTATTTTTAAATTATAAAATCGGACCTGCCTCCACCACTTCCACTGGAAGCTCATTCCACACAGCTACCACTCTCTGAGTAAAGAAGTTCCCCCTTATGGCACAAGCAAATAAACTCAACCACGTCATAAGGCTGTAATCAAAAATGAAAAATGAAAAATATTCCCGAATATCGGTAACTCAAAACACGCCCCAATACAAAAACTATAACCGAAACCTCACTTAAATCAATCCTCCTTGCTGCGAAATCAATCAGCCAGATGACTCCTCCCCTCAACACAGCGATCGAAGGAGTACAGCCCCTGATCGAACCGCCCCAACTCGGATTTCTAGAACAATCTTAACAGAATATGCAATCCAAATTAAACACTATAACTATAAATCAAACACAGCAAATACTCAAATCAAACCCGTTCTCACTTTGTTTCAATTCCAACTTGTAAACGTAAATATGACTTGAATGCCAATAATTTTTTTAGATACTTTCAAATCCGAGATTACGTGAAAACATATACTGTCCTCTTATGGGTCTTATGGGACTGTCCTCTTATGGGTCCAGATATATTAGACGATTGTTTGAATAGACATGCCGATACAAGTAAGTTGATATCTTACATTTATAACACTCTTCTAAATATTGACACCCTCTGAGATTTATAGGCGAGCATGGGAGGACGAGCTGGGTTCACCCATTTCGAAAGATATATGGGAGGAAAGCCTACTATACATACATTACTGTTCTTTAAATGCCAGGCATTGCCTGATACAATTTAAAGTATTGCATAGGTTATACTACTCAAACACCAAATTGAACAAGATCTTCCCAACTGTCTCTCCTCTTTCAAGAAGCCACCCTAACTC
This sequence comes from Malacoraja senta, assembly GCA_038087875.1. Taxonomy (NCBI): domain Eukaryota; kingdom Metazoa; phylum Chordata; class Chondrichthyes; order Rajiformes; family Rajidae; genus Malacoraja; species Malacoraja senta. Next base: position 8,066,934 of record CM075984.1, on the reverse strand, counting down.
ATTCTTTTGTATCCTGTATAAAAATACAAAACTTCTGGACGGAAATATTCAATATCATTTCTAAAACACTTAAAATTCAATTGGAGCCAGATTCAAAACTAATAATATTAGGAATGTCAGAGGGCTGCCCTACTATAATGACATCTCAAAGACACTTCCTTGACTACGGTTTAATAACTGCAAAAAAACGTATACTTAAATTCTGGAAAAAGATAACAGTCCCCACAGTGAAGATGTGGATCACTGAAATGACAGAGACACTACATCTAGAAAAAATAAGTTACCAGCAGTCAATTGGACCCGGATCCAAAATTAATAATACTAGGAATATTAGAACCAAATCAAACATTTACAACAACTCAAAGAAACTTTATTGATTATAGTATAACTGGGAAACAATTAATTCTAAAATTTTGGAAAGGTCCTATAATCCCCACAATTAAAATGTGGGTTATAGAAATGACGGAGACCTTACACTTGGAAAGAATTAGACTAGTCCTGTTCGACAAACAAGAATTATTTGTTGGAACATGGTCTCCATTTATTGATTATCTAAAGGGTCAGAATGGTTCAGCACCGGAACCTGACTAGCACTCGAGCCAAGGATTAGATGAAATGTTATACTCTGAAATGTACGAATATATCTCGAATGAAGTATTTTTAGTAAGTTATTCCATTCTTCTTTTTTTTAATTTTATTTTCTTCTCTCTCTTTTCTCTCTTTCTTTCACCTATTTTTTTAATTTCCACTTACTTAAAAAAATCAAAAAAAAATAATTGGAGACAATACGAATAATGTTTGACAATATTATTAATTTAGAAATGGAAGACTTGTAACGATTTTAATATGATATGTATTTACCTCCAATAAAAAATATTATTACAAAAATAAAAAAAATAAAATTTTTAAAAAGAAGTAATAAGGCTTGTCTTGACTGACAAACCAGATCAATTTTCCAAAATATGGTCTCCTTTTATTGAATTTCTTCAACAACATAATGGTTGAACACAAACTCAAAACCGACGCTAGGGTCGGGTGAGCGGGCGTATGGAAGGGCAGTGGGATATATCTCCGCTTCTTTCACTTCTTTGTTAGTTCTGGGGTTTTTCTTTTTTCTTTTTCATGTCTTTCTTGAAATTCTTTCTTTTCTTTTTCTTTTCTTCTTTCTTTCCCTTTTTTCCTTTTTTCCGATTTAGTTATTAGTTTATAAAATGTTAACATTGAAGCTGTACGAAAATTGTATAATTGTGATGTCGATTACTTTCTCCTTGTACAATTGCTTCTAATAAAATTAATATTAAAAAAAAAAAAGCAATCCTCCTTGCTGCGAAATCAATCAGCCAGATGACTCCTCCCCTCGACACAGTGATCGAAGGAGTACAGCCCCTGATCGAACCGCTCCAACTCGGATTTCTAGAACAATCTTAACTGAATATGCAATCTAAATTAAACACTATAACTATAAATGAAACACAGCAAATACTCAAATCAAACCCGTTCTCGCTTTGTTTCAATTCCAACTTGTAAACGTTTACAGTAGCAGCAATACAAAGACGGTACGTGAACCATTAGACAAATACAAGTTCAAGTTTTAAATCTTAACTTCTAATTATACCACTTATCTATTTACAGACAGAAATATTTACTCAATCCGGATTACAATACAGAAAGCCATATTTACAAGTCTGAAGAAGGGTTTCGGCCCGAAATGTTGCCTATTTCCTTCGCTCCATAGATGCTGCTGCACCCGCTGAGTTTCTCCAGCATTTTTGTGTACCTATTGAAACATTTACCCTGATTTCAGACAATGTTTAAAACCCCATCCAATAAACATCCAGCAGAGTGATATTCTGCAACATTATATACAAACTATTTACAATACGTACCTCTAGTTTGCAAAAAGATAGGTTTGAATAGGAAGAAGGCTGGACCTAGTTATTAGGTAGGAACTTGGAGGGTACACTGTGGGAGTCGTCAAAAGGCCAGTTGGATCAAAGTTCAGAACCGGCATGTGCCAGTAAGCAGGAAGGATAAGAACAACAAAGTGGGAACCTTGGATGACCAAAGAGGTTGTAAATTTGGTCAAAAAGAAAGTGGATTTGCATGTGAGAATGGAATCAAACAGCGCCTTTGACAAATATAAAGAAAGGAGTTGAAAAAATCAAGCAGTCAATTCGAAGGGCCAAAAGTGACCATGTAATGGATTTGGCAAGTCAGATTAAAGAAAATCCCAAAGGTTTTTACATCTATATTAAAAAGATGTGGGTAATTCCAGGGACTTATACGGTGGTGAGCCTCACATCAGTGGTGGGGAATCTATTGGAGGGGATTCTTTAAGAAAGGTTTTGCTCCCATTTGGAAGAGATTGATTAATTAGATGCAGTCAGCATGGCTTTGTACATGCGTGACGAATGTGAACAATGAGGATAGGGCAGTGGATGTTATCTACAGGGATTTTAGAGAGATATTTGATAAGGTGCCCCATGGTAGGCTGATCCAGAAGACTAAAGGGCCTGTCCCTCTTAGGCAATTTTTTGGCGATTGTCACAGTCAAAGCAGGTCACCGAAAAAGCGGCGACTGGATCCCCCCATGACAATGTCTACGACAACCTACCACCTAGTCGACGTCAAGTTATGGCAAGCTACCGACAACCGGCGACCCAATTGTCGTGACCTAGGACGTTCACCTATGTCCACACCTACGACAACCTGCGACCAGGCATGAAAATCACTCTCAAAACATGGGGGGGACACAATTTCCTGGTGGCCGTGCGTCACATGCGCACACACACGAGGCTTCGGCCATGGGCCTTGTGGACGGTAACATCGGAAGCTGACCCGGTTGCTGACCTACTCTGAACTCCAGCAAAAGCAGCCTTGTCCACCCCGAATTGTGGGGCTTGAATCGGCCCGTTTGCGGGGCTTTCATCGGCCGGCGGGGGCTTCAACATCGGGAGCCTCGATTGCCTCGATGCAGCAGGTTGATTTTAAGCCACGCCACGTGCTGAAAGGCTCCACGGACGGGCCAATTCAGCCCTTAGAAAGCGTCTGATAAAGTCTTGACTACAAAAAATGGGAGGGAATGTCCCCCACCTCTCAAAACATGGAGGGGACCTGTCCCCCTGTCCCCCTGTCCCTCCGGGATTTCTGCCCATGCCTCCGACCACACAGGCGACAACTTACGACAACTGAAGTCAACCTACGTTCACCCACGACAACCTATGACAAGCTACGACAAACAACGACCCTGCCGATGACAATGGAAGGCAACTGAAAACAATTCCGTGTCATAGCTTGTCGCAGGTGGACGTAGGAGGACTTCAGTTGTCGTAGGTTGTTGCCTGTGTGATTGTAGGTTGTCGTAGGTGTTGTACCAGAACACCTACGACAAGAGAAGACAATCTACGTCAAGCCCACAGTCACCAAAACGTTTTGAACATTTCAAAATCCGGCGGCGACCAGAAAAACGTTACGACTCTTTAGGCGACTTGAGGAGACTACTCGTGACCATACAGGCATCACCCCGTGACCATGTAGCGACCGCCTAGTCGCCTGCGGGGCATAAGATGCACAAAATTAACAGTGACTTGGTCGTATGGATTCAGAACTGACTTATTGATAGAAAACAGAGGGTTGTGGTGGAGGGACAATATTCGGACTTGGATTGTTTTCTGTGGAATACTAGAGATCGCAGGAAGACCTGATAGATATATATAAAATGATGAGGGGCATATACATCGGCAGCTTTTGCCCAGGATTAAAAAAATCAAATACAAGTGGGCAAAGTTTTAAGGTAGAGGCACAAAGTTTAAAGGAGATCTGCAAGGAATTTTTTTTTGTTTACACGGAGGGTGGTTAGTGGCTGGAATATGCTGCTGATGATGGTGTTTGAGACAGATATTATTGTGGCATTTAAGAGACTTTTGGATGGGCATGTGGATATGCAGGGAATGGACATGGAGTATGTGCAGGCAGATAAGGGTAGGTTTTGGTGTCATGTTCAGCACAGACATTGTGGGCTGAAGAGCTATTCTTGCACTTTACTATACCATGTTCTATGAACACAGGGCTCTTTCTAATGCAATTGACCTTAGTACGAATGCATATGGAGGTGAAAGCTTTAAAAATGCATTTGGTCACTGCAAGAAATGTTACCACCAACATAAATGTACCTGGTGAGTACAAACAACCTTTGAATGTAAGTTTAATTGGTTGGATCAAACACATTTTTATGTGTTAGAAACATAGAAACATAGAAATTAAGTGCATGAGTAGGCCATTCGGCCCATCGAGCAAGCACCGCCATTCAATATTATTATGGCTGATCATCCAAAATCAGTAGCCCGTTCCTGCTTTCTCCCCATATCCCTTGATTCCATTAGCCCTATGAGCTATATCTAACTGGTCTCCACTTTGAATTGACCTCCATTGCCTTCTGTGGCAGAGAACTCCACAGATTCACAACTCTCTGGGTGTTCTGTTATGTGCAACCTTGGAACTACGCAGGACCTTCGACATAATACGACGCAGAGAGTATAATAATCACAGAATAAGGTTCACATCCTACTGTTTTATAATGATCTGCTTGACTTTCTTACATATGCTTGAATTAACGTGAGTTCTGGTTGATTACTGTGGGTGTGTGGACAATGTCTTTCATGTGTTGTTTCATTCTCCTTGACTACTGTCACTCAGCTTGGCTAATGAAAGCATGTTCAATAATATTTGTGAGTTAAACGTTGCCGGGAACACCTTTGTCATGTTTAACCTTGGGGACTAGCTTATTTTTAGATTGTTTTATTCTAAATGGTTTTGTTATCACCAACCAGCAGGGTGGATGCAAGGCACCACACCGATCTTAACTCGCAGATGAATACTGATGAGCTGTGCGGGGCTGGTCCCGACATCGCACGGGGCTCCGAAATTCTTGCAGTGGCCGAAATCTTCGCGCACCAATGGCCTGTCGGCACGCAGGCACATTGCGGTCGTACGCAGCGTCTTGACGTCGTATGCAGCATCTTGACAGCGTACGCAGCGTCTTGACGGCGTACGCCTAGCGCGTGGCATTACGCGATGACGTCACCGCCCGGCGTGGCATTGCGCGATGACGTCACCGCCCGACGCCGAAATTCAGTTGGCCCGCCTCCTGCCCAGCTGATTGGTAAGCATGACGCAAATGACGTCACACGCGTACTTAGCGGGTACTTAACGCGAACTCCGCTTCCGTTTGGTCGCGCCAAATGCACGCAATCGCATGCAAGTGGGACAGGCCCTTAATAATCACTGAATAAGTCTACACCCTACACCTGATCTGGTGACTTTCTTGCAATATGCCTGAATTAACGTGAGTTCTGGTTGGTTACTGTGGGTGTGTGGATAATATCTTCCACAACATTGTTGTTTCATTTTCCTTGCATGGGCGTGAGGAATGCGTAGCTTTCATCTGATTTCCTGTGACCACTTAGCTTTGTCTTCTGCTTGATGCAGTCTTGATGCAGTCTCGATGAGCTTAAGCTTTTCATTTTATCAGGTCACTGTTTTTTTGGGGGGTTTATCTGGGTCTGCTCTATCGCACACCTCACTTGAGTGGGTCGCTTGTTTTTATGTTAATGGTTGACCCTGTCTGGTCACAAACTATGTATTTTGGAAAATATTTTTGCTGTTATTAGTGCTCACAGCACACCATGGCTATTTGATTTAAAGTTTTGGATGTATTCTGAATATATCCAATTTGGTACAATGGCCATGCCAATATTTTGTTAGAGGAGATCGTCTTTGAGAAGATTTCATCTCCAGGATCATTCCTAGAGCCATAAAGCTGTATGATGTGGAAACAGACCATTCAGTCCACCACATCCACGTTGACAAGTGGGCATCCTTCTGTATTAATCCCATCTTCATGTTAATAGCCTTCTATTACCTGGACAATACTAGCAGTGAACTAGACACTTCTAAAATACTGTCACTATGTGAAAAAAAGTCCTCCTCGGATCCCTCTTAATCTCTTGCCCTTAGTCCTAAATATATTCCCTTTCATTTTTACTAACTCTGATATGGGTAACTACTCCTATCTTTAGTCTAGTTTAGAGATGCAGTGGGGAAACAGGCCCTTCGGCCCAACAAGTCCGCACCGACCAGTGATCGCCGACATTAACACTATCCTACACACTAGGGACAATTTTTACGCATACACCAAGCCAATTAACCTACAAACCTGTACGTCTTTGGAGTGTGGGAGGAAACCAATGATCTCAGAGAAAACCCACGCGGTCATGGGGAGAACGTACAAACTCTGTACAGACAGCACCCGTAGTCGGGATCGAAACCCGGGTCTCCGGCGCTGCAAGCGCTGTATGGCAGCAACTCTACTGCTGCACCACCGTGGCTGCCCACAAAGACAAAAAGACTACCATTGAATTGAATGGCTCTATTTCACCCCCATGGAGCAAGGTGTTTGCATTCCAAGGGGCCCAGCTGTCAGACCGAGCGCGTGGCAGTTTATAGAAGTGACTATCTGTATCCCTCTTCTTTTAAATACATCAATCTAGTTTTTTATGATATAATGTAACATTTTGGATTAATTAATTTCATTTCAAATGTCTGATCGGAAACATTTGGCGAGAGAGATAAGACCTTCTGATAGCATGAGTTATTGGATGGACATCAAAGTGGGCAGGTCTCTCTTTTCAGCATTTGCTTTTTCATCCTTGATCAATGATGTTAGCAGTTTATGGCAGGGCTGCGATGGTGCTGCCAACAGTACATTGGGAACATTTGTACCTGCAACATTTTGGTTGACTTTTGCATTGGTGCAGGCACCAGATAGAGGTACTGAACAGGATAACTGTACATCGTGGACAAATGACCTGGATGAGAAGGTTTGCACCCTAGATTGCTGTGGGAAGTAAGGAAAGAAACAGTAGAGGATTTGACCATAATCTTCCAAACACAAATAGATTCTCCGTTGATGCCTAAAGAGTGGAAAATTGCAAATGTACCAACCCAACTCAAAAAGATTAAATGTAAATCAAGAATAATCAGTTCAATTTCAATAATGATGAAAATTCCAGAAGTAACAATGAGGGATACAAATTAATAGTCACCTGGACAAGTGTGTTTTGATTAGAGAAATGATAGCAGGATTTGTTAAAAGCAAACTATGTCTATCTAACTAGATAATGTTTTTTGATGAAATAACAAAGCAGGTCAATAAGGTTGATATGTATTTATGGACCTGATAGGAATTTGTAATAATAGTTTAGTTTGTATTAAAAAGGCCTAAAGTGGAATTGATAGAACATTGTTTAAGGGGCAGGAAATTGAAAGTGGAAGTGAAGGGTTACCATTTTGACTGGTGGGAATTGTACATTAAAGTTCCTCAGGGGTCAGTACAGGGACCATTGCTTTTCTTAGGTAGACAAAAATGCTGGAGAAACTCAACAGGTGAGGGAGCATCTATGGACCGAAGGAAATAGGCGATGTTTCGGGTTGAGACCCTTCTTCAGACTAATGTGGGGGTGAGGGGGGGTCAAGTCAAGCACTAGTATGGGTGTTGTGGGTCAAGTCAAGCACAGTGAGTGCAGGGCCACCAATACATTTCAATCCATTTCATGTCAAGTCAATCCATTTCAATCCATTTCATGTCAAGTCAATCCATTTCAATCCATTTCATGTCAAGTCAATCCATTTCAATCCATTTCATGTCAAGTCAATCCATTTCAAGTTAAGTTAAGGACAGGGCAGGTGGGGTCAGCCAACAATACAATCCATTTGCTTTCATTTCAGGTGTGCTCAAGCAAAGCAAAGGCAAAGCAAATGCAAAAGCACTGGGCAGGTGGGGCCAGCGAACAATACAATCCATTTGCTTTCATTTCAGGTGACGTCAAGCAAAGCAAAGGCAAAGGCAAAGTAAAGTAAAAAGTAAAGTGTCCTTTATTGTCATTCAGACATTTCAGTCTGAACGAAATTGTATACCTTGCAGTCATAACAAAGAATAAAATAACAAAACACACACTTAACACAGTTTAATATCCACCACAGTGAGTCTACCAGACACCTCCTCACTGTGATGGAAGGCAAAAGTCTTAAAGTCCTTGTCTCTTCCATCCTCGTCCCCCTCTGCATTGAGGTGATCCAGCTTTCGATGTAGGGACCTCGCCGGGTGATGGTAAGTCCAGCGGCCGCATCCGAGCTCTGCGAATGGGCTGGTTCAAACTCCGCGGCCCGGGGCGGTCGAAGCTGCCGAAGCTGCCATCCTCCAGTCCAGCGGACGAAGGTGTCATTGCAGGAGCTCCAGAAAACCGGTCACCAACCTGGGACCTGATAGCTCCCGACGTTGTCGTCCACTGGGCCCACAGCTGAGTCCACTGAGCCCGCGGCCGAGCCTCCGAGGCTCTGAAGTCGGGTCGCCGCCGCCGCAACGCCACCACAACCCCGAAGTCGGCCAGCCCCGCGTTGGTAAGTCCTGGCTCCGAGTTATCTCGGAGCCTCGAGGTCAGTCCCAGTTGGAGGCCACCAGCTCCGCGATTGGCCTCAGCGCAGACGGAGACGGGAGATACGACAAGAAAAGTTCGCATCCCCCCCGAAGGAAGAGACTAAAAGCAGCTTCTCCCACCCCCCCATACATACACAACTAAAATAGACGAAATAAACTAAACAACAGGACAAAAGGGAAAAAAAAGTAAAGACAGACGGACTGCAGGTGAGCCACAGCTGCTTGGGCAGCGCCGCCATTTCCGGAAGCAAAAGCAAAAGCACAGGGCAGGCGGGGCCAGCCAACAATACAATCCCTTTGCTTTCATTTCAGGTGAGGTCAAGCAAGGCAAACGCAAAGCATAAACAAAAGCACAGGGCAAACCAAACAACTCATTTCATTTCATTTCCATTTCAATTTCAAGCACAGGGCAGGCCAAACAACTCATTTCATTAAGGGCTAACAAATCAGTTATTGCAAGCACATTAATGGTTAACAAATCATCATTCATTGCAAGCAGCTGATCTCAAGATTTTTTAAACATTCATAATTTTTTTTATTTTTCATTGATCGGAAAAATCCTCGGGGATGCCTCAGCAGAGGAGGACTTTGAGTAAGATGGACAAAAATCATAGCGAAATATGGCAGCGTTTTTTTCTAAAATCAATATACAGCGCAGACAGGAAGTGGTCAAGATGAAACTTTTAGTTATATAGATTATAAATAAGCACAGATGCTTGTTATTTAAGCTAATCACAACTGTTTTTTCTCATTACTCATTTTTTTTCAAATGGGAGTAAATCTTGTCATCCTCTCCAATAACTTCCCCACCATCACTGGCCTATAATTAAAATTTATATTTACTCCAATTTGGAGAGAAAATAGTTAATTAGGGACAGACAGCATGGTTTTATATGTGGCAGGTTATATCTTACCAACCTGCTCAGGTATTTTGAGTAGGAGATGATGTGTGTGTGTGAGTATACAGTCAGTGTATATATAGTCAATCACTCTGGAAGATCGTGAGGGAGAGGTGTGTGTGTATACAGTAGTGTATATATAGTCAGTCACTCTGGAAGATCGCGAGGGAGAGGCCACAACTGTCATTCTAAGCTGTGACTCAACTGAACTGTGAGTCTGCAATGTACTTGCAATAAATGATTTGTTAGCCCTTAATGACAATGCAATGAGTTGTTTGGCAATTTGTAGCCTGCATTCTGCTTGAAATGCTGTGAAATTGAATGTGGTGGCCTGCACTCTGCTAGAAATGCTGTGAAAATGAATGTGGTGGCCTGCACTCTGCTTGACATGCTGTGAAAATGAATGTGGTGCCCTGCACTCTGCTTGAAATGTAGTGAAATTTAATGTGGTGGCCTGCACTCTGCTTGAAATGCTGTGAAATGTAACGTGGTGGCCTGCACTCTGCTTGAAATGCTGTGAAATTGACGTGGTTGCCTGCACTCTGCTTGAAATGCTGTGAAATTTAATGTGGTGGCCTGCTTGAAATGCTGTGAAATGTAACATGGTGGCCTGCAGTCTGCTTGAAATGCTGTGAAAATGAATGTGGTGCCCTGCACTGCTTGAAATGCTGTGAAATTTAATGTGGTGGCCTGCACTCTGCTTGAAATGCTGTGAAATGTAACGTGGTGGCCTGCACTCTGCTTGAAATGATGTGAAATTGACGTGGTTGCCTGCACTCTGCTTGAAATGTTGTGAAATTGAATGTGGTGGCCTGCACTCTGCTTGAAATGGAATTTCAGGGAATAGCCCTGAGTGAACTGCCAGCCCACCAGTGCTGAGTGACTGAACTGCTAGCCCACCAGCCCTGAGTGACTAAGCTGCTAGCCCACCAGCCTTGAGTGACTGAGCTGCCAGCCCACCAGGCCCGAGTGCTTGAGCTGCCAGCCTACCAGGCCTGAGTGACTGAGCTGCCAGCCCACCAGGCCTCAGTGACTGAGCTGCCAGCCCAAGAATCCATTCGGCCCACAATGTACATACTAGCCCTCTGGAAACCAATCCCTTTGGCCCACAACACCTATGCTAGCGCTCCAGAAAGCCCCCCCCCTCCACATTGGCCACCAATATTGGAATTTGTGGACAATTGGAATATTGCATTGGGGGACCAGCCCTCCCATGTGAACATGGGACCCAACAGTCTAGTACATGTCTATATAATTAAAAGTGTCATCTTGACCACTTCATGTCTGTGCTGTATATTGATTTTAGAAAAAACACTTTCATATATCGCTATGATTTTTGGCCATCTTACTCAGTCCTCCTCCGCTGAGCAGGCCCCAAAGATTTTTCCCAATGATGAAAAATAAATAAGTTATGGGTGTTTAAAAACCATGAGATCCTCTTGCCTGTCAATCCTCGGGGATGCCTCAGCAGAGGAGGACTTTGAGTAAGATGGACAAAAATCATAGCGAAATATGGCAGCGTTTTTTTCTAAAATCAATATACAGCGCAGACAGGAAGTGGTCAAGATGAAACTTTTAGTTATATAGATTATAAATAAGCACAGATGCTTGTTATTTAAGCTAATCACAACTGTTTTTTCTCATTACTCATTTTTTTTCAAATGGGAGTAAATCTTGTCATCCTCTCCAATAACTTCCCCACCATCACTGGCCTATAATTAAAATTTATATTTACTCCAATTTGGAGAGAAAATAGTTAATTAGGGACAGACAGCATGGTTTTATATGTGGCAGGTTATATCTTACCAACCTGCTCAGGTATTTTGAGTAGGAGATGATGTGTGTGTGTGAGTATACAGTCAGTGTATATATAGTCAATCACTCTGGAAGATCGTGAGGGAGAGGTGTGTGTGTATACAGTAGTGTATATATAGTCAGTCACTCTGGAAGATCGCGAGGGAGAGGCCACAACTGTCATTCTAAGCTGTGACTCAACTGAACTGTGAGTCTGCAATGTACTTGCAATAAATGATTTGTTAGCCCTTAATGACAATGCAATGAGTTGTTTGGCAATTTGTAGCCTGCATTCTGCTTGAAATGCTGTGAAATTGAATGTGGTGGCCTGCACTCTGCTAGAAATGCTGTGAAAATGAATGTGGTGGCCTGCACTCTGCTTGACATGCTGTGAAAATGAATGTGGTGCCCTGCACTCTGCTTGAAATGTAGTGAAATTTAATGTGGTGGCCTGCACTCTGCTTGAAATGCTGTGAAATGTAACGTGGTGGCCTGCACTCTGCTTGAAATGCTGTGAAATTGACGTGGTTGCCTGCACTCTGCTTGAAATGCTGTGAAATTTAATGTGGTGGCCTGCTTGAAATGCTGTGAAATGTAACATGGTGGCCTGCAGTCTGCTTGAAATGCTGTGAAAATGAATGTGGTGCCCTGCACTGCTTGAAATGCTGTGAAATTTAATGTGGTGGCCTGCACTCTGCTTGAAATGCTGTGAAATGTAACGTGGTGGCCTGCACTCTGCTTGAAATGATGTGAAATTGACGTGGTTGCCTGCACTCTGCTTGAAATGTTGTGAAATTGAATGTGGTGGCCTGCACTCTGCTTGAAATGGAATTTCAGGGAATAGCCCTGAGTGAACTGCCAGCCCACCAGTGCTGAGTGACTGAACTGCTAGCCCACCAGCCCTGAGTGACTAAGCTGCTAGCCCACCAGCCTTGAGTGACTGAGCTGCCAGCCCACCAGGCCCGAGTGCTTGAGCTGCCAGCCTACCAGGCCTGAGTGACTGAGCTGCCAGCCCACCAGGCCTCAGTGACTGAGCTGCCAGCCCAAGAATCCATTCGGCCCACAATGTACATACTAGCCCTCTGGAAACCAATCCCTTTGGCCCACAACACCTATGCTAGCGCTCCAGAAAGCCCCCCCCCTCCACATTGGCCACCAATATTGGAACTTGTGGACAATTGGAATATTGCATTGGGGGACCAGCCCTCCCATGTGAACATGGGACCCAACAGTCTAGTACATGTCTATATAATTAAAAGTGTCATCTTGACCACTTCATGTCTGTGCTGTATATTGATTTTAGAAAAAACACTTTCATATATCGCTATGATTTTTGGCCATCTTACTCAGTCCTCCTCCGCTGAGCAGGCCCCAAAGATTTTTCCCAATGATGAAAAATAAATAAGTTATGGGTGTTTAAAAACCATGAGATCCTCTTGCCTGTCAATCACCACGATGAAGGTAATGCCCATTACAGGAGGGGGGGGGCAGGACTATAAACCTTGGATGCCTGGACATGTCTCAGGCACTCTGCAAGATCGCGAGGGAGAGGCCATAACTCTCATTTTAAGCTGTGAATCAACTGAACTGTGAGTCTGCAATGTACTTGCAATAAATAATTTGTTGGCACTTACTGAAAATGAAATGAGTTGTTTGGCCTGCCCTGTGCTTGAAACTACAATGGCAATGGAAATGAAATGAAAATGCAATGAGTTGTTTGGCCTGTGCTGTGCTTGAAACTGCAATAGCAATGGAAGTGAAATGAAAATGCAATGAGCTCTTTGGCCTGCCCTGTGCTTGAAACTGCAATGGCAATGGAAGTGAAATTAAAATGCAATGAGCTGTTCTGCCTGCCCTGTGCTTGAAACTGCAATGGCAATGGAAGTGAAATGAAAATGCAATGAGCTGTTCAGCCTGCCCGGTGCTTGAAACTGCAATGGCAGTAGAAGTGAAATGAAAATGCAATGAGCTGTTCGGTCAGCCCTGTGCTTGAAACTGCAATGGCAGTGGAAGTGAAATGAAAATGCAATGAGCTGTTCGGCTTGCCCTGTGCTTGACACTGCAATGGCAATTGAAGTGAAATGAAAATGCAATGATCTATTTGGCCTGCCCTGTGCTTGAAACTACAATGGCAATGGAAATGAAATGAAAATGCAATGAGCTCTTTGGCCTGCCCTGTGCTTGAAATTGAAATGGAAATGAAATGAAATGAGTTGTTTGGCGTACCCGAAACCACTAATTTCGGCCCTCAAGGCACCTATTAGCTGAGATCCCAGTCCCTTTTGCACAAAATGCCCGTATTAGCACAGGAGGAGCATTTTGGCCCAAAAGGCCCCGTGCCAGGCCAGGAAAAGTCCAGAAAAAGTGCCTTTCACTGAGATTTCACTCCGATTTTTTGTTAAAAGAGCCCCTTCGGCCCATCAAGCCTGTACCAGCCCAGGAGGTCCCTTCGGCCCATCAGTGTATACCCCCTGCAAGTATTAAACCTCACCCCACCATTTTTCATCCTCCCTTCATTGGCTCCCTGTGAGATCCAGGCCAGGATAGACTTTCCTCCTTCATTGCTGTGATCTGCAAAAAAAGATGAAAATGTCTAAAATTGATTCTCCACCTCCTCCCCCTTCTCTCCCACAGATTCTCTCACCTGTTTTGGTCAGAATTTCTTGCAGTTTCTGAGCTGCCAGCCCACCAGGCCTGATTGACTGAGCTGCCAGCCCACCAGGCCTGAGTGACTGAGCTGCCAGCCCAAGAATCCATTCAGCCCACAATGTCCATACTAGCCCTCTGGAAACCAGTCCCTTCGGCCCACAACACCCATACTAGCGCTCCAGAAAGCCCCCCCCCCCCCCAACTGGCCACCAATATTGCAATTGGTGGAGAGGTGGAATATTACATTGGGGGACCAGCCCTCCCCTGTGAACATGGGATCCAACAGGTCCCACTTAGTCTAGTATGTTACTAAAAGTCTCATCTTTTCTGTGTGTGTGCAGGTGAGTGATCTCAAAGAACTACACCAAAGCTGTACACGATAAAGCTACATTTTTGCACCCTCTTACTCACCTTTGTCCCGCAGTCATTCATATAAAGCGTTGTTCAAATTTATGTTATATTTCACACGTTATTCATAATTTTTACGTTTAAAAATTCAAGTTTAAGAAAAATTTAACAGCAAAATCCTTGCTGGTCCAGCTTGCAGCAAAGTTGCAAACAAAGTTGCAATCGAGGAACACTCAGTCCTTCCACCAAGTTTTTACCTGAACAGGAGGGGGAGGGGGCCATTGCTATTGGGAGCCAAATCCTTGCTGGCCCAGCTTGCAACAAAGTTACATACAAAGTTGCAATCGATCAACACTCAGTCCTTCCAGCAAGTTTTTAGCTCAATAGGAGAGGGAGGGGACAATTGCATTCATTTTTAAAGTCCTCGAAGCAAGAGGAGGGGGAGGCAGTGCTAGGGATATGCCCCTGCACAGTTGGGGGCTATGGGTGAGTGCTGTGATATGGGGGAACGGGTGAGTGGTGGTATATTGCGTTGGGGAACGGGTTGCATTGGGGGACCAGGCCTCCCGTGTGACAGGGACCCAACGGGTCCCAGAATCACATGGGAGGGCTGGTCCCCCAACACAATATTCCACCTCTCCACCAATTCAAATATTGATGACCAGTGGGGGGGGGGTCTTTCTGGAGTGCTAGTATGGGTGTTGTGGGCTGAAGGGACTGGTTTCCAGAGGGCTAGTATGGACATTGTGGGCCGAATGCATTCTTCGGCTGGGGGCTCAGTCAATCAAGCCTGTTGTGCTGGCAGCTCACTCACTCACGGCTGGTGGGCTGGCAGTTGACTCATGGCTATTCCTTGAAATTCAATTTCAAGCAGGGTGCAAGGCCACCAAATTCAAGTGCAATTTCTTACCACTTCAAGCAGGGTGCAAGGCCACCAAATTCAAGTGCAGTTTCATACCATTTCAAGCGGGATGCAAGGCCATTAAAGACAGTGGAGTCATGACCTCTCCCTCCTCCTTCTTGCAGAGACTGAGCCACGCCCACACTTCTGTGTTTTATCGTCCCTCCCCCTCCCTCCAGAAGGGGCATGGCCTTCATGGCGTGATTGACAGGAGAGAAAATCTCAACATTTTTTAAACACTAATAACTTTTATTTTTCATCGATGGGAAGAATCCTCGGCACCTGATGAGCGGAGGGGGACTCTGAGTATGATGGCCAAAAATCGCAGCCGTACGTGGTAGCGTTTTTCTAAAATCAATATAAAGTGCAAACAGGCAGTGGTCATGATTAGACTTTTAATTATATAGAAGGCAAGGCAACTTTAATTAGGCAAGGCAACTTTAATTAGGCAAGGCAACTTTAATTAGGCAACACAGCTTTAGCATTTCCAAACTAAAGGCAACACAGCTTTAGTATTTCCAAACCAAAGGCAACACAGCTTTAGCATTTCCAAACCAAAGGCAACACAGCTTTAGCATTTCCAAACCAAAGGCAACACAGCTTTAGCATTTCCAAACCAAGGCAACACAGCTTTAGCATTTCCAAACTATATTTTCAAACCACATTAAGGGCACTGGCAGGTCAGTAAAACCACTCAGTTTAGTAGACATGTTAAGTG
>CM075984.1:7755586-8050931 GCA_038087875.1 Malacoraja senta | reverse complement strand
TGCTGCCAAGGCATATCTAAATGAATCCATTCCCATTGGACATCTGTTAGCATCGGGCATTGTGATATCACACAACGGAATCTTTACTAACATTCTATGGCTGAGCTGTTTTTTTTATCATTTTGAAATGTTTGGGGGTGGGGGGGGGAGCAGTATTTTATTTTTAAAAGTGTGCATAAAAACGACCAAATTTAATCAGGGTTGTCTATTTCGTAAGATAAACGTAATCACAGGCTGCGGGGTTGGGGGGGAGGGGCTGGGGCTGGGACTGCTGCAAAAGCATATGTAAAACGGATTCATTTCGATTTGTCACACGTGTCGCAGGGCGTCACCACGTGTGTGGGGGTGATAGGGAATGGGGACATTTCAAAATGTTAAACAAACAGCTCTCAGCAATAAATGTAAATGTAGATTCCATTTTGTGATGTCACAATGCCCAATGCTGCGGGGGTTGGGGGGGAGGGGCCGGGGCTGGGCCCGCCGCAAAGGCATATGTAAATGGATCCATTCCGATTGGACATCTGTGACCATTGTGCATTGTGAACATCACACAACGGAATCTTTACTAACATTCTACGGCTGAGCTGTTTTTTTAAACATTTTGAAATGTTTGGTTTGGGGGGGGGGGAGAGGTATTTTATTTTAAAAAGCGTACGTAAACACGACCAAATTTAATCAGGATCGTCTATTCGTAAAGATAAACGTAACCTCTTTAGAAACGGTAAAAATATCGGCGTTTCCGCGAGCCGCGCAGGCGCGGGGCCGTATCAAAGGCGGGACAAGTCAAGCAGAACGTTGGACGTACAGACGTACAGACGTACAGACGTACGGCAGCCAGAGAGTTTTAAAAGTATACTAGACCAAGTGCAGACCCGTTGGGTCTGGACACCGACGTGCGTTTGGCGCGGGGGGCTGTGACGTCACACTAACCACCCGTTGGGTCTGTACCACCAAAGCAGGGTTGCGGGGTGTGAATCTGGCACCCACAAACACATACACTCATCACACCCCTTGATATTATATTAATATTTTAATTTTCTTCTTTTATTCCCATCTCCAACCTATCCACTGACGAAAAGCCCTCACCTCTCAGGTAAGTCTCGAGGGGGGTGGTGCAGAGAGAGAAAATTTAATGTTAGAAAAAAAAATTGTGAGGTGGGGGAGGAGGAGGGTTGAGAGGAAGGTGGGGAGAGAGGAGGGTGAGAGAGGAGAGGGGTGGAGAGAGGAAGAAGAGGATGGGGAGAGAGGTGAAGGGGGTGGGTTGGAGCAGGCATGCATGAGTTGAGTCGCGGGCTGTGAAGAGAGAAGGCAGAGAGAGAGAGGGGAGAGACAGATAGACTGGTACACACAATAAAACTCGAGAAACACTGCGGGTGCAGCAGCATCTATGAGTGAAGGAAATAGGCAATGCTTTTGGCGGAAACCCCATCCTCAGACGGGTTTTCACGAAACGTTGTCTATTTCTTTTGATACATAGATGCTGCTGCACCCGCTGAGGTTATCAAGCATTTTTTTGTGTACCTTTGATTTTCAAGCATCTGCAGTTCTGTCTTAAAGACAGAGAGACTGTGGCGGGCTGTTTTCCCAACGCGCGTTTGCGGGAGGGGGGGGGGTCTGCGGCATCACACTCACACTAACCACCCCCCAAACACAGGCGGGGGGAGGGGTGGAGAGGAAGACGGGGTGGGGAGAGAAGAGGGGAGAGGGAGACGGGATGGGGAGAGAAGAGGAGAGGGGGAGGGAGGGGAGAGGGGGAGGAGGAAAGGGGAGAAATTGGTGAGGGATAAGAGAGCAGGGTGGGGGAGAGGGAGGGGGAGGAGAGTGGTAGGAGAGCGGGAGGGCAGGAAGGGGGGAGGGGATGTTAGAGGTGGAGAGAGGGGATGAGGGGAAGGGGAGAGGAGTAGGGGGAAGAGAGGGAGAGAAGGAGGGGGGAGGGATAGAGGTGGGGGAGGGAGAGTGGAAGAGTGGGGAGTGAGATAGAAGGGAGGGGGAGAGGGGTGGGGGAGGGGGGTTGTGGAGGGAGATGGGGATGGGTTTGGGAGTTAAGTGGAAGAATGGGGAGGGAGATGGAGAGGTGTAGGGGGGGTGGTGGAAGTGGGAGAGAGGGAGGGGGAGAGGTGTAGGGGAGTGGTTTGAAGAGGGATAGCATGGTAGGGGGAAGGGGACGGGGTGAGAGAGGGAAGGGGGATGTGGGAGACAGTAATGGGGGTGGGAGGAGGGGGATGAGAGGGAGAGGGGTGAGGAGAAGGGGATGGAGAGGGGAGGAGAGAGGGGTGGGTAAGGCGAGGAGAAGGGTAGAGAGGTGTGGGGGAGGGTGGAGGGTGGCGACGGGGTTGGGAGAGAAGAGGGGAGGGGGGAGGGGGGAGAGGGAGACGGGGTGGGGAGAGAAGAGGGGAGGGAGGGGAGGGAGGAGAGAGGGGGAGGAGGAAAGGGGAGAGATTGGTGAGGGAGAAGAGAGCAGGGTGGGGGGAGAGGGAAGGGGAGGAGAGTGGGGGAGGGCAGGAAGGGGGGGTGGGGGGAGGGGATGTAGAGGTGAGAGAGGGGATGCGGGGAAGGGGAGAGTAGTTGGGGGAAGAGAGGGAGAAGTGTTGCATGATTTTTTCTTTTGGTTCTAGAGCTATCTTTTCCCTTTTAACGGAGTGGTGCAAGAGAGAGGGGAAGGGGGTAGGGGGGATGGTGGTGAAGAGGGGTGGTGGGAGGGGGAAGGAGGGTGTGGGGAGGGGCGGGGAGAGGGAGAGGAGAGAGGGGGAAGAGTGGGGAGGGAGAGGTTGAAGTAGGAGGGGTAGGGACAGTCCATCTGTTACCCTTCCTATCACACCAATCCTTTCATTGCCACACACGTGACGACGCCCTTCGACCCAGGCTGCGGGGTGGGGGGGCGGAGGGGCTGGGGCTGGGGCTGCTGCCCAGGCAACTGTAAACAGGAAATCATTTCGATTGGTATCTTTGAGCATTGGGCATAGTGACATCACAAACGGACCCATCATTAACATTCTATGCTGAGAGCTGTTTTTATAAACCATTTTGAAATGTCCCCATTCCCTATCCCCCCCACACACGTGGCGACGCCCTTCGACACAGGCTGTGGGGTTGGGGGGGAGGGGCTGGGGCTGGGGCTGCTGCCAAGGCAAATCTAAATGAATCCATTCCCAATGGACATCTGTTAGCATCGGGCATTGTGGACATCACACAACGGAATCTTTACTAACATTCTATGGCTGAGCTGTTTTTTTAATCATTTTGAAATGTTTGGGGGTGGGGGGGGGAGAATTATTTTATTTTTAAAAGTGTACATAAAAACGACCAAATTTAATCAGGGTTGTCTATTCGTAAAGATAAACGTAATCACAGGCTGCGGGGTTGGGGGGAAGGGGCTTGGGGCTGTGGGTGCTGCCAAAGGCATATGTAAACGGATTCATTCCGATTTGTCACACGTGTCGCAGGGCGTCGCCACGTGTGTGGGGGTGATAGGGAATGGGGACATTTCAAATTGTTAAACAAACAGCTCTCAGCAATAGAATGTAAATGAAGGTTCCGTTTTGTGATGTCACAATGCCCAATGCTGCGGGGGTTGGGGGGAGGGGCCGGGGCTGGGGCCGCCTCAAAGGCATATGTAAATGGGTCCATTTCCGATTGGACATCTGTGACCATTGTGCATTGTGACATCACACAACGGAATCTTTACTAACATTCTACGGCTGAGCTGTTTTTATAAACATTTTGAAATGTTTGGTTTGGGGGGGGGGGGGAGAGGTATTTTATTTTAAAAAGCGTACCTAAACACGACCAAATTTAATCAGGATCGTCTATTCGTAAAGATAAACGTAACCTCTTTAGAAACGGTAAAAATATCGGCGTTTTCCGTGCGCTGCGCGGGCGTGGGGCGGTTGAGGGGGGGATGGAGTGAGTGCGTGGGGGGGAAGGGCAATGGGCGGAGTGGGGGGCATGAGGGGAGCAGGGGGATCTGGGGCGTCACAACAGGAGCCGTCAGCTGCTCAGTTAGGGGCTATGGGTGAGTGGTGGCATATTGCTTTGAGGGAACAGGATGCGTTGGGGAATGGGTGAGTGGTGGAATATAGCGTTGGGGAATGGGTTGCGTTGGGGACCAGGCCCTCCTGTGTGACTGGGACCCAGCGGGTCCCAATAAGTCTAGTCCATATATATATATCAAGTATATACACTTTTTTTCCACATGGGAGTAAATCTTATCCTCTCCAATAGCTTGTCACCACTGTGTGAGACTCATTGGCTTATAATTCACTGGACTCTCTCTACTTTCCTTTACAGGAACAACATTAACTGCTCTCAGCCCTTCAGGACCTCACCTCTGGCTCGAGAAGATGAAAAGATCTTTGTCAAGACTCCTGCAACCTCCTCTCTTGCCTCTCTCAATAATGTGGGAGGGATCACATCAGGCCCCAGTGATTTATCCGCCCATAATGGCTCTTCAAGAGCCACAGCACTTCCCCTTCTTAATCTCAAACTGCTCTTAATAATATTTTCCACACTGATCTCACTGTCCCTCTATGTGCTTCTCCTAGGTGACTCATTTAGTACCCTGTCTACATCCCCTGACTGTAAGCACAAATCCCCACCTTTATCCTGGGTGGTCCTACCTTTTCCCTGGTTAGTCTCTTGTTTTTAATGTAGGTATGAAAAGCCTTGATATTGTTTAATCTGACTTGCCAACGCCATTTTTATGCCTTTTGGCATTTCTAATGGTCCACTCCAATTACTTCCTTTCTATATATCCCTCAAAATCCCTATCTAATTTCATCTTAAACGTTACATGCACTTCCTTTTTTTTTACCAAACTTACAACCTCGTTCGCCTTCCAAGGTTTCTTATTTGTCATCATTATCTTTCCTAACTGGAACATGCGTTAATTTTGATCAACTGGCATTTAAATGACTCCAAAGGTCAGATATGGACTTGCTCTATAAGAACTGCTCCCTCCTGAGCTCCTCCCTAATAACTTTATAATTTCCTAACTCCAATTTAAAAACTTGTCGTAAGGTCCAGACTTATCCCTATTCAAAACATATGTCTTCTGAGTGTTTAGATTTTAGTTTAGAGATACAGCATGGAAACAAGCCCTTTGTCCCACCCAGTTTGGCTCCCCGCACATTAGCACTATCCTACACACGCTAGGGACAATTTACTTTTATACTAAGCCAATCAACCTACAAACCTGTACGTCTTTGGAGTGAGAGGAAATTAAAGATCGCTGAGAAAACCCACTCAGTCACAGGGAGAACGTACAAACTCCATACAGACAGTACCCATGGTCGAGATCGAACCCGGGTCTCCGGCGCTGTAAGACAGCAACTCTACCGCCGCTGCGCCACTGTGCCGCCGCTGAGTCTCCCTGATCAGTAGTGAAACTCCTTCCCATCTCTTCCCTTCCTCTCAATCTGATACATGAAAACTTGGAATGTAAATTGCTCGTTTCTAAGCTTCCCCCTAGTCTAGTTTCAGTAAAAACACTGAATCAAGCGCTTGAAACAACTACATTTTATTTTAACAAAAGCTCATTGCAGTACCTATCCCACCGCGGGTTCGATCCTCGTATCTGCCTGTTCAAGCCCTCTAGGCCTCGCTCAGACAGAGACACTACAGAAGTTCACGCAGTCTCAAGCGCTCTCCCAGAAGATCGACGCTGGACCTCGTGGTAGCGGACTTTTATATGTCACGGGACCTCAAGGGGCCGAACCACATGTGGGTGGTCTCTTAATAACCCAATTACAGATATCGATTAACCCCATACATAACAGACATTTCCCTAACCCTATAATACAGCAGCTCAATTCATTGTATGCAAGGAAGCCAACTTAGAAACATTTACCCTGATCTGCCAGAAACCCAGACAAGGCTCAATACCTCATCCAATCAACACTCGGCAAAGTAGAACTCTGAACATTATTTATAACTATTTACAAGGTGTATGTTGGTTTTCAGCCATCCAATCCATTATATGCATTCTGCACCTAATTGACAGGGTCTGCAGATGTCCTTAATCCTTTTCTTGCAAATTGTATCGAGGCTCTAAACACATTGGCACCACTCCGCAGCTTGTCCCAGCTCTGCAGAGAGCAATTCCAAATTGACCAAATCTCCCAGCAGCCCTGAAGCTTTTACCCCATTTTGAAGTCCTAGCCTCTCCAATTTAGCCAGGATTAACAGGAACATCTAGCTGCCAGTCCTTTTTGCAATGGTCACAACATCATAATCCCAAGAATCGATCCAGGTTCTAAATTCATCTGCTTTCACAACAATACTTGAATTTAAGTAAACACAACTCAGCATATCGGCTTCACCAGATTCCTTCACATCTCCCTGCCTGAGACTTTGGGGCTTAGTGGTCTTAACCACACTTCCTATTACTCCTTCCAATATCTGACCTACTACTCTGGTTTCCACCTCTCTCCTCTCTAGTGTAAACTGTCCTATCCAGCATTAGTAAACATTCCTGTAAGGAGAGACACAAAATGTTGGAATAACTCAGCAGGACAGGCAGCATCTCTGCTTAGAAGGAATGATGGACATTTTGGGTTGAGATGGTTCTCCTTCAATTCAAATGCAATCTGTCCCTCTTATACAGATTACCCCTGCCATAGAAGAGATCCCTTTTCTTACCGATGTCATTGGTGCCAATGTGCACATCAACGTCTCGCTGCTCGCCCTCCCCCTTGACAATATTCTGCAACTCCTTGGCGGCATCCTGGCACCAGGCTCCAGGGAGGCAAATCGTTATCCTGGCGTCTCGGTTGCCTCCACAGAAATTTCTGTTGGCCCTCTAACTAATTAACCTCTATCACCATGGCTCTGTATGATTATTCCCTTTCCAGCTTCGCCTCAACTTCTTCCCTACAGCCATTAGGCTATTAAACATTAAACCACAAATCTCTGAACTACATAGACTAATATTATTATTGTTTGTTTTTAATGTGTACCTTTGTGCGTGTGGATATATACATACACTGAACTTTTTTTCTCATTTATTATATAGTTTACAGTGTACTATGTTTACACATTCTGTTGTGCTGCTGCAAGTAAGAATTTCATTGTTCTAAATGTTATACAAATATCTGATGTTACACGTGAGACCATGCCTGTTTCTCATCTATCTATCGATATATTGCTAAAACTCATCTTGTTTGTTTCTATGTCTGTCCGTGCAGTGCGGTCAAGAAATTATGCCAAAATAGTACATGATAGCGCTATAATTTTCAGCCCACCTTACTCACCATTGTCCTGTGGTGTGGTGTATCGAGTTTTGTTCAGATTGATGATATATTTTACAAGTTATTCTCATTTTAAACTTTACAAAAACAACTTTGACAAAAATCTCTTCCATCTGCACTGGCAGTTAGCGGCGTATGATGTCACAATGGGAACTCATTTACATAAACTGCCCGTCACCAGTGTTCCACCCCACAATGACATCACAATGAGATCGCATTTGCATTTTTAAAAATTCCATTTGAACCTCACAATGAAGTCAAGGAGGGTATGGAGGGGAGAGGTGTTATGGAGGGAGCGAAGGTGTGACTGAAGGTAGGGGAAAGGAGGGAGGGAGAGGTAAGGGAGGGAGTGGGGAGGGGAGGAAGAAAGGGGAAAGAAGAGGTAAGGTGACGAAGAGGGGGAGGAAGTGCTGGGATGAGGGTGAATGGAGGAGGATAGGGGTAGAAAGAGGGATGGTGAGGTGCACTTGGGAAAGCTTGCTGTGACTCACGTCACAAAGGGGATCTCTGGCGTCACAACGGGAACCCACCAGCCATGTCTGCGCAGTTGGGGACTATGGGTGAGTGATGGAATATTGCATTCAGCGACCACCCCACCATGTGACAGGGACTTAATGGGTCCCACTTGGTCTAGTATATATTACTAAAACTCTCATCTTGTTTGTTTCTATGTCTGTCTGTGAGGAGTGTGATCCTGAAATTATGCCAAAATGGTACACCATAGCACTACACATTTTGGCTCACCTTACTCACATTGTCCTGTGGTGTACTGTTGCAAGTTCCGTTCAGATTGGTGGTATATTTTACAAGTTATTCACATTTTAAACTTTACAAAAACCACTTTGACAAAAATCTCTTCCATCTGCACTGGCAGTTAGCAGCATATGATATCACAATGGGATCCCATTGACATAAACTGCCCATCACCAGTGTTCCACCTAAGAATTACATCACAATAGGATCTCATTTACATTAAAAACTCCCTTTTAAAAAACACAGCAGCGTTCCACCATTACATCACAATGGGATCTCATTTACATTAAAAACTCTGTCTTAAGAAACATAGCAGCTTCCACCTAACAATGACGTCCAGAGGGGTAGGGAGTGGAGAAGGGTTATGGAGGGAGGGAGGGAGTGACTGAGGGTAGGGGAAATGAGAGGTAGGGAGATATAAGGGAGTGAGTGGGGGAGGGAAGGAGGAGAGGGGAATGAAGAGGGAGGGTGAAGAGGAGGCGGTGGAAGTGCTGGGGGTGAGGGGGAATGGAGGAGGATAGGGGTAGGAAGAGGGATGGCAAGGCACACTTGGGGAGGGTTGCTATGACTGGTGTCATAACAGGGATTTCTGACATCACAACGGGAACACGTCAGCCACGCCTGCATATTAGGGGGTTGTGGGTGAGTGGTGGAATATTGTGTTGGGGGACCCAACGGGTTCCACTTGGTCTAGTATCTATATAATACTAAAAGTCCCATCTTGTTTTTCTGTCTGTGAGATCAAGGAACTACGCCGAAACAGTACAAAATAGCACAACATTTTTTGCAGAATCTTACTCAGCTTGTTCCCGTTGTCGTCAATATCAAGTTTCTTCACATTTGATTTCACGTTATTGATTTTTAAAGTTTAAAAAAAGCTAACTTTGAAAATAACTAGACTAAGTGGAACCCATTCTCCCCTTCCACAACTGGTGCCGTGGCCAGCTGCTCCCATGGCCTTCCGCTGCCGCTCCAGACCGGCTCCAGGAGGGGGAGGTGGGGAGCATCCTGCAGCTGGGACAGGGACGGCTTCAGGCAGGTGCCGGAGTGGGGGGGGGGGGGGGGGATGTCCTGCAGCTGGGGATGGGGACGGCTTCAGGCAAGGTCTGTCGGGAGCGTCCTGTAGCCGGGGACAAGGACGGCTTCAGGCATTGGGTGTCTGGGGGAGGAGTGTCCTACAACCGGGGTAGGGGCATCCTGCAGAAGAGGGAGGGGGATGGCATCAGGCGTGGCCTGTCTGCGGGGGAGCATCCTACAGCCATGGAGGGGCATCCTGCAGAAGAGGGAGGGGGATGGCTTCAGGCGGTGGCTGTCGGAGCCAGTGGAGGAGGGGGGAGTTTCCGGCAGCCGGGAGAGGGGGATGGCTTCAGGTGGGGGCTGTTGGGGCCGGTGGTGGGAGAGGTGGAGGGGTGGAATCCTGCAGAGGGGGTTGGGGACGGCTTTAGTAGGGGGCTGTCATAGGCAGGGGGGAGCTTCCTACAGCCGGGGGCAGGGGGGTTGCTTCAGGCGGGGGCTGTCGGGGACCGGTCATATGGGGGAGCGTCCTGCATCCGGGGATAGGAAGAGGGATGGTTTCATGCAGGGCTGTCAGGGGCCGGTGGCGGTGGGGGGGATGGGGGAGGGAGTCCTACCGCTACCGCTGATATGGCCTGCTGCTGGCATGGACTACTGCTGCCATGACCAACCGCTAGTGCTGCCGTGGCCTGCCGCTGTCATGGCGTTCAGCTACCGCTCCCCACCGGCTTCAGGAGGGGTCCAGTGGGAAGCATCCTGCAGCTGGGGACAGGGATGGCTTCAGCCAGGGGCTGGTGTGTGTGGGGGAAGTGTCCTGCAGCTGGGGACAGGGATGGCTTCAGGCAGGGGCTGGTGTGTGTGGGGGAAGTGTCCTGCAGCTGGGGACGGGGACGGGGACGGGGACGGGGACTGCTTTACGCGGGGCTTGTCGGGAGCGTCATGTAGCCGGAGGAAGTGACGGCTTCAGGTGGGGGCCAGCGCGAGCGTCCTGTCACGGGGGACGGAGATGGCTTCAAGCGGAATCTGGCGGGAGGAGGAGGGGGAAAGCATCCTCTAGCCGGGGGAGCGGGATGGCTTCAGGCAGGGGCGGGGGGGGGGGAGCTTCAGGTGGGGGCCACAGTGAGGGACTTACTGGAGGGCTAATATAGGTGTTGTGGGCCGAAGGGACTGGTTTCCAGAGGGCTAGTACAGAAATTGTGGGCAGAATGGACTTTTCTTGGGCTAGTTCTGCAGCTGGGGAGGGGATGGCTTCAGGTGGGGGCCAGATGGAGCGTTCTATATCTGGGTAAGGGGGTCTATAGGTGGGACGTGCATGGCCTCAGGCAGCGGTCAGTGGGGGGAGGGGGAGCGCTGCCATGGCCTGCCGCTGCCGTGGCCTACCGCTGGGAGGGGGTGTGCAAGGGGAGGGGGGGAGATGTGGGCAGGAGGGGGTATGTGGGCAGGGGTGGGGTGCCCTGCCAGCGCCCAGCCCTGCCAGTGCCCGGCAGCCTCAATCCCCCCACACTAACTTCTCACTTCCCCAGTATCTCGAGGTTGCAGCAATCATCCAGTCTCTGGGCCGCTCCGAACTTCAGGCCGCTCTGCAATCAGCACCGCCTCTGGGTTGCCAGGTTTCTGGGTGGCTTTGGGATGGCTTTGGGGCTCTGCGGCGTCAGGGCTCACCGGCTTCGGGACTCACCGGCTTTGGGACCACTTCGGGGCTCACCAGCTTCGTGACTGCTTCGGGGCAGCTATGGGACTCACCGGCTTCGGGACTCACCAGCTTTGGGACGGCTTCAGGGCTCAATGGCTTCGGCACAGCTTTGGGACGGCTTCAGGGGTTGATGGCTTCGGGGCTGGACGGCTTCGGGATGGCTTCTGGACTCAGCCCAGCCTCTGGGGATTTATTCTCCTCGCCCCGGTGATTGACAATGGGTGCCAGAAGAGGCGTTTCTGTCCCGGCGACTGACAGGAGAAAAGACCGATCTGCTGAACTTATGATTTTTAAACCTTCATAACTTTTGTAATATTTCACCGATGAGAACAAAGCTTGGTGCGCTTGTAGCACAGGAAAATGGTAAGGTGGTAAAATATCGTAGCTTTATTGGGTGCCGGTTTTGCGCAAATGTACATACAACGCAAACCGGAAGAGGACAAGATGTGAGTTTTAATTTAGTACTACACTAAGTGGGACCCGTTGGGTCCCAGTCACAGGGAGGCCTGGCCCCCCAATGGGGGAGGGTGTGTGTGGGGAAGGGGTGTGTACGGGAGGGGTGTGTGGGTAAGGGGGTGCGGGGAAGGAGGGTGGGGGAGGGGAGGGGAGGGTGTGGGGAAGGGGGGATGTGGGGAAGGGGGAATGTGGTGAAAAGGGTGTGTGGGGAAAGGGGGAGGTGTGGGGAAAGGTGGGTGGGGGAAGGGAGGAGGGGGAAAGGCGGGCTTGCCCCCTGCTCACCCTGCACCTTCAGCTTTCGGCCTCACGCAGCAGATTCCAGTCCCACTCGAGCTTCCTCAGAGGCATCCGGTTCAACTCAGCAGCTTCCAGCTGGTCGTGCTGGTCGCTGCAGAAGCAGCCCGCAGGCTGCTCACTCTGCACACTCTCCGCAGGCTACGGGCTGCCTGCTCTGTGCGGGCTGCAGATCATGCAGCCCCTTCAGCTTTTTATTCTCCTCGCCGCATTATTGACAGCGGGTTCCGGAAGGGGCGCTTTTTACGATATTTAAACTTTCATAACTATTGACTTGCAGCAGAGGAGAATGGTGAGTAAGGTTGCAAAAAATCGTAGTGCTATGGGGGATCGTTTTTGCGCAAATGTAATTACAATGCACAATGGTCAATTTGAGAGGATAGATAGATAGATAGATAGACAGACAGACAGACAGATAGATAGATAGTTAATAACTGCCTGTGAGAGTGAGACTTTTCGAGCAGTTTCCAGTGATGATGTCATAATGCCATCTCAGTCATCCAATCACAATGTGGTCTCATTTACACAAGCTGCCGTGAAGATTCCAAAAACCGAAAATGACATCACAATGCGATGTCTGCTGCTGATCTCTGTTGTACGGAGAAGGACGTAGTGGGGGAGATTAAAAAGTTTTAAAGTTGGATTTCGTCAAATCTTCACTGGCAGTAAGGCAGTAAAGGCTCTGTCCCACGGGTTTGCGGTCGTTGGCGGTGAAGCGCGGCGTCGCCGGAAGAGGGGACCGCACGGCAACCACGAGAGCGCCGCACGGATGCTGCGCAGGGGGCCAAGTACGGCCGGTTCAACGAGCTTGCGGTTTTGGCTGATGACGTCTTTCGGATCGCAGGGCTGTGGCGGTGGCCGTGCCGCACACGTACCTCACTGTCGGTGGCTGTGCCGCACACGTGCCTCACTGGCGGAGGCTGTGGCGGCGGCGGCCGTGCCGCACACGTGCCTCACTGGCGGAGGCTGTGGCGGTGCAGGTTCGACTCACGGCGCTCGTGCCTCACTGGCGGTGGCTGTGGCGGCGGCCGTGCCGCACTCGTGCCTCACTGGCGGCGGCTGTGCGGTAGGAACATATTTTTGGACAGTGTTGTTTTTTTTTTAGCACCGTGCGGTGTTGGGAACAACGGCGCACGGCCCCGGAATTGTGCGTTTGACCGAGCCCGCGGTCTCTGCCGGCCCAGGAGCGGTAGATAGTTCCTGTTTCGCCGCCAATGACCGCAGACTCGTGAGACAGGCCTTTTACAATGTCACAATGCCTGACTGGCTACAATGTTTCTAATCCAGAACACTGATCCCTTCATAGCAAATGGCCTTCAGGGAAAGAATCTGCCAGCCTAACCCAGCACAGCAAAGTTTAATGATTAGATTAGGATAACAAAAGATGGCCTTGTCGGTGGCACCTCTTAACGTTTAAAATGACCTGCGCAGTTGGGGGCTGTGGAAGGGTGGTGGAATATTGCATGTGGGGAACGAGTGAGTGGTGGAATCTTACATTGGGGAATCGGTTGCGTTAGGGGACTAGGCCTCCCATGTAACGGACCCAACGGGAGAGAGGCGGAATCTTACATTGGGGAACAGATTGCATTGGGGGACCAGTCCTCCTTTTGGGGCTATGGGTGAGTGGTGGATTATTGCAATGGGGGAACGGGTTACCTTGAGGGAACGGGTGAGTGATGGAAACGGATTGCTTTGGGGGAATGGGTGAGTGATGGATTATTGCGTTGGGGGATGGGTCCCAACGGGTGGCATTTTTTCTAGTATATTACTAAAACTCTCATCTTATTTGTTAGTATGTGAGTGATTTGTGAGTGTTTCTGAAATTACGCCAAAACGGCACACGATAGCGCTACATGTTTTGTTCAGATTGATGTTATATTTACGTTATTCACATTTTAAACTTTACAAAAACGACTTTGACATAAACCTCTCCCATCTGCACTGGCAGTTAGCAGCATATGGTGTCACAATGAGATCTCATTTACATAAACTGCCCATCAGCAGTGTTCCACCCCACAATGACACTACAATAGGATCTCATTTGCATTTAAAAAAACCTCAGTTTTAAAAAGACACTGCAGCTTCCACCTCACAATGACATCAAGGGTGTAGAGAGGGAGAGGGGTTAGGGAGGAAGGGAGTGACTGGGTCAGGGAAGGAGAGGTGAGGAAGGGAGTGGGGGAGGGGAGGAGGAGAGGGGAAAGATGGAGGGTGAAGAGGAGGGGGAGGAAGTGCTGAGGATGAGGAATGGAGGAGGATAGGGGTAGGAAGAGGGATGGTGAGGCGCACTTGGGGAGGGTTACCATGACTCGTGTCACAATGAGGATCTCTGGCATCACAGCGGGAACCCGTCAGCCACACCTGCGCAGTTGAGGGCTATGGGTGAGTGGTGGAATATTGCATTCGGGGACCAGCCCTCCCATGTGACAGGAACCCGATGGGTCCCACTTGGTCTCGTATGACAGTAAAACACTCTTGACTCAGGACTGAATGCTGCTGCTGCTCTTCCCTGACTGTTCACACCCTCAATAGTATCCAAAGGAGCATACCGGCTGAGTGGTCCCAGTGTACTTTTGCACTCATGTTTTTTCTATTATTATTTTGTTTTTAAGAGAGAAAAAAAAAGCAAGAAAGAAAGGAGATTACAAATATAAAGATTATGGAGATAGATCCGGGAGATGTTGAGTATAGTTGTTCATCCAAACCTAAACTCAAGTTGTGACTTTAATTTTGTGTTAAACCAGTTAACTTTGTTTTAATTCAATAAATGGAGACCATATTTTAGAAAATAATTCTGGTTTGTCAATTAATGCAAATCTTATTTTTTCCAAATGCAAGGTCTCGGTCATTTCTATAATCCACATTTTAATTGTAGGGGTTGCTGTTTTTTTCCTAAATTTATGTATTAATTTTTTTGCAGTTATTAAACTGTAATCAAAAAAATGTCTCTGGCTTATCGTAAGGTTTGTGGTATGTTCTGATAATCCTAATATTACTAATTTTCGATCTGGGTCTAGTTGATTATCGATAACTTTAGAGATAATTTTAAAAATGTCCGTCCAAAAGTTTTGCATTTATATAGATGTTACAAAAGTATGTTAAATTGGCTTCTTGAAATTGACATTTATCACAGAGAGGGGAAGTACTTGGGAAGATCCTATTTAATTTTGTCTTCGAATAGTGTAATCTATGTAATATTTTAAACTGTATTAAGGAATGTCTAGTGTGCAGTGATATATATGTTGTAAACTTTCATCCCATGTGTCTTTGGTGAGGGAGGGAGTGGGGGAGGGAAGGAGGAGAGGGGAAAGAAGGGGGAGGGTGAAGAGTAGGGGGAGGAGGTGCTGAGGATGAGGAATGTAGGAGGATAGGGGTAGGAAGAGGGATGGTGAGGCGCACTTGGGGAGGGGTGCATGCCTGTATCTTATGCATGATCAACTCACTCTAACTCCTAAGACTACAATGTAAATGCTCAGATACTTTGTGCAGTGATACAGGGGAATTTGAATGTATAAGCCCATGAAAATCTGTGAAGATAGCAGGACAGGTAGATAAGACTTTTAAAAAGACATCCAGGATTCTTACCTTTATTAATGAGGGAAAGTTATACAATGGAATGAAAGAATTCGTAATGGGAATGTATAAAACATTCATTAGGTACACAGCATAGATTGCACATACAATTGCTGTCAGTTCTAAA
The DNA here is from genome assembly GCA_038087875.1 of Malacoraja senta. NCBI lineage: Eukaryota > Metazoa > Chordata > Chondrichthyes > Rajiformes > Rajidae > Malacoraja > Malacoraja senta. The sequence continues at coordinate 8,035,777 of CM075984.1, read as the reverse complement.
GGGTGTGATGGGACTGGTGATGTAGCAGGGAAGAATTATGTGGATGAGAAGTAAAATAGACAATGGTCAGGGTGTTAAAATCAATACCGGAACGTTCAGAGAAGAGGTTGGCTGCACAAAGACTGAATTCGAAATCTACTTACAGAAGTCCTAGCTAAGGTACCAAATTAATTATTTTCATCAGTCTTCACCAAAGAAATGGGTACAGCTGCTGAAAACTCAGCAAAGGAAGATGTATTTGTAATTTTGGGTGGATTAAAAAAGTTGCTAAAAGGGAGACATGCTCACTGTACATAAAGTGGATAAATAATGGTCGCAAAGGGATACATCTTGGGTTGCTGAGGGGAGAAACTCCAGAGGAGACTAAACCTTGGTAAACTAAAGACCTTTCAAACACCAATAATGATGTCTAAAGAATGGAAAATTGCATATGTGCACACACCTACTTCAAAACATGATTTAAAAATATCTTGAGTAACTATAGAACAACATCAATGTTTAACCTCAATGATGAGGAAAGTTCTAGAAATAATAACGATGGACAGAATTAGTAGTCATTTCAAGATGCGTGGATTGATTAGAGAAATGCAGCAAGATTTTCTAAAGGCAAAGTACGTGTGACTAACTTGATAAGATCTTTCAATGCAGATCAAATTCTATTTACGGAGTACTTAATATGTCTCCTGTGACAGGTTTTGACTGATTGAAAGGCACAGATGGTGACCAACCTTAAGGCCCACCAAGTCCACGTCAACCATCAATAACCAGTTCACAGTAGTTCTATGTTATCTATATTTTCTCACACAAGGGGCATAATTTTCTCACAATTTTCTCAGACTTTAACCTACAAACCTGCCAGTCTTTGGAAACCAGAGTACCCAGAGGAAATCCAAGCAATCGCAGGGAACACGTGTGAACTCCACATAGACAGCACCCAAGATCGGGATCGATCCTGGGTCTCTGGCACTGTGAGGCAGCAGCTCTACAAGCTGCCCCACTATGCCACTCATATGGCGACCTTATTGGCGAGTTTAGAAGACTGTCGTCTTGTTGAATCACCGAAAAGTTGGCATCCTTCGACCTCCTTTGACTATGTTCCTGCCTTCTCCCCATGTTTATTGATTCTGTTAGCCGTAAAAGCTATAGAAGAGCATGGATTAAAATTGAAGATTGAAGAACATGGATTAAAAATGCCGGAAGCAACCCGGGTGAATAGTGGCAGGATTGGTTACCTCGACTGCCTAGCGACCCCACTCCACTGCACTACGAGTTCAAAAGAACCATGCCGACCAATTTTTACTCGCGGAAAATATTTCAGCATGCTGAAACATTTTCTTCGACCAAACTGAGGCCGCGAGTATGTGGGAACTTCCCTCGAGCATGAAGGAGAGTAACAGTGACCTCCTAGTACCTCCTAGGACCAAGTGTCGAACATGCTGCGAGTTTGAGTCGAGTGCAAACTCTTCTAAACTTGCAAATTAGGTCGCCGTAGTGGGACAAGCCCAATCAGTATATCGCCTTTGCTCGTTTCAATGGCTCATTGATAGTCAAAGCTAGTCTTCTACATAGTCGCAGGAGGTCTTCTACATAGTCGTAGGCAGTCTTCTACATAGTCAAAGGAGGTCGAAGGATGCCAACTTTTCGGCGATTCAACAAGACCATGACAGTCTTCTAAACTCGCCAATAAGGTCGCCATAGTGGGACAGACTAATAAGAGATAATATAAACTGGAGAGTACAATTCTATGAAGGATACAGTGAAATCTGGTGCGATATCTGTATAATTGTTGAGATTGGCAGCGCAGACTGAGGAACTGATTAAAAAAGGCCCTGGGGTTCCTGGGCTGTGTAAATAAGGGCAGAGTACAAGAACAAGTCATGATGAAATGTGTAAGAACTGCAGATGCTGGTTTAAATCGAAGGCCACACACAGACTAGAGGAACAACACAGCATATTCTGCTTGGGTAGCTTGCAACCCCTGGAATGAACATTGAAATCTCCAAATTTAGGTAATCCCCCAAACCCTCTTTCCCCACCCCGCTCTATTTCCTGTGACCCCCCCCCCCTCCTCCCACATCAATACCTCCCACTATCCTGCACCCTTCCTCCCCACCTCCAATCTCCTTCCACCTGTATTCCTTCCTCTCACTTTACATTTCATTTCTCATCTCTCCTTATCAAACAGCCTTTGGTTTATTTTTCATCCCTAGCCTCTGTCCACCCATCTGCTAATTAAACACCCTTACTTGTCCACCTATATCTTGTCAGGCTTTAACCCACCCCTACCTTTTTTCAGGTTGCTGCCCCTTATTACAGTCAGTGTGAAAAAGGGTCTCTGTTCTCCAGATATATAGACATGCTGGTTCACGAAAATAAAACAATGTGCTGGAGTAACTCAGGGTGTCAGGCAGCATCTCTGGAGAACATGGATAACTGATGTTTCACGTTCAGACAAGTCTAGAGATAAAAAGAAGAGAAATGGTTGTAATAAGAGGAGTGAAATATTGGTGGAAGATAACGAGGGGTAGACAAAGGGGTGGGGGGGGCAGATATTGGGAGAATGGGTGTGCATTTGGATGGGGGAAAAAGTGAAGAGTTGGGAGAAAAATAGGGGAGGGGTAGATGTTGCCTGATGTGCTAACACATTTGTGTTTCACTCGGGATTCCAGCATCTGCAGTTCCTTGTGTCTAACCCTTATTCAATATGCCCACATTGCTTCAGGTTAAATCACAGTTTAAATGTATGCACCTTTCATCAAAATGTCCCCTTGAAGTTGTATTTGACTGGTACATTTCTTTGTAATGAGTTTTTATTACAACCAGTTAAACAACTCTACATGGCTGTTCTCGCAACTAGGTCTTGGCTGTCTGCATTCCATTCCACTCAAATGACAAAGTGTCCTGTTTTCAGTTTCCATAATTTAAATTTAAGGTAAACCGCTTTCACTTTCAACCACATAAATGACGCATTAGGGTGGGGCTGCTGGAAATGTGTTTGTAAACACATTTTATTAGCAGGCGGTTGTACAGAAACCTCTCTGGAAATGTTAAAAGATTGAATTAGGGTGGGGCTGCTGGAAATGTGTTTGTAAACACCTTTTATTAATAGGTGGTTGTAGAGAAAAACTCTCCCTGTTCTCCTGCAAATGTGGCCTGCAAGGAGAAGGGTTCACTGCGAGGGATGGCAAGCTTAAAATCTACTGTGAAAGCCCTGTCCCACAGTACGAGTCCATTCCAATAGTTCGCCCGAGTTTGCCCTGATTCAAATCAAGTTCAAGTTCTCACAGACCAGAGAAGTTCTTTATGGTGTTAAGGGAGTTTTGTGTGGAGTGTTTTATCCGGCTAGAATGCGTATCACCTTTGAGGGAGTGTCAAAAACATTCACTAATTCGGATGAATCTCTCAAATACGCTCAAGAAATCGCGACTAAGGCTGCATCAACTGGAGATTGAAAACCAAGACGACATGAACAAACGAACTTGCTTATTCTTCCAACAAGAGTATCACAAGGAAAGTGAATTAACTGAACACTGATTTTTTATTTTTTATTTGACTTCAAGCAACAGATTCTTAGTGAGACGTGGCTAGACATTATTATCTTCGCTGGAACATTGTGCTATGTAATTCAAGGACACTACGTGCTCAAACGAGGAAAACCTGATAACACGGGACGAACTGCTGGGCTGAGAGTGAAAAACATCACATGGCTTATATTGTTTATAAAAAACTGAAAAAACTGAGAACTAATAATAATTAACAATTAACAATACTAATATAGAAATAGCAATTGAAATAGATAAAAAATGTGCAGTCTGCTCTGTTTAGCAGATAACAGCAAGTGCTATGCAGCTCGAGAGTGGAGGGAGGGGGAGACCGGGTACCTGGCATAACTCCAGGAGCCAGACTCCCGTTAACCCTTCCAGTGAACAGCTCATTTTTAACAATATTAAAATCAATTTAAAATAGTTAAGAGATAATATACACTCGAGGTTGATATGAAAAATATATACGGCTTATATAGTTTTACAAAATGCTGAGAATTAATCATAATTAATAATTAACAATACTAATATAGAAATAATATTTGAAACTGATAAAACTGTGGTGCCTGCGTCATAACGCAGACAGCAGTTATCACCTATGTTCGCAGCTCGTGGAGAGGAGAGGAGATCAGGCACCTGGCACAATTCCAGGAACCTGACTCCGGTTAATCCACTCAGTAAACCGCTCACTTTAACAATACTAAATTCATTTTAAAATAGTTAAGAGATAAAGAGTGAGTAGGATATGGAATCGAATACATTTGACATATATATAAATTGTAACTGGGTGAAATAGAACTGAATTGGAAACGGTAATGACCCCATAGATTTTGGGTAATAAATACAGCGGGGCTAACTTTATACCAACTACGCCAGAAGCGTTATGGATGTCGTACCCCACAGACGAGTGGGCCACTCACTACGGTGTTGAAATTTTAGACACCGTAAATTTATTTGATTTATATATTTTTTTTTTAATCACAATATGTCACATCTGTGTGTTTTTTCTTCAAGGACAATCGCGCAGGAGAACTACCAAGGAAGTCTATAATAGAAATACTCCCAAAATAACCAGAGTCCGGAGGTATGAACGCACCACAATAATTAAGGTCATTAAAACTGGTAAAAATGCATGACGACAATCAAAAGAAAATAGGAGGAATCACATTATGTAGTTGGAATATAAGGGGGATTAATGAACCTATTAAAAGGGGCAAGATACTAGCTCAGTTGAAATCATACAACACGGACATTGCGTTTCTACAGGAAACACATCTTAAACAGCAAGATCAGACAAGACTGAGGGCGAACTGGATAGGCCAAACATTTCACTCTTCATTTACCTCCAAATCTAGAGGTACTGCAATTATTATTCGTAAAGGAATTCCATTTAAATCAAAGAACACTATTTTAGATAAGGAAGGGAGATATCTTATAGTAGCAGGGGAGATCAATAATATGCCAATTACGCTGGTAAACATATATGCGCCCAACTTTGATAACCCTCAATTTTTTAATAAAATTCTGAATATAATTGCAGAATCTAATTATCAAAATGTTATAATCGGAGGAGATTTTAATTGTGTTTTAGATCCTTATTTAGATAAATCGATGCAAAAACAAAAAGGTCAGACGAAATCTAAAACCAGTGAACTCTTACACACATATATGGAAAACACAAATATAACAGATGTATGGAGGATTGCAAACCCGACGGGAAGGGATTACTCGTTTTATTCAATGGTGCATAAAACATATTCACGGATAGACTATTTTCTTGTGGATACAAAATTAATTTCGCAATCTCTGAATCCTAAATATCATATTAATGCGATCTCAGATCATTCTCCGTTAACTTTTGTTCTAAAACTAGAAGGAATGTCTATGAATAAACCGTTCTGGAGGTTTAACTCACAAATTTTAAAAGACCCTCAAGGGAGTATCTATCTAAAAAAACAGATGGATCTATTTTTTGAGTTAAATGATACACCAGAGATATCCCCCACGTTATTATGGGAATCCTTCAAAGCATTTATAAGAGGAGTCATTATTTCATTTCAAGCTTATCAAAATAAAAAGAATAAGAATGAACAAAGACACTTAGAAGATCAAATAAAACAGTTAGATATAGATAATGCTAAAGACCCAACTATGGATAAACATAATAAAATACTACTACTGAAATTTCAGTTAAATAAATTACTGTCAGAGAAAGTTATAACATTATTTCAAATCACAAAACAAGAACACTTCGAATTCGGGGACAAACCCCACAAACTTCTAGCACGACAACTTAAAAAACGGGAAAAAGAGAATGCAATATTAAAGATTAAATCAGATAGAGGGGAAGTATTAACACTACCCAAGGATATTAATAAAAGATTTGCTCAATTTTACCAGAATCTATACACATCTAAAACGTCAATAGACAATAATAAAATCTCAGAATTTTTAGATAATTGTAATCTACCACAATTAGAACGCAGGGAACAAGAGGAACTGGGAGCACAAATTACTTCTAAGGAGATAGAAGACACAATAAAAACACTAAAAAATGGAAAAACACCAGGACCAGACGGATTCAGTAATGAATTTTATAAATCTTTTTATGATATAGTTACTCCACGATTACAAAAAATGTATACATATGCTTATAAAGAGCAAAACCTACCTGAAACACTAGCGGAATCAACGATCATATTAATACTTAAAAAAGATAAAAATATAGAAGAACCAGGATCATATAGAGCTATTGCTTTGTTAAATACGGATCAGAAAATAATAGCAAAAACATTAGCCAATAGATTAAGCAAGTATGTTAGTAGACTAATACATGAGGATCAAACAGGATTTATACCTAAGAGACACTCATTTAATAATTTGAGACGTTTGCTTAACATAATGCATTCACATAAATCTTATGACCAAGAGTTAGCTATCATCTCACTGGATGCAGAAAAAGCGTTTGATCAAGTAGAATGGGACTATATGATCAAAGTATTGCAAAAATTCCAATTGGGAGAAAACTTTATTGCATGGATAAAACTACTATATAACAAACCTACGGCTAGAATACTAACTAATAATATATTATCTTCAAAATTCGAATTATCTAGGGGCAACAGACAAGGATGTTCACTATCACCGCTGTTATTTGCTTTGGTAATTGAACCCCTTGCTGAAAAAATAAGAACACACTCGAATATTCACGGTTATAACACAAAATATTCAAACAACAAACTATTCCTATATGCTGATGATGTACTACTGTACATCACAAAACCACAAATTAGTATACCAAATATATTAAACTTAATTGAGGACTTTGGATCCTTTTCAGGATATAGAATAAATTGGAACAAAAGTGAAATTATGTCGATTAAACCAAAAGACTCAACACATCTCAGGAAATTCCCTTTTAAAATAGCTATGGAAAAATTCAAATATTTAGGAATTGAGATTACTAGAAATTACCATGATATGTTTAAAGCTAATTATAATCCCCTACTTAAGAAATTAAATAATCTGATTAAATTTTGGAAAACACTTCCGATGTCCTTAATAGGTAGGATAAATGCTATAAAAATGATTTTCTTACCACAAATCCTTTACCTATTTCAATCAATACCTATATATCTCCCAAAAAAGTTTTTCAAAAAACTGGACTCAGACATTACAAATTTTATATGGGATTACAAATCCCACAGAATACAAAGAACACACCTTAACAAACGAAAAGAGTTGGGGGGTCTAGCGCTCCCTAACTTTATGTATTATAACTGGGCAGTAAATATTAAAAATATGATTCACCTGCTGGACAATTCTGCCCAGCAGGTGGACTGGATTATAATGGAAAAAGGGGATTGCTCCCCGAATAATATAGGAGCGATTATTCTCTCTCCAATAAATTTGAATAATAAAAATTATAATAAAAATCCAATTATATATAGCACTATTAGAACATGGAAGCAAATAAAACAGAATCTAAAATTAAGAAACCTATCTCTCTTAATACCAATAGTCAATAACCCATCGTTTAAACCTTCAATCATAGATAAAGCATTTATACAATGGGAAAGAATGGGAATTAAAACGCTCGAAGATCTGTATGAATTAGAAAAATTACTATCATTCCAACAACTACAACTGAAATATAATTTGAAAAATAATCAATATTTTAAATATCTACAAATCTGTGACTATTTGAAAACACACACAAAAGATTATTATAATATGCCTTCCGACTTACTAGATGAAGCAATGAAGACAAAGGCAGAATCAGTTAATTTAATATCATACTTATATAATATCATCTTAAATATAGAAATACCCACAACAGATGGAATTAGAAGAGATTGGGAACAAGATCTAGGTATAAAAATTTCAAAAGAGAGTTGGGATAATCATTTATTACAGGTGCATAAATGCTCGATCAACGTACGACATACGCTTATCCAATTTAAAACATTACATAGATTATATTATTCAAAAACCAAACTAAATAAAATCTTTCCTAACGTCTCACCAATCTGTGATAAATGTATATGTCAAGAAGCTACCATAGCACATTCTTTTGTTTTTTGTACAAAAATCCAAAAATTCTGGTTTGAAATATTTGATATTTTTTCAAAATTAATCAAAATAAAACTGGTACCAAAACCAGAATGGATTATTTTTGGAATATCGGAAGGTATTCCTGAATTAAACGTGTATCAGAAGAATTTACTCAATTATGGGCTAATAATGGGAAAAAAGCTTATACTTAAATTCTGGAAAAATGCGCCCACACCAACAATAAAAATGTGGACATCAAATATGTTGGAAACATTACATCTGGAAGAGATGAGATTCCTCCTAGTAGGCAAAGTAGATCAATTTCAAAAGACGTGGTCTACGTTTTTGGACCTATTACAAGCATGAGGTGCAATAGTAATTTAGAAAAACAAATAAATAAATAAAAGGTATCTGGACCTGGTAATGGGAGGTAAAATAAAAACAGACTTGGTTGGTAGTTCCTTCTCTATGAAGTATGGTATAAGAGTTATAATAGAGCGATTGTTCCTTCTTTCTTTCTCTTTTTTTTTCTAGGGTCTATTTTCTAACTTTACTTCCTTCTCTAACTTCTTTTCTAAGGGGCTTTCTTTTCCCAACACTCTTTTGCACTTCACAACCTTTGCGCACTTTCTTCACTTTTCTTACTTCTTTCTTTTTCTTTCTTAAAGTTTAAAAAAGTGAAGCGGTACAAAAAATGTATTAATATATACGTGTTGTACATTACTGTAATCTACCGTACTTCTAAAAAATAAAAAATAAAAAAAAATTAAAAAAAAGACATCCAGGATTCTTACCTTTATTAATGAGGGAAAGTTATACAATGGAATGAAAGAATTCGTAATGGGAATGTATAAAACATTCATTAGGTACACAGCATAGATTGCACATACAATTGCTGTCAGTTCTAAAGGGTGTGATGGGACTGGTGATGTAGCAGGGAAGAATTATGTGGATGAGAAGTAAAATAGACAATGGTCAGGGTGTTAAAATCAATACCGGAACGTTCAGAGAAGAGGTTGGCTGCACAAAGACTGAATTCGAAATCTACTTACAGAAGTCCTAGCTAAGGTACCAAATTAATTATTTTCATCAGTCTTCACCAAAGAAATGGGTACAGCTGCTGAAAACTCAGCAAAGGAAGATGTATTTGTAATTTTGGGTGGATTAAAAAAGTTGCTAAAAGGGAGACATGCTCACTGTACATAAAGTGGATAAATAATGGTCGCAAAGGGATACATCTTGGGTTGCTGAGGGGAGAAACTCCAGAGGAGACTAAACCTTGGTAAACTAAAGACCTTTCAAACACCAATAATGATGTCTAAAGAATGGAAAATTGCATATGTGCACACACCTACTTCAAAACATGATTTAAAAATATCTTGAGTAACTATAGAACAACATCAATGTTTAACCTCAATGATGAGGAAAGTTCTAGAAATAATAACGATGGACAGAATTAGTAGTCATTTCAAGATGCGTGGATTGATTAGAGAAATGCAGCAAGATTTTCTAAAGGCAAAGTACGTGTGACTAACTTGATAAGATCTTTCAATGCAGATCAAATTCTATTTACGGAGTACTTAATATGTCTCCTGTGACAGGTTTTGACTGATTGAAAGGCACAGATGGTGACCAACCTTAAGGCCCACCAAGTCCACGTCAACCATCAATAACCAGTTCACAGTAGTTCTATGTTATCTATATTTTCTCACACAAGGGGCATAATTTTCTCACAATTTTCTCAGACTTTAACCTACAAACCTGCCAGTCTTTGGAAACCAGAGTACCCAGAGGAAATCCAAGCAATCGCAGGGAACACGTGTGAACTCCACATAGACAGCACCCAAGATCGGGATCGATCCTGGGTCTCTGGCACTGTGAGGCAGCAGCTCTACAAGCTGCCCCACTATGCCACTCATATGGCGACCTTATTGGCGAGTTTAGAAGACTGTCGTCTTGTTGAATCACCGAAAAGTTGGCATCCTTCGACCTCCTTTGACTATGTTCCTGCCTTCTCCCCATGTTTATTGATTCTGTTAGCCGTAAAAGCTATAGAAGAGCATGGATTAAAATTGAAGATTGAAGAACATGGATTAAAAATGCCGGAAGCAACCCGGGTGAATAGTGGCAGGATTGGTTACCTCGACTGCCTAGCGACCCCACTCCACTGCACTACGAGTTCAAAAGAACCATGCCGACCAATTTTTACTCGCGGAAAATATTTCAGCATGCTGAAACATTTTCTTCGACCAAACTGAGGCCGCGAGTATGTGGGAACTTCCCTCGAGCATGAAGGAGAGTAACAGTGACCTCCTAGTACCTCCTAGGACCAAGTGTCGAACATGCTGCGAGTTTGAGTCGAGTGCAAACTCTTCTAAACTTGCAAATTAGGTCGCCGTAGTGGGACAAGCCCAATCAGTATATCGCCTTTGCTCGTTTCAATGGCTCATTGATAGTCAAAGCTAGTCTTCTACATAGTCGCAGGAGGTCTTCTACATAGTCGTAGGCAGTCTTCTACATAGTCAAAGGAGGTCGAAGGATGCCAACTTTTCGGCGATTCAACAAGACCATGACAGTCTTCTAAACTCGCCAATAAGATCGCCATAGTGGGACAGACTAATAAGAGATAATATAAACTGGAGAGTACAATTCTATGAAGGATACAGTGAAATCTGGTGCGATATCTGTATAATTGTTGAGATTGGCAGCGCAGACTGAGGAACTGATTAAAAAAGGCCCTGGGGTTCCTGGGCTGTGTAAATAAGGGCAGAGTACAAGAACAAGTCATGATGAAATGTGTAAGAACTGCAGATGCTGGTTTAAATCGAAGGCCACACACAGACTAGAGGAACAACACAGCATATTCTGCTTGGGTAGCTTGCAACCCCTGGAATGAACATTGAAATCTCCAAATTTAGGTAATCCCCCAAACCCTCTTTCCCCACCCCGCTCTATTTCCTGTGACCCCCCCCCCTCCTCCCACATCAATACCTCCCACTATCCTGCACCCTTCCTCCCCACCTCCAATCTCCTTCCACCTGTATTCCTTCCTCTCACTTTACATTTCATTTCTCATCTCTCCTTATCAAACAGCCTTTGGTTTATTTTTCATCCCTAGCCTCTGTCCACCCATCTGCTAATTAAACACCCTTACTTGTCCACCTATATCTTGTCAGGCTTTAACCCACCCCTACCTTTTTTCAGGTTGCTGCCCCTTATTACAGTCAGTGTGAAAAAGGGTCTCTGTTCTCCAGATATATAGACATGCTGGTTCACGAAAATAAAACAATGTGCTGGAGTAACTCAGGGTGTCAGGCAGCATCTCTGGAGAACATGGATAACTGATGTTTCACGTTCAGACAAGTCTAGAGATAAAAAGAAGAGAAATGGTTGTAATAAGAGGAGTGAAATATTGGTGGAAGATAACGAGGGGTAGACAAAGGGGTGGGGGGGGCAGATATTGGGAGAATGGGTGTGCATTTGGATGGGGGAAAAAGTGAAGAGTTGGGAGAAAAATAGGGGAGGGGTAGATGTTGCCTGATGTGCTAACACATTTGTGTTTCACTCGGGATTCCAGCATCTGCAGTTCCTTGTGTCTAACCCTTATTCAATATGCCCACATTGCTTCAGGTTAAATCACAGTTTAAATGTATGCACCTTTCATCAAAATGTCCCCTTGAAGTTGTATTTGACTGGTACATTTCTTTGTAATGAGTTTTTATTACAACCAGTTAAACAACTCTACATGGCTGTTCTCGCAACTAGGTCTTGGCTGTCTGCATTCCATTCCACTCAAATGACAAAGTGTCCTGTTTTCAGTTTCCATAATTTAAATTTAAGGTAAACCGCTTTCACTTTCAACCACATAAATGACGCATTAGGGTGGGGCTGCTGGAAATGTGTTTGTAAACACATTTTATTAGCAGGCGGTTGTACAGAAACCTCTCTGGAAATGTTAAAAGATTGAATTAGGGTGGGGCTGCTGGAAATGTGTTTGTAAACACCTTTTATTAATAGGTGGTTGTAGAGAAAAACTCTCCCTGTTCTCCTGCAAATGTGGCCTGCAAGGAGAAGGGTTCACTGCGAGGGATGGCAAGCTTAAAATCTACTGTGAAAGCCCTGTCCCACAGTACGAGTCCATTCCAATAGTTTGCCCGAGTTTGCCCTGATTCAAATTCAGAGATTTACAGTAATGACCACTCGTCGGTACTTGGGGCTCTCGTGGACATTTTTCATCATGTTGAAACATCTTCACGAGTGTTCCCGTGCTTACCAGCCGTTAGCGAGTCTTCCCGAGTACCTGCCGTTAGCGCTAAGAGACATCCCGAGCTCCGACGTACCCGCTACGTTCATTCTCCGTGCTTACCACAAGTTTTTTTTTTTTTAACTCGGGAGAGCTCTTGGAATTAACTCGTACTGTGGGACAGGGCTTTTATTTATTAATGGTAGTCACTGATTAACAGTAAGATTATAAGCTTAAGTAAAAAGCATCCGTCCTTACTTTTAAAAATTAAATTTGAGCATGTTTCGGTGTTTTTAATCTGGGCCACAGTTGAACAAACTTTTGCGGTTTGCAGGCTATCAAAATAATATTTTGCCTCAGCTCTGCCTTACAGCTCTACCTTATTTTTTACAATAGTTACATCTAATTCTAGATTCTCCCACAAGAGGAAATGTTCTTTGCTTATTCACCCGGTTGAGATCTCGTGTGATTTTAAATGCTTCAATGAAGTCCCCTCTCAACCTTGTAAACTTCAGCAAATCTGCAACCCCGTCAACCTCCCTTCATCAGATTATCCACACATTCCAGTATCAAAGCAATGCTTCTCAGAACTGTTTACATCAATTGCATCCTTCTTGAAATAAGGCCAATACTGTACAAAGCACTCAATGCAATTCCCAAAACAATTGAAGCAAAGGCTCTCTGCTTTACTATTCAAATAATTTTGTAATAAATATGAACATTCTACCTTTTCTCATCATTTGCCTTTTATCAACTGTTGATCAGATATCCAGCTCCCTCTGCAACTCACAAATCTGTATTTAAAATGTTTTTTTTTAATGTTTCTAGCTAAAAAGGACATATTGTAGCGGGTCGAGATGAGAGTCGGTTTTGAAAGCTTTATTTAATGAAGCGGTAAACAAATCGAGAGTCGAACCACAGCTAACAAAAAACTGTTCTACCACAACGGTGGTCGCTACGAATGATCGTAGCGAAAACCGCGCAAAAACAAAATACCCCTCCCCACACCCATATGACTGGGGTTACCGACCGCAGAGTTCGATTACCTATAGGCCTCCCCCCCCCCCCCCCCAGAAACCGAGGTACGGAACCGAGCAGGGACCGAATGGAATGACCGGAACGTGTGGTCCGCGAAGGCGAGGCGGGCGTAACATGAGGGGCTGGCGAAACAGGGCCGGGAGGACACGACGACCGCGGAGACGGGGCGGGCATAAAATGAGGGGTCGGCGAAACAGGGCCGGGAGGACGCAACGACCACGGAGGCGGGGCGGGCGTAACATGAGGGGTCGGCGAAACAGGGCCGGGGCTGTGCACAGGAGTAGAAATAACGGTGGTGGAGTGAACAGGTGTAGTCAGTATGGGCGGAACAGCCAGCGGACGACCCCTACGGTGCGGTGTAGCAATGACCAACGGGCTGTCCACATCCACGTGGGCGTGCTTGAGATGGCAGACAGAGACGTACTCCTCCCGGCTACCCACGTCCACCGTGAACGTGGCGATACCGGCTCGCAGCACCCAGAAAGGCCCTTCGTAGACCCGCTGCAACGGCGAGCGGTGGGCGTCCCTGCGGATGAAAACATAGGCACACTGTTGTAACACCGCGGGCACATGCACAGCGGACAAACCGTACCTGGAGGCGGGAACGGGGGGCAACGTGCATACCCGTTCACGAAAGCCGGCCAACAACGTCGGGGCTGAAGCGGCCACATCTTCTTTAGGCGCGGTGCGGACACCAAGGAGGACCCAAGGCAGTTGGTCCACCCAGTCCTGGCCCGTAAGCCGAGCTTTCAGCGTGGTCTTCAGGTGGCGATGGAACGTTTTGACCAGCCCATTAGCCTACGGGTGGTAGACGGTAGTATGTTGCAACCGAGCACTTTAAAGCTGGGCCAGGGCTGACCACAGGGAAGAGGTGAACTGGGCCCCCCGGTCAGTGGAAATGTCGGAGGGCACACCGAACCTGGCAATCCAGTGGGCTGCCATAGCCCGAGCGCATGCCGCGGTGGAGGTGTCTGTAAGGGGAATGGCCTCCGCGTGAAACGGTCCACGACGGTGAGCAGGTGCGTGGCACCACGAGATTGTGGCAAGGGACTGACGATGTCCACATGGACGTGCAGGAATCTACCCTCGGGGACTGTGAAATCCTGCACTGGGGACCGCACATGCTGCTGGACCTTGGAGGTTTGACAAGGGACACAGGTGCGGGCCCAGGCAGCCACCTGCTTGCGGAGCCCGTGCCAGACGAACTTGGCCGCATCAGGGCGGATGTCGCTCGTATGGACGGGTGAGCCAGGCCATGGACAGCATCGAAAACCTGTCATCTCCAACTGACGGGTACAAAGGGGCAGGCGTGCACTGTGGAAACATCGCACAGGACCACGGTGCCATCCGCTCCGCAAGGCACTTCAGCCAGCCGGAGGCCGGTGCCTGTGGTGTGGTAGACGTCCATCCTGGCATCCGCCCATTGCGCCGCTGCCAGTTCGGTGTAGTCGACGCTGTGGTCGAGGGCCGAAATGGAGGGGGAAGCCGGGCAGGACAAGGTGTCGGAAATGACGTTAAGCTTCGCTGCTCGGATATCAGTCGTGAACTCCGAGACATAGGCAAGGTGTCGCTGCTGTCGGGTGGACCACGAATCAGCGATCTTACCGAGAGCGAAGGTAAGGGGCTTGTGGTCCGTGAACGCGGTGAACGCGCGCCCCTCGAGGAAATACCGGACGGCCAGGTACGGTGCTAGGAGCTCGCGGTCAAAAGCACTGTATTTGCATACAAGCGCTTGCAGCTGAAAAACGCCAGCGGCTGCCAGCGGCCGTCAACGAGCTGCTCCAAAAAACCACCTACGGCAGCATCTGAGGCGTTGACGGTGAGCGCAGTAGGGGCAGAAGCAAGTGGGTTTACCAACATGGTAGTGTTGGCCAAGGCCACCTTGGCACTCTCGAAAGCCGCGTCCGTCTCCGCGGACCATACGAGGTCCTGCGGTTTACCCGCGAGGCACCGGAAAAGGGGGCGGCCGCTGCCGGCACAATACGGTGATTCACCATGCCAACGAATTCTTGGAGCCCCTTCATGGTGAGCGGCCGGGAAATGGCCGTATGGCCTCTACCTCCGCGGGGAGAGGGGTAGCGCCTTGCGGGGTTACCCTGTGCCCCAGGAAGGAGTTGGAATGAACGTCGAATTGGCACTTCGCGGGGTTAATCATGAGGCCGTGCTCACGGAAACGTTGGAACAGAGCTTGGAGGTGGGTAACATACTCCACCTGCGAGGCGCTGGCGACAAGGATGTCGTCCAAATAAATGAAAACGAAAGGCAAACCCCATCCGACCTGGTCCATCAGCCGCTGGAATGTCTGTGCGGCGTTCTTTAACCCGAAAGGCATCCGCAGCCATTCAAACAGGCCGAACGGGTTAATGGTTGCGGTTTTCGGAACGTCATCAGGCTGGACGGGGATTTGGTTATAACCCCGGACGAGATCCACCTTGGAGAAAACGCGGCACCCTCGAGGTGCGCGGAGAAATCCTGGATATGAGGCACCGGGTAACGGTCCGCCGTGGTCACGGCATTCAGGCGCCGGTAATCACTGCACGTTCTCCACCCCCCAGATGCCTTCGGGACCATGTGCAGTGGTGAGGCCCATGGGCTGTCCAGCCACCGGACATTACCCATGTCTTCCATCAACTGGAATTCCGCGCGAGCGATGTGCAGCTTGTCTGGTGGAAGGCGGCGCGCTTGGGCATGCACTGGAGGGCCCTCGATGGGGATGTGGTGCACGACCGCATGTTCGGGGGCAGCTCTGCTAAAACAGGGCATAAGGAGAGCAGGGCGGCGTACGGACCGTTGACCTCGGCGATGGCGCTCAGCTGCTGGACGGGTGGGGATGGAGGCCGCGGCGCGTTGGAAATGACGGCCAGTCACGGAATCATGCACCCGCCCCGCAGATCGACAATGAGGGAGAAAGCGCAAAGGAAATCGGCACCCAAGAGGGGCTGATCGAAATCCGCTACGATGAACATCCACTTGTAATGGTGGGAGTCGAAAATGAGCTTGAGGGTCCGCGTACCGTACGTACGAATGGCGCTCCCGTTAAAGGCAGAGAGCACGGGGCCCCACTTACTAGCACGAGTATCATGCCCGGTCGGAGGGAGGATGCTGACAATCGCATCGGAGTCCACTAGGAAACGAAGGCCGGAATGGCTGTCGTGGACGTAGAGGCGGTTGTTTGAACCGATCGCAATCGCCTCTACAGAATATCGGCCGAGGCATTTCCCTGAAATGTACAGGTGTAGGTGATAGTAACACCAACGGTGCCTACCATGAGTCCCGGACCGCTGCTGCGGTTCCGCGCTGGAAGATGTGGGCGTGACGTCTACGCGTTCCCGCTGAGGTGAAGTGCGCGCTGGTGCTGACACGCAGTTAATGGCACCGCCATCTTGATCCTTGGTGATCCAGAGCTCGTCAGCCTGTTCAGCGAGCTGCTGAGGATCCGAGAAGTCTGCGCCGGCCAGCATCGTCCGGAATCTGTTCCAGAAAAGCCTGTTCGAACAACAGGCACGGGCGGTGGCTGTCAGTGTAAGCATCTCAGCCATGAGGACCGACGGTCGGCGATCCCTCAGTCCATCCATATGTAGAATGCGGGCGGCACGGTCTCAGCGGCTGAGCCGGAAAGTGTACAAAAGGAGGGCCTTCAGGCCATCGTATTTGCCGGTCGCTGGAGCAAAGATACTAGAGGAACAAGATGCGCCACTCAGCGAAAAAAGGGTAGTATGCCATGGGTGATTGTCGACGCCATTTTACTGGCGTGCCTCGACTAGTCATGGCGTCTACATCTAAATCTTCATCTCACTGCTCTGCTATCAATTGCTCTAATCGTCAATGTAAACGACCCGACCTGTCATTCTTTAGGTTCCCCGATAAAAAAGAAAGGTGAGAAAATATATTATATTTGACATCTGTCGATTTTATTCTGAACTGAAAATGTTATTTTCTGGTCTCCCATCAACGGTCATTGGGAAACTAGGTTTGTTGGTACATTAGAAAGTTATTAGAATTATTTTTAATAGATCTTTATTTACCAATAATGAAGTCAATAATTCTAACACTTCTGTACGTTTTTGGTTTTGTTCTTGTAAGGCAGGGATCTCCAAAATATGGCCCGCG
Organism: Malacoraja senta; assembly: GCA_038087875.1. Lineage (NCBI taxonomy): Eukaryota > Metazoa > Chordata > Chondrichthyes > Rajiformes > Rajidae > Malacoraja > Malacoraja senta. The sequence continues at coordinate 8,018,290 of CM075984.1, read as the reverse complement.
TTATGGACACATTAGGCCCAGTGACCACCAGATTTTTCGAGCTCAGATTCGAGTCCGGGAATGCAGCGGCTGTTACCCGGTTATGTCCCTGGAATTGTGGAGACACCACAAGCAAAGATCACAAGCCGGCGTGAAGAAGGGCAATCAAAGATTATAAAACTCCACTCGCTCTATAATCTTTGGGGCGGGGGGTTCGGCGGTGGCGGTCGGAATCAAAGATACTAGAGGAGCTCTGCTCTATAATCTTTGGTCGGAATGGGACGGCTGCGCGTTACAACGTGCCATCGTTCCACTCTCCCTCTCCCCCTTCTCCCTCTCCCCCTTCTCCCTCTCCCCTTCTCCCTCTCCTCCTTCTCCCTCTCCCCCTTCTCCCTCTCCCCCTTCTCCTTCTCCCTCTCCCCTTTTCTCTTTCCCCTTCTCTCTCTTTCCCCTTCTCTCTCTCAGCGCTGGGACACCAACACGGAGCGGGCGATGCCTTGCCGGGTCGCCGCTCCGGAGTGCTGTGACTGCCGACCACCAACATCGAGGGTCTGCGGTCTGCGGTCTGAGGGCGTCCCGCCGCAGGCGGGCGGCGCTGGATCGAAAACACCGCGGAGTCAGAATCGATCTCTCTCCCCCTTCTCTCGATCTCTCTCTCCCCTCTTCTCTCGATCTCCCTCCCTCTCTCCCTCTCCGTTCTTTCCCTCCCTCCCTTCCCTCTCTCCCTCCCTTCCCTCTCTCCCTCCCTTCCCTCTCTCCCTCCCTTCCCTCTCTCCCTCCCTTCCCTCTGTGTGAGAGTTGGCAACCCTGCAATGCCTTAGGTCCAAAACAGGATAGAAAGAAAATACTTAATGGTCTTTGTAAGAAGTTTTTAATATTCTCTTCTACATTTAAGGTAAATTGACATATTAGAGGCAAAATGCATCTTCAATATACAGGTCTCTCCACACAACTGAAAACAATTGCACTTAAGTGATACATCATCCATTCTGCAGGCATGTAGTTATAATCATTTTTTTTCTTATTAGTTAATCCTAAATGATATGTTCTGTAATTTCAGATGTCAACAGTGGGTCCAGAATACTCGTCGACAAGATCTCCTGCACCGAACTCCGGAGTACTTGTCAGCCAACTGTTGTCTTTGTTCTTTACACTTTGAACTTGACCAGTTTTCCAACAAGCAGACCAAGAACAGGCTAAATTGGAATGCAGTTCCAACGCTCTTTGACATTCCTAACCCGCCAAAACGTCTGTCTTCCCAACGCAGGTTACTCAAGAGGAAGAATGAGAACCTCCCATCCTCACCAACGCCTTTAAAACAGCAAAGAGGCAAGTAATTTTCTCCTTTTTAAAATAAAATATATTCTCTCACTTTGGCTAAATATTAAAAAATTATATCCAAACTGATATAATTGCTAATGGTCAATATGTAATGGCATGTATGGTACTTTTATTTTCATTTGTGAAATGTTCTCAAAACTATAATCACACATAAGACTACACAGTCTGGGCTGATGGAATGCGTACTAGTATTTAATTAAAGTAAGAACATCCATTTAAAGCTTCCTCAAGCATAATTCATACAACATTTAAATTGATTTAATCTTTTTAAAATCTTCAAAAAATCAAGATCATGATTTTCTTCTGGTAGATTGAAATTGGTGCATCACATCTATTTTTAATTAATTATTAGTAGATGCTGATTTATTTACATGTATGTGCTCCATCTTTTTCATTAGTATCTTTGACATTTATTTTTCCCTTTCTCATTTTTTTGTCGTCTTGGCAGTGTCACACAACATACTGGCCGAACATTCTTACTGCTCAGCTGCAGACAAAGTTCATCGTAAAGAACCCAGCAATGTCTCTACAACTCCTGAAAAAGCTGATCTTCAATCCACACCAAATGTGAATGACAGCAGAGCTCTGAAGAAGGAAAGACAGCGTACTTTCCGCCTCAAAAAAAGAGTACAACAGAAATTATCAATGGGAAAGAATACTAGAGAAATTAAGACAATTAGTGACTTGATCAGAGGGGCTGGTGAATTTTTACAAGAACCAGCACTGTCTTTCTTTGCGTCGCAGTTGCGTAATGCGTCCGGACGTAGAAGTGCAAGAGGAAGACGATGGAGTTATTCAGACAAGGTGGTTGCCTTGTCCCTCTACCACCAGAGTCCCCGAGCATATCAGTTCTGCCAGTGCATTTTCTCACTTCCATCAATCTCATCACTACGTAGGTGGTTAAGCAATATTGAAGTGAGGCCTGGGTTTCCCCCTAAGATCTTTGAACTTTTGAAAGGCAGGGTTGCGGGGATGTCAGAGAGGGATACATTATGTGTAGTCTTTGACGAAATGAGTTTACGTGCAAGCCTCTCTTACAATATTACTGAAGATTCAGTGGAAGGTTTTGAGGACTTTGGATCCCAAGGGAAGACATCAAGGCCTGCCAACCATGCTCTAGTTTTCATGGTTAGAGGCTTGATGGGGAAATGGAAGCAACCTGTAGGTTACTTTCTTTCACGGGACTGCACAATGGCTGACAAACTGCAAACATTACTCAATGAATGTTTACAGAAGGTTAAGGCTATTGGACTACAGCCTAAGGCCGTTGTTTGTGACCAAGGCCCAAGCAATATTCGACTGTACTCCAAATTGGGTGTGACAGAAGACCATCCTTTCTTCGTCCACGGGGGAACCAATATCTATTGCATGCATGACCCACCCCACTTGTTGAAAAACACTCGCTCAAATTTGGAGAAATATGTTTTTGAGGTCAAGGGAGCGGCTGGCAGAAAAAAACATCAAATGGGCGCATATTTACACATTTTATGAGCATGATTCACAGTTGCCCATTAGAAAAGCCCATAAATTAACCAGAGGCCATTTTGTTTCAAACAGCTTCTCTAAAATGAGAGTCAACAAGGCTGCGCAGGTGCTTAGCCATTCGGTAGCAGCAGGCGTCTACACCTATGCAGCTCTTGGAAAGTTACCTGGGGAGGCTGTTTATACGGCAGAGTTCATTGAAATGGTTGATGGACTGTTTGACTCATTTAACAGCAGGTTTTTCAAGGACCCCAAACTGTTAAGGAGGCCTATGTCAGAAAAGTCTGCGCATAAGTCATTCTTTGAATCATGCTTGACTGTACTCCGAAGCTTGACAGTGCTTGGAGCTAAAAATGTGTTGTTTGTCAAGGGATGGCGGCTTGCAATTTCTTGCATTTCACAGCTGTGGCAGCACATAAAGGAAAGCACAGACGCCCGTTTTATGTTTACATCTCGGATCAATCAGGATGTTGTGGAGAATTTTTTCTCCACTATTCGGCGAAAGGGCGGATTCAGAGAAAATCCATCAGCGAAGGAGTTTCGATGTGCTTTCCGGATGGTTATGGTGGCTGAACTAATAAAGCCATCTGTGAGTGCAAACTGTTCCCCCGACTCAGACAAATTTATCTTAACATTGCAAACACTAACAAAAAACAGAGTCAAGAAACCATCTCCATCTTTCTCCCATACCAATAAAACAAAACAGCACAATGCAGTCTGCAGCATTTCACTAGATCTCCCTGAAGAGAATACACTGGCTTACATCGCAGGACACACCTGTCACAAAATCATCTCTTCAAATGAACTGTCCTCAAAATGCCACACATGCAGAGAAGTTCTATTACGAACGGATGCCACTTTAGTAGATCCTGCACTCGTATTCATCCATCACAAAGCATACGACACATCAACGTCTGACTTTGGCTCATTGATGGTGCCTTCGGAATACTTTCTTGGGTTCTGTGAAGTGTGCGAGAAAGTGTTCCGCACAGAATTTGATGATGTTAAGATGACCAGGGATAACATTTCCCATCTAATAAACACAGCAATACATAACACACAGCAATACAAAGACATGAACTTGTGCTGCAATAGAGTCAAGATTAGAATTGTAGCAATCTTTGTGAGTACACACATGCACTATGGACTCAAATTCAAGAATAGAAAAATGCATAACATGACTGTTAAAAGGAGTTGTAAAAAACTTCAAAAAGTGGAACATAAATAAAGTGCATAATTTTCAGGCATTATTTATTTGAAGTAATACTATTGTTCAAGTTCGTTCAATTGAGTTTATTGTCATGTGTTCCTGATTGTACAATGAAATTCTTGCTTTGCTTCAGCACAACAGAACATAGTAGGCATTGACTACAAAACAGATCAGTGTGTCCATATACAATTATATAAATTTATACACACATGATTAAATAAACTGATAAAGTGCAAATAACAGATAATGGGCTATTAATGTTCAGAGTTTTGTCCGAGCCAAGTTTAAAAGCCTGATGGCTGTGGGGAAGTAGCTAATCCTGAACCTGGTCGTTGCAGTCTTCAGGCTCCTGTACCTTCTACCTGAAGGCAGCAGGGAGATGAGTGTGTGGCCAGGATGGCATGGGTCCTTGATGATACTGCCAGCCTTTTTGAGGCAGCGACTGCGATAGATCCCCTCGATGGAAGGGAGGTCAGAGCCGATGATGGACTGGGCAGTGTTTACTACTTTTTGTAGTCTTTTTGCTGGTGTTGAGTGCCAGGTTATTGTGCTGGCACCATATGGACAGTTGCTCGATATATATGGTAAACAGTTGTGGCCCCAACACCGAGCCTTGCGACACTCCACTCGCCGCTGCCTGCCATTCTGAAAAGGACCCGTTCACTCCTACTCTTTGCTGCCAACCAATTTTCTATCCATGTCAACACCCTAACCCCAATACCATGTGCTCAAGATGGACCACTCCTGAGAAAAACAATCGGCAATGTAGGCAACCCGACTTGTCTTTCTTCAGGTTCCCCATTAAGGAGAAAAGGTAAGAAAACATTTATTACTTCTGTGGCATATTGAAATTTTTATTTAGCCTGTTCAATCTCTCACTGTAGTTAGATCATTGATCTCAGATAGTCGAGTCCTCATGGCAACATCCTTTTAAAAATCTTCTCAAGAGCATTTTCTTTATATCTCTGTTATTTAATGCAGATTAAGAACATATTGACTGCATGATATTTTCTTTAGTTTCAGATGTCGACAGGACATGATCTACACCGAACTGCGGAGTATTTGTCAAATAACTGCCGTCTTATGTACATTGTGTGAAATTGTGATTTGTTAACTGCACAAAACAATGCAAATGGCGATTTATTTATTATTGTATCTTCGTTGGACGTTTTGGTCTTTGGTGTAAGCAGGAGTGGGGCTATCATTGTGTTACATAGGTTGAATTGTACATCACTTTCACTGGTTAGCTGATATGCTTAACACTGCAACCCTGTATATCTCACGCACAGAATAATGTTAATTATGTAAATCTTACCATGCATGTCAGAAATAAAGTGTTAAGCATGTTAATGGATCTCTATTATGAATCATTTAAAATTGAGTGGGTTAGTGCAATATCGGTTCCAGCCGTCAGTGACTGCACTGCCAGCCCACCAGCCGTCAGTGACAGAACTGCCAACCCACGAGCCGTGAGTAAGTGAACTGCCAGCCCACCAGCTGTAAGTGACTGAACTGCCAGGCCAATAATCCATTCAGTCCACCCTCTCCCCCTTCTCTCTCACAGAGTCTGTCACCTGTTTTGGGCAGAATTTCTGGCAGTTTCTCAGCTGCCAGCCTGCCAGGTCTGAGTGACTGTACTGCCAGGCCTCAGTGACTGAGCTGCCAGCCCAAGAATCCATTCGACCCACAATGTCCATACTAGCCCTCTGGAAACAAGTCCCTTCGGCCCACAACACCCATACTAGCGCAACAGAAAGCCCCCCCCCACGCACTGGCCATCAATATTGGAATTGGTGGAGAGGTGGAATATTGCATTGGGTGACCAGCCCTCCCGTGTGATGCTGGGACCCAACTTAGTCTAGTTATTGTATATGTTGGAAATGTTGTCCTTTGTTTGAAATATGATGAATTTGACATCACTTTTATTGATTAGCTGATATGGAAAACACTGCAACCCTATATATGTTGCGCACAAAATGATGTAAATAAAAAGTGTTTTCCTTGTTTATGAAGTTCAATTTAGAATTATTTGAAATTGTGGGGGTTGGTGCAAAATACTGCTGACCCACAAATGTATCGTTATGAGACATTCAAGTTTTTAAAATCCATGTCTCAAAAAAAGCAAGAAGGTCCCCATATTATTTGACCAACTTATCGACTGAATTTAAATATGTAGGGATGTATGCACTACATTGTGTTACGCTAATATAGAATGAAATAATGGAAAAATATTTCGACATTGTGTTCATGGATATTTTATTCACAATATTAGGATTTCATATATATTTTATATATATGTGTGTGTGTGTATATATATATGTGTATACATACAAATATATGTGTTTATATATGTATATTCACACTTATTGTAATATATATTGTGATATATATATATAGTGATATATATGTGTGTGTGTGTATATATATATATATATATATAGTGATACACACACACAAATATATATATATATACATACACACAGAGATTGAAAGAAAAAGGTTGCTAAACAAATTAGAGGAAATCTGAAGAAAGAAACTAGAGAAATATGTCAAGTCAAGTCACTTTTATTTATATAGCACATTTAAAAAAACAAGCGACCACGTTCGGTCGCGCTGGACGCATGCAATTGCATGCTGGTGGGACAGACCCGTAACTTGCCTCTCACATACAGGCACACACAAACACATATTCATATAAATATATATATAAGTTACATTTAATTTTGTGCAGTGTGTGTTAAAGCAATACAAGGGAAGCTGCACAATACAATGCAAGGGAAACTACGCAAAGGTGGCGGCTGGGGAGGAAAGATGGGAGGGAAATGGGGGAACGGGGAAAACATTTACAATAAAATTAACTGAAATATGTGAGGTGATAGATGCGCTATATCAAACACTGTTCCCTACAACACTAATTACACTGGTTACACCAAGGATGATAGAGCAGATTACATCAAAGATACTAGAGGCGCTCCGCTCCGCTATATAATCTTTGGATCAAAGCAGCGGGAGGCAAACCGGAAGTCGCGTTTTGCATTAGAAAATGGCGGCCGTGACGTTCCATTGCGTACTACACGTCAGTCCATTGGATTTCGGAGGAGTGGTCTATCTTGCTCCTCTAGTATCTTTGCGCTGGAGGGTCTTGCAGGTAGGGCAGTAGACGGGAAGCTGAATCCTGTGACAGGGCTCCCACCACGTGGAAGTACCTCGTCTCGTCCGAAACGATGCAGCGCAGGTGGAATTGTGCCTCCACGTGTGCAAACCACACCTGTGATCAGGCCAAAACACCGGCAGCTTGAGGCTTAAGGCGCTCTGGTGGGCTTCGGGAGCGAAATTGTCCTGCATGTTGGTGCGCAAATTCCGATTTGGGCGCGTCGGGGTCACCAATTATAGCGGGTCGAGACGAGAGTCGGTTTTGAAAGAGCTGTATTTAACGAAGCGATGAACAAATCGAGAGTCGAACCACAGTTAACAAAAAACAGTTCTACCACAACGGTGGTCACTGGCGAATAAACTGGGCATAGCCCAGAAAACCGACCAAAAACAAAATACCCCTCCCCATATGACTGGGGTTACCGAACGCAGGGTTCGATTACCCACTGGCACCAGCAGGTGCCGCTACAATATCTTAGATTTCCCCACATTATATTGCCAGACCTTTTCCCATTCACTTTGTAGCCTCCATAATGCCCTCTTCACAATGTGCTTTCCAACCTCTCCTTGTGTCAACAGCAAATTTAGCAACCACGACTTCAGAATATTTTTCCAAGTTTTGTATAAACATTGCAAATGTAGTGAGTTCATCATTCTAGTGACACACCACTTGTAACATCTTGCAATAAAGACCTGTTTATAGACACAAGAAGCTGGAGTAACTCAGCGGGACAGGGAGCATCTCTGGAGAGGAATGGGTGACGTTTCGGGTCGAGATCCTTCTTCAGAGTTACTCCAGCTTTTTGTGATGCTGCCTGTCTTGCTGAGTTACTCCAACTTTTTGTGTCTATCTTCAGTTTCAACCAGCATCTCCAGTTCCTTCCTACACTAAAAGACCTATTTCATTGAGAGATACAGCATGTAAACAGGCCATTCGGCCAATCAAGTCCACACCGACCAACGATCTCCGCACATTAACACTACCCTACACGCACTAGGGACAATTTATAATTATATCAAGCTAATTAACCTACAAATCTGTATGTCTTTGGAGTGTGGGACGAAACCGAGGATCTCAGTGAAAAAACACGCAGAAAACATACAGACAGTCTACAGATAGCACCCGTAGTCAGGATCGAAACCAGGTCTCCGGCATTGTGAGGCAGCAACTCTTCCGCTACGCCACCGTGCCGCCCTATTGATACTTGCTCTCTTTTTCCAACGATTTTTTCATGACAACACGTTACCTTTTACACCTTGAGCTTTCCAACAGTAGTCTTTGACATGTATCTCATCAACTCATTTGGTATTTTTTTCATCTGCACGATGTGTGAATTGTTGAAAGAATTTGAACCAATAACTTGTGTCAATGCTATTGCAGGCTACAAAGGTGGACAGCGTCCCTAATATGTTCTCTTCAGTCTCCGTCAACTCAACTGCAATGTAATTTGGGAGCAACTCTGCCCAAATCCACAAAAAATTGAAGAGAGCTGTAGATGTAGCTCTGGCCATTATACATACCAGACCTCCCACTATTGACTCCATCTACATTTCATGTTGCCTGGGATAGTAGCCAACATAATCAAACACTTGTCCCACCCTGGACATTGTTTCCTCTCACTGCTCCTGTCTGACAGACTCCACCAGACTCAGGAACAGATTCTTCCCCTCTGTTACCAGGCTTCTGAATGGTTCTTCTGTAAGCTAGGGTACTGTTCAATTTACCTCTAACCCATTGAGGACATTGGACTTTGTCTAAGGAACTGATGCGTCACAATGCTGAGAACTATATTCTGCACTCCATGTCTACCCCTTTGCTCCATCTATTGTACTTAACTTTGAACTGATTATATCTAAATGTGGTATATCTGATCCGTTTGGATAGCTTGCAAAACAAAGCTTGTCACTGTACCTTAGTACATGTGACAATAAAAAACCTAAACCTACTCTGGCACCTTGTAGCTGATCCTTTCTCTCAAACATTTTTATGCCAGGTCCTCATATTACTTGATTCCCTCACCAATCAACATTCTATCAGCCTGTCATAGACTCATGTAATGCTCAATGTAGAGGTAAAAAATTAAAAAAGATTTCCAACCGTGTATGTGGAAAAGATTTCCTCATCTGCCTTAATGACATCCTTTATCTTGAATTTGCACTTTTTCCTTACCCTGAACCAAGTAGAGGAAACAGCCATATAGTGTTGGAAAACCTACCTTGTCAATGTCTATTTGAATCATCTAATAAGTAATGCTGTACCTATTTTTCAATTTTGTGGACATTTTGTGGACATTTCAGATTCTCCAGTGTTTAGTCTCAGCCAGGTTATTCCACCCATTGCCTCAGATGCAAATGCCCCCCCCCCCCCAACCCCCCACTCTGGATGCTTCCTCTGAAATGAGGGCAGGGCCATAGATGTGGTCTTTGCAAGGTCTTTGCTAAGTGCTGCATGGTAGGCTACTAGGGAAGTTTAGATCACATGGGATCTAGAGAGAGATAAACTATAGGTTACATAACTGGCTTAATGTTGGGAAGCAACAGGTGGTGGTGGAAGATTGTTTTTTTGGACTGCAGCCTTGTGGCTTGCAGCATGCCAAGCGGATCAGTGTTGGGCCCATTGTCTTTTGTCAATGAATTGGATGAAAATATACAAGGCATGATTAGTAAGTTTGCAGAGGACACTAACATAATGGGTGTCCTAAACAGTGAAGATGGCTTGAGGCTGCACTTGTAATATCATGTTCAGTTTTGATCACTCTACTATGGGGAAAAATATCAATAAGCTGGAAAGAAGGCAGAGACGATTTAGATGGATGTTGCTTGGACCAAGAGCCTCATCAATAGGGAGAGGTTCAGCTGACTTTAATCCTTGTTTTTTTCTGGAAGCTGGGTGATGTTAGAGACATGTATCAAATCATGGAGTGAATAGGTAGGGAAATACACATAGAATCAAGAACTAATGGGCTTATGTTTAAGGTGAGAGGGGAAAGATGCTGGGTAATTGGGACGAGCTGCCAGAGGAAGTAGAGGGAGCAGATATAATGCCATGATTTAAAAGACTTTTGGGCAGGTAGCAACGTAGATTGGAAAGATTGGAGGGATATGGGCCAAGCATGGTCAAATGGGACACCTTGTTAATCAGGAATGTCATAAGGTCATAAGTGATAGGATCAGAATCAGGCCATTCGGCCCATCAGGTCTACTACACCATTCAATCATGGCTGATCTATCGCTCCCTCCTAACCTCATTCTCCTGCCTTCTCCCCATAACCCCTGATACCCAAATGTGTTCAACCGGAGAGCCTGTTTCAGGCTGTATGAGTCAATGACTCTCAAAGAGAAAGAAAGAAAGCAAGAGAGAGTAGCAACAGCACAAGAGGAAGCGAGCAGAAGGAGTGGTCAGGGTCAGCAATGGTTGGAGTGTGGGGGAAAACAGTGTTGAAGTTTTAGCTCCCAAGGCCAGATTGGCCCGAGGTGTTGAGGCTGCAACTCCCTCGGCCTGAAAGAAAGAGCCTTATTTTCCATCAGTGGTAAGTGTTAGACTGTGTACTCTCGCGTCCTTGGTGAATAATGACAACTTGCAGCAGCCAGGTCTCAGCATGAGCCAAAACACAAGTTAAAGGAAGGTTTCCGAAAGATGATTATGGAGATGAAACTGCTTCATTCATCTGGAAACAAATACATTTTGGATTTTTGTAAATAACCATTATTAATACTATTCTATATATTTTCTCTTTGACCACAACCCAGCAGCAATTTTTAAAGTACATCCCATGAATGTACTTGTATACATCTTAATAAAATCACCTTTCATTCTTCTAAACTGCATAACATAGGAATGTCCTATGTAAATGAATAATCCCTTGTTTCAGGAATCAATCCATTAAATCTGCATTACATCATCTCCACAAAAGTGGACTTACTGCTCATACTGTGCTCTCGCCAATCCCTGCAGAAACTCTCGCTTAAATATATACCCAGCCCATTTATCTATCTCCTAACAATGTTGTGAATCTTATTGCCCAATCCATCTTGAACAACATGTCTTGTACACCTACGTGATAGTTTACAATTGTACTTGACAATCATTGATGGTTGAATTATTTTACTTTAAATGTTGGTTCCTCTTTATAACAAACATCAGTATGCGGAACATAGACACAAAATGCTTGAATAACTCAGCGGGTCAGGCAGCATCTCTGGAGAAAAAGAATAGGTGATGTTTTTGGTCGAGACTCTTTTTCAGGGTCTTCTTCTTTGTCCTGAGGAAGGGTCCCGACCTGAAACCACTATTCCTTTTCTCCAGAGATGCTGCCTGACTCCAGCATTTTGTCGATCTTTGGTGTAAACATCAGTACACATTAGTTCCTCCAACACATTAGTATATGGAATATTAAAGAGGGATCTATGCAGTAGTTTTACTGACATTTGTTTACTCAATTAAACCTGGTACAACATTTGAATCTTCATGTTGTTAAGTCTCAGCTGAATAGTAACCAATCCATTGACTGAAACAAAATCATTTGGACAATGTTTCAGAATCACAAACCTTCTTTGATGTAATGTCAACATTTAAAGAGAAGTAATGAATGTGTACTGCAAGGTATTTGTCCTAGAATGATGCGTTTTAGTTCCATTTCAAGTTATACTGTCGGAGTCATACAACACGGAATCAGGGCCTTTGGCCCAACTCATCCATCCATCATAGACTCAAAACTAGTCCAGTTTTTACTGTGTTTGGCCAATATTCCTCTAAACATTTCCGATATATCTGTACCTGTCCAAATGTCTTTCAAATATTGTTATTGTGCCTGCCTCAACAACTTCCTCCTGCTTTCAATATATGCAGCACAAACTGTGTGAAATCATTGCCCTCGGTTTCCTTTTAAATCTGAACCTTAAAAATATGCCTTTTGTTTTTTTTATTCCATACTCTGCAAAAAAGACAGTCTGCATTCACCCTCTCTAGCTCCCCATGATTTTAAACACATCTATAGGATCAAAATCACCAACCAAACCTGCCAACCATTTGCGATAACTCAGGCCCTCAAATCCTGGCAACATTCTCGTCAATCTTTTTTGCACTCTTTCCACCTTAATTAAATCTTTCCTGTAGCAAGGTTACCAAAATTGTACACAACACTCCAGGTTTGGCCTCATCAACATCTTGTACAATTGCAACATAACGCCAAATTCCTATGCAATGAAGATAGACACAAAATGCTGGAGTAACTCAGAGGGACAGGCAGCATCTCTGGAGAGAATGGGTGACGTTTCGGGTCGAGACCCTTCTTCACGCTCGACCAGAAATGTCACACGTTCCCTCTCTCCACTGAGTTACTCCAGCTGAGTTCCGCTGAGTTACTCCAACATTTTGTACCTATCTTCAGTGCAAACCAACATCTGCAGTTCGTTCCCATATTCGATGCCTTGACTGATGAAGAACAGTGTGCCAAAGTACTTTGTTACCACCCTGTACACCTGTAACACCATTTTCAAGGAACTATGTACTTGTACTCCATCATTCTTTACTTTTTTTAAACTTATTTTTGACTTTTAGAGATGCTCCTCAGAAAAAAATTGAGACACAATTTCCCAGATGCAGCAGCATGCTGGCTATCTGTAATCATGCCTTGTCTAAATGGTGGTAAACCCTGTCCCTCAGAAGCCTCTCCAGTAACATAACCACCACTGATGTTAGGCTCACCTGCCTGTAGTTCCCTGGCTTGTCCTTGCTAACCTTGTTAAATAACAGTACAACATTAACCACATTCGAGCTTCTACAATTTCACTCTGGCTGAAGGTGATGCAATTTCTTTTCTAGCTTTTATACCTCTTTGATAATAAGTGAATGGTCCAATCCATCATAACTCATTCACCTCAATTCCTTGGCTTCTTCCAAGATCTGTTTAGTTTCCATGTTCTGCATTCTTTATTTGATGCATTGTTTACAATGCGTGTTCATTTGTTAGTCCCTGATTTCTACACTAGTTGCAAGGCCGGCACGGTGGCACAGCACTAGAGTTGCTACCTTACAGAGCTAGATACCTGGGTTCGATCCCGACTACGTGTGCTGTCTGTACGGAGTTTGTGTGTTCTCCCCGTGACTGCATGGGTTTTCTCTGAGATCTTCGGTTTCCTCCCTCACTCCAAAGACGCACAGGTTTGTAGGTTAATTGGCTTGGTATAAATGTGAAATGCTGTACCTGGTGTGGGGGATAGTTGCAATGTGTGGGGATCACTGGTTGGTGCGGACTTTGTGGGCGGATGGGCCTGTTTCCGTGCTGCATCTCTAAACTGAACTAAATTCATTTTATATTCAGTAAACTGATGGATATTGCATAGAACAGGTTTTTAGATACAGACTGTCCACTAGAAGCCGAAAAGCATGGACTTTAAAGAAAGGTTTAGGGAGGGAAATTACTGAGCTCGGTAACTCTGTAGCCAAAAGAACAACAAGCAGCGAGTGGTGAAGCAATTGAACTCTGATGCCAGAATTTGAGGAATTATAGTGTAGCTGGGCTGGAGTAAATTACAGAGTTTGGAAGAGCTGGCCCATGACCAAGGAAGGATATGAAAAACAAAGGTTTGAATTTTAAAATGTTTTTATTTTTTTTTTTATTTTTTTTATTAGAAGTACGGTAAATTACAGTAATACACAACACTTATATCTTAATACATTTTTTATACCGCTTCATTTTTTTGAGCTTTAAGAGAAAGATAGAAGTAAGAAAAGTAAAGAAAGTGCGCAAGAGTCGTGAGGTGCAAGAGAGTGTTGTGAAAAGAAAGCCCCTTAGAAAAGAAGTTAGAGAAGGAAGTAAAGTAAGAAAGTAGATCCTAGAAAAGAAAGAAAAAGAAAGTAGGAACAATCGCAGAAAGGGAACCACCAACCAAATCTGTTTTTATTGTTTTACCTCCCATTACCAGGTCCTGATACCATTTCTTTATTTATTTATTTTTTAAATTACTATTGCACCTCATGCTTGTAATAGGTCCAAAAACGTAGACCACGTCTTTAGGAATTGGTCTGCTTTACCTGCTAAGAGGAATCTCATCTCTTCCAGATGTAATGTTTCCAACATATTTGATGTCCACATTTTTATTGTTGGTGTGGGCGCATTTTTCCAGAATTTAAGTATGAGCCTTTTTCCCATTATTAGCCCGTAATTGAATAAGTTCTTCTGATACACGTTTAATTCAGGGATACCTTCCGATATTCCAAAAATGATCCATTCTGGTTTTGGTACCAGTTTTATTTTAATTAATTTTGAGAAAATAGCAAATATTTCATACCAGAATTTTTGGATTTTTGTACAAAAAACAAAAGAATGCGCTATGGTAGCTTCTTGACATAGACATTTATCACAGATTGGTGAAACATTAGGAAAGATTTTATTTAATTTAGTTTTTGAATAATATAGTCTATGTAATGTTTTGAATTGGATGAGCGTATGTCGTACGTTGATCGAACATTTATGCACCTGTAGTAAGTGGTTATCCCAGCTCTCTTTTGAAATTTTTATAGCTAATTCTTGATCCCAGTCTCTTCTAATTCCTTCTGTTGTGGGTATTTCTATGTTTAAAATGATATTATATAAGTACGATATTAGATTAGCTGATTCCGCCTTTGTCTTCATTGCTTCATCTAGTAAGTCGGAAGGCATATTATGATAGTCTTTTGTGTATTTTTTCAGGTAATCACGAATTTGTAGATATTTAAAATATTGATTATTTTTCAGATTATATTTCAGTTGTAGTTGTTGAAATGATAGTAATTTTCCCAATTCATACAGATCTTCGAGCATTTTGATTCCCATTCTTTCCCATTGTATAAATGATTTGTCTATGGTTGAAGGTTTAAACGATGGGTTATTAACTATTGGTATTGAGAGAGATAGGTTTCTTAATTTTAGATTCTGTTTTATTTGTTTCCATGTTCTAATTGTGCTAATTATAATTGGGTTTTTATTATAATTTTTATTATTCAAATTTATTGGAGAGAGAATAATCGTTCCTATATTACTCGGGGAACAGTCCCCTTTTTCCATTATAATCCAGTCCACCTGCTGGGCAGAATTGTCCAGCAGGTGAATCATATTTTTAATATTTACTGCCCATTTATAATACATAAAGTTAGGGAGCGCGAGACCCCCCAACTCTTTTCGTTTATTAAGGTGTGCTCTTTGTATTCTATGGGATTTATAATCCCATATAAAATTTGTAATGTCCGAGTCCAATTTTTTGAAAAGCTTTTTTGGGAGATATATAGGTATTGATTGAAATAGGTATAGGATTTGTGGTAAGAAAATCATTTTTATAGCATTTATTCTGCCTATTAAGGACATCGGAAGTGTTTTCCAGAATTTAATCATATTATTTAATTTCTTAAGTAAGGGATTATAATTGGCTTTAAACATATCCTGGTAATTTCTAGTAATTTCAATTCCCAAATATTTGAATTTTTCTGTAGCTATTTTAAAGGGGAATTTCCTGAGGTGTGTTGAGTCTTTTGGTTTTATCAACATAATTTCACTTTTGTTCCAGTTTATTTTATATCCTGAAAAGGATCCAAAGTCCTCAATTAAATTTAATATATTTGGTATACTAATTTGTGGTTTTGTGATGTACAATAGTACATCATCGGCATATAAGGATATTTTGTTATTTGAATATTTTGTATTATAACCGTAAATATCCATGTGTGTTCTTATTTTTTCAGCAAGGGGTTCAATTACTAAAGCAAATAACAGCGGTGATAATGAACATCCTTGTCTATTGCCCCTTGATAGTTCAAATTTCGAGGATAATATATTATTAGTTAGTATTCTAGCTGTAGGTTTGTTATATAATAGTTTTATCCATGCAATGAAGTTCTCTCCCAATTGGAATTTTTGCAATACTTTAATCATATAGTCCCATTCTACTTGATCAAACGCTTTTTCTGCGTCCAATGAGATGATAGATAACTCTTGGTCCTGAGATTTATGTGAGTGCATTATGTTAAGCAAACGTCTCAAATTATTAAATGAATGTCTCTTAGGTATAAATCCTGTTTGATCCTCATTTATTAGTCTACTAACATACCAGCTTAGTCTACTGGCTAGTGTTTTCGCTATTATTTTTTGATCCGTATTTAACAAAGCTATAGCTCTAAATGATCCTGGTTCTTCTATATTTTTATCTTTTTTAAGTATTAATATGATCGTTGATTCTGCTAGTGTTTCAGGTAAGTTTTGCTCTTTAAAAGCATGTGTATACATTTTCTGTAATCGTGGAGTAACTATGTCATAAAAAGATTTATAAAATTCATTACTGAATCCGTCTGGTCCTGGTGTTTTTCCATTCTTTAGTGTTTTTATTGTGTCTTCTATCTCCTTAGAAGTAATTTGTGCCTCAGTTCTAATTGTGGTAGGTTCCAGTTATCTAAAAATTCTGAGATTTTATTATTGTCTATTAATGTTTTAGATGTATATAGATTCTGGTAAAATTGAGCAAATCTTTTATTGATATCCTTGGGTAGTGTTAATAATTCCCCTCTGTCTGATTTAATCTTTAATATTGCATTCTCTTTTTCCCGTTTTTTCAGTTGCCATGTAGGAGTTTGTGGGGTTTGTCCCCGAATTCGAAGTGTTCTTGTTTTGTGATTCGAAATAATGTTATAACTTTCTCTGACAGTAATTTATTTAGCTTGAATTTCAATAGTAGGATTTTATTATGTTTATCCATAGTTGGATCTTTAGCATTATCTGTATCTAATTGTTTTATTTGTTCTTCTAAATGTCTTTGTTCATTCTTATTCTTTTTATTTTGATAAGCTTGAAATGAAATAATGACTCCTCTAATAAATGCTTTGAAGGATTCCCATAATAGCGTGGGGGAAATATCTGGTGTATCATTTATCTCAAAAAATAGATCCATCTGTTTTTTTAGATATATACTCCCTTGTGGGTCTTTTAAAATTTGCGAGTTAAACCTCCAGAACGATTTATTCATAGACATTCCTTCTAGTTTTAAAACAAAAGTTAACGGAGAGTGGTCTGAGATCGCATTAGTGTGGTATTTAGCGTTCATAGTGTGCGGAATTAATTTTGTATCCACAAGAAAGTAGTCTATCCGTGAGTATGTTTTATGCACCGTTGAATAAAACGAATAATCCCTTCCCGTCGGGTTTGCAATCCTCCACACATCTGCTATATTTGTGTTTTCCATATATGTATGTAAAAGTTCACTGGTTTTAGATTTCATATTACCTTTTTGTTTTTGCATCGATTTATCTAGATAAGGGTCTAAAACACAGTTAAAGTCTCCTCCAATTATAACATTTTGATAATTAAATTCTGCAATTATATTCAGAATTTTATTAAAAAATTGAGGGTTATCGAAATTGGGCACGTATATATTTACCAGCGTAATTGGCGTATTATTGATCTCTCCTGCTACTATAAGGTATCTCCCTTCCTTATCTAAAATAGTATTCTTTGATTTAAATGGAATTCCTTTACGAATGATGATTGCAGTGCCTCTAGATTTGGAGGTGAATGAAGAGTGAAATGTTTGTCTTATCCAGTTCGCCCTCAGTCTCGTCTGATCTTGATGTTTAAGATGCGTTTCCTGTAGAAACGAAATGTCCGTGTTGTATGATTTCAACTGAGCTAGTATCTTGCCCCTTTTAATAGGTTCATTAATACCCCTTATATTCCAGCTACATAGTGTGATTCCTCCCATTTTCTTTTGATTATCATCATACATTTTTACCAATTTTAATGATCTTATTTATTATGGTGCATTCATACCTCAGGACTCTGGTCATTTTTGGGGCATTTCTATTATAGACTTCCTTGGTAGTTCTCCTCCGCGATTGTCCTTGGAAAGAAAACACATAGATGTGACGTATTGTGATAAAAATAAAAAATAAAAAGTATATCAAATAAGTGTACGGTGTCTGAGATTTCAACACCGTAGTGAGTGTCCCACTCGTCTGTGGGGTACGACATCGATATCGCTTCCGGCGTAGATGTTATGACGTTAGCCCCGCTGCCTTTATTACCCAAAACCTAGGGGGTCGGTACCGTTTCCAAATCAGTTCTATTTCACCCTAGTTGCAGTATATATATATGTTTCATTCCGACTTCAATTGTATTCAGTTACATATATTCCTCACTCTTTATCTCTTAACTATTTTGAATTGGTTTTAGTATTGTTAAAAGTGAGCTGTTCGCTGAAAGGGTTAACCGGAGTCAGGCTCCTGGAGTTATGCCAGGTGCCTAGTCTCCTCCCCTCCCCACTCGAGCTGCGGAACATATGTGATTACTGTTGTCTGCGTTATAAGGCAGGCAACACATTTTTATCAGTTTCAATTGCTATTTCTATATTAGTATTGTTAATTATTAATTATTATTGATTCTCCATATTTTGTAAAACTATATAAGCCATATATATGTTTCATTCCGACTTCAAATGTATTACGTTACATATATTCCTCACTCTTTATCTCTTAACTATTTTGAATTGGTTTTAGTATTGTTAAAAGTGAGCTGTTCGCTGAAAGGGTTAACCGGAGTCAGGCTCCTGGAATTATTCCAGGTGCCTAATCTCCTCCCCTCCCCACTCGAGCTGCGGAACATATGTAATTACTGTTGTCTGTGTTATAAAGCAGGCAACACATTTTTATCAGTTTCAATTGCTATTTCTATATTAGTATTGTTAATTATTAATTATTATTGATTCTCAATATTTTATAAAACTATATAAGCCATGTGATGTTTTTTGCTCTCAGCACATCAGATCGTCAGTCCCATGTTATCAGTCTTTCCTCGTTTGAGCTCAGAGTGTCCTTGAGTTAGATGCCACAATGTTCAAGGGGAGATAATAATGTCTAGACACGTCTCCTGGAATATCTGTTGCGTGTGATAATTTTAAAAGATTGATGTTCAGTTATTCACTTTTCTTGTGATATTCTTGATGGGGGAATAAACAAATTAATTTGTTCATGACGTCTTGGTGATCAATCTTCACTTGTTGCTGCCTTGGCCACGATTTCTTGAGCGTATTTAAGAGATTCTGCCGAGTTAATGAATGTTTTTGACTTTCCCATGAAAGTAATACGCATCCTGGCCGGATAATACACTCCACATATGACACCCTTGACACCGTAAAGAACTTCTCTGGTCTGTGAGAACTTTCTTCTCTTTTGCACAATCTCGTAAGGGTAGTCCCGTAGGAGTTTAATAGAATCATTTCTGTACATCATCTCCTCTCCGTATTTGATTTTTTTCATCAGCGCTTCCATTGTTGGGATATCCCGAAGTTTAACTATGATCTGTCGTGGGTAGGCATGTGCTCCTTGAGATCTTGGTTTAAATCTGGGTAGTCGATGTGCTACTTCAATTACAGGTGCCTCAGGTAGTTTGAGTACGTGTTTAATTAGATTGGCAGTGAACTCACAAGCATTGTCCCCCTCAGCTCCCTCTTTTACTCCACGTATACGTATATTTTGTCGTCTTGAGCGAGCTTCTAGGTCAACACATTTATCAGACACTTTTGTAAGATGGCTCTTGAGGCTGTCTATTTCTAACTTCATCGTCTGCATCTCTCCGGTCATCTCTTCCACAACAGCTTCCATATCTTTCACTGCAGTTACATTTGCAGAAACAGTTTCATGCACAGCCTCAAACATCTTTGTGGTCTCTTCTGCCATCTTATTAATTTTCCCCGTTAATTCTTCTTGCACATCATCCACTCTTTTTTTCAGAGCACCAATGCCCGCAAGTATTTTTTCATTACCGGCCATCAAATTTATGTTTCCAACTTTCAAGTCATTTTTCAAATCTCTTACCGAGTTTTTTAACTCCTCCAATTCGGTTTTCTCTTTTGTGGTCATCTCAATCTTAGATCGTGTGTCCATTCCAGAAACCACTCCAGAGGTCCGTTTTGCAGTTTCTTGATGTTCCAGAGTCTTCAGCGATTGTTTTGTAACTTTCCTCTGTGGGCTCTGACCTGGAGATGTACTTTTCATTTAAAATGACTTTCCCTCCGTTAAATTCACGGCGCTTACTGATGACGTGATCAGCGCCGCGACATGAGACTCCGGTAAGTTTTTAAAAACGGTCCCGACCTCCAGACCCGATTTTAACGCGAAAAATCGCGATTTTTTCAGCGGAGCTAAAAAATTTGCGACTGCTAGCAAAGCATGTCGCCACCGGAACTCTGAATTTTAAAATGTTTTAAATGAAACATTGCTTATATGTGAACCATGGCAGCTTAGGAAACAGAGTGCGATTGGGGAATGACAGGATACAGGCAGCAACGTTTTGGATGACCAAGTATTCAGAGAGCAGAACAAGAGAGACCAGCAGGAGTGTAGTGAAATATTCAAACTTTTAGGTTTAGTAATCCACACACTCAACAGTTTCAGCTGGAGATGAGCTGAAGCAAGAGCAGACGTTAGCTGTCAAGAAGAAGAGTGGAAGGACAGATAACCTTGGACACATCACAAAGGGCAAAAATAGTAACTTTAATAGAAAAAGACATTTCCATCCAGAGGGCAGGAGCGTTGAGAAGAAGGCGGTCGGGAATCATACCAGCAACTCATTCGGTTGCTCGGGTGGCTGCGAGCGGCCGCCGGGACCGGACAGCAGAACCGGCCGCCACCTCAGCGCCTTCTGCCGGCCCGCCAGCCGGCCAGCCACGGTATCCTTCGGCACAGGCGCAACCAGTGGAGTTGGCATGGGCACTACAGCTAGTCCCGGGGCTCGCAGGCGACCTGGGAACTGCAGCCAGTCCGGGGGTTTGCAGGCAACCTGAGAACTGCAGCCAGTCTTGGGGCTCGCAGGCAACCTAGGAACTGCAGCTAGTCCTGGGGCTCACAGGCGACCTGGGAACTGCAGCTAGTCCTGGGGCTCACAGGCGACCTGGGAACTGCAGCCAGTCCGGTGGCACGCAAACAATCTGGAAACTGCAGTAAACTAATTGAAAAACATGTGAAAACGATGTATTATGAGTATGTATTATTACTAATTTATGTATTATTAGTATGTATTATTTCTAATTTAGTTAGTATGTATTATTACCTCTATTTATTAACTACTAGACTAAGTGGGACCGGTTGGGTCCCAGCTTCACATGGAAGGGCTGGTCCCCCAATGTAATATTCCATCTCTCCCCCAATTCCAATATTGCTGGCCACTGGGGGGGGGGGGGGGGGCTATCTGGAACGCTAGTATGGGTGTTGTGGGCCGAAGGAACTGGTTTCCAGAGGGCTCGTATGGACATTGTGGGCCGAATGGTTTATTGGACTGGCAGTTCAGTCACTCAGGCCTGGTTGGCTCGCAGCTCAGTAACTGCCAGAAATTCTGCCCAAAACAGGTGAGAGACTGTGAGAGAGAAGGGGGAGAGGGTGGAGAATCAATTTTAGACATTTTTCATCTTTTTCTGCAGATCACAGCAATGGAGGAGGAAAGTCTATCCTGGCCTGGATCTCACAGGGAGCAAATGGAGGGAGGGAGAAAAATACTGGGGTGAGGTTTAATAATTGCAGGGGCAATACTTACTGGGCCGAAGGGACTCCTGGGCTAGTACAGACAGGTCTGATGGGTCAAAGGGGCTCTTTTAAAAAATATCAGAGTGAAATCTCAGTGAAAGGCACTTTTTCTGGACTTTTCATAGCCTGGCACGGGCCTTTTGGGCCTAAATGCTCCTCCTGGGCTAATACGGGCATTTTGGGCAAAAGGGACTGGTTTCTCGGCTAATATGTGGCTTGTGGGCCGAAATTAGTGGTTTCGTGCAGGCCAAACAACTCATTTTATTTCGTTTCCAATTGCATTGCAGTTTCATGCACAGGGTAGGATGAATAGCTCATTGCATTTGCATTTCACTTCCATTGCCACTGGAGTTTCAAGCATAGGGCTGGCCAAGCCAAACAGCTGATAGCATTTTCACTTCATTTCCATTGCCATTGCACTTTCAAGCACAGGGGAGGCTCAAGCCAAACAGCTGACTGCATTTTCACTTCATTTCCATTGGTATTGCACTTTCAAGCACAGGGCAGGCTCAAGCCAAACAGCAACTCAAAATGGGGGTTCGTCTTCGATGCAGGTGCGTCTTCTTTGACGGAGGCCACTGTTCTCTTTGGGACCTGCAATGCTGCAGAAATTGTTTTATACCCTTCTACCTTCACTGCTGTTGTAGTTGTTAAAAGAACCTGGTAAGGTCCTTCCCAATGAACCTCCAACCCTTTCCTTACCCAATTCTTTATGACATAGTCTCCATGCTCCACCTTAGCAGAAGAGGTCAACAGAGGGAACTCACCATACGCTGCTCGCACCCTACAATGCAAATCCCTTAGTGCACAATTCAAGGCCAGAATGTAGTCAGCAATCTCCGCAATCATATGATGGAAATTTATAACTTTTTATTGCATTCTGGTTCCAAGGGGTTTTTAGGGGTCTACCGTAAATAATTTCAGCTGTGCTCAGCCTAGATTTCCCTGCAGGCATGACACGCATTTGAAATAAGGCTATGGGAAGTAATTTGATCCAACCAATTCCTGTCTCCACCTTCAATTTAGCCAATTTAGTTTTCAGGGTCTGATTTGCCCTTTCTACAAGTCCAGCAGCCTGTGGTCGATAAGTACAGTGTAATTGCTGTTGGATACCCAGCTGTTCACAAAACTCTTTATGAATTTGCCCAATAAAATGTGAACCATTGTCTGAACGAAGTCAAATAGGGATACCAAATCTAGGGACAATTTCTCTTTTTAATACCTTGACAACAGTAGCTGCTTTGTTATCAAGTGTTTGATAGGCCTCGATCCATCTGCTGAATACATCAACTATTACGAGTACATATCTATATCCCTGGTATTTCTCCAACTCTATATAAACCATCTGCAAAGTTTCAAAAGGACCCATGGGCAAAAGGTGTCTTCCCATCTCCCCAATCTACTCCTTTTCCAGGATTGTACTTCTGGCAAATAAGACAATTGCTACTCACTTTCTGGGCCAAAGTTTGTAATCTTGGATGCCACCAAGTAGCTAAGAGAGCGTCTCCAATTACTCTTGCGCCGCAGTGAGTCGCAAAATGCATACATTCCACAACTCAAACTGCAAAAAGATCTGTCATGTAAGTCTGCCCTGCCAGAGTAGGCCTGTCATGTACTCAATTGTGCATCCTAGTTCTTTGCACAGTTTCACATCCCCTTCAGAACCTTCCTCCTGCAACTGAATAATTTCCTGGATGGTTGGCATTGGCTTTTCTGAGGGAGACTTGTTACCTAAACTTTTAGTCTGCCACATCATTTTTGGCACCACCATCTTACGTTCCCGGGATACTTCCTTTACTGTCTGGTCAGCACAACGATTACCAATGTCTGTCGGGGTCTGTCCGCTTGTGTGTGCACTACACTTCATCACTGAAATTTGTCTGGGTAGCATTAGGCCCTTTAATAAATCTGTCACCAACTACTTATTCGGACGGTAGCTAAAATAAAACAATTCCTACACTTTGATGACCTCGAAAAGATCATCCACACATTTATCTCCTCCCGCCTAGATTACTGCAACTCCCTTTACACTGGCATCAGCCAATCTTCCCTGTCCCGCCTGCAACTGGTCCAAAGCGCCGCAGCGAGACTCCTGACGGGCACCCGAAAAAGGGACCACATCACCCCGATCCTGGCCTCTCTCCACTGGCTCCCTGTGCGGTTCCATATACATTTCAAGATCCTCCTCCATGTCTACAAAGCCCTCAATGGGCTTGCCCCCACCTACATTAAAAGTGTTCTCACCCACCACTCCACCTCCAGGTCCCTCAGATCGGCCAACTTGGGGTTCCTGAATATCCCGCGGTCCAGGCATCTCAGGGGCGACCGCGCCTCTGCGGTTGCAGCTCCTAGACTGTGGAACAGCATCCCACTTCCCATCAGAACTGCCCCCTCCATCGACTCCTTTACGTCAAGACTAAAAACCTATCTATACACCCAAGCCTTTCTTGACATCCTCTGAGCGAGGGCTATATGTATATATGTATGTTGTTTGTTTGTTTATATTATTCTTATAACAAATGTAAAGCACTTTGGCCAACGAGAGTTGTTTTTTACATGTGCTATATAAATAAATGTGACTTGACTTGACTTGACTTATTATATATTTGAGTTCCTGCCGAGGTTAGGAATCCTCTATTACTCCATAATTGTCCAAAATCATGTACTACTCCGAATGCATATCTAGAATCTGTATATATGTTCACCCTTAAATTTTGCCCAATGAGACAAGCCCTAATTAAAGCAAATAATTCAGCCTGTTGTGCTGAATAAGGTGACTCAAAGGCTACGTTGTTCCCATCTTGATCTATACTAGCATACCCAGACAATTTCTCTTCCCAGGGTCCAATGGATGCCCTCCCATCTATGTACAAAGTCATGTCAGGATCCTCTATAGGTGCGTCTCTTAAATCCTCCCTTATGAATGTTTGCTCCTCGATTATGAACAAACATTCATGTCCCGCCTCTGACTGCTCCTCTGGTGGTGAAACAAGAAAAGATGCCGGATTAATTGTGGTACAATGTTTAAATTGGAGTTTTGGATTGTTCAATAAGTAAATTTAATATTTATTTTGACGAGCCATTGTTAGGTGCTGAGTTTGGAGCTGTCCCAACAAGGCTGCCACTGAATGGGAACTATATACTACTATGTCCTGCTGTAGGGTCAAATTTTGCAGCAGACTGTAAACTGTTATAAATCGCCGTCAGGATTTGGGTGCATAATGCGTGTCCCCTTGCTATTGGGTCGAGTTTGGATGAATAGTAAGCCACTGGTCTCTGCCTATCCCCTTGTCTTTGGGTGAGGATTGCAGTCGAGCATTCAGAAAGAATGGTGCAACAAAGTTTGAAGGGTCTGGAGTAGACTGGTCTTCCCAATTCTGGGGCTAGCATCAATGATTTCTTTACATTTTCAAAAGCCTCCTGAGCTTCCTTGGACAATTGGAATTTTCCCTCTCGACTTGTATAGGGTGTTAATTCTTTGGTTTCTAGAGCTATATTAGGGATCCAAGGTTTACAGTAATTCACCATACCGAACCATTGTCTCATTTGTTTTGCTTCTTTAGGAATCGGGAATTCACAAATTGGTTCGAGTCTGCTTTTTTCTAGACTTCTTTCTGTAGCCGAGATTATCACTCCTAAAAATTTCACTGTTTGTTGGGCCATCAATACCTTGGACTGCGAGACCACATATCCTAATTTACCAGATAATTCAACAATTGAGCCATGTCCTTGCGATTACTTGGTTCATCTATACTAGCTACTAACAAATCATCCACTTATTGTACTAAGGTAGATTTTCTTTTGAAACTTAAAGTACTCAATTGTTCCTGGGAACATCGGGAAAACAAGGTAGGCAAATTAATGAATCCCTGAGGCAATCTTGTCCACGTGTATTGTTGTCCCCTGTACGTAAAAGCAAACAAATATTGGCTGTTCTTATGTAGAGGTATGTAGAGAAGAAGGCATGTTGCAGGTCTACTATTGAAAAGATTCTTGCTTCTGCTGGGATTAGAGCTAAGATGTGAGCAGAGTTTGGCACTAGAGCATGGAGAGATTCCACAACTGCATTAATTGATCTTTAGTCTTGGACCAACCTGTACTGGCCCTCTTGTCCTGCTTTTGGAACTGCAAGGATTGGTGTGTTGCAAATAGACTGTCACTTCACTAAGATGTCTTGTTCCAGCAATCCCCAAATTAACTTGTCTATGCTGTTAATGGCCTGTTGTTTCAATGGGTACTGTTGTATCGAAGGCAGTGTCACCCCTTTCTGGAGAGCTACTTGGATGGGATCAATGCGAACACATCCTCCCTGAGCTGCGTCTTCTGTCCACATACTCACATACCTCACTCCCCAGATGCTGGCGTAGCTGGCCAACAACTATCCTCGGGGCCTGATAAAACTTAACAGTACATTGGTTAGACAAGTTCTGTTCTTCATACTTATTCGGGTCTGCTAGATCAATTGCTTTCTTCACCATTGCTCCCAAGTCTTTTGCCCTTGCTGGAAAGTTTACTTTTCTGGTAATATGTGGAGTAACCTCTGCAGTTTGTTTCCATAGGTTTACAGGTATTTCAGCGTATTCTGCAGTCCCTTTCTTTCCTGCCACTAGTGCCAAATTTCTTATATTCCACTCTTTTCCCTCATGAGGTCTGAAAAAGGCTTCCAGGTCCTTATTCTTGCCACTCCTGTCATAGGCCAATGTAATATGGAGTGGAGGTTCTTCATCCAGATCAAAGGACCACTATTGGGGGGATCACTGTTGAATAACATTGCCTTTCGGGAGCCCAGGGGGTCACCATTATTCCGCCGTCGCTGTACTCAATTTTTTAATTGAAAGGCGCAGAGCAAATCTCTAGCCATTAAATTGCAATCTAATCCAGTTGTTATCACAAATGTATGCTTTATTGCTTTTCCTCAATACACCACCTCAACTGACTTAGAAATGGGATACTGGCACACTTGAAAACTGGACAGGCTCTGGACGTCACGTGATTCAGGGAGATTATAAATTGATTGGAGAGATGACATGGATGCCCCTGTGTCTACCAAGAAGGTGCATATTTTTCCTTGTACTTGAAACGACAGCACAGGTTCTTGGTCATACTTGCATCCAGTCACCATTAAATTAGCTAATCAGGAACGTGTAAATGGACTAGTTTGAGAGAAGGGTGTTTGTCTTCTCTGCCCCTGATTTCCCTGCCAGCTCCATCTTTGCTCTCTCTGATCTCTTTGATCTCTGAAATCTCTGATCCCTCTGATCTCGGAAATCTCTTCGTTGACCCCCTCTTTCATTTCGTCCTCTGGTTGGGCACTCCCTACTCCAGTGACTTGACCCACCATAAGTATAGCATTGGTCTGGTCCTAGTATTTTATTGCTTCTCCAATTCGGTCTTGGGGAAATTGGTTCTAAAGCAGGCATGTCATCATAAAAGTGATCTGGATATTCTGGTACCCTTGTCCATTCTTTCATTCCATACTTCGCTCTTGTTTTAGGACTCCACAAATCTAAGTCAGACCTTGGTGCCTCATTCTTAATCACATACTTTGTTTTTGCCTTTACTGCCGGTTGACTTTCCTGCTTTTTAATATCCTTCCAGTGATACCTCACTGCACGAGCCATCTGACTAGAGCTGTTTTCTGACCAGTCCATGTTGTTTGTTTTAATTGCTTCAGCCACATTAGTTGGTAGGCAGTTCAATAATATTGCGCAGTACTGAGGAGAATTTGCCCCATCCCAAAAATTTAGATCTCCTGACTGGTCCATATATAACACCGAGAGCCTTTCTAAAAACTCATCTGCTCCCTCTCCTCTCTTTGGTCTCACATCCAGAATCCTAGCAATATCTATCGGCTTCTGAAGAGTATTAGCAAGGGCAGTTAAAAGTGCATCTTCTTTTGCATTATTATCAGCGATCGCATTAGCCAGTGCTTCATGAGTTGGGTGTTCTAAAGTTGCAAAGAATCTGGTATGCGCTGTAGGAGTTATGATCTGTTGTATTACAGCCCAGCAAAAACAAGGGGGCAGATTATTATCTCAATGGGGTTAGGTTAGGTAAGGGGGAGGTACAGGGAGACCTGGGTGTCCTTGTACACCGGTCACTGAAAGTTGGCACGCAGGTACAGCAGGCAGTGAAGAAAGCTAATAGAATGTTGGCCTTCATAACATGAGGATTTCAGTATAGGAGTAAAGAGGTTCTTCTGCAGCTGTATAGAGCTCTGGTAAGACCACATCTGGAGTATTGCGTACAGTTTTGGTCTCCTAATTTGAGGAAGGACATCCTTGTAATTGAGGCAGTGCAGCGTAGGTTCACAAGATTGATCCCTGGGATGGCAGGACTGTCATATGAGGAAAGATTGAAAAGACTAGGCTTGTATTCACTGGAGTTTAAAAGGATGAGGGGGGATCGTATAGAAACATATAAAATTATAAAAGGACTGGACAAGCTAGATGCAGGAAAAATGTTCCCAATGTTGGGCGAGTCCAGAACCAGGGGCCACAGTCTTAGAATAAAGGGGAGGCCATTTAAGACTGAGGTGAGAAAAAACATTTTCACCCAGAGAGTTGTGAATTTGTGGAATTCCCTGCCACAGAGGGCATAGGAGGCCAAATCACTGGATGGATTTAAGAGAGAGTTAAATGCCTGTCTCACGAGTCTGCGGTCATTGGCGGTGATACAGGAAGTATCTACCGCTCGTGGACCGCCAGAGACCGCGGGTTCGGTCAAACGACCACCGCCGGGGCCATGCGGTGTTTGTCCCAACACCGCCCGGTGCTAAAAAATAATTTCTTACCACACAGCCGCCGCCAGTGAGGCACGAGTGCGGCAGGGTCACTGCCACAGCCGCCGCCAGTGAGGCACGAGCGCCGTGAGTCGAACTCTCACCGCCACAGCCACCGCCAGTGAGGCAGGTGTGCGGCACGGCCGCCGCCACAGCCGCCACCGCCACAGCCGCCGCCGCCAGTGAGGCAGGTGTGCGGCACGGCCGCCGCCACAGCCGCCGCCAGTGAGGCAGGTGTGCGGCACGGCCGCCGCCACAGCCTCGCGATCCGAAAGATGTCATCGCGTAGCGCGTCGCGTTGCGCGATGACGTAATCACCCGATGCCGCAAGCTCGTGGAACCGGCCGTACGGAGATCACTCGGTCCCCGCGCAGCATCCGTGCGGCGCTCTCGCGGTTGACGTGCGGTCCCCTCTACCGGCGACGCCGCGCTTCACCGCCAATGACCGCAACACCGTGAGACAGAGCCATTAGATAGAGCTCTAGGGGCTAGTGGAATCAATGGGGAGATGGCAGGCACGGGTTATTGATTGGGGACGATCAGCCATGATCACAATGAATGGCGGTGCTGGCTCGAAGGGCCGCATGGCCTCCTGCACCTATTTTCTTTCTTTCCTTTCTTTTAAAATCTATTTAATCGTTTTTTTCCAAAAAACAAAAACAAAACATAAAAAACAGAGCAAAAAGATTAATGATAAACATAACAATGATATTGATACAGAGGGATCAGGATTACATGAATAACAGGTATAACCTAATACGAGTCCAGTGTCAAAATACACATTGAATATAGACCTCCATGTATATTGTCTCTATGTTACATGTCTCTATGTAAATATAGTTAAATATTTAAAAGAAAACTTTTATATAGAGAAAAAAAACACAAAGATAAAAAGACAAAAAAAGAGGAAAAAAGGAAGAAACAAAACCTCCCTAAACTAAAGAAAAAAAGAAAGGAAACATAAATAAATAAATAAAATCAAAGCAAAGCAAAACAGAATCTGAACTGAGAATGTCAACAATTTCAGTCTGTTTGTCGTCAAGTCCGTTCCACCATATAGAGGTAAAATAGTATTAATAACGGTTAGAGAGGGGGCAATTTATGTTGTATGAAAGTGTTGAATAAATTTTCCCCAAGTCTTATCAAATTTAACCAAGGGTTCAACAATGTCACTCCTGATTTTTTCTAAATTTAAACATGATATCATTTCAGAATACCACTGGAGTGTGGTCGGAGGGTTGGAGTCTTTCCATTTAAATAAAATAGATCTTCTGGCGATTAGTGTGGTAAAAGCAATCAACCGATGGGCGGAGCAGGACAAATGAAAAAAATCTAACATTGGAGCCCAAAAATTGCAGTAATAGGATGAGGTTGTAAATCAATACCTAAGACTACAGAAATAGTATCAAAAATGTATTTCCAATATTTTTCCAAAAGTGGGCAGGACCAAAACATATGGGTCAGTGAGGCCACTTCAGAGTTACATCTGTCACAGGTAGGATTTATATGACCATAGAAACGAGTCAACTTATTTTTTGACATATGAACTCTGTGAACCACCTTGAATTGTATCAGAGCGTGTCTTGCGCACATTGAAGAAGTATTGACTAATTGAAGTTTCTCTATAGATATAAAAATTTGGAGTTCTCTTTCCCAGTCATTCTTAATTTTATCAAATATATCTATTTGTAATTTCAAAATCAACTCATAAATAGTCATTATTAATCCTTTCTGATAAGGGTTCAAATGTAAAAAAAATTCAAAAATTTCGGTTTGATGTGGTAGCGGAAAAAGGGGTAGAGTAGCCTTCAAAAAATTTCTAATTTGTAAATATCTAAAAAAGTGTGAATTAGGTAAATTATATTTATTGGAGAGTTGTTCGAAAGACATAAAACAACCATCCAAAAACAAATCACGAAGAGCTACTAATCCCTTCCTCTTCCATAACAAAAAGACTTGATCAGTACTAGAAGGTTGGAAGAGAAAATTGGATAAGATAGGACTCGATAAGATAAAATCAATTAGTCCAAAAAACCTACGAAATTGAAACCATATTCGAAACGTATGTCTTATTATTGGGTTAGTCGTATATTTATTCAATCTCGTAATAGTAAAAGGTAACGAGGCCCCTAGAATAGAAGCCAATGATAGTCCTTGTAAGGAATCACGTTCAAGGTTTATCCATCCTGGGCATTGGGTATCTTCTAAATCTTTTGTCCAAAATGTTAGATAACGAACATTGACTGCCCAATAGTAGAATCTAAGGTTCGGCAATGCCAAACCACCATCTTTTTTTGATTTCTGTAAGTAATTTTTACTTAGTCTGGAATTTTTATTCTTCCATATATATGAAGACATTTTGGAATCTATAATATCAAAGAAAGATTTGGCAATAAAAATTGGTATCATCTGAAATAAATACAGAAATTTAGGTAAAATGAACATTTTAATAGCATTGATTCAGCCGATTAAGGATAAGGACATTGGTGATCATTTAGTAAACTTGTTTAATATGGTCAATTAAAGGCATAAAATTAGCTTTAAATAAATCCTTGTGTTTCTTGGTGATCTTAATACCTAGATAAGTAAAACTTTCGGTTGTCAATCTAAGTGGAAACTGTCCATAATTCGAAACTAGATTATTTAATGGAAAAAGCTCACTCTTACTAAGATTTAATTTATAACCAGAAAAACTACTAAATTGATTAAGTAATGCTACTATTGCCGGAATAGATTTCTCAGGGTTAGAAATGAATAATAATCATTCATCGGTGCTTATAAAGAACACCGGTAATCACCAAAAATCTGCCATATGGATCAGAAATAGTTTCATAATGAACAAACGGAATTGAGGAGTCAATAAAAATAGAGACTCCTTTCACCTTAGCCTGTGAATTTGAATGAAACTGCTGTCCTCTCCAAAACTTGAAGAATCGTTGATTGTCATCTTGCCTTACATGAGTTTCCTGAACAAAGATAATCTGAGCATTTAGTCTGCAAAGAACTTTTTAAAAAAAAATCCTCTTAATGGGATGGTTCAAGCCATTCACATTCCATGAAAGGAAGTTAATAACTTTATCCATAGTGCTTGTAAAAATCATGTGGGATGTAAAGGGTTAATTTCTTAAAGCCTAATAGTTCATGATACTGGAAGAAGAAAAATCTAGGGCGGAGCCAGAAGTGACAACATTTCAGACATTTTTGTAGTTCAGATTTTGCACAAATGAAGAACACTAAATAAGGAACAAGAGACCCCTCCCCCCTCCCACCCCTGTAAAGCCCGAAACTGACCAATAGACAGTCAGTAAGCTACCTAATCTCTCCTAGCAACCACACCCAACATAGAGAAGATCATATTTTGCCAATCCAAAGCCATAACACGTTCATTGTTATCGTTTAAAAGAGAGAAAAAAAAATACATGCTGGCAATGGAACTGAAGAGCGAGTGCTACATATTATTATCCAAGGTCAAAATATGAAAAACAAGAACTGCGTTCCCTTAATTTGTCTAATGACAGGGGAACACAAATTAATAAAGAAATTCTTAAAAATTAGTATATATAAAAGAAAAACAACTCATCCAGTTAAATTCTTAATCATTACCAAACGATATGTTGTCAAAATAGGAACAGTAAATCTCCAATTATAACTTAATCAGCTATCAATTACTCCCCTTCCCCCTCGTAACTCTCCAAAAAGCTGGAAGCGTTTTGAGGATTGTTAAACAATCGAGTGTTACCATTGAAAAGTCGTATACACAGTCTAGCTGGATAAAGTAAGGCTGGGCACAGCTTTTTCTTGAACAGATCAGACATTACATTATGAAAGGACTTTCTTATTTCCAAAAGCTCGTAACTATAATCAGGAACAAATCGAAACTTGCATCCTTCATATTCAACCACGCCCAACTTTTTTGCTGCCTGGAGAATATTCTCCTTCATTTGCAAAAAGTGAAACTGAATAATCAAGTGTCTCGGTTTATTACCAGATTTCTTCCCAATCCTGTGTGCGTTATCCAAAAACAGAAGATTTTCATTGTGCTCAATGTTGAAAGTTTCCTTTATCATTTTAGAAGCATATTTTATAACATTATCTCCTTCTTGACCTTCCGGCAAACCAACAATTCGTAAAATCAAACGACGGCTTCTGTTTTCCAGGTCCATATTTTTAGTCTTGTATTACTGAAGTGCTCGAGTATTTTCATTCATTCTCTGTTCCAGTCCTGGCCCAGGGTTCACAAGTTATCAATTTGTTCCTTTTGTTCACGAAGTTCATCTTGTAACATAGACAGTTTTCCTTGAACTTCCTTCAATTTGGTCGAAACTCCTTTCACCATTTCTTCCAAACTGCCAAATCTTGTTTTCATTTCATTTTTCAGTTCATTTTTCAATTCATCGTTCATTTTCGATATTGCTTCTATGATACTAGATTCAGAAGCTGTGGCTGTGGTTGTGACTTTCCCCTGTTCCTTCCTTGGGGAGCCTCCTTTCCTTCTTGTCTCCATCCTTTTAACGATTAAGGCGTATAAAAGTGTTATCAACACTTTATGAAAAGTTAGACGGTGTCTTGAAGTCAAATAGTCACAAGTAACATTGAAAGAGTGGTAAGAAGAAGTTAAAAGTTAAGGGAGCAAACACATTTGCAACCTTTACAGCATGCTGCCACTAGGAGAGTCCTATTTTCTATGTTTCTAAATCTCACAAGTCCGCATGGCATACATGCTTAGTAGTGCAGAGATAATGCACAAAGGAAGAGGTGATTTCTTTCTGTCAAGTATTTTACTCAGTACTGCCAACATGTCATTAGGTTTCCATGGGGTATATACATCAATGGCTGGGATTGTTTGCACCCACTGCATTAGCCAGATCAAAGGCTGGATTAGGTATTTCCCTAACTGGGAACTGCCGACGGGATACTTATTTTGCTTTCATGATATTGGCTATATCTGGATCTCCCTCAATGTCCCTTGCAACTGTCTCACCATCTGATATATATTCCTCTTCACTAGGGGGATTAAAGTACTTCTTAAAGGCACATTTCTGATCTCTCACTATTCCTTATCCTTCTAGGTTTAGGCTCATAAAATGGTTCTGGTGGTTGTGCTATGTCTCTAATAACCTCTCTCTCCTTAAACATGGGAGCTATCTTCTTTGTTTTACTCCTGGTACCGTCGGTTACTGGACTACCTGCCAGTAGTGGAACGATTGTTGTCAAAGAACTCTGTACTGGTGTTGCTGCTGTTTGAAAAGCAGGATTTATTCAGAAAAGCAAAATCTGCAGGGGGTGTGGGTGGTGCTGCAAGCTCATAGCGTCTGTTGTGTGCACAAGATGTACAAGGTGTTGGATTTGAAGGTGGAGTATGGGGAACGCAAGAGGAATGTGGAGGCTGCAAACTTTTCCTAATTTTAATGCTTTCCCAATCTTCCAAATATTCGTCGTCTCCCCCTTCAAAGCCAAAGCCAACCAATGAGCCCCTGAACTCTAAGTCTACAAATGCCGGTTTCCCTCAGGGGTTTTCTTTTACTCCCGTTCCTTATGTTCTTTCATACATCCACTTTCCTTTCTCAAGGTATCTGGAGGTCTGTCTCCTTCATTATTATCTAACTATTCCAAGCTACAAAGCTGCCTCCTGCCAATTCGCCATACTCGCAGACTCTCTACTTGCTTTCATACTATTTTCTCCACAATCCAATAAGCTCCTTTGCTGCATCACTATTACTGCAATGCCAAATAATCTGTTCTATGTATTTCACTCCCTTCAATGTTCCAACCCCTCCTTCGGGCCACAACTCATCTCCTAATATTTTATTCAGTGCTCCTGAAAAGTTTTTAAACCTTTCCGGTTTCTGCGGGAACTCGCTGCATACTAATTGTAGCAGGCTCTCTGGATCTTCCATTGTATCTCACTCTACTTGGTTTCCCATTGTTACCAACAATGGACACAATCTCTCAAACGATTCACACAATAATTTAACGATTCACACTTCGCTCGCAACTTCCACAGACTTAACAAGTTTGCTTCCAAACAATAGCCAAAAGCTTTTCAGTGTGCCAGTTAGTCCCGTACACAATCAGCACACAATCAATCTCTCCTTTCAACCTGGGTACACCAAAAATTCCTTGGTACACCAAAAATTCCTTCACACAATCTCACACACAAAAATTCACACAAGCTTCCAATCCTGTAAACAATTTCAAAGTCTGTAAACAATCCTAAATCGGCAAACGATCTAAGGTGCTTTAATCTAAGGTGCAAAGATACAATCAAACACAGTTCAGCAGCAAATCTTCTACACTTCAATATAGACAAAGATAAATTAGCTCATAATACGCAAGCAAAATCATACTCAAACAAGAAATTATACTACTTATTACTATCATGCAAAAACACACTCCAATATAGAACACAATCATTCATCTAATATCACATTCGCTAACTGTACAGTCCAAAAACAAATCACAATATTTTAATTATCCAAATCGTGCTGTTTTCAACCAATGGAACCCCTCCCCTGGATACAAGAGATTTTCCCTTCAAAGTACTTCTTCACTTGGTGGTACTATTCCCATCAAAGTAATCTTCCGCTAACATGTACTCTTTCCTCTCCCAAGTTGTACTTGGTGGTACACTTCCCTTCAAGGTACTCTGCCCTAACAGGTACCACTTCCTCTTCCCAACTTACTTTTCCACTAACAGGCTACTCGTCCCTGGTGCCTAAAGATATGCCCCCTTGATTGAACAGCCACGACTTGGACTCCAATTACAATAATAGTCTTAATCACACTATATTAACATACAGTCACGATTCAAACTACGATTACAACAGTAGTATCTAACACTCAAAAACTCTAAATTAACAGAACACAAGAACACACTTTAAGACAACGGCAATATTAAACACACTTTACACTATAATATTTATACGTTCAAATTCAAACAATCTAATATATACACTTTTATTAATTTACAGTAGCCAGTGCTCTCAATATGAAAGCCCAGAATAGATCAATGAAGGATCTCTATACAATCGCCTGTCCTTCAATATGAAGCCCTGAATTTGGTAGAATTTGGATTGAAGAATTTAGACCTTTAACCAAACTTAATTACTGTTCCCACTATTTTAGCTCCTTTCCCACTAATCTGAATGATATAATAGAAGCGTCTCCCAATTCCAATCAATCCTCAGTGTTGTCTCAGAGTATTTTCAGCCAATTATACTCCAACACTGTGTTCCAGTACTGTTCCGGAGTCCTCTAACGTAGCCAAAGTTCTTATACTACTCACATAGGCAGGGCCTTCAACCCCCTAGACTCTCCTTCCAACCTGCTAAGTACTGAGCTTCAGCATGTATCTGCTTCGCGCTGGCTTTCGATGCCGATCTTTAAGGTGTCCTTCCAATCGCACCCTCAGCACCGATACAGTACTTCTCTGCTTAATACTGTTCCTTACTCAGCCCTGTCTCTTAAGATACCCCTTAACCAATTCTGGTATCCCATTCTGAGCGGGGCCTCCAATCCCTGAAATCTCTGTGGTGTCAGGCCAACTCAATTGTACCCGACCACAACAGCTGTTGACTAACTAATGTGTGGGGACTTTAACCTGCTAGAGAAAACCCTTGTGAGCATAACCCTCACCACACCCTTAGGCAAGGACTCTCTATCTCTCCAAGCCATTAGTGCTTGCCAGACTACTATTCTCTGATCTCGTCGGGAACCCCAACACAAATACGCGAATGATCGATCCTTCCCGATCAGCGAAGTGGAGAAAACTGATTCGAAAACCGTACCGTGGCGCTGATTTCTCCTCTCGCAATCTGGAATGACTCAACTCCCTGACTGCAAATATACATCTGAGGCTCCGTTGACATCCCGGACGAGCCCCCATTGTAATTCTGCTTCTAATCTCACCCTGTTAGTCTTGTTCAGTAAAACACTGAGTCAAGCACTGGATCAACTAAACTTCTTTATTCTCACACACGAACACACTTCCTATACGATACCTAACTAACACCGCGGGTCCGATACTTGTCTCTATTCATCCAAGCCCTTCAGCCTCGTGCAAATAGACACCTCCAGGTGGTCAGCATGGTCCCAAGTGCTGCCCCAGAAGATCGACACAGCCTCATGTGCTGTCCCCTCTTATATACTGTATCAGACCCATGGCACTAAATACATGGGTGGGGGGGAACCCCTACAAACCAATCACAAATAAAGATCATATAATACATTAATTGACAGTTCCCTAACCCAATCACAATATACCCCATTACATTGTTTCCACATAAAGTTCCTAATGGAAGACAGTTCCCCAAAGTAAAGAAACATTTTACCAGGTAACATAAACAATTCGGTTAAGGCCCCTTGCCTTGACCAATCACAAGATAAAAGTGCAAAGCCCATGCAACATAGTTAACAGTGGTATTATAACATACCTTTCCCCAACCTATCCTGATCATGCATTTGCAGCAAGGCTCAGTTCTTTCTGCAAAACCCTCATACATATTAACACTGAGGGGACATTTGGACATCACCCTCTACTTAGCTTCCTCCCAGGACCCAGATATTCTGGGGCCATGAAACTCATGGTTTTGCAGCTTTTGCCGAAAGATGCCAAGCAGGTTTTGCAAAGGCGGAAATCCTCCATTTTCTCACATACTAAATTGGCCAATATTATCAAATGTACTGTATCCATGTTACCAAAACAGATGAGTATGTCTATTGGCACTTGACAAACACAATGGCTCTGTGCACAAAAGAGAACCTGAACGGGTTTGTGCACAATCCACAATGTCAGGCTTGAATCAGTATCAATGTCTATGATAGTTTATGTCATTCAGAGCTTATCCATCTGAATGTCCCTGGGAATGTATCCACCCTAATTATCAATTTCTTTTATAATTAGTATATGGTCTAATCCATCATAACTCATTTGCCTCAATTCTCTGGCTTTCAAGATCTGTTTAGTTTCCATGATCTGCATTCTTTATTTGATACATTTGTGGCACCTTCCAGCCCATGTTGGTTTTGAATACAGCTGCTCACCACTGGTGACTCACCAGCAGCCTCAGCCACAAGAGCTCAATAACAACTCCAAGATCAGAAGCACCAATTGGCCTTATTGGCACATGGGTTATGATTGGTGAGATTTTAGGTAAAAGGGGCTTCTGGAATAAAAAGGGACCTCTGGAATAAACGTGACACAAGGTGTCTGGCTCAGCTAAGTGTCGTTTGTTCTTTGCTTTCTTTCATGGGGTTCAGTAGATCCTGCACATTTTTTACAACGTGTGTTTATTTTGTCAGTCCCGGATTACCATTAATC
Source organism: Malacoraja senta (assembly GCA_038087875.1). NCBI lineage: Eukaryota > Metazoa > Chordata > Chondrichthyes > Rajiformes > Rajidae > Malacoraja > Malacoraja senta. Next base: position 7,980,486 of record CM075984.1, on the reverse strand, counting down.
AGATACTTGTGAAAATTCAATTACCCACTCATTTCTCCAATAGTTTGACCCAGATGTAGAAGCTTCCACTGATGCTATGAAAGGTAGAAGGAAACAAATGAGCATGACAGTAGTTGCTAGCATGATGGCAAACATTTTAGACTGGTAGCAAAAATTAAAAAGAAAAAGAAAAGCAAAAAAATGACCAAGGCAAAAAAACTTATACTGAAATTTATCGTTGCCGTTATCCCACGCCAACGATAAAAATGTGGATTTCTAATATGTCGGAACTGTTACACCTAGAAGATATGAGATTCCTCTTAGCAGGTAAACCAGACCATTTCCAAAAGATTTGGTCTCCATTTATCGACTTAATACAAATATAGGGTGCAACAAAATGTTGATAATAAATGGTTTCAGGAGCTGGTGAGGGGTGAGTAAAGATATGAAGTAGGTACATCCCTTTTATCTTGTCTTATCTTTTACTTTTTTTTCTTTTTCCTTCTTTTGTTTTTTTTGTTTAACTCTTTCTTGTGGTTTAGGTCCCTATGGGTTTTCCTGGACCACTCTTTCACTCACTCACTTACTATCTCTGCTAACTCTTTCTATGCTTTTTCTTATTAAAGTTTAAAATAAGAAGTGGTACAAGAAATGTATAATTTTATGTTTGTTTGAGATCACTGCACTGTACAATCTATTTTATCTATATTTAAAACTCTGTGTGTGTGTGTGTGTGTGTGTGTCTGCTTGACTTGTGCCAGCCAGCAGCCTTTGATTCCTCGCTACGCCAACACCGCACGCAGAAACGCCGAGATTTTTTTCAATTTCGGTAGAAGTTACACTTTTCTTTATGACTAGCCGCTCCTGATTAAATTTCGTCGTGTTTATGTACAGGTCTTTAATAAAATCCTTCTCCCCCCCACCCCAAAATTTCAAAATGTTAAAAAAAACAGCTCTCAGCTATAGAATGTTAGTGAAGGTTCCGTCGTGTGATGTCACAATGCCCAATGCTCACAGATGTCCAATCGGAATGGATCCATTTACATATGCCTTTGCAGCAGCCCCAGCCCCCTTCCCCCCACCCCCACAGCCTGTGTCGAAGCGCGTCATCACGTGTGTGGGAATAGAGAAAGAGGATTGGGGGTGATAGGGAATGGGGAACAGATGGACTGTCCCTACCCCTCCTCCTTCCACTCTCCCTCCCCACTATTTCCCCTCTCTCCCCCTACCCTTCTCCCCCTCCCTCCACACTCCTCTTCCTCCCTCCCCTACCCCATCTCCCTCCTCCCCTCCCTCCCCAACACCTCTCTCCACCTCCCCACTCCCTCTCTCCTTCTGTCCCCTCTCCTCCCCCTCTACATCTCCCTCTCCTCACCCCTCCCCTCCTCCCCCCCTCCCCTCCTCCCCCCTCCCCTCCCTCCCCTCCTCCCCCCCTCCCTCCCCTCCTCCCCCCCTCCCCCTCCCACTCCTCCCCCCCACCCCTCCACTCCACTCCTCCCCCTCCACTCCTCACCCACTCCTCCTCCCCCCCTCCACTCCTCCCCCCCCTCCACTCCCCTCCCCCTCTACTCTCCACTCCTCCCCTCCCCCTCCACTCCTCCCTCCCCCTCCACTCCTCCCTCCCCCTCCACTCCTCCCTCCCCCTCCACTCCTCCCTCCCCCTCCACTCCTCCCTCCCCCTCCACTCCTCCCTCCCCCTCCACTCCTCCCTCCCCCTCCACTCCTCCCTCCCCCTCCACTCCTCCCTCCCCCTCCACTCCTCCCTCCCCCTCCACTCCTCCCTCCCCTCCACTCCTCCCTCCCCCTCCACTCCTCCCTCCCCCTCCACTCCTCACCCCCTCCACTCCTCACCCTCCACTCCTCCCCCCCCTCCACTCCTCCCCCCCTCCACTCCTCCCCCCCTCCACTCCTCCCCCCTCCACTCCTCCCCCCTCCACTCCCCCCCCCTCCACTCCTCCCCCCCCTCCACACCTCCCCCCTCCACTCCTCCCCCCCTCCACTCCTCCCCCCCTCCACTCCTCCCCCCCCTCCACTCCCCCCCCCCTCCACTCCTCCCCCCCCCTCCACTCCTCCCCCCCTCCACTCCTCCCCCCCCTCCACTCCTCCCCCCCCTCCACTCCTCCCCCCCCTCCACTCCTCCCCCCCTCCCTCCTCCTCCCCCCTCCCGTCCTCCTCCCCCCCTCCCCTCCTCCTCCCCCCCTCACCTCCTCCTCCCCAAGTTGGCATACATTGTGGAATTGACAGCACCATGGGAAGATGGTGTTGAAGAAGCTTATTAGTGGAAAAAGACCAAGTACTCTAAACTGGCAACTGAAGCTGCCAGATTGGCTGGAACATCAAGATTTTCCCTGTAGAAGTGGAATGCAGGGGATTCGTTGCTACATCTACGACCAGTCTATTGAAGAAAATGGGGGTGAAGGGTCGCTCCCACCTTCAAGCAATCAACTAATTGTCAAATTCAGCAAAAAAAAGCACCACTTGGCTTTGGATTAAAAGGAAGGACAACAATTGGGCTACAAGATGAAGACAGGTGTGGAACTGAGGGGGGTGTATCTGGGACACCAGGTATCAACTTTGAGCTGGAGACATTGAACTCTGGAGACATTGTGGGCTATTCAATGAAACATCAAAGAAGGAGGATGCCCACCTGATGACTTACCTACCCTACCTTTCACCACTCCAATCCCACTGCCAATATCAAGAGTGCCGACTTATTACAGGGATTGAAACATTAAGTCCTATTAGCTCTACTAATGGTTTAAAACCAATATTAGTGTTAACATTCATTTTTATCTTCACTTAAAAATCTATCCCAATTAGAAATTCTAATGAAATTGATAAAGTCATTGCACGTTAATATATGCACATGAAAACTTTGATATCACTTCCAAAAAACCTTTGAACTAGAAAATTAACATTTTGTTTACCCTATTGAGTATTAAATGAGGAAAATATTGACTGGGATCATTATTGTCATTGAAATATGTCTGACTCAGCAAGATATTAGACTGTCCTCAAAACCCTTGTCAATGACATTGATCTTAAAGGATGATTAAAAACCAGGCAATATACACATGGAAAGAGAAACAGAGTTAATGTATCTGGGCAAAGATGCTTTGTTGGAACTGGGACGGAGAGCAAACAAGTTGGTATCGAGCTTTGGGGAAGATGGGGCGCGATGGACAGGAGAAAGGAAATATCTCCAGCAGAGTGAGGCTGGCATTGCCAAAGTCAATCGTGCTAATGAAGGAAGAAAACCCAAGCCAATGTCACAGATGGATTATCTGGTTCATACTGATACTGACAGAAAGCAAGTTAACTTACGATGTAGAACATGATGAGTCTGGAAGGTTTCAACATGCCCAGATGGAAGGTACAGTATGTTGCTGTTTCTCAAAATAACTTTGCGCTTCATTTTAACATTGCAAATAACAGTTATGTCACAGTGGGAGGGGAATGACAAAATAATGTGGCAAGCAAAAGAACGTTCAGGTCTATCTCTGTGGATTGGACATGTGTCCTTCACAAAGATATCACCAAATCTGCATCTGGTTTCTCATTGGGCCTGACTCTGGGGAGAACTGGGTTGGGGACTGGACATTGTGCCTTCCCCCACAGTGGTGGTCATTGTGGGGGATGATTTTGTGTGCTGTGCCTGTGCCTGTCAGTCCGTGTACAAGATGGCGGTCGGAGGGGAGAGTGGACGCTGGCGCGAATTGGTCGCCGCTGCTCTCTCCTCAAATTGTGTTTCTTATTTCTTTTGGTGCTTTTGAAATAGAATTCTGTCCTTGATTTGTGTACTGTGGTGTTTTTATATTTAATTTATTCCGATTATGTGTTTTGTATTTTATTTGTGATTCTATGCATTGTAAGGTGTCCTTGGGTTTTAGAAAGGCGCCAGTAAATAAAATGATTATTATTATTATTATTGTCAATACTGAAAGCAATAAATAGATGAAAGTGCATGCGGAAAGTTGCTTCACCTGTAATGACTGTTGGGGCTCTTGGATGGTGGGAAGGAAAGAGTTGAAAGGCATTTCCTGCGGTTAATGGGAAATTGCCGTACAAAGGGGATTGGTCATGGAAAGAGAAGAGTGAACCAAGACATGTAAAGGGAATGGTCACTGCAATGCTGTAAGAGAATGGAGCTGATACTGGAGTCTCAAGGGAGGTGGACAAAATTGCAAAGGATGATCTATTGAATGTGAAGACTGGTGGGGTGGAAGATGCAGACAGGGAAACACTGTTTCCCTGTCCGCGAAGACCCTGCTTGCTCCCTTTGCCAAGTACCTGCATTACCAAGGCATATTTTAACAGGATGCACTACAAGCCTCACCCAAGGGCGTTTCACTTGGCAGCATAACCAAGTTCTCAGACAGCTGGCATCAATCCTTGAACAGAGACGAACGACCACAAATGCTTCCCCACAAGCATCGAAGCAAATGTCCACTTCACAAAATTTGTACCAGCAGGCCAACCTCCAGAGCACCAGCTAACATCAAAAGATGCAAGCATTCTGCAGCCTGCACGGGATTGGAACATGGACGTGGACTTGGAAAAAGCTTGTGATTACCCCAGACATTGTGGCTACAATACTCTGGCCAGACATGGTCCTGTGGTCCACAACAGCCAAGTTGGCATACGTTGTGGAATTGACAGCACCATGGGAAGATGGTGTTGAAGAAGCTTATTAGAGGAAAAAGACCAAGTACTCTAAACTGGCAACTGAAGCTGCCAGAATGGTTGGAAGACCAAGATTTCCCCTGTAGAAGTGGAATGCAGGGGATTCGTTGCTACATCTACGACTAGTCTATTAAAGAAAATGGGAGAGAGGGGTCACTCCTTCCAACAAGCAATCAAGTCATTATCAAATTCAGCAGAAAAAAAACAGCAATTGGCTTTGGATTAAAAGGAAGGACAACAATTGGGCTGCAAGATGAAGACAGGAGGGTGTGAAACTGAGGGGGGTGTGCCTGGGACACCAGGTATCAAGTTTGAGCTGAAGACATTGAACTCTGGAGACATTGTGGGCTAATCAATGAAACATCAAAGAAGGAGGGTGCCCACCTAATGATGTACCTACCCTACCTTTCACCACTCCAATCCCACTGCCAATATCAAGAGTGCCAACGTATTACAGGGATTGAAACATCAAGTCCTATTCTCTCTACTAATGGTGTAAAACCAGTACTAGTGTTAACATTCATGTTTGTATCCTTTTAAAAATATATCCCAATTAGATACTCTAATGGCAAATTGATAAAATCTTTGCACGTTATTATATGCACTTATGTATGCAATGAGACAGATATCACCTGCAAAACCCTTTGAACTAGAAAATTAACATTTTGTGTAGCGAATTGAGTATTAAATGGGGAAAATATTCACTGGGATCATTATTAAGTAATAAAAATGTCTGACAGCAAGATATTAGACTATCATCAAAACCCTTGTCATTGACATTGATCTTAAAGGATGAATAAGGGGAGAGGTTTAGGAGGGAAGTTATTGAGCTCAGTGTCACAGTAGCCAAAAGGGCAGCAAATAGTGAAACAATTAAACTCTGATGCTAGAATTTGATGAATTATGGGGTTGCTGGGCTGCAGGAAATTACAAAATTTGGAAGAGTTGACCGGTGACCAAGGAAGGATTTGAAAACCAGGCTTTCAATATTAAAGTGGAGATGTTGTTCAAGTGTGAACCACAGCAGCTTAGGAAACAGAGTGCTATTGGGGAATGAAATTTGGTGCATGTCAGGATACAGACATTACATTTTTGGATGACCAAGTATTTACAGAGAGCAGAACAAGGGAGACCAGCAGGAGTGTAATGAAATATTCAAACTTTCAGGTTAAACAATTCCATCACACGACAGTTTCAGCTGGAGATAAGCAGAGGCAAGAGCAGAGGTTAGCTGTCAAGAAGAAGAGGGGAATGACAGATAACCTTTGACACATCACAAAGGGCAAAAAAAGTAATTTTAATAGAAAAAAAAATTCATCCAGCAATAAATCCTGATATTAATGAAATCATTTTTACTTATTTACTGAGGTGGGAATGTATTTCCAATAAACTCTTTTTCATTTCCTTCTCTGGCTGAAATAATGAGATAATTATCCATGCTACAAAAATAGATGAGTATGTCTATTAGCACTTGACAAACACAATGGCTCTGTGCACAAAAGAGAACCTGAACGGGTTTGTGTACAATCCACAATGTCAAGCTCTTAGCTTGAATCAGTGTCATGTCTATGAGCAGCAACATTTTACTGATCAGGATGTTTTGAAATTCCAATACAATTATACTTTACCTTTACATCAAATATGTGTCGGGTTACAAATTCATTGAAATGTACTTATATGGAAGTCAAAATTGCAGGGATACTGTAAGATTGTAAAGTAAAATAATACTGGAAAAACCAGGCAACATGGAAAGAGAAACAGAGTTAATGTTTCTGGGCAAAGATGCTTTGTTGGAACTGGGACGGAGAGCAAACAAGTTGGTATCGAGCATTGGGGAAGATGGGGCACGAAGGACAGGAGAAAGGTAATATCTCCAGCAGAGTGAGGCTAGTATTGCCAACGTTAATCGTGTTAATGATGGAAGGAAAACCAAGCCAATGTCACAGATGGATGAACTGGTCCATACTGATACTGACAGAAAGGAAGTTAACTTATGATGTAGAATATGATGAGTCTGGAAGGTTTCAACATGCCCAGATGGAAGATACAGTATGTTGCTGTTTCTCAATATAACATTGCGCTTCATTTTAACATTGCAAATAACAGTTATGTCACAGTGGGAGGGGAATGACAAAATAATGTGGCAAGCAACAGAAAGTTCAGGTCTATCTCAATGGATTGGACATGGGTCCTTCACAAAGATATCACCTAATCTGCATCTGGTTTCTCTAACGGAGTGTCAATGACATTGTCAATACTGAAATAAATAAATAGATGAAAGTGTATGTGGATAGTTGCTTCACCTGTAATGACTGTTTAGGCTCTTGGATGGTGGGAAGGAAAGAGGTGAAAGGCATTTCCTGTGGTTAATGGGAAATTGCCGTATGAAGGGGACTGGTCATGGAAAGAGAAGAGTGAACCAATACGTGTTAAGGGAATGGTCACTGCAATGCTGTAAGGGAATGAAGCTGATACTGGAGTCTCAAGGAAGGTGGACAAAATTGCAAAGGATGATCTATTGAATGTGAAGACTGGTGGGGTGGAAGATGCGGACAGGGAAACACTGTCCTTGCTACGTCTAGTATGAGAGTCAGTGAGAAAAGAAGAGTGAGAAATGTATAAAATACAGTCAAGGTATCTAACTAACATGGTAGAGTCATAACAGCCCAGCAGAGAAACAGACACTTTGGCCCAACATGTCTATACTGACCAAGCTGACATGATAGGCCAGTTCCTTTTGCCCACATTTGGCCCATATCCCACAAAACCACTGGGTGGCACCAGCAATGGCTGCCTCGCCATCAGTCTGTCTGTCCCTTCTTTCTCTGTTGTTTCCTTAGTATGGGTTAAATGTGTTTTTAGTGTTCTTTAGCTTGTTTTATGTGGGGGATCCAAACCTATGCAACCACTCTTTATACACAACCCCACAAGTCCAAGTAACATGGTGGTAAGTTCCACCCTTGCGATCTTAATCACATCCTTCCTACAGTTGCCCAACCAGAACTATGCTTGACTCTCCAAGAATGGTTGTACAGCTGCATTATGATGTCCCAACCATGGTACTCAATACCCTTGCCAATGAAGACAAATGTGCCAAATGTTCTTTCACCACTGTCCACCGGACTAGCTACTCATTGTTCGACAACACTTTCCAGGGCTCTACCATTTATTGAATATGTCTGGTTTGGAATACCAAAGTCCAATCAGTGGTTCATTTTCCCATTCCAGAGAAGCCTATTTTGTAAACATGGTTTGCACTACTCTAGAAGTGCAGTGAACTGGTATTTTCTCTGGAAGGTTTTGATTTGTGGATGATGGAAGAGTGGGACTTAATATTATGTCCGATCAAGATATTGAACAGGAAACTATAGACATTGTAATATTATATTGACTTGTTTCAGCTGCAGATAATGATTATTTACTTAAACTATACCTATGAACAGAGACATCTTAACGATGCAGCAGACGAACAGACCCTTCGGTCCACGATGTCAAACCAATAAGTACGAGGTATTTCGGAATTTCGGAAAACCGAGGTTTGACTTTCCGAAATTCCAAAATACCTCGTACTTATCTGAACTGAATGCTACTTGCCATTCCTCGGCCTACTTACTTACCTAATCAATATCCTGCTGTAAGTTTTGTGAAATATCTACACAGCTTACAATGCCACCTATTTTGGTGTAATCTGCAAACTTACGAACTATGCTTTGTACATTCTCATCCATATTGTTTATCTAAATGATGAACAACAATGGGTCTAGCAATGATCCCTATGACACATGGTCTGAATCCCTATGATCCGAATACCAACCTTCCACCATCAAACTCTACATCCTACTAACAAGCCATTTATGTATCTAGTTAGCTAGCACTCCCTGGATCCATCTCTCTGACATTTCTGATGAGCCTACCATGAGGGATCTTGTCGAAGGCCTTGTTAAAGTCCATATAGACATCTACAACACTTTTAGTTCACTCTTCAGTAAACTCTAACAGATTTGTGAGATCCAATTTCCCAGGTACAGGGATTTGTAATCAATCCTTGTTTATTGATTTGTAATCAATCCTTGTTTATCCTAATGCTAGTAGAACCTGTCCCTCAGAATCTTCTCCAGTAACTTACCCTCCACTACCTGCCTGTAGTTCCCTGCCTTGTCCTTGCTGCCCCTCTTGAATAAAAGAAGATGCAATGTCTTCCCTAGCTTCCCACTTGGTCAGTCCCTGGAAATGTATCCAAGACCCAAGGGTGTGTTATTGTCATATCTCCCAGATAGAACAATTAAATTATTACTTGCAGCAGCATAACAGAATATGTAAACATACAGTAGTACTCTGGAAACAATATAATAAACGAGACATAGAAAAAAAAACCACACACACACGCTCACTTTGGTTTTCCTTACAGCCAGTCACCACTGGTGGCTCGGCAGCAGCCTCACGAGAAGGTCCAGCGACAAGAGCTCAAAAACAACTCCAAGGTCAGATGCAGTAATTGGTCCTTATCTGCACACGGGTTATGATTGGTGAGAATGTGGCCATTAGGGGCGCCGCATGAAGGCTGCCTCTGCTTACTGTCTGTCCGTTTTTTCCATCTTTTTTTAATTTTTAATTTTGTTTATAAGTATGTTGAGGAGGTTTCTTTATTTTTTCTATGTGATGGGAGGGGGGTAGGGTAAGGGGGAACCCGTCTCCCAGTCGCCTCCTGGCGAGGATGCAACTATACTCCGAGTCGCGTCCTTGCCCCCCTCCTCGCGACCTACCAACTGAATTGGCACGGCCTTTCCTGCCGGGGACCGGATCAGAGCTCCAACAGCGGCAGCGCAGTGCTGGACACATCGCGGAGCGCGCGATGCCTCACCTGGGATCGCCATTTGAAGCTCCGGAGTGCTGGGCCTGCTGCAACAATATCGCGGCGCTGTGGTTTGAAGAGCTTCCAGCGCGGGCGGCGCTGACTTCAACATCGCGGTGCCCTGGGGCCCTTTGCAGAGGGCTGCCAGCGTGGGTCTCCGCTCGGCGTGGCCTGTGGACATCGGGAGCCGCGGACTCCGGTAGGAAGCGGCGGATTCGGAGGTCCAAGCCGCTGAGGTTGTTCTCCCGTTCCGACATCGGAGTTCCATCATCCCAGCGAGAGGGCCTGAGCATCGGGACACCCGTAGCGGCGACTGCGGAGGGCTGCAGAGGACTCGGGAGGCCCCGACCACAGGTGTACTTCAAAGAACATCAAAGAGGAGGGGGACTGAACTTTGGGCCTTCCCTCACAGTAGGAAACTTTGTTTCCGCTGTGCATGGGATGTTTATGTTAAAATACTATCGTGTTTTGTTCTTTTTTTATTCGTATGGCTGTATGGTGACCCCAAATTTCACTGTACCAATTGGTGCATGTGACAATAAATGTCTCTTGAATCTTGCCTCTTGTCTCTTGAATGTAGGTTAAAGGGGCTTCTGGAATAAACGTGTCACAAGGTGTCTGGCTCAGCTAAGTGTTGTTTATTCTCTGCATTCTGTCATGGGGTTCAGTAGATCCTACACATTTTTTACAAAGTGTGTTCATTTTGTCAGTCCCAGATTACCATTAATCACATTTCTTGCGGAAATTCACTTACCCATTCGTTTTTCCAATCGTTTGACCCAGATGTGGAAGCTTCCACTGATGCTATGAAAGGTAGAAGGAAACAGATGAGAGCATCATTTTGGTGTGAACAAATGAGCATAACAGCAGTTGCTAGCACGATGGCAAACATTTTAGGCTGGTAGGATAGCAAAAATGAAAAAGAAAAATAAGTGCACAAAAAATGACCAAGGAAATTTTCCAGAGAAATGCTTTTAAAATCAAGAAGCAATGGGATCTGCACTCGACAACCTATAGGAGAATTTATCGAAACAACGCAAAAAGAAGGAAAAAGCAAAAACAGACTTCTACAAAGATCTCTTTAAGTTTGTGAAAAACAAGTCAAGTCAAGTCAAGTCACATTTATTTATATAGCACATTTAAAAAACAACTCTCGTTGGCCAAAGTGCTTTACATTTGTTATAAGAATAATATAAACAAACAAACTACATACTTATATACATATAGCCCTCGCTCAGAGGACGTCAATAAAGGCTTTGGAGTATAGATACGTTTTTAGTCTTGACTTAAAGGAGTCGATGGAGGGGGCAATTCTGATGGGAAGAGGGATGCTGTTCCACAGTCTAGGAGCTGCAACCGCAAAGGCGCGGTCGCCCCTGAGCTTATGCCTAGACCGCGGGATATTCAGCAACCCCAAGTCGGCCGATCTGAGGGACCTGGAGGTGGAGTGGTGGGTGAGAAGACTTTTAATGTAGGTGGGGGCAAGCCCATTGAGGGCTTTGTAGACATAGAGGAGGATCTTGAAATGTATACGGAACTGCACAGGGAGCCAGTGGAGAGAGGCCAGGACCGGGGTGATGTGGTCCCTTTTTCGGATGCCCGTCAGGAGTCTCGCTGCGGCGTTTTGGACCAGTTGCAGGCGGAACAGGGACGATTGGCTGATGCCAGTGTAAAGGGAGTTGCAGTAATCTAGGCGGGAGGAGATAAATGTGTGGATGATCTTTTCGAGTTCATCAAAGTGTAGGAATTGTTTTATTTTAGCTATCGTCCGAAGCTGAAAGAAGCTAGCTTTTACCACGGCATTGACTTGTTTGTCAAATTTCAGTGCTGAGTCAAATATCACGCCAAGGTTTTTGACGTGAGGTTTGAGTAGTGGGGTAAGGCTTTACACATCACAAATGAGAAAAGCGGATCACTGAAAGCATCAAAAAAGGAGGTTGAAGGACACATCAGAACCATCCACACTGATGAGTTAAAAGATGAACCGATACATTTCCCCACTGACATCCCACCAATCTCACCCCCACAACATAAATTTGACATCATCCCACCCAAGCCGAGTGAGGTGAAAGAGGCAGTGAAGAAGGCAAGAATGGCCTCTACACCAGGCCCTAATGGTGGTCAATATTATGTCTACATAAATGTCCCGGATGTTCTGAAATTCCTCTGGAGCAACATGAGGGTTGCGTGGGAAAACAAGTTATCCCCAAAGCATGGCGAAGAGCGGGGGGAGTGCTGATCGCAAAAGAAAATAATTTGTCCACCATTGAACAGTTTTGGCAAATAAACCTTAACAAAGAAGGCAAGGTTTTTCTCAACGTGTTGGCGAAAATACCTACAAAGTATCTGAAACAAAACCATTTCATTGATACGTCAATCCAAAAGGCTGGCATAGCAGGCTTCTCAGGATGCCTTAAACATACCGGCATCATATTGCATAAAATTCCGACAGCTAAGAAAGAAAGAAAGAAAGAATCTGCATGTATTGTTCATCGAGCTGGCAAACACCTATGGATCAGTTCCTCATTCGCTACTGTGGACTGCCTTTGAATTTTTTCATGTGCATGCAACAATAACAATACTGGTGAAAAACAACTTCCAGGATCTTTAATTTTGTCTCACAACATCAGACATTACCACAGCGTGGCAACCACTGGAAGTAGGCATCATGGCGGGGTGCAACATCTCCCAATTGACCTTCACTATGGCAATGGAGCACATTATCAGAGCATCAAAATGGGTTGTGGAAGGAAAAAGGCCACAGTGTGGTCACCGGACGATATCACAACACTAACGACATCTGTTCCCTGCACCATGAGACTTCTGGAAAAACTTCATCAGAACATCACATGGGCAAGGATGAAGATTACCCAGCAAGTGCAGAAGCATCTCCATTGTCAAAAGTCAAGTCAAAGATCAAAGATTTCATATTGCCGGAATACCTGTTCCAACTGTTTCAGAAATGCCAGTGAAGAGCTTGGGCGGATGGTACGTTGCAAAGCTCAAGGACACTGAGCAGTTTGACCAACTCTAAAAGGATACCATCACGCACATAGCTCACATCAACAAGACCTTGCTACCTGCAAAACTCAAGCTATGGTGCTTCCAGTTGGGCATACTTCAAAGACTCACGTGGCCTTTAAATGTGTATGAAATCCCCATCAACAAAATGGAAAAGCTGGAAAGAATGATCAGCACACAAGCGAAGCAGTGGCTTGGACTTCCACGATGCTTAAGTGCTGTCAGACTGTACGGAGTGGTAAATTGGAATTACCCATTGCACGTCTTGTGGAAGTTCAAATGTACTAAAGCAAGGTTGGTCATGACCCGCACTGAATCTGAAGATACTGTTATTCGAACAGCGCCCCCCCCCCCCCCCCCCCACGTGTGGCCACGGGGAGGAAGTGGACCCCATCTGAAGCTGTTCAGAGTGCTAAGACTACCCTTCATTTCAGGGATGTGGTTGGCCAAGTCCAACATGGAAGAGACGGACTCGGGCTCATCCCAAAAGCTCCTCAATGGCAGAAGGCAACATCAGTGCAGGAGACGGCTCGTGGGGGAGTAGGTGAAAAAACAGGAGGAGGCAGAGCAACATGCCAAGGCCCTCTCAATGGCCAAGCAGGGCCAATGAAATAACTGGGAGAGCATGCAAAAGAGAAAACTCAGCTGGTGTGACATCTGGCAAATGGAGGGATCTCGGCTAAGTTTTGTCATCATCACGTATGATGTCCTATTCTCACCCCAGAACCTGAAGCAGTGGTTCGGAGAAGACCCCGCTTGCTCCCTTTGCCAAGCACCTGCATCACTAAGGAATATTTTAACAGGATGCACTACGAGCCTCACCCAAGGGCGTTTCATTTGGCAGCATAACCAAGTTCTCAGACAGCTGGCGTCAATCCTTGAACAGAGACGAACGACCACAAATGCTTCCCCACAAGCATCGAAGGAAATGTCCACTTCACAAGATTTGTACCAGCAGGCGAACCTCAAGAGCACCAGATAACATCAAAAGATGCAAGCATTCTGCAGCCTGCACGGGATTGGAAAATGGACGTGGACTTGGAAAAAAGCTTGTGTTTACCCCAGACATTGTGGCTACAATACTCTGGCCAGACATGGTCCTGTGGTCCACAACAGCCAAGTTGGCATACATTGTGGAATTGACAGCACCATGGGAAGATGGTGTTGAAGAAGCTTATTAGTGGAAAAAGACCAAGTACTCTAAACTGGCAACTGAAGCTGCCAGAATGGCTGGAAGATCAAGATTTTCCCTGTAGAAGTGGAATGCAGGGGATTCGTTGCTACATCTACGACCAGTCTATTGAAGAAAATGGAGGTGAGGGGTCGCTCCCCCCTTCAAGCAATCAACTAATTGTCAAATTCAGCAAAAAAAAGCACCACTTGGCTTTGGATTAAAAGGAAGGACAACAATTGGGCTGCAAGATGAAGACAGGTGTGGAACTGAGGGGGGTGTAACTGGGACACCAGGTATCAACTTTGAGCTGGAGACATTGAACTCTGGAGACATTGTGGGCTAATCAATGAAACATCAAAGAAGGAGGATGCCCACCTGATGACCCCGATGACGTACCTACCCTACCTTTCACCACTCCAATCCCACTGCAAATATCAAGAGTGCCGACTTATTACAGGGATTGAAACATTAAGTCCTATTAGCTCTACTAATGGTTTAAAACCAGTATTAGTGTTAACATTCATTTTTGTTTTCACTTAAAAATCTATCCCAATTATATATTCTAATGAAATTGATAAAGTCATTGCACGTTAATATATGCACATGAAAACTTTGATATCAATTGCAAAAATCTTTTGAACTAGAAAATTAACATTTTGTTTAGCCTATTGAGTATTAAATGAGGAAAATATTGACTGGGATCATTATTGTCATTGAAATATGTCTGACTCAGCAAGATATTAGACTGTCCTCAAAACCCTTGTCAATGACATTGATCTTAAAGGATGATTAAAAACCAGGCAATATACACATGGAAAGAGAAACAGAGTTAATGTTTCTGGGCAAAGATGCTTTGTTGGAACTGGGACGGAGAGCAAACAAGTTGGTATCGAGCTTTGGGGAAGATGGGGCACGATGGACAGGAGAAAGGAAATATCTCCAGCAGAGTGAGGCTGGCATTGCCAAAGTCAATCGTGCTAATGAAGGAAGAAAACCCAAGCCAATGTCACAGATGGATTATCTGGTTCATACTGATACTGACAGAAAGCAAGTTAACTTACGATGTAGAACATGATGAGTCTGGAAGGTTTCAACATGCCCAGATGGAAGATACAGAATGTTGCTGTTTCTCAAAATAACTTTGCGCTTCATTTTAACATTGCAAATAACAGTTATGTCACAGTGGGAGGGGAATGACAAAATAATGTTGCAAGCAACAGAACGTTCAGGTCTATCTCTGTGGATTGGACATGTGTCCTTCACAAAGATATCACCAAATCTGCATCTGGTTTCTCCAATGGAGTGTCAATGACATTGTCAATACTGAAAGCAATAAATAGATGAAAGTGCATGCGGAAAGTTGCTTCACCTGTAATGACTGTTTGGGCTCTTGGATGGTGGGAAGGAAAGAGTTGAAAGGCATTTCCTGCAGTCAATGGGAAATTGCCGTACAAAGGGGACTGGTCATGGAAAGAGAAGAGTGAACCAAAACATGTAAAGGGAATGGTCACTGCAATGCTGTAAGAGAATGGAGCTGATACTGGAGTCTCAAGGGAGGTGGACAAAATTGCAAAGGATGATCTATTGAATGTGAAGACTGGTGGGGTGGAAGATGCAGACAGGGAAACACTGTTTCCCTATCCGCGAAGACCCTGCTTGCTCCCTTTGCCAAGCACCTGCATCACCAAGGCATATTTTAACAGGATGCACTACAAGCCTCACCCAAGGGTGTTTCACTTGGCAGCATAACCAAGTTCTCAGACAGCTGGCATCAATCCTTGAACAGAGACGAACAACCACAAATGCTTCCCCACAAGCATCAAAAGAAATGTCCACTTCACAAGATTTGTACCAGCAGGCCAACCTCCAGAGAAGCAGATAACATCAAAAGATGCAAGCATTCTGCAGCCTGCACGGGATTGGACAATGGACGTGGACTTGGAAAAATCTTGTGATTACCCCAGACATTGTGGCTACAATACTCTGGCCAGACATGGTCCTGTGGTCCACAACAGCCATTTGGCATACGTTGTGGAATTGACAGCACCATGGGAAGATGGTGTTGAAGAAGCTTATTAGAGGAAAAAGACCAAGTACTCTAAACTGGCAACTGAAGCTGCCAGAATGGTTGGAAGACCAATATTTCCCCTGTAGAAGTGGAATGCAGGGGATTCGTTGCTACATCTACGACCAGTCTATTAAAGAAAATGGGAGAGAGGGGTCACTCCTTCCAACAAGCAATCAAGTCATTATCAAATTCAGCAGAAAAAAAACAGCAATTGGCTTTGGATTAAAAGGAAGGACAACAATTGGGCTGCAAGATGAAGACATGAGGGTGTGGAACTGAGGGGGGTGTGCCTGGGACACCAGGTATCAAGTTTGAGCTGAAGACATTGAACTCTGGAGACATTGTGGGCTAATCAATGAAACATCAAAGAAGGAGGGTGCCCACCTAATGATGTACCTACCCTACCTTTCACCACTCCAATCCCACTGCCAATATCAAGAGTGCCAACGTATTACAGGGTTTGAAACATCAAGTCCTATTCTCTCTACTAATGGTGTAAAACCAGTACTAGTGTTAACATTCATGTTTGTATCCTTTTAAAAATCTATCCCAATTAGATACTCTAATGGCAAATTGATAAAGTCTTTGCACGTTATTATATGCACATGTATGCAATGAGACAGATATCACCTGCAAAACCCTTTGAACTAGAAAATTAACATTTTGTATAGCGAATTGAGTATTAAGTGGGGAAAATATTCACTGGGATCATTATTAAGTAATAAAAATGTCTGACAGCAAGATATTAGACTATCATCAAAACCCTTGTCAATGACATTGATCTTAAAGGATGAATAAGGGGAGAGGTTTAGGAGGGAAGTTATTGAGCTCAGTGTCACAGTAGCCAAAAGGTCAGTAAATAGTGAAACAATTAAACTCTGATGCTAGAATTTGATGAATTATGGGGTTGCTGGGCTGCAGGAAATTACAAAATTTGGAAGAGTTGACCCGTGACCAAGGAAGGATTTGAAAACCAGGCTTTCAATATTAAAGTGGAGATGTTGTTCAAGTGTGAACCACAGCAGCTTAGGAAACAGAGTGCTATTGGGGAATGAAATTTGGTGCATGTCAGGATACAGACAGCAAAGTTTGTGATGACCAAGTATTTATAGGGAGCAGAACAAGGGAGACCAGCTACTACAGTGTAATGAAATATTCAAACTTTCAGATTAAACAATCCATACACACGACAGTTTCAGCTGGAGATGAGCTGAGGCAAGAGCAGAGGTTAGCTGTCAAGAAGAAGAGGAGAAGGACAGATAACCTTGGACACAACACAAAGGGCAAAAATAGTAACATTAATAGAAAAAAACATTTTCATCCAGCAATAAATCCTGATATTGATGACATTATTTTTACTTATTTACTGAGGTGGGAATGTATTTCCAATAAACTATTTTTCATTTCCTTCTCTGGCTGAAATAATGAGATAATTATCCATGCTACAAAAATAGATAAGTATGTCTATTAGCACTTGACAAACACAATGGCTCTGTGCACAAAAGAGAACCAGAACGGGTTTGTGTACAATCCACAATGTCAAGCTCATGTTTAAGAGCAGATGTTGATTTAAATGGAAGATAGACACATTGCTTGCGTAACTCAGCTCTGGAGAGAGGAATGGGTGATGTTTCAGGTTGAGATCTTTCTACAGACTTGAGTCAGGGGAAAGGGAAACGAGATATAGACGGTGATGTAGAGAGAAATAGAACAAACTAGACTAAGTGGGATCCGTTGGGTCCCAGTCACACAGGAGGCCTGGTCCACCAATGCAACCCATTACCCAAAGCAATATTCCACCACTCACCCGTTCCCCCAATGCAACCCGTTGTGTGGGGGAGGGTGTGTGTGTGGGAGGGGGGTGTGTGTGGCTGGGGGGAAGGGGGGTTGTGTGTGTGGAGGGTGGGTGTGAGCGGGGGGGTGGGTTGAGCGGGCGGAGGGGTTGAGGGTGGTGCGGTTTGTGAGCGGGAGGAGGGGGTGTGTGAATGCGGGGAGGGTTTTGGGCCTGGTGGGGGTGGAGGGGTTGTGGGGGCAGGGGGGGTTGTGGAGGCGGGGGTTGTTGTGGTGGGGTTGTGAGGGTGGGGGGTTGTGGGAGAGGGGGGTTGTAAGAGCGGTGGGGTGTGTGGGAGGCTGGGTGTGTGGGCGGCGGGGTGTGTGGGGTGGTGTGTGGGGTGGTGTGGGGGGGGTGTGTGTGGGGGCTGAGGTGTGTGGGGGCCGAGGTGTGTGTGAGGGGTTGTGTGGGGGGTTGAGTATGGGGGAGGGTTGTGTGGGGAGGGTGTGTGGGGTGGCGGTGTAGGGGTGTGGGTGTGTGTGCGGGGGGGTGGGGGTGTAGGATGAGGGGGGGGGGGTTGTGGGGATGGGGGGGGGTGTGGGCAGGGGGGCTTGTGGGGGGAGGGGTGTGTGTGGGCAGGGGGGGTTGTTTGGGGAGATGGGTGTGTGGGGGGTGTTGTGTGGAAGATGGGTGTGTTGGTGGGGGGCAGTGAGCTCAGAGAAAAGTCAGAGGAAGGGCCACGGGGTAGAGGGGGGCATCACGGGGGAAGGTGGAAGATCCAGCGAGAGGGACAAGAGGGGTAGTGGCTGGAATTGGCGGTGCGATGGGGACTCACAGCAGGTGCTGGTCGCTGGTCGTTCTCCTCCGCCAGGATCAGATTCTCCGCTTTCCATTTGGCAACATCTCCATTTCCGGGCTAGGCTGGGTCTCCGACTCTGGGCTGGGTCTCCCACACTGGGCTGGGTCGGGTCTCTGACACTGGGTTGCTTGGGGATGGGCTGCTGCTTGGGGATGGGCTGCTGCTTGGGGCGGGTCTGCTGAGTGGGGCGGGTCTGCTGAGTGGGGCAGGGATGCTGCTTGGGGCGGGGCTCCTGCTTGCGGCGGGGCTATGCTACTTCGGGTCCCTCCGAAAGTCTGGTTGGAAACCTCCGCCGGCCATCCTCAGCTCCAGTAAAGATGCGATGGTGCAGGAAGGGGCGGACCATCCCGGGGAGTGACAGGGGAAGAGACTAATCCACGCGGCGCTGATTGGCAGGAGAAGAGATCGAGCTGCGCACGTGCGGATTTGAAGATTTTTAAACCTCGCTAACTTTTACGACATTCAACCAATCAGAACAAACCTCAAGGACTCGCAGCACAGGAGAACGGTGAGTGAACTGGCGAAAAATCGTAGCGCTTATCGCGTACTGTTTTTGCGCAAATAGAAAGACCGCCAAACAGGAAGATAACAAGATCAGAGTTTTAGTTATGTATAGATGAGTGAAAGATATGCAAAAATGTAACAATGATAACGGAAACAGGCCATTGTTAATTGCTTGCTAGGTGAAAAGCTGGCTCGACTTTGGTGGGGTTGGGATGGAGGGAGAGAATGCAGGGGTTACTTCAAGTTAGAGAAATTACATATCATACCACTGGGTTGTAAGCTGCGCAAGCAAAATATGAGATGCTGTTCCTCCAATTTGTGTTTGGCCCCACTCTAACAATGGAGGAGACTTAGTACAGAAAGGTCAGTGTGGGAATGGGAAGGAGAATTAAAGTGTTTGGCAGCCGGGAGATCAGGTAGCTCCAGGCAGACTGAGCAAAGGTGTTCAGCGAAACAGTCTTCCAGTCTACGTTTGGTCTCGCCGATGTGTTCTTTTGGCTGAAAAAGAAACAGAATCAGTGTTTGAGTTCATTGTCTTGATTCTCTCAACACAGATGCAGCGGGAGAAAGAACATGCATCAGAGCCGGAGATTGTTTTAAGTTACAGAGAGGTAGATGGATAGAGGGAATGTCCGATTGGGTGGAGATGAATGTATCTGGATGACACAAAATTCAGGAATGTTAGGATTTTTTATCATAGCTACAGTTGGATTACAGCCTTGTCGTGGTCGGGGAGCTTGTGTGTCTCAGTGACCCCTAGAGCTATGCCAGCGGGAGATACGTCTCCTGTTAGGGTCTCCCATGCTGGACAGGTCGAAGGGTAGAGGCGAGACGAAGAGCAATCCACTGGTCCTCCAGATTGGAGGTTAAGCACAGGGCTAATAACACTGTCTCGTAAAACAAATATGTTACGGAAACAGCAACTGAAGGAACCAACACTACTGGGCTTGATGGACTTCCACGGCTATCGACAGATGCTAGGATGAATGTCAATGGTGAAAGCTGAAGAGAACCAGACAGCATCCCTAGAATAGCCCTGCACTGAACACCGGAAGGGAAAAAGAAAAGAGGGAGACACAAAACCACCTGGCGTCGAACTGTAGAGGAGGAAATGAAAACAATGGACCTGACCTGGGTAGTGTCCAGAAGCTAGCCCAGAACAGACAGGAGTGGAGGACCTTCGTTGCTGCCCTACATGCCAGGAGGCATAATAGGCAGTATGTAAGTAAGTACAGCGAGTAAGATAACTGCCCTTTTATCCCACTATACATCTTCCAATCTACTGTACTGCATTTGGTGTCCAGTGTGTGGACTCCTCTATATTGGAGAAACTAAGCACATGATTGGGTGTTGCTATGCCGAGTACATTTAGGAGTAACCCTAAGTTTCTGAGTCAATCTTGCCAAATAAACTTAATTTGATTTCAAAGTCACTTCAACTGCACATTTGGAATATTCAGCCTCAACCCATCAAATAAATTCAGCCTCAACCCATCAAAGCTTGTTTTATGCGGGGTGTGGTGGAGGGGTGGGGGAAACTTTTTTTAATCTCTCACGTCGACGGAGATGCGTCTTCTTCCTTAATATATCTCCGTCCGCACTGCGGCCTAACATCATGTAGCTCGCGGCCTCTGCTGAGGACCGACTTCGGGGAGCTCCAACCGCGGGAGCCTGTGGACTTAACATCACGGAGCTGGTGATCCCTTTGCCTGGGATCGATCTCAGAAGCTCCAACCGCAGAAGCTTGCGGACTTAACATCGCGGAGCTCGCGGTCCCTGGTTAGGGACCGACTTCGGGAGATCCAAGCCACAGGAGCTTCGATCGCCCTGACTGCAGATGGTTCAACAGCCCCGACCACAGTTGAATAAAGAGGGAAGAAGATTAAATTTTATTGTCTGCCATCACTGTGAGGAATCCGCTGTGGTGGATTTTGATGTTAACTTTTATGTAGTTGTGGGTCTTGTTGCTTTTTTTAGTATGGCTGTATGGTAATCGAGTTTCACTACCTTAATTGGTACATGTGACAATAAACTGACCTTGAAACCTTGACATCAGTGTGCAAAATTGCCCTTCATACCTTATAGCATAAGATAACATTCAGGCTCATTAATTGCACGGTTGATTGAGCAAAAAGGATTACTGTTCCACGCAGGGAGATTTGCACTAGCTGATATGTCATAACCCAAATTATTCTCAAATTCCATTCTAGATGAATGGACAAACAGAGGGATGACACAACATGATCCAGAGTGTGTCTCAGGCCAAAATCACAAAGGTGACATGGCTGCAGATTCTGAAATGGACAAAACGAATGTGAAGAAGAGACTGTAGGTCCATCCCACCAGCATGAGACAAATCCATGCCAAGAGGAGTGTGTGGGAAGGAACTGCAGATGCTGATTTACATTGAAGATGGACACAAAATGCAGGAGAAACTCAGTGGGACGGGCAGCATCTCTGGAGGGAAGGAATGGGTGATGTTTTGAGTCGAGACCCTTTTTGAGACTGTCAGGGGAGAGGGAGACGCAGATTTAAGGAAGGTTAAGGTGTGAAAACGAGACACCAAAGGGGATGAAGTTCAAGGAAAATGCAGTATGGAATAGACCCTTGCTTTCCCTCTTTTTCCATCCCCCCCCCCCATCTTAGTTCTCCAACCAGTCTGACTGTCCACTTGACTAAACTTTTATCTTGGCCTGCATCGTTATCACCTTCCCCTAGATAACAATGATTAATTCTACATTTTCCTTCATTTTTTTTCCATTTTGCTCCTGACCTACAGTCGAGGCTTTAGTAAGGTTAAGAAAGGCCATCCATAGTGGGTGGTGCTGTTCCCTGCATTTCCCTTCCAGTGGAGGAGTTGAAGCATGGTCATTATGCCTCCAAGTGGACAGAATCTACAACACTATTTGGGGAGGAGCTCACTGGTCACTAGGAGAAGGACTTGGCAATGACTTTGTCTATGACAAACAACCCACAGGGTAATACCATTCCCATGCAAAGCTTGTAGCATTCCCAACTGTATTCATTGACATCCACCCCTGGAAAAATGTTCACCGAATACTGCTCACATTAACAAGCCCATTCAATAAGGTCATAAGGTCATGTGATAGGAGTAGAATTAGGCCATTCGACCCATCAAGTCTACTTGGCCATTCCATCACGGCTGATTTATCTCTCCCTCCTAACCCCCTTCTCCTCATAACCTCTGACACCCATACTAAAAGGTCTGTCTCACTGTGCGAGTTGACCCACGAGTGACCCCGAGTGAAAGACTCGTGGTTGCGTACGAGACTACAAGTTTATGATCCAGAGTTTAACCGAGTTCCCACGGGTATGTCTAAGTTTGCCGTTTACTTCTCATTTCTGCGATGTTCCAAGTTCGTCTCCCGAGTGTACCAAGTTCCTCTCCCGTTAATCTTGAGGCAACAATGTATATCGAAGTGTTGAAAAATCATCGCATGTTCAAAAAATGATGTCATGCCAGTCAAAGAACATAGAGACTATTGTGTTTGCTGCATGTGTTCTGCACAACCTGATCCGTATCAGAGGTGCAGCTTCAGGATCAGCAACAGCCATGCAGCACGGTGACTTAGTGGACAGTCAAACAGGGAGAATAACACTAGGTGCGTGGAGGAGTGGTACAAACGACGAGACTTTGGTGCCACTGCAGTGTTTTCAAGGTAACACGGGGACCAACAGTGCAAAAGAGCAGAGAGACCATCTCGGCTCCTACTATAATTCAGAATTGGGCAGTGTGCCGTGGCAGGACAGCTTATTTTGAGCGGCTGCCGACCACAGGTACATCACTGCATGAGGAGAGCCCACATGCAGAAAAATCCAGTTAATTTCATGTTTAGTTTAAATCCTGCTGACTTTTCATTGTTTAACTTTAAGTGTGGATTTTATTTTTTATTGTGGTGTAAAAGTAATTTCATTGCATCTGTCTTTCCTTTAAAACGTGGTTATCATGCATCTGCTTATCTGATTGTAGATCTCAAAACTTGTCATTTAGCGCATTGCATTGTATCTTTTATTGCCTGAATTTAGACTAGTGCATTTCTCAGCTGAATTAGTATATAGTGGAAATACTTTTATTTGTGCTTCATTTGTTGATTTTCATGTATGAGAAGCCCTTTTTCAGACCACTGTGTTGTTTGCTGTGGTGCTTCACCGTGATATGGGTTTGCAGGAAATTACGCATATTTCTCAATGCGCAAAAACGCGTTTTTTTATATTGAACAAGAATAAAGACTTTGTTTCACATTCAAGACATTTGTTTCACATAAGACTTTGTCTTATTTTCTGATCTACTGAGAGGTGACAATTTTAAACATATGAGGCAGCTGTCCTCAAATCTCACAAATGATTGTGAGAATCAAGATGTGAATATATTTTGCCTTCCTCTATTTTGTGTTTTATGATGAAAGGAATATTACATTCAAGTCATGAGACTTTGTAGTGATATTAAAATGAAGACTTCCAGACATCAATTTGATCTTGATAGCAAAGAACTCTCTTTTATTGTGCAATGAAGTAAACAAACAGTGAGAATCAAACGGATCAGCAAAAAGCTTTTCAACACAACACAACACAACACAAATTTATATATAAACTTCAAGCAATTTTTTCTTTTCAACCCACTCTGTCACCTTACCAATAACTTGCTTAACTTTGTTAAGCAGAATTTGTCTTTAAAAAGTCTAAGTAACTGATATTTCTGTCCCTGATTATTGTTTCTAAAAAGAGTTCCCACGGTCGAATCACGAGTCACAAAGTTAAACGCACGGGCCACTACGTTCTTACAACGAGTTTAAATGTTTCAATTTTTAACCACAAGAGTACATTTTACTCGTGGAAAAGTTCAAACATGTTTGAACTTTTGCAAGAGTTAACAAGTTTCACGGGTACCTGCCGTTAGCGCCAAGAGTCGCTAAGTTGCATCCACGAGTTCCGACGTTCCCGCAACGTTAATTGTACGTGATTACCACGAGTTAAATTTGTTTTAAACTCGGGGTCACTCGTGGGTCAACTCGCACAGTGAGACAGCCCTTTAATCAAGAATCTATCTATCTCTGCCTTAAAAATATCTACCGATATGAGGTTTCCCTATTGCATTGGGGAAATTCATGGTGCTCGTTCCTTTCCCGAGCTGAGATTCTGATTCAGATACCCTCCTTTTCCTATCCAGCCAGCCACATCCCTCACGGTGCTTCTACTTACCTGCTGACAATCAACACTCCCGGCCTCAACTTTGGGATCCAGACCAAACTCCAAAGCCTACTCAAGGCCTCAATCTCTAGACCTCTAACCTACAGACCACAACCCCCAAGGTTCTTATAATAGAACCAGGAGGTGTAGGAGTTGCCTGGGCAAGTCACTACACTGTCAAATGATATACACTGCAGCCTTCAGTACTAATTTTAAAGAGATTGAAGATTTAGGGTGATTGATGCCAAAACGGCAAGGCATTCTTTCCAGCGTTATGTCAAGCCTTCGAGCTGCGTTTACCCAGGAAATGGAAGCATAGAGCACCATGCATCCAATTTGTGCCTTGAAGAGTGTCAGAAGGTGAACTGCCAAATATGCTGTCTATCCTATTTAGCACATTCATCATGCCACCCAACATGACAGAGGGCGTCTTCAGTGCAAAAATAGGAATTTATCTCCATGAGGATGGTGCAGGGGTCTGATAGACTGGCGAGGACAAGCTCTAGGTTTATCTCTTGTGTTTGTTCACTCACTATCTTTCCCGTAGGCCCAGTCTGGGAGTTGTGTCCTCCAGGACTCAGCCTGCTCTGGGTGTCTGTGGTGGTGATACCGTGCCTTGCTTGGCTGATCAGTTCTCACCCTTGATACTTCCATTGCTTTATCATAATGTTCAGCATGGAGAAGCCTTGATGGAACATCTGAGGGAGAATAGAAGATAAAAATTAGAACATTTCCTTGTCCATGTTTGACCTGAAGCGAAGAAATCATAACGTCATACATCATGGAATCAGGTACTCATTATGAATGTGTACACTTCTGTAAGATCAGTCTCATGTGCTCCAAGAAATAAAGCCCTTGCCTGCCTACCTTTCTCTGTAGCTCATGCACTCGAGTCCCGACAAAAGCCTCATAGATTTTCTCTGTACTCTTTCCAACTTAATGGCATCCGTCCAATAGCTGTGACTTTATGATTTCTTCGCTTCAGGTCAAACATGGACAAGGAAATGTTCTAATTTTTTATCTTCTGTGCTCCATCAGATGTTCCATCAAATACAGAATCCAATACTCCAAGTGTGGCCTCACCAACATCTTGTACAACTATAACATAACTTATCAACTTCTATTCTCAATTTTGACATTTAAAGACCAATTTGTGAAAAGCCTTGAGCAAGACAAAGTATTGGAGTAACTCAGCAGGTCAGGCAGTATTTGTCGAGAGAATAGATAGGCAACTTTTCCATTCAGGACTCTTCTTCAGTTTGAAACCTGATCCATCAAACATAGAACTGTACAGCATATGATAGGGCCCTGTGGCCCACAATGTTTGTGTCAAACATGATGTTAAGTTAAACTGATCTCACCTGCCTGTACATGATGCATATCCCTCTATAACCTGCAACTTCATGTACCTATCCAAAAGCCCCTTAAATGCCACTATTGTATATGCCTTTACCACCACCCCTAGCAATGCGTTACAGGCGCCTGCACCATCTGTGTAAAAACATATCTCCATTATGTTCTCCCTCTCACTTTATAGCTATGTCTTCTAGTGTTGGACCTATCTGCCCTGGGAAAAAGGTTCTGACTGTCAACCCTTACTATGCCTCATAATTTGATATATTTATGGAAGGGGTTGAGCATTAAAATGTGTTTTACATCAGTAGCCTTGTTATTATGGTTATTTATTGATAAGATATTGTGAATTACTTCCTCCCTGCTAACCTGCCTGCCAAATCATGATAAGGATCTGAAATCCTGCAAGATTTGGAAATGACATTGAGATGAAGTGAGGACATGAGAAGATAACAATAGAAACAGGAATAGGCCAGTTAGGCCTTCGTGACTGCTCTGCCATTTAATAGGATCTGTACCACTTTCCTTCAGTAACTCCCAATGTCTTGAATCTCTTAATATTTGAACATCTAATAATCTCTGTTTGAATACACAGTCAGAAACTGAGACTCCATATCCTTCTAGAGTATGGAATTCCAACATTTCACTCCAAATATTCAAAGTGAAGAAGTTTCTTCTCAATTCTTTCCTGTATGGCTGGGCCCATAATTCAATAACCAGAGGACACAGACCAATAGTGCTGTGCAAAATACTCAGGAGGGATGTAATTTCCTTTTCCCGAGAACAAATGATCTGGTAGTCCCGCGAGATGAACGTCATGGTGGATAACGCCCGGTTACGGTCCCAGTCTGTCACCACGTACCTTGGTGTGAAGCTCAACAGAATGTTGTCATTCAAACAACACCTGGAAGGTGCCAAGGCAAAGACAAGCGCCCGTGCCGCACTGATTCGCCGCCTAGCCGGCACCACATGGGGAACCACGACGAAGACACTGCGCATGTCCACAGTGGCCCTGGTGTTCTCAGCCGCCGAGTGCTGCGCCCCGGTCTGGTGCCATAGCCCTCATGCCAAGAAGCTGGATGCTGCCCTCAACAGCGCCTTGTCGACTGTCTCCAGATGCCTACGAGCCACCCCAGTAAACCAACTGCCCGTCCTCGCTGGCATCGCCCCAGCCAACATCAGACGAGAAGCAGCCACGCTGGCCCCCTCTCGAAAGGCACAGACTAGTGAATCCCACATCCTCCATCAGATCGTCACAGAGACACCACGACGAGTGCGCCTCAAGTCACGGCACCCCTTTGCCACGCAAGCCCAAGAGCTGCTCTGCACAACACCGGCTGACGCTTCTAAGGCTGCCTGGGTCAAGACGAGATGGAGAGACCAGTGGAAATCAGCGGAACCATCTAGGCTACACCATTACATTGATGACCCCATGGACGTCCCTGGCTAGGACCTGCCCCGAAGGCAATGGACAACCCTCAACCGCTTGAGGACAGGCATCGGACGCTATGGAGTAGACGAAGAGGTGGGGCCTTGTGGACAGCACCTCCTGCGAGTGTGGGGACCCAACACGGACAGTGGAGCACATAGTCACCAGTTGCCCCAAACACCAGCCACCGAATGGTGAACGAGGTCTGATTGACCTGGACGATGACACGTTGGCCTGGCTCGCCTCAACGGAGCTGCAGGTCTAAAAGACACACGACAGAAGAAGAAGAAGTAGTCACTGACTGTAAGAGAGATAGAAATAGTGTCAATCCAGTCTTTCCAAAGATAGTTGGATACTGACGAGGAATGGGTCTTTATAGAATGTTCTATAAAAAAACATGCTCAAAACCAGTTGATTTAAAGGCCAAAAATGGAGTAACAGTGGGTCAGGCGGCAAATATGGAGAAAAGGAATAGGTGACGTTTCGGGTTGAGACCCTTCTTCAGACTGTTTGGATTACTTTCGAGATACAGCGAGGAAACAGGCCCTTTGGCCCAACAAATCTACCCCAACCTGCGATCCCCGCACATTAACACTACCCTACACACACTAGGGACAATTTACACTTATACCAAGCCAATTAACCTACAAACCTGTAAGTCTTTGGAGTGGGGGGAAAAACCGAAGATCTCGGAGAAAACCCACGCAGGTCACAACGTACAAACTTCTTAAAGACATCATCCGTAGTCAGGATTGACCTGGGTCTCAGGCAATGCAAGCATTGTAAGGCAGCAACTCTACCGCTGTGTCACGTCCCGCACCACTGCTTTCTTTGTCTTCTTTCTTTGTCTTAATCATTTCAAGTTTCTAGTAAACTCTGATTCATTAAACAGTTTATGAGGTAGGATTAGCTATAGTTTCATCTTCTTGATGCAATTCCTGTCACGGGTTCTCTTCCTACCTTCAAATGCACCATTCTGTCTGAATATACTGTGTTCTTCCTGGTTAGTACATTAATATAGGCCAGAGGCATTCAAATTGGTACAAATTGGTACAAATGGTTAACACTGAAACTGAGATTAAGTTGCCCAAGGGTGCACAGAGTATAACATAAACCTGCTTAATCTTTGGAAATAAGAGTTGGAGGAAATTAATTGAATTCTAAGAGACAGAAACAAAGCAAATACAACATTAAAATAAATGTAAGCAACTTTATTTCTGGCAGCATGTGCTCACCCTGGTGAAAAAATAGTGATGGCAATCAAAAAGATTTTTAAAACTAATTTCAGGAGAAATTCTTGGCAGATAATTTGTCAAGAGGTGTAAGAAAATGGGTTATATATTCTACCCCCTCCTGATTATTTTCATATGTTGGAAAGGAACATGTGGCTGATAGCCAGGAACCCTTAGCGTCAGCAAACAAGGACAAATTGCTACTGGATTATCATAGTCATTGAATGATACGGCATGGAAACAGGCCCTTCAGCCCAACTTGCCCACAACCCATCCCAGCTATACTAGTCCCATCTGCCCGTGCTTGGTCCATATCCATCCAAACCCGTCTAATCCATGTACCTGTCTGTTTCTGAAACATTGGGATAGTCCCAGCCTCAACTACCTCCTCTGGCAGCTTCATCCATATACCCACCTCCCTTTGTGTGAAAAGGTTAAACCTGAGATTCCTATTAATTGTTTAAGAAGGAACTGCAGATGCTGGAGGTACACAAAAATGCTGGAGAAACTCAGCGGGTGCAGCAGCATCTATGGAGCGAAGGAAATAGGCAACGTTTCGGGCCGAAACCCTTCTTCAGACTGATGGGGGGTGGGGAGAAGAAAGGAAAAAGGCGGAGGAGGAGCCCGAGGGCTGAGAGATGGGAGGAGACAGCCTGAGGGCTGAGGAAGCGGAGGGGTCAGCAAGGGCTATCAGAATTGGGAGAATTCAATGTTCATGCCCCCAGGATGCAGACTCCCCAAGTGGAATATGAGGTGCTGTTCCTCCAATTTCAGGTGTTGCTCTCTCTGGCCATGGAGGAGACCCAGAACAGAGAGGTCGGATACGGAATACGCAGTTGCAAGGGAAAGTGCCCAGGGAGGGGGTGGTACGAGAGGGAAGGGAAGAATTGACAAGGGAGTTACGGAGGGAGCGGTCTTTGCGGAAGGCAGACATAGGGGTAGATGGGAAGATGTGGCGAGTGGCGGGGTCATGTTGGAGGTGGCGAAACTGACGGAGGATTACTTGTTGTATGTGACGGCTGGTGGGGTGAAAGGTGAGGACCAGGGGGACTCTGCCCTTGTTGCGAGTGGGGGTATGGGGAGAGAGAGCAGTGTTGCGGGGTATGGAAGAGACCCTGGTGCGAGCCTCATCTATGGTGGAGGAGGGGAATCCCCGTTCCCTGAAGAATGAGGACATTTCAGATGCCCTGGTGTGGAACGCCTCATCCTGGGAGCAGATGCTGCGTAGATGGAGAAATTGGGAGTAGGGGATGGAGTCCTTACAGGAAGCAGGGTGGGAAGAAGAAGAACGTCATACACTATAAACCTACTTTCTGACCGACATCCACTATAAACCTACTGACTCCCATGGCTATCTGGACTACACTTCTTCCCACCTTGCAAATTGCCCATCTCCTGTTGCTCCACACAGACTTGACTGCTTTGATTCCTGAGAGGTCCCACTCTCTCTCTAGTTACCCTTTTCCCTCTTATGTATTTATAAAATCTCTTGTGATTGTCCTTAATGCTACCTGCCAGAGCTATCCCCTGGCCCCTTTTTGCCCTTCTGATTTCCTTTTTTACTTTGCTCCTTCATTCCCGGAACTCCTCCAGGGGTACACTTGATCCCAGCTACCTATACCTGTCCCATGCATCCCTCTTATTCTTGACCAATGCCTCAATTTATCCCGTCAGCCAAGCTTCCTTACACTTGCCTGCCTTGCCCTTCACTCTCATAGGGACATGCATATCTTGAGCTTTTGTCAGTACACTTTTAAAAACATCCCACTTGACTGATGTTCCTTTCCCCTGATCGAAGTATGGCGATTTTACACTATTTTTCAATTTATTTTTTTCTCTAAAATGCTGAAAATCATGAGAATAAAAATACATTGAAGAACTTGAAAATTTAGTTTTTTTAATAATCAGTAGGTTGCAGAGTAATTTAAAATAAGTTTTCAAAATTGCAAAGAGCAGAGCAGCTATTAACAATTAAATGATTAAGCCATTTAAAAAAAAAGTACATCAGTTTAAATGAATTGCAGCCAAGGGGACTGGAAAAAAACATAGGCATAGAAACATAGAAAATAGATGCAGGAAGAAGCCATTCGGCCTTCGAGCCTGCACTGCCATTCATTATGATCATGGCTGATCATCCACAATCAGTAATCCGTGCCTGCCTTCTCGCCACATCCCTTGAATCCGCTAGCCCCTAGAGCTCTATCTAACTTTTAAATTCACCCAGTGAATTGGCCTCCACTGCCTTCTGTGGCAGAGAATTCCATAAATTCACAACTCTCTGGGTGAAAAAGTTTTTTTCTCATCCCAATTTTAAATGGCCTCCCCTTTATTCTTAGACTGTGGCCCTGATTCTGGACTCCCCAACATTGGGAACATTTTTCCGGCGTCTAGCTTGTCCAGTCCTTTTATAATTTTACTAGACTAAGTGGGACCCGTTGGGTCCCATGTTCACACGGGAGGGCTGGTCCCCCGATGCAATATTCCACCTCTCCACCAATTCCAATATTGGTGCCCAGTGGGAGGGGGGGGTGGCTTTCTGGAGCGATGGTATGGGTGCCGTTGGCTGCAGGGACTATTGGTCTCCAGAGGGCTAGTATGGACATTTTGGGCTAAATGGATTCTTGGGGTCCCTCATGCCTGATGTGCTGGCAGCTCACTCACGGATGGTGGGCTGGCAGTTGACTCAGGGCTATTCCTTGAAATTCCATTTCAAGCAGAGTGCAAGGCCACCAAATTCAAATCCATTTTCCTACCACTTCAAGCAAGGTGCAAGGCCACCAAATTTAGGTTCAGTTTTCTACCACTTCAAGCAGGGTGCAAGGCCATCGAATTCAAGTGCAGTTTCCAACCACTTCAAGCAGGGTGCAAGGCCACCAAATTCAAGTGCAGTTTCATACCATTTCAAGGAGGGTGCAAGGCCACCAAATTCAAATGCAGTTTCATACCATTTCATGCAGGGTGCAACGACACCACATTCAAATGCAGTTTCATACCATTTCATGCAGGGTGCAAGGCCACCACATTCAAATGCAGCTTCATACTATTTCAAGCAGGGTGAAACCACCATAAAAACCACCATAAAACCACACAAAACACCACACTCATAGTTCAGTAGACATTCAGTGTGTTCAGTTGATTCACAGCTAAGACAGATTCGTGACCTCTCCCTCCCCCATCATGCAGAGACTGAGCCACACCCACATTTCTGGGTTTTATAATCCCTCCCCCTCCCACCGGAAAAGGTGTGGCCTTCATGGTGTGATTGACAGGAGAGAGATTCTCAACATTTTTAAAACACTAATAACACTTTTGTTTTTCATTGATGGGAAGAATCCTCTGCACCTGATGAGCGGAGGGGGACTGCGTAAGATGGCCAACAATCACAGCCGTAAGTGGTAGCTGTAAATCACTTCAAAGCATATAAGATTTATACACATCTTTATTCAGCACATTAACTTAGCAGCATTACAGGTCTAGGTGTTGTCAGTTCATCCTGGCTGCTTCAACTAACGGTGCTGGGAATGGGCGTTAGTATAAATGTTATAATGGGGCGGAGTTAGTGATGCCAACTAAGTGTGATTGATTCACATGCATCATCAATCTACATCCTTTCCCCTAAAGATTAAAAGCATATTAAACATACTCGCCATACCTGTCTGGTGGTCTACTAACACGGCCCGAACGCGTGCGGACCCAACCATCCCCTCCCTCAACTGAAGGATGAGGCGGGGAGGCTGAAGGTGAAAACCGCACGGGAGAGGATTGTGGTGACCGAGGGGGGAAACATGCGGTGGGTGAAACCCCATGGTTATTGGAGACCGATAGACGTGGGGGAGTGGCAGGCATGCGGGGACGGGCGGGAGACATCGCGGAAGGCGGCTGGAACTGGAGCGGCGGAGCATATGGATCGGCAGGCGGCGGTCGGGGCTCCTTCACAGCAAGCAGGTGTTGACGACTAAGTGTGATTGATTCACATGCATCATCAATCTACATCCTTTCCCCTAGCCAGCGAAGTCTTCCAAAGAACTATGGAACAATTGTTCGAGGTTCTGCCTTGTGCCATTATTGTCGATGATATTCTGGTCTCCGATTGGAGGCGTGGGTTCGAATCCCACTTCTGACACCATGTAAATCACTTCAAAGCATATAAGATTTACACACATCTTTATTCAGCACATTCTTCGCAGCATTACAGGTCTAGGTGTTGTCAGTTCATCCTGGCTGCTTCAACTAACGGTGCTGGGAATGGGCATTAGTATAAATGTTATAATGGGGCGGAGTTAGTGATGCCAACTAAGTGTGATTGATTCACATGCATCATCAATCTACAGTAGCGTTTTATCTAAAATCAATATAGTGCAAACAGGAAGTTGTCAAGTTTAGACAAACAACCATTTGCAGGCAGTGCCATTTCACTTCAACCCAAACCCCCCAAACAATCATTTGCAGGCAGTGCCTTTTCACTTCAACCCAAACCCCCCAAACAACCATTTGCAGGCAGTGCCTTTTCACTTCAACCCAAACCCCCCAAACAACCATTTGCAGGCAGTGCCTTTTCACTTCAACCCAAACCCCCCAAACAACCATTTGCAGGCCGTGCCTTTTCACTTCAACCCAACCCCCCCCAAACAAACATATGCAGGCAGTGCCTTTTCACTTCAACCCAACCCCCCTCCCCCAAAACAACCATTTGCAAGCAGTGCCTTTTCGCTTCAACCCATTCCCCCCCAAACAACCATTTGCAGGCAGTGGCTTTTCACTTCAACCCAACCCCCCGAACAACCATTTGCAGGCAGTGCCTTTTCACTTCAACCCAAAACCCCCAAACAACCATTTGCAGGCAGTGCCTTTTCACTTCAACCCAACCCCCCACCCCCCCAACAACCATTTGCAGGCAGTGCCTTTTCACTTCAACCCAAACCCCCCAAACAACCATTTGCAGGCAGTGCCTTTTTACTTCAAACCAACCATATTTTCATTTTCAAACCACATTAAGGGCACTCACAGTTGAGTAGACATGTGTTCAGTGTTATTCAGTGCTCAGAGAGACGTGACCCTCTGGCTTCCTCCATCTTGCAGAGACTGAGTGAGGCACACCACTTCCTGCTTTTATAGCAGGGGCAGCAGAGAGAATGGTACATTTTTTAAAAACATTAATATCTCTCTGATTTTTCATCGATGGGAAAAATCCTCTGGTCCAAGAAGGCGGAAGGGGGGCACTGAGCTAGGTGGCCAAAAATGATGGCCGTAGGTGGCGGCGTTCTCTCTGAAATCACAGCACAGTGAGCCAAAAGCGGTCAAGATCAGACTTTTAGTAATATAGATATGTTTCTATAAAATCCCCTCTCAAGCTTCTAAATTCCAGTGAATACAAGCCCAGTCTTTCCAATCTTTCCTTATATGAAAGTCCTGCCATCCCGGGGATTAACCTCGTGAACCTACGCTGCACTGCCTCAATAGCAAGGATGTCCTTCCTCAAATTAGGAGACCAAAACTGTACACAATACTCCAGATGTGGTCTCACCAGGGCCCTGTACAACTGCAGAAGAACCTCTTTACTCCTATACTCAAATCCTCTCGTTATGAAGGCCAACATGTTATGAGCTTTCTTCTCTGCCTGCTGTAACTGCATGTTTACTTTCAGTGACTGGTGTACAAGAACACCCCGGTCTCGTTGCACTACCCTTTTTCCTAATCTGACACCATTGAGATAATACTCTGCCTCCTTGTTCGTGCCACCAAAGTGGATACCCTCACATTTATCTATATTATACTGCATCTGCCATGCATCTGCCCGCTCACCCAACCTGTCTAAGTCTAATGTAGATAAATGTAAGTCACCCTGCAACCTCCTAGGATCCTCTTCGCATTTCACACTGCCACCCAGCTTTGTGTCATATGCAAATTTGCGAGTATTGCTTTTAATCCCATCATCTAAATCATTAATATATATTGTAAATAGTTGCAGCCCAAGCACTGAACCTTGTGGCACTCTACTCGCCACTGCCTGCCATTCTGACAGGGACCCATTTATTCCTACTCTTTGTTTCCTGTCTGCCAACCAATTCTCGATCCATGTCAATATCCTACCCCCAATACCATGTACTCTAATTTTACCTACTAATCTCCTGTGTTGGACCTTTATCAAAGGATTTCTGAAAGTCCAGATACACCACATCCACTCTCCTTCGTCCATTTTACTTGTCACATCCTCAAAAAATTCCAGAAGATTAGTCAAGCAGGATTTCCCCTTCATAAATCCATGCTGACTTGGACCAATCCTTTTACTGCTATCCAAATGCGCCGTTATTACTTCTTTAATAATTGACTCCAGCATCTTCCCCACCACCAATGTCAGGCTAACTGGTCTAGAATTCCCCGTTTTCTCTCTCGCTCCACATGAATTCCACAACCGGAGCCTCTTGGAACCGAGCACTTGCCAATAATAATATGAGTCATTGAAGAGAAGGGACAGAGGTGGGGGTTCATAACTGGGTGTGTGGCAAATACATGGGATTAGGAATCCTATTGTGGCACACAGTCAACATGCACTGGTGATTCCACGTGTTTTAATTTGCTTTTGTTTATAAATGTATTTAACATCATTTCACGATACTATATGATAGAACTTTATTTATCCCAGGAGGGAAATAGATCTGCCAACAGTCATAAAAGCACAAAATACATGAAACATGCATTAAAGTGACTTGTTAACTATCTTTACTCGTGCAGGTTAAATACAAGAGTAATGCAATCACTTTTAAAATATGAGTCATTTGCTTACTGTTGAGGGCCTGTCCCACTTTGGCGATTTTTCAGCGGACTGTCGGCAAGTGTCAAGCTCGCGGCACTCGCTGAAAAACGGCGAGTGTCAAGAGTGGAACACACACAAACACATCGCAAAGGCGGGGGCCAGGGAAAGCGGGGGAGCACTGTCTGAAATTCGTGCCATTTCAAAGCCAATGCAAAGCCAAGGTGATACAGACACACACCGCGATGAACAGGAAGGTTAAGACAGCTAGCACAGTGTACGGTAAGTCCTTTAAAAGAACGGGGAGGGGAGAAAGGGCAAGATGGGGGAGAAGGGGGGAGAAGGAGTGGACACACTTTTAATAAGCAGCCAACGTTTAATAAGCCAGACATACACAGCTGTGAAGTTCGGCAGACATTTAACATTACCGGTCAGTTTTCCTTGCTTCTGAAAACTCGTGCTTTCGTTTTTTTCCCCCAATGAGCCAATGAAAATGCCCGGTCAGCAAAGGAGATTAACTAAAACTACCTACGGCTACCTCGACTACCTACAACTACATGGCAACCCCATTACCACTGCACCCACAACTACAAAAGTATCGATTTTCTCCATGGCAACCAATTTTTAGTCGTAGAAAATTTTTCAACATGTTAAAAAAATTGCGGCGACCATACTGTGGCCGCGACTAGTTCCCAGAATGCGGGAACTCCTCGCGACCATGAAGGAGATTCACCAGAGACCACCAGCGAACATGTGGCGATCATGAGGTGAGTGCAGATACTCCTGCACTCGCCTAAATAGTCGCCTAAGTGGGACAGGCCCTTTAAATTGTGGACTCATGTAGTAACAACTGGTCTACATTATCTGAAATACCTATACTTGTCTTTATTTCTATAGTGGACATCTAAAACACAGACCTATTATGTAATTACTGATAGTACTAGAAAATGATGGCTTATTCCAGAGATCAATCATGCGGCTGTATAAATAGCTTGGATCAAAAGTCATGGTCTTGATATGACTTTTCTCCACCTGCTCCTCCTTCTATTTATCCATAAAGGTTAAACATTTGTTACGACTGAACTTAACTATCAGTTTATTTTTGTTCTTCATCTGCCTTAGGCAGCCTCCTACAATTGAGAGTGACTTGCTTTCATTCAGGATGTGAGACAACTGATTAACTCAATGTTCCCCTCAGCTCATGTCAAAGGTGGGGCAGGGGAATTTGACAAAGCTGTGGAGCCAAGCTCATTACCTCAAAATCCTTCAAGGTCATCTTCCAATTCAGAGTCCCTTTCATGGAGCAGAATGAGACATGCTCACGCTTCTTCATCCCAAATGTACACAAAGGACAGCTCATTAATTCCTTGCTGATGGATATATTGAGGATTTGCAGGTCCTTCGATGCCAAACTGAATATAACAGAGAGTTTAGTTTTAGTTTAGAGATACAGCGTGGAAACAGGCCCTTCGGCCGACCGAGCCCGCGCCAACCAGTGATCCCCATAAACTAGCATTATCCTACGACAATTTACAATCTTTACCGAAGCTAATTAATCTACAAACCTGCACATTTTGGTGTGTGGGAGGAAACCCACATGGTCACGGGGAGAATGTACAAACTCACACATGCTCTGGAACAAGTAATCCACCCAGGTCAAATCTGTGCTGTACCTGGCAGGTTTATCCGGCATCCTCTAGGTTCCCAGATATACCAATGCCCACGTGCAGGGCAGAGGGGTGGATACCTGCCTGGTCAGCTTGGACAAAGAGAGGCCTTTCGACAGGATATTTCACAAATGATAGACGCACTCTCCAAAGTGGGCTTTGGGGAGGGAATCAGGAACTGGGTCCAACTGCTCTACACAGATTTCTGTAGTGCCGTACAAATAAATGGGTGGGAAACAGATAGCTTTCCCATTTGGTCTGGAGTCAGGCAGAGTTGCCCACTCTCCCCTGTCTTGTTTGTGTGAAGTCTTTGTTGAATCCAACAGGAAGGACGAGAGCATTAGAGGAGTGACATTGCCAGGCAATGGGGGCACCCGGATGTAAACCTCCCGATACATGGATGATATTGCCGCCTTCTGCTCAGATCCACAGATTGATCAGCATCTTCAACCAGTTTGAGTTGCCCTTGGGATTCAGAGAAAACTGCAGGAATAGTAAAGCCATGATCTTTGACAACTGGCCCAACCGATCATCCATCCCCTTCACCATCAGGTTTGAATACCTGTAAGCAAACCACACACCTGCTATACCACCCTAAGTACTTGTGTTGCCAGCTTCTGTGAGCTATGAACTTGGTTTCCCAGATCCCTCTGCATGTCAATGGTCTTAAGTGGCTTGCCATTAACTGTATACTTTCCCCTTACATTCAAACTCCCAAAGTGTAACTAGAAGTGTAACTCACACTTGTTTGGGTTTAACTCCATCTGCCATTTCCTCGCCCATTCCTGTAGCTGATCAATATCCCACCATACCTTCTGACCGCTTTCCTCACTGTTTGCCACTCTAATTTTGGTGCCATTAGCAAACTTATTCACCAACCCATCTACATATAAATCCACGTCATTTATATATATAATTCTCTCTGGCCTATATGTGACTCCAGATCCATAAATGTACGTGAATCCACTATTTTTTGGAATAGCCTGGAAAGCCACAAATTGTGGAGGCAATTTTGAATGGACAATAGATGTTGAATGGGGTGAAACTGAATAGCTAGGCCTATATCTTTTAGCGTTTCTACAGCTGAGGGAAGATCACACCGAAACATACAAAATGCTCATGGGTGTAGGTAGGAGACAAGAGAGGATGGTTATCCTCCGGTTGATGAGTCGGAAATTAGGAGTCACAGTCTCAGAATAAGTGCTAGGCCATTTAGAATGGAAATTTCCTCATGAGGTGAATGGTGGATTTGCAGAACGTTCTACCCTGGAGGCTCAATCACTGAGTTATTTCAATGCAGAGATCAATAGATTTCTAAGAAGGAACTGCAGATGCTGGTTTACACTGAAGATAGACACAAAATGCTGGAGTAACAGCGGGACAGGCAGCTTCTCTGAATAGAAGGAATGGGTGACGTTTCGCTTCTTCAGAACCAATGGGTGATGTTTAAGGTCGAGACTCTTTTTCAGTCACCCACTACTTCTATCCAGAGATGCTGCCTGTGCCGCTGAGTTACTCCAGCATTTTGTGTCTATCTTCAATAGATTTCTAGATGTTAAGGAATCAAGGGATATGGGATAGAGCAGGAATATGACATAAAGGTGAATCATGATGTTGAAGAATGTGGAATGCTCAAAGGGCCAGATGCTTCTGACCTGATTAGTCCAAGTTATGTTATCCTGAACTTCTTTATTCATTTATGTTCTGAACATTTTGACACATACCCAGAAAAATCTCAGCATTTCTCAGGAAAATCTCACCCAGCGTTTACAGAAATGTACATTTAGTGTAAATGCCTGATCCTGCATGTGTCAGAATGTGTGCAGCTCAGAGCCAAGAGCAGGGTGCGGAGAGGGAAGGGGTAGTTGGCAGGAATGTCTCATACTTCTTCATCTTCTAGATCAGCCTATAATGAGAGACCTATTCAAAGGCCCAACCAAAGTCCATTCACCGCTGTACCTTTATCAATTTCTATTATTATCTCCTCAAAACCTCAATCGTTATTAAGACATAACCTGCCGATTAGCCCATTCTCTTCGAAATGGGAGTATATTCTATCTCTAAGAATTCTCTCTAATAGTTTCCCTATTACTGACGTGTGGATCATTGACCTATAGTTCCCTGGATTCTCTCCCCTTCTTAAATAATGGAACAACTTTGGCTGCTCTCCAGTCATCTGGGAACTCACCCGTGGCTAGAGAAGAGTCACAGATCCTCAGCAAGGCCCCCACAACCCCTTCTCCTGCCTCTCTCAATAACCTGAAATAGATTCCATCAGGCCCTGAGGACATCCGACTTAATGTATTTCAAGGGCATCAGCAGCACCTCCTTCTTGGTCACAAACTGCACCAGTATATTTGTATTCTCCATGCTGATCTTGCTGTCCTCCATGACCTTCTCCTCAGTAAATACAGATGCACCTTCATCCTCTGACTCCAAGCAGTGGTTCCCTCCTTCATCCTTGCCTTTTCCTGGGGTCACCCTCTTGTTTTTAACATGGATAAAAAGCCTTGATACTTCATGGCCCCTTTTGGTCCTTCTAATTACCTGCTTCAGCTCTTTCCTACTTTATATTTCTCACAAGCCCTATCTGATGCCACTTTTTTTATTTATTTATTTTAATTTTTTTCAAAAGCTCAATGAATTTTAATGCCATCAGTGGTTAATGTTTGGAATGCACTGGGTGGGATTGAAGTGGGCACAAATTCAGTTGTGGTATTCAAAAAAGAATAGGATGTACATGACAGGAAAATAATTTCAAGGCTACAAGGAAAGGAAAGTGCCAATACCAGGATTGCTCTTGCATGGAGCCAGCACAAATTGAGGGGCTGAATAGCTTCCTCTTTGGTAAAGGATAGTGAATTTCTCAAAATCTCTCCCTGAAAAATGCTTTTCAGGCTCGGTCTGAACATTTTTTTTTTTCTTTTCTTGTCACTTTCTTTAACTGACATACGCTTCCTTTTTATTCCTGACCAAGTTTTGTTACTTTTTTGCATATCTTTCATTCATTTGTTCTATATATCTATATCACCATCGATATCTCTCATTTCCCTTTCCCCTGACTGTCAGTCTGAAGAAGGGTCTTGACCCGAAACATCACCCATTCCTTTGCTTTCTCTGATCCCCAGTTATTCCAGTTTTTTATGTCTATCTTCGGTTTAAACCAGCATCTACAGTTCCTTCCTACACAAGTTTACAGTCTCCTTGGTCATCCATAGTTCACAAACTTGCCATCCTTATCCCTCCACCTTTTTTTTTAAATTAATATTTTTTAATTTTAATTTATTAGTTGTACATTACATCACAACCAATTACATTAGTACTCGTCACATATATCTTATTACAATTAATGTACTCCGTCATTTTTTACACTGATAAAAAGGAAAGGTTGAGATTAAGAAAAAAGAGAAAGTGAAGGAAAATAGTGAAGGTGTAAAAACGTGACAACAAGAAAGAACAGAGATTAAAAGAAAGAAAATAAATTAAAAAGAAAGGATTAAGAGATAGACCCTAAAGAAGAAAAAAAAGAGAAAGAGGATAAAAGAGAAAAACAAATACTTTGTTATAAGCATCACGCAAATGGGACATACCAACTCTCCAGCTTTCATCCCCCTTTACCTGACCTCAGTTTTTTTTTAAGTACTTTTGCACCCTATACTTGTAATAATTCTATAAATGCAGACCACGTCAGGTGGAAGTGATCTGGTTTACATGCCAGGAGGACTCTTATCTCTTCTAGGTGTAATGTTTCAAACATATTTGAAATCCACATGTTTATAGTTGGTATTGGAGCATTTTTCCAGAATTTTAGGATTAACTTTTTTCCAGTTATTAACCTGTAATCTATTAATTTCTTTTGAAACACATTTAGTTCAGGACTATCTTCCATTGTTCCGAAGATAATCCATTCTGCTTTTGGTATCAGTTTAAAAAAAAAATTTTGTAAAGATTTCAAAAATTTAAATCCAAAATTTTTGGATTTTTGTACAAAAAACAAATGAGTGCGCTATAGTAGCTTCTTGAGATTGACATTTATCACAAGTGGATGATACATTTGGGAAAATTTTATTAATTTTAGTTTTTGAATAATATAATCTATGTAAAATTTTAAATTGTATTAAAGTGTGTCTTACATTAATCGAACATTTATGCACGTTTAATAAATGTTCATTCCACCTCCACCTTACTGGAACATTCTGATCCTGCACTTTGATCAGCTGGCCTTTAAATGGCGCCTACATATTATCTGTGGATTTAACAAATAACAACTGCTCCCAATTTACCCTCCTTGGTTCCTGCCTAATGACAGTGTTAATCTGCCTTGCCCAGTGTTTAAAGTAAAATAGATCAGGCAGCCTCTGCCAAGATAAAATCACATTAAAGTTCCTTTTAACTTTTTTTGTATAAGCAAAAAGGGTAGTGTGGGGAAGATGCAATCAAATGGACTGCTCCGTTTTGAACTTCTCTTGTCTTGTTGGTTATATCCATCCAGATAAAAACATTGCATTCTGTCATATATCAAATCTGTGCCACATAGGTAGTGGAAAGGTTGTAGGGATCGGTCACTCTCAATAGATTACAAAAAAAACTGCAGATAAAAAAAAACCCACAAAGTGCTGGAGTAACTCAGTGGGTCAGGCAGCATCTCCGGAGAACATGGATCATATTTCTCTAGCGGAGTTTGAACCGGCCCGTTCGCGGAGCTCGGATTCAGCCGCGGGACTTACTTACCATCACCTGGCGGGGTCACAACATCGGAAGCCTGGATCGCCTCAATGCAGAGGGAGAACAAGGAGGGAAGAGACAAGGACTTTAAGACTTTTGCCTTCCATCACAGTGAGGAGGGCCTGGTAGACTCACTCTGGTGGATGTTAAATCTGTGTTTATTGTGTGTTTTGTTATTTTATTTCTATGTTATGACTGCAAGGCACGAAATTTCGTTCAGACTGAAAAGTCTGAATGACAATAAAGGATACTTGATACTTGATACTTGATATATTTCTCCTGCCTCCAGCAGTCTCTTGACTGGACCTGTTCATGGAGCTGGTCCTGTTTCTGACAAAAATTGAATACCTTGAACACTCAAGCAAAATAAATCATTTTCAAAGAGCAATTGTATATATATCCAGCCCATTAAGTCACACATACATAGAGAATAAAACAACGGGAATGGTGTAAAAGCACAGTTAGCTCGTGAAATTCTTAATTCCACAAAATAAGGAAATAAGATCAGCAATGGGGACAAATTTTTTGTAATGGATTACTCACACAAGGAAATGAATCCCATAAAATAAGCTCAAAAAAAGAGTGACAGCACAATTGCAGACACAGTAACTTTAAACCCCGCCTCTCTTCAAGGAGTATAAATAATGACCACAGAGAGAAACATCACCTCAAGCAGAACGGGTAGCGGAATCTGCTGACTCGCTGGAAAAGAAACTGCTTCTTATTCCTTAACTCAAAAGAACATTTCAATGGAGTTGAAGTATTCTGAAGAAAGATACAGAATGTGGCCCTTGTGCCTTCTATTATTTGCCATGGTTCAGCGGTCAAATCAAGGCTGTGCGGGTAAGAATGAGTTAGTTCCAAAATTGTAATTGTTGACTGATGAATATATTTAATAGTGTGTTTTAAATAATGTTGTAGCAATGTTATTTCACAGGAGATAATCAAAACACATTTGGAGAGTTGAGAGAGTAAGTTATTATGTCGACTAAAGGCAATTATTTTTGAATAATCATTATCTGTATTAATTTGGTCCCTTATTTTAGTGCATCCGATAGGGTGAAGGGATAAATGATAGTAACCCAGGATAGTTTTTTCCATCAGACCATGTGTTATTTAACTAAAAGCACGTTTTAAATTATGAAACAATGGACTAAATTGTGTCAAAGCTTTGGTTGCCCAATGCCCCATCTATTGAAGCAATTGCAACAAAAGGGGCTGTCCCACTGTGACGACCTAATCCGCGAGTTCTGGCAAGTTTGCCCTGGACTCATACTCGCAGCATGGTTGACACGAAGTCCTAGGAGGTCTTTGTAACTCTCCTTCATGCTCGAGAGTAGTCCCTGCGTACTCGAGGCCTCAGCTATGTTGCAGCGTATTTTTCAACATGTTGATAAATGCCTGCAAGTAAAAAAAGGTCGCCATGGAAAAAAAATTATACTTTTTTACTCGTAGGTTTAGTCGAAGTAGGTCGTAGTAGGTTGGCATGTTATTCGTAGGTAATCGAGGGTAGTCTAAGGTAATCAAAGGTAGTCATAGATAGTCCTCAACATAGTCGAAGGGAGGTCGAAGGAGATCGAAGGAGGTTGTCTTCACTCTCCACTATTCGGTGTCCAATTTTCCCGAAGCTAGTCGAAGCTAGTCTTCAACATAGTCGAAGGAGGTCTTCTACATAGTCGAAGGAGGTCTTCAACATGACATTTTTAAAAACTCTCCTAAACTCGCCAATTAGGTCGCTGCAGTTGGACAGCCACTTTAGAAACAACGAGCATTGAACCTCCACGAGAATGAAAATGGTGATGAGGAATCAAATATGTGGGAGCTCTGGTCAACATTTGAACATTGATTATTCCCACTAAGTGCATTGCATGCCAGTTCAGTGAAGAAAGAGGATGAGTAAATCATGAGGGATTGCACATGTGTGTTTTGTACAATGGAGGAGGCAAGTGGGAGGTGTTGGACTTCATGAGGTCAAGAGAGTTGTCACGAGTGTTTTATTGTCATATGTTCCAGATGGAACAATGAAATTCTTAAAGGCCTGTCTCACGAGTCTGCGGTCTATGGCGGCGAAACGGGAGGAATCTGCCGCCATAGACCGCGCACTCGTGAGAAAGTACAATTCCCGGGCCGTGCGGCGGTGTTCCCAACACCGCGCGGTGCTAAAATAAAATCAACAATGTCCAAAACTAAATACTCACCGCACAACCTCCACCAGTGATGCACGAGTGCGGCACGGCCGCTCGCACGGGCCGCCGCCAGTATGGCTCGAGCGCCGTACGTCAAACCTCCACTGCCACAGCCTCCGCCAGTGACGCACGTGCCGCCGCCAGTGAGGCACGTGTGCTGCACGGCCGCAGGCACAGCCACCGC
The DNA here is from genome assembly GCA_038087875.1 of Malacoraja senta. NCBI lineage: Eukaryota > Metazoa > Chordata > Chondrichthyes > Rajiformes > Rajidae > Malacoraja > Malacoraja senta. Next base: position 7,936,841 of record CM075984.1, on the reverse strand, counting down.
TACAGCGCCGCGATCAGGATGGCCGCCGCCACAGCCGCCGCTGGTGAGTCACGTGCGGCGGGCTGACATCATCGCAGTCGGCCCGCCCTTTTTTTACTTACCGCAAGCACGTGGGACCCGCCGTGTTTGAATTAACTCGGCCCCCGCGCAACATCCGTGCGGCGCTCCGGTGGATAGGCTCGACGCTCTCGCCGTTGCCGCGCGGTCCTCGCTACCGGCAACGCCGCGCTTCACCGCCGATGACCGCAGACAGGTAAGACAGAGCCTTTACTTGTTGCAGCACAACAGAATATGTAAACATAGTACACTGTAAACTATATGGTAAACGAAAGAGAGAAAAAAAAGTTCAGTGTCTGTATATACACATATACTCACAAGTATATGAGGGTATGAGACGTGAATTGGCCAAGATAGACTGGCAAATGATTCTTAAAGGGTTGACGGTGGATATGCAATGAAAGGCATTTAAAAACTGCATGGATGAACTACAACAATTGTTCATCCCAGTTTGGCAAAAGAATAAATCGGGAAAGGTAGTGCATCCGTGGATAACAAGGGAAATCAGGAATAGTATCAAAACAAAAGATGAAGCGTACAAATTAGCCAGAAAAAGCAGCCTACCAGAGCACTGGGAGAAATTCAGAGTCCAGCAGAGGGGGACAAAAGGCTTAATTAGGAAAGGGAAAATAGATTATGAAAGAAAACTGGCAGGGGACATAAAAAATGACTGCAAAAGTTTTTATAGATATGTGAAGAGGAAAAGATTAGTTAAAACAAATGTAGGTCCCTTGCAGTCAGAAACAGGAGAATTGATCATGGGGAACAAGGACATGGCAGACCAATTGAATAGCTACTTTGGTTCTGTCTTCACTAAGGAAGATATAAATAATCTGCCGGAAATAGCAAGGGACCGGGGGTTAAATGAGATGGAGGAACTGAGTGAAATCCAGGATAGCCGGGATGTGGTGTTAGGTAAATTGAATGGATTAAAGGCCGATAAATCCCCAGGGCCAGATAAGTTGCATCCCAGAGTACTTAAGGAAGTAGCCGCAGAAATAGTGGATGCATTAGTGATAGTTTTTCAAAACTCTTTAGATTCTGGAGTAGTTCCTGAGGACTGGAGGGTAGCTAATGTAACCCCTCTTTCTAAAAAGGGAGGGAGAGAGAAAACGGGGAATTACAGACCAGTTAGTCTAACATCGGTGGTGGGGAAAATTCTGGAGTCAGTTATTAAAGATGGGATAGCAGCACATTTGGAAAGTGGTGAATTCATTGGACAAAGTCAGCATGGATTTATGAAAGGTAAATCATGTCTGACGAATCTTATAGAATTTTTCGAGCATGTAACTAGTAGAGTGGATAAGGGAGAACCAGTGGATGTGTTACATCTGGACTTTCAGAAGGCTTTCGACAAGGTCCCACATAAGAGATTAGTATGCAAACTTAAAGCACACGGTATTGGGGGTTCAGTATTGATGTGGATAGAGAACTGGCTGGCAGACAGGAAGCAAAGAGTAGGAGTAAACGGGTCCTTTTCAGAATGGCAGGCAGTGACTAGTGCGGTACCGCAAGGGTCAGTGCTGGAACCCCAGCTATTTACAATATATATTAATGATCTGGATGAGGGAATTGAATGCAACATCTCCAAGTTTGCGGATGACACAAAGCTGGGGGGCAGTGTTAGCTGTGAGGAGGATGCTAGGAGGCTGCAAGGTGACTTGGATAGGTTGGGTGAGTGGGCTAATGCATGGCAGATGCAGTATAATGTGGATAAATGTGAGGTTATCCACTTTGGTGGCAAAAACAGGCAAGTGGACTATTATCTGAATGGTGGCCGATTAGGAAAAGGGGAGATGCAACGAGACCTGGGTGTCATGGTACACCAGTCATTGAAAGTAGGCATGCAGGTGCAGCAGGCAGTGAAGAAAGCAAATGGTATGTTAGCATTCATAGCAAAAGGATTTGAGTATAAGAGCAGAGAGGTTCTACTGCAGATGTACAGAGTCTTGGTGAGACCACACCTGGAGTATTGCATACAGTTTTGGTCGCCTAATCTGAGGAAAGACATTTTTGCAATAGAGGGAGTACAGAGAAGACTGATTCCTGGGATGTCAGGACTTTCATATGAAGAAAGACTGGATAGACTCGGCTTATACACGCTAGAATTTAGAAGATTGAGGGGGGATCTTATAGAAACTTACAAAATTCTTAAGGGGTTGGACAGGCTAGATACAGGAAGATTGTTCCCGATGTTGGGGAAGTCCAGAACAAGGGGTCACAGTTTAAGGATAAGGGGGAAATCTTTTAGGACCGAGATGAGAAAATCATTTTTTACACAGAGAGTGGTGAATCTGTGGAATTCTCTGCCACAGAAGGTAGTTGAGGCCAGTTCATTGGCTATATTTAAGAGGGAGTTAGATGTGGCCCTTGTGGCTAAAGGGATCAGGGGGTATGGAGAGAAGGCAGGGATGGGATACTGAGTTGGATGATCAGCCATGATCATATCAAATGGCAGTGCAGGCTCGAAGGGCCGAATGGCCCACTCCTGCACCTATTTTCTATGTTTCTATGTTACACACACATACAGTATATATATATATATATAAACACGTACACATACATACATACTCAAAAAACAAACAATAGTGCAATGATGATAATAATAACAATAATAGTCTACTATAGTTCAGAGCTTATTTGAGGTTGTAGTATTTAGCAGCCTGATGGGTGTAGGGAAGTAGCTGTTCCTGAACCTGGACATTGCAGTTTTCAGCATCCTGTACCTTCTTCCCAATGGCAGTGGTGAAATGAGTGTGTGACCAGGGTGATGTGGGTCTCTGGTGATGTTGACTGCCTTTTTGAGGCAGTGACTCTGATAAATCCCTTTGATGGTGGGGAGGTCAGAGCCGGTGATGGACTGGGCAGTTTTCACAACTTTTTGCAGTCTTTTCCGCTCCTGGACGTTCAAATTGCCAAATCAGGCCATGATGCAACCAGGCAATATGCTCTCCACTGTACACCTGTAGAAGTTCAAAAGAATCCTCTTTGACATACCGAATTTCCTCAATCTTCTCAGGAAGTAGAGGCGTTGATGTGCTTTATTTATAATTGCATCAGTGTGCTGGGTCCAGAAAAGATGTTCGGAAATGTGGGCAATGTTCCCTCTAATTTTAAGTAACTCATGTGCGCAGTACTCTTGCATTGTGCAATTTTTTTTGCTGTTACAAATGTGTGTGCGCTGAATTCTTGTGCAAATATATGACCTCATGAGCTTTTGGTGTAGCAGTTTTTACTATTTCGTTAAGCCATTCAACTTTAAACCAGCTTGCAGTTCTTTTGCGCTTCACACCCTTTGCATCCTTTGAATTTGACATGGTGAATCAAAATTTCTTTCAATAAAAACTCAATAAGCCAGATACAGAATTTGAAATGGATCTTCATAAACTGTACAATAAAGTCAATATAATTATGAGATTTTTACAAATAAGTATAATTTATATACTGTATAATACTGTATAATTATTGATTACTACATTTTAGATAACATTGTAGTGTCTATGACATAGAGACTCTTGCATGCTTTCGTGTTTCAAATGAAACTGTTCTTTATTTTAACACTTTAACAAGTCCTCCCCCTCCCCCTCTCTCCTTCCCCTCTCTCCTCCACCTCTCACCCCCCCCTCTCTTCCCCCTCTCTCTCCTCCTCCATCTCCCCTCCCCTACCCCTCTCCCCCCTCCCTTCCTTCTCCACCTCTCTCCTTCCCTTTCCCCTTTCCCTCTCCCTTTCCCCCAAGCCCTCCCTCCCCACATCCCCCTCCCTCCTCTCCAAGGTCCAGTCCCAACCTTTACCGCTGGATTACTGCCAGCAGCACCACCATCTTTGACAAGGGGGGCCCTGGCCCTCCCCCAGGTGAAGCGTGGGGACGGATGCGGTGCCCGCAGACCCGATGCAGCGCCTGTGGACCGGATTTCCCTGATGCCAGAGGTGGCTGCAGCTGTTCCCGGTGCCGGATCGGGCCGCGGATTTTGAAGTTTCAGAAAAAAAATTCTCTGTAATAAAATTTCTCCTCTAATATTTATAGCGGAGAAATTTTATAGTGGAGATTTTTTTTTCCGAATTTCAAAATCCTTTGTGCGCACATACATTTTTTTGTGCGCTGGTTTCAAAACTTGTGAGCGCGAGCACACGCGCACACCTTAGAGGGAACATTGATTGTGGGTCCTCATTCTTCCTCTTCCGAAGTCCACAATCAGTTCATTGGTTTTACTGATATTGAGATACGGTTGAGATATGAGATATTGAGATATTGAGACTTTACTGATATACGGTTGTTGTGCTGGCACCATTTGGTCAATCGGTCAATCTCACTTCTATACTCTGACTCATCACCATCTGTAATTCATCCAACAACGGTCGAATGTAAGGTGACAATATACAATTAATATCAAGATCTTTAACAGCATTAATGAACAGGGAGATATTGAGATCCAAGTCCTTAACTCTGTGGAAGGGATAATACAAGTAGATTGAATGGGCAAGAATGCATAAGGTATGGGTCGGGACTTTAAGTATAAGAGTCAGGATATCATGATGCAGCTTTATAAGACTTTGGTTAGGCTGCATTTGGAGTATTGCATGCAGTTTTGATCGCCCCATTACAGGAAGGATGTGGAGGCTATGGAACGGGTGCAGATGAGATTTCCCAGAACAATGCCTGGATTAGAGGATATTAGCTGCAGGGAGAGGTTGGACAGACTTGGATTGTTTTCTCTGAAATGCTGAAGGTTGAGGGGAGAGGCATTTCAATTATTAGAGGCATAGATAGGATAGACAGAACTGTTCCATTGATAGGAAAATCAAATACTAGAGGGCATAGTGTACTGTGAGAGGAGCAAAGTTTAAAGGAGATGAGCAGCGCAAGTTTTTTCCACGCAGGTTGGTGACTGCCTGGAATGCCTTGCCAGGAATGATGGTGGTGGCAGATAAAATAATGGCATTTAAGAGACTTTTGGATAGGCACATGGATATGCAGGGAATGGAAGGATATGGATTATGTGCAGGTAGATAAGAGTTAGTTTTGGCATCATTTTCAGCACAGACATTGTGGGTGAAAGGGTCTGTTCCTGTCCTGCAATGTTTTTTTGTTCTTAAAAGTTTCAATTTTAAATTTACTGTAATAAATTGCCTATTCATAATCTGTAAAATTGATGGCTGCTAATTTGTACATAGGTGTGAACATATAAAATGAGGAGATTAAGAACCTGGATTTTATTCCTCTGCCAATGCTTTTAAGAATAAGATTTCAAGGAGATATATTTTTATTCTTCTGTAAAAGAGTGAATTTAGGCATAGTCTGCACAATCCTCACAGGAGGATTATTTACTTTATTCTTTCATTCAATGTGGATCTGACTGACATTGCTACAATTCAATGCCCATCCTGAACTGGTTTTGAGACGTCAGCAAGATAACTTTTGAACCGTTGTACTAATTGTGGTAAAGCTCTTGGATAAGGAATCAAGTACAGATATATTTCTAAAACAAGATGGTGTGTGACCTGCAGCTGAATCTGGTAATGGTTCGGTTCCCACATGTCTGTTGCCTTAGTCCTTCTGGTTAAGAGACGTCACAGGTTTGAAAGGTACACTTGAAGAAGCTTTGGAATGCAGATCTAGCACAGGTGCAGATGAAATGCTCTGCAGCTATGAGTGTGGCAGTGGTGGAATGACCAAGTTATAGAGTCCGATTAATACAGCACGGAAACAGGCCCTTCATAAACAGACCCAACATAAACTCATTCACTAATCAGTAAAGACTGATTAATACCAGTGTGCCAAATGCCTTCGTCACCACTCTATCTTTGAGGCCACTTTCACGAACTATGTACTTATACTTCTAGGTCCCTTTGTACTCTGTACTGAGCTCCCCAGGCCCCTGCTATTCACCATGAAAATCCTACCCTAGTTTGAATTCCCAAAATGCAATATCAGCTGTGGTTTACTCTTCATCTTTCTAAGTTCTAGGAGCAGAATAAGGTCATTTGGCCCATCAAGTCTACTCCGCCATTCAATCATGCCAGATCTATCTCTATTCTCCTGCCTTTGCCCCATAACCCCTGACACCTTACTTAACAAGAATCTATCTATCCCGCCTTACAATATCCATTGGCTTCCACAGCCATCTGTGGCAATGAATTCCACAGATTCACCAACCTCTGATTAAAGAAATTCCTCCTCATCTTTTTGCTAAAGGTACATCATTTCGTTCTGAGGCTATGGCCTCTGGTTCTAGACTCTCCCACTAGTGGAAACATCCTCTCCACATTCACTCTATTCAGGCCCTTCAATATTTGGTAAGTTTCAATGAGGTCGCCCTTTATCCTTATAAACTCTAGCGAATACCGGCCCAGTGTCATCAAATGCTCATCATATGTTAATCCCCGGTTGGGAAATACATGGCAATCATATAAAAAAATCTACCAGCAATGGGATCTGTGGTTTACAAAGAATGAACTCTAAAATCTTACAAACCACTGAAGTCAGGCTAACTGGCCTATAGTTTCCATTCTTCTGCCTCATTCCTTTCTTGAACAGCGGAGTAATATTTACACTTTTCCAATCGTCTGGAACCACTCCTAACTCTAGTGATTCGAGAAAGAACACAACCAATGCCTCCACACTCTCTAAAGCCACCTCTTTCAGAACCCTGGGTGCAATCCATCAGGTTCAGGTGACTTATCCACCTTCAGACCTTTCAGCTTCCCAAGCACCTTCTCTTTAGTAATAGCCACTCCATTAACATTTACCCCCTAACTCTTTTGAATGTTCGGCATGTTGCTGGGGTCTTGCACTGTGAAGACTGAAGCAAAAAATGTATCCAATTCATCTGCCATTTCTTTATTCCCCATTATCACTTCTTCAGCAACATTTTCCAGCGGTCCAACGTTCACTCTTGCCTTTCTTACTCTTTATATAACTGAAGAAACGTTTGTTATCCTCTTTTATAATATTATTAGCAAGCTTACCTTCGTACTTCAACTTTTCTCCCTGTATTGTCTTTCTAGTTACCTTCTATTGCTTTTTAAAAGCTTCCTAATCCTCCAGTTTCTCACTACTCCTTGCAATGTTATATGCCTTCTCTTTTAGTTTTATGCTGTCTTTGACTTCCCTTGTCAGCCACGGTCACCTCATTCTCCCCTTAGAATCTTTCTTCCTCTTTGGAATGAAAAGATCTTGAGTCTTCCGAAATGTTCCCAGTAATTCCTGCCATAGCTGTTCCACCGTCATCCCTGCCATGGACTGAATTCAAATTTAGTTGAATTTATCCCGGAAATTATTCCAGTCAAAGTTTGTGGTTTTCCTTCTAAAGCAAATGTATGTTTCCTTTTGAATTGAAACAGAACTGGTGCAATATGCTCTGGGTTTAATCTCAGCAAGACTCTCTATAATTGCTGTAGGAATATTTTAACCTTATACTTTAATTGCTCTGTAATTCACTAAAACATGAAGAAAACTGTCTGCTGACTTCTTCTGATGCACTGCCCTAAACATTCCACTGCCTCCATCAGCAGCAGTGTGTACCACCTACAATGTGGGAATGTTGTTCACGGCAACATCATTACTTCTTACAGAGAAATCTGACTAGTTGAATCAAATGATTTAACTGCTTGTTTCCCTTGGCTGGCCTATGTTTATCTTCAAATATCTAGCCAAGCCGCTGCATTTCCGACTTGTCAATGAAAGGCAGATTTACACAATCCAGGAAACCTGTAATCTCTTCTACCAAACAAGAGACGGACGTCAGGTGCATGAGAACAGCGCCATCTACAGCTTTCTCTCCAGGCCACACTGACCACTGACTTGAAAATATATTGCCTTCTCTTTTTTTGTAACTTGTTCTAAATCCTGAACTCTCTACCCAACTTAACTATGGGTGTACCCGCACCAGAAGACAGGAACAAATCAAGAAGGCTAAAAGAAAAAACACTCCCAAGGACAATAAAGGAAAGGTATTTCTGGGAAAAAATCATCACCAATATATAATTTAGGTAGATAGACAGGTAGAGGTACAGCACCTCATATTTTCCTCTAACTTCAAGTTACCTTGCTCTCCCTCTCTCTCTTGTACAAGAATGATCCCAGGAAAAAGTAGGTTAACCTATGATGAGCGTTTATCGGCACTGGGCCTGTACTTGCTGGAGTTTAGAAGAATGAGGGGGGACCTCATTGAAACATACAGAATAGCAAAAGGCATGGATAGAGTGGATGTTGAGAGGATGTTTCCACTAGTGGGAGAGTCTAGGAGAGTCTGAGGTCAGCGCCTCAGAATTAAAGGACATTCTTTTAGGAAGGAAATGAGGAGAAATTTCAGGAATGAGGGAGATACATCAGCCATGATTGAATGGCGGAGGAGGCTCATTGGGCCAAATGGCCTAATTCTGCTCCTATCTCTCTTGAATTTATCCAGAAGTCATTGTGCACTTGGCACAAATGACATAGGTAGGAAAAGGGATGAGGTTCTGCAGAGTGAATATAAGGAGTTAGGCATAAGGTCACAATGAAGGATGTCAAGGATGGTAAAATCTCTAGATTATTACTGGTGCCACATGCTAGTGAGGGTAGCAATAGGATAGGAGAGATGAATGCATGACTGAGTAGTTGAAGCAAGGGACAGGGATTCAGATTTGCGGACCATTTGGATCACTTCTGGGACAAAGGTGACCTGTGCAAGAGGGACGGGCTAAGCTGAACTGGAGGGGCACCAACATCCTAGTGTTACTCAGGACGGTTTAAACTAGAATGGCAGGGGGATGGGAACCAGAGCAGCAGGTCATCAAAGGGAAGGGCTGATGAGAAAGAAGAGGTTATAACAAGCAAGTCTCAAAGGAAGGTGAAGGTGAAAAGATTTAATAGGAATCTATTCTCTGTGTTCTATGTTCATGAATCTTTTCTTCTGTTTGCCTGGTAACACCCACCTGTGATAACGCTTGGAATAGTGCCCATATCAGTAGTCTGGTGTTGCCCATATGAATGACCTGACAAGACCAACATTGATGACAAGTGTGTAATTGGCGACTCAACCACAGCTGGCCTGTGAAAGAAAGCTGATGGTTAATTCATTTATCCATCCAGTGAAGTGAGAGTATTTTGTGGAAGTGACTTTTATGTGGCATCTTTTTAGTGCCTTATGGTGCCAACTATGGGCAGTTCTGGTCTCAAAAACATGTAAAACAGCAGGAATTGATCACAGTGGCTCAGTGGACCATAAAATTATTCTCAAAATGCTAAAAGTTATTGACAACTGTACAAGCTGTTGGTGAGGCTGCCACTTGGATTATTAGGTGCAGTACTGGCCACCCATCAATATGAATGATGATAAGCGACTTTGAGTCCTGAAAAGTGCTATATAAATACAATCTATTATTATTATTATTATTATTAAGTTGGATAGGATGAAGAAAAGGGTCACAAGTTTCTTACTGGGACTTGAGGGCTTGAGTTATAAGGAGAGGGCTGAAAGGCTGGACCATTATTTTGTGCTGAGGAATGGTGAATGGAGTTTAATGCTTTTAAGTGTGGGGTTTGCATTCTGGGAAGTCAAAACAGGACAGGACATCCACAGTGAATGGCAGGGCTCTGGGAGGTGTTGTAGAAAAGAGGGATCTAGGAATGAATATTTCTTTGAAAGGAGTTTCACATGTAGATAGACTGTTCAAGAAGGCTTTAGGGACTTTGGCCTTCATCTGTCAGGATGTTGTGTATAGAGGTTGGGATGTTATTTACAGTTGTACAAGATGTTGGTGAGGTCACATCTGGTGTACTATGTTCCGTTTTGGTCAACCTGTTGCAGGAAAGATTTTGTTAAACTAGAAAGAATGCAGAGAAGATTTACAAGGATGTTGCAGGACTTGAAGAACTGAGGAAGAGGTTGGATAGGCTAGGCAGGAGAATGAGGGGTAATGCTATATTGGGAGAAGTAAGAGAGGAGATTACAGGAGCCTTGACGAAGATCTTTGCATTTTGTCTAGCCACAGGTGAGGACCTGGAGGACTGGACAGTAACTAATGTTGTTCCTTTATTTAAGGAGGGAAGTAGAGAGAATCCAGAGAATTATAGATTGGTGAGCCTTATGTCAGACCTAGGGGAATTATTAGAAAGAGTGGATTTTTTAAATTGAATTTCCTCGCATTTGGAAGAGAATATGTTAATTAGGGACATTCAGCATGACTTTGTACATGGCAAGTTGTGACTTAGTTACATAAGGTCATAAGGAATAGGAGTAGAATTAGGCCATTTGGCCTATCATCTACTCCCCCATTCAATCATGGCTGATCTATCTCTCCCTCCTAACCCCATTCTCTTGTCTTCTCCCCATAACCTCCCACACATCTACTAATCAAGAATCTATCTATCTCTGCCTTAAAAATATCCACGGACTTGGCCTCCACAGCTTTCTGTGGCAAAGAATTCCGCAGATTCACCACCCTCTGCTTAAAGATGATCACACTTGATCAAATTATTTTGAGGAGGTGACGACAGTGATCTATGAGGGTGGGGTGGTGGATGTCATCTACATGGAATTTTGTAAAACATTTGATAATTTCCCCATGGTGGGCTGATCCAGAAGATTAAAATACATGGAGTACGAGGAAGACTGTCAGGGGACAGCGGGATATGGATCAGTTACAGAAATTGACGGAGAAATGGCAGTAGAGTTCAATCCGAGCAAGAGAGAGATGCTGCATTTTGAAAGTTAAATGTAAGGAGAAAATGGCCGGTCTCTTAACTGCATTGATGTACAGAGGGATCTTGAAGTCCAAGTTCATAACTCCCTGAAATTGGTAACATGAGTGATAGAGAGGTAAAGATAAAAATGCTCATAGGTCTGGGCATTGAGTATAATATTGGGTATAATCAGAGAATAATGATGCGTCATTATAGGATGTAGGGTAGACCATATTTGGAGTAATGCATGCAGTTCTGGCTGGCCCATTGCGGGAAAGATGTGGAGGCTTTGGAAAGGGTGCAGAGGAGGTTTACCAGAATGATGCCTGGATTAGGGGGTATTAGCTACAGGGAGAGGTTTGTCAGACTTGGATTGCTTAGTCTGGAATGTCAGACGGGAGACCTGATAGAAGTGTATCAAATTATTAGTAAGATTAAACGAAAACTTACCAGTTTGAAGTTTGATCTTTATTTTATGAGGAGTTACGTCGAGGGATTACGTGAAGACCCCGCCAGCACGCATGCGCGACGTTCTTCAAAGCAACGGTGTGGAATCACAGTAATAGTAATGAAATAAACATAGTAAGATAAGAAGAACTAGGATACCAGTTGACCTTTACAAGAGGGTGGGCGTGGAGGGCACGTAATCCCTCAACGTAACTCCTCATAAAATAAAGATCAAACTTCAAACTGGTAAGTTCTCGTTTAATCTTACTATTTTACTTCGGAGTCACGTGAGTGACCACGTGAAGATTTTAATGATCTGTGATTTCATGCCGTGGAAACGAGTCCATGCTTCACACATTGCATCAGTTGACTACTGATGAGTGATCATTAATAATGCATTCAGACATGACTTAGATATAGACATGTTGATGCTTTTAATGAACAAACAATGATAATAGTAACCTCACTCAATCGAGAGGGAACTATGAAACAGAACTAGCATAGAGTTGGCAAATACCCCCAATCTGGTAATGGGTTGTTATAAATGATTGGAAAGATCATTAGTTTGACCACCCTGCAGTCGCTAGGATGTGGTCCCCCAAACGTCCATACCCTGCTGCTGTGGTAGTTGCAACCCTGGTGGAGTGAGACTTGAATATTAGTGTTCACTCCTGTATAAGCCAACCCCTTTATAACCACCTGGAGATGGTCTGTAGTGATCCCTTCTTACAAGGCTAATGTAACTAACAATATTGGTAGTTCAGAGTCTTTAATGATCTAGTGACCTACATTCTGGTGTAGATGTGTGACTACACACAACCGAAGGTCCATGAGATATGTGAACAATCTAGTTAGACCTGATGCCCCTGGTCTATTCTGCTTGACTAAGTCATAAACATAATGTCATTTAGCGGTTGATGGAGCAGATGCTCCAATGTGACGTGCTCCAGGATATGGAGCCTTGTCACCATGGTCCTCCTAGGACGCCAATGGCAGCACCTCGTTGAGGGCTGTCTCTGGGAGGGAGATGCATTATGCAGCACTCAACGAGGTGCTGCCATTGGCGTCCCAGGAGGCCCATGGTGACAAGGCTCCATATCCTGGAGCACGTCACATTGGAGCATCTGCTCCATCAACCGCCCATGCGGGATATGCGATCTCTGTCGCTGCCTGCCGGCGGTGATTCTTCACGGCCCGACTCGTCCGAGTCTATGGCCTGTCCGTCCTCTGCTTGGTCTTTCCGCCAGTCTGTAGTGTTGATTCAGACTGTACAGGTGCCGGGACGGAGACTGCTGACCGCATAGATTGCGATCCAGATGCAGTCGGCCGCTGCTGACTGCCCGTACTTCCGCGGTCCAGCCAGTCTGGATGCAGCCCGTTTGGACTTCGTTACCGACTTGTCCATAGTTCCTTCCCTGTAACACAGAAATGGAACAAAAAACGACCCCAGAGTAAAGAACTTACATGCAGGTCTTGTTATCTGGAAAAGCCGGATTCAACCGCTGCCCGCTACCCACAGTTTGCGGTCTCCGTAGCGGGTTCCCTGCGGTCCCTATAGAAGGGATTCCCCGCAAAGCCCATGTCGGGTTTTTCCCCCGAGCCGGGTATCCCCGTAGTTCTCGCAGCCAGAATTCCCTCTGCAGTCCTTATAGAAGGGGTTTCCCGCGAAATCCATGTTGGGTTTTCCCCCGAGCCTGGTATCCCCGCGGTTCTTGCACCCGGGGTTCCCTCTGCAGTCCTTGTAGAAGGGATCCCCGCGAGATCCCTGTCGGGTTCCCCCCCCCCGAGCTTGGTATCCACGCGGTTCTCGCAGCCGGGGTTCCCTCTGCAGTCCTTGTAGAAGGGATCCCCTCGAGATCCATGTCGGGTTTTCCCCCCCGAGCCTGGTGTCCCCGCGGTTCCTGGAAAAAATAGTGGCTTACCCTCCAGTGGGTTGCCACCAGTCTGAAGCCGCTGGCTCCACCGCCCGCGACTCGAAAAAGGCGAACTCAACCGCCGCCCGCATCGCGGCGTCCGTAGCGGGTTCCCCGCGATCCGTGGGCGGGTTTCCCCGAGGTCGTGACCGGGTTTCCCGACCCTGTGGTCAGCGACTGGGGTTCCATGCGGTCCATAAAGGATCTCCCGTGGCCCGGCCGACTTCGCCGAAATAAAGCAGGACCTCTGTAAGGCTTACAGAGATCCCTGCAAAACACAACCTGGAAACGTTTAGATTAGATTAGATTAGATTATTTAATGACCACACAGTCAAGCTGGTGGAATTCATGTTCAGTACAGGATGTTACACAATAGGCTGATTCCCGTCAAACATAACATAAAACACAACAACATACAGTATACAGTACATGCACGAGGTGGCTATGTGATGTTCTCATAGAGTGTTCAGAGTTCGAATTGCATATGGGTAGAAACTGTTTTTAAATCGTGATGTTTTGGCGGGCAGTGAGCTGTAGCGCCTTCCTGACGGCAGCAGGTGGAAGATGTGGTGAGCTGGGTGGGAGGGATCAGAAATGATTTTCTTCACCCTTGACACGGACCGTTTGAGATTGAGTGATTCTATTGATGGGAGGGGAGTGCAGATGATTTTGGATGCTTTGTTGACAATGCGCTGTAGTTACCTTCAGGTTGGACCCCTGGTGGAGCAGCGCTCCCCCCAGCCTGTCGTTTGCGCAATGCGATAGACGATATGTCGCGCATGCATGCTGGCGGGGTCTTCACGTAGTCACTCACGTGACTCCGAAGTAAAATAGATGTATTGATAGGCTAAACAATCATAACCATATTCCCAGCTTGGCATAATCAAATACGAGCGGGTATAGCTTTAAGGTGAGAGGGGCAGTTGTAAGGAGATGTGCGGCGCAAGTTTATTTACACAGAGGGTGGTGAGTGCCTGGAATGCACTGTCGATGGTGGTGGTTGAGGCAGATATGATAGTGGCATTTAAGAGACTTTTGGATAGGCATGGGGATATGCAGGGAATGAAGGGATACATATCAGGTAGATAAGAAATGGTTTTGGAATCATGTTTCGACAGGCATCGGGGGTCGAAGGGCCTGTTCATGTGTCGCATTGTTCTATGTTCACTGTTCCTTAGCATTGAAGTACATCAGTTCCATTGTCAAAGTCAAATGTCCCCAGTGGGTACGAGATGAATCAGACAGTCACTTACAATTGTAATCAAGCTGCTTGGATTCAAATCTTGTATTTTGTTGGTCTGTGTGAATTATAACAACATCAGAAATACATTTGCAATATTTATGATATTATCTGTGAGTGGTATACTGTTGTTTTTATATTTCTACACATATTACAATTACCTTTGAACATTTCCATGCAACAACAGCAGATTTGACATATTCGACACATATTACAATTACCTTTGAAAATTTCCATGCAACAACAGCAGATTTGACATATTCATCGTTGTCATCAGGGGAAATCTACTACAATTCCGAGATCCAGCTCCAGTGAAGGAGACTATTACTAACGTTGAAATTATTTTCCCATATAAAAATTAGTTCTCATAAATCGGCATTATCTTTTCCACAATGTTTAACATCTCTCTAGAAATTAAATGAGCTACTACTCACAGTGATTTGAGTTCAAATGGTGCATTTCAGAGGCCAATGTGCACCCAACTGGTCTGCAGTCCTATGGAAAGTGAGAAGTGCTGTAACCTTTAGCAATCAACGCATCTTGAATATATCCCTTGGTTTGGCCAGTGTTTTTTGATTTGGGCTTTATTCCATTTATCAACATACTTCTTCTTCTTGCAAAGTTGTAGGAGAACTTGTTCCATTTGATCTTATTTGATTGTACACGCTGGGTTGATTGCATTTGTCGAAACAGGGTGCACCACGTGAAAGTTGCAATCTCCCATCCTATCAACATGATTGAATTTGATAAAATCAGAGTAGCATGAACACTGATGAAGTGACACAGGATCAGAGAGCTCACACTGGATTGGGAGGTGTGGGTGACTGAAGGCTAGCTGGTTTTGATGGCTAAAAAAAAGGAAGCAATATCAACAGCATTGAAAACCATTGAGTTGGGATTGACCTGATGATTCTTCTAACTTCCCACTCTACCAAATTCAACAACATGTCAATGAGTTTTGTATTGTGCCAGACTAAATAAACGGGGCTACAATAGTAGGTGTTAGTATGTGAATGTTAACCTCGTGATGGTTGTACTCATTTAGCAATAGTGCTTGGGACGTTCCAGATAACTTTAATGAGGTAATGAATTCTGGGATACCTAATATTGGCAGGGCGAATGAAGTAAATGGCAGGTACCTTAGAAGCGATTATGTACAGAGGTATCTTCAGGGATGCATGTTTAAAGCTCCCTAAAAGTGGCAGTATAGGTAGATCCATTTAGGTTTATTATTGTCACATTTACTGAGGTACAGTGAAAAGCTTTGGATTGCATGCTATCCAAACAGATCACATATACCATACATAAATACAATCAAGTCAAACTCATGTAGAATTGATGAAGCAAAGGAGAAGATGCAAAATGCAGAATATACAGTAATTCTCAGCATTGTTAGCACATCCGTTCAATAGACAAAGTGCAATGTCCACAGTGCTGATGAGCTGAACCAGACAGGACCCTAGCTTATGGAAGAACCATTCAAAAGACTAATAACAGAGCTGATGAGTCTGGTGGGGTGCACTTTCAAGCTCTGGAATGATTGAGGTGGGACAAGTCTTTGATTATGTTGACTGTTTTTCTGAGGCAGTGTAAAGTGTAGATGGAGTCAATGGTGGGAAGTCAGGTCTGTGTGATGGACTGGGCTACATCTACAATTCCCTGCAATTTCTTGTGGTCTTGTGCAGAGCTATTCCCAAGCTGAGCTGTGATGCAACCCAACAGTATGCTTCCTATGGTGCATCTATAAAAGATTGCAAGAGTGACTGAAGACATGCAGACTTTTCTCAGTCTCTCCAGGAGGTAGATGTAGATAGGGTAATGGAGATGGCATTTAGCTTGCTTGCCTTCATCCAATCACTGTGTTTTACAATGATTTGAACAGGTACATTTATAGGAAAGGAATAGTGGGATAGAGGCCAAATGGTGGGAAATGGGTGTAGCTGGATATCTCGGTTGGCATGGATGAGTTAGACTGGAGGGCCTGTTTCCATGCTAACGAGTCTATAATTATGGGACTCCACAATTAATCTTTTAAATTTATCTACAGCATTCCACAGATAGTTGTGAAAGATCAAATTTTGGGTGGTAACTATTCTTTCAACAGAGATAGTCAGATGTTGTGGATTCCTGGTTGTGTGCCAGATGGAAAGCAGTGACTATGGATATGCCAAATTCGATCACAAGCTCCATTGTGGAAATATTCAGCCGTTTAGTTCAGGTTTTGCGAGTGCCACATAGTCAGTGAAGGCATTTTTCTGCCATCTATAAGAGGTGAAAAGTCCATTTATTGAGAGTTCATTATATTAGTATGATTATGTATACTAAGAATGATTGTGGATCAACACTAGTTCTACATTAATGCATGATTGTATTTTTTGTCAAAATGAATGAAATCAAAGTGCTTGAATTCAACCTCTGATCTTTTTAATTTGTTCAGACTATTCCTACTATCTCATAATGCTCTGTTTTACTAACATTTCACCCTAATTAGATATTGAAAATAAATCTTTAAGCTCCGAAGAAAGCTCATCCCAGGAGGATATAACAAATGTATCTTGTTCAGCAGAAGAAACATCAGCATCAACAGGTGCCATAAATTTGCAACATAGCAAACCAAAATCAGAAAAAGCTAAAATTCACAAATGTTAATGATTTCTTCAATCAATTTATGCAGAGAAATTACATATAAAATTCACATTGGAATAAAATCAAATAAAATCAATCAATGCAATTTGTACAGGTTAATTTGTTTTAAAAATACATCAACATGTAATTTTACTTCGGAGTCACGTGAAGAAGACCCGTCAGGGCGCATGCGCATCATTACGTCTGACGCATTGGCGCACGGACAGAGCTCCTCCTGTGGTGAGTAGTTTAAAACTCCAGCAAAGTAAGAAAAACTTTGGTGGAGTAAGGAGAATTGTTTTGTTTGCAAGTGCTTTTGTGTTTCGAGTTACAGGGCACCATGGACAAGACGACCAGGCGCAAGCGAGCTGCAGAGAAAGTAAAGGAGAGCTGCGGAAGTGCGGTCTCTGAGCGGCTGCCTGGCACCCCTGCACAGTCGCCGACCGGGAGCGGAGCGACGACAGACTTGGTGCTTCAAGGCACACAGCCAACGCCAGTCGGTCGGAAGGCTAAGGCAAAGTCTGTGAGGCCCACGGACTCAGCTGAGTCAGGCCACGATGAGTCCCGTACGGGGCAGGATACCGTTTCACAACGGTTATCCCAGATGGAGCAACTCATCCCGGGGTTGCTCCAGCAACGCACACTCCAGGAGGAGTCGTGTGGGTGGCAGGCGTTGGAAAGGCTGCGCTGGCAGCTTGATGGCACCCTCATGGATGAGGTGAGTGCTGAGGGTCAGCTAAGTTCTGACCCACTCTGACGTGGACTTCGAACTAAGCGAAGAACGCCCGTTGCCAGAGATTCCACCTCTGGCAGCACGATTCGCTGTCGCGTCAGAGTCGGGAGAGCCTCTGGGAGAGGAGCTCTGGCAACCAGTATCAATTATCTGGTCTCCAATCAGCTACAGGAGCTGAGTATTGATGAGACAGTAAAGAAGCACGAAACTCCGGTGAACTGCGTGCTGCTGAAGGTGCCAGCAGTGAACCGGATGATATGGGGCCAGATGGGTGTAGCCATGCGAGCCCAGGAGATGAAGCTGCAGCGGATCCTAAAACTGCTGGGTTCAGGCATCACTAATTTCACCAGAATCCTGGATGGAGAGGAGATTTCCAGTTTGCAGCAAGAGGTGCTGGGGCTGCTCTGTAGCGCCCATTTCGAAATCAACTGTCTCCCAAAAAGTGCCATTTGGCCAACAATAAATCCTAAATATGCATCACTCTGCCAGCCTGGTAACGTGCAACCGGCCAATCTACTCTTCGGAGAGGATTTCGCGAAGAAGGTTAAAGAGCTGGAGGACGAGGCGAAGACGGTGGGCTTGATAAAGCAACCAGCAGCCGGAAAGTCACAAAAAAAAAAGTATCCCTACAAGCGTGGTGATTGGTCTGGACCAGGAACAAATCGCACGACCATGCAGATGCGCAGTTGGCATTCTGCAGCAGCAGCGCCAGCAAAAGTGGGGTTTCCAGCTAGAGGCCGGGGACAAACGAATCCACCAAGTGCCAAGGAGGTAGGTGGGTCTGGTTCTCATGTGGACAGATCAAATGTAACACAACTAAAAGTTGGGGGGAGATTACATCTGTTCCTAGAGGAATGGAAGCAAATTACCTCAGATATGTTTATACTGAGTGTTATTGAAGGGTTTCGAATAGAGTTTAATACAAATTCTGATTTACCCATGCAGCATGTTCCAAGGAGAAGTTTTCAGTTTAGTCTAACAGAACAGATGGAAGTTCAGGTGGAACTTGAAAGCTTATGTGATAAAGGTGTAATAGCAAAGTCAGATTACCAAATCCATCAATTTGTGTCTAATATTTTTCCCAGACCAAAAAAGGATGGGGGATGCAGAATTATTCTGGATCTGACTAGTCTTAACCCTTTTGTACAGTATAGACATTTCAATATGGAAACGTTTGTGACTGCTAAGCAACTTGTTTCCAGAGGATGCTATATGGCAACTATAGATCTTAAAGATGCGTATTACTCAGTGTCTGTTCATTTGCAGGATAGAAGATATTTAAAATTCACCTGGATGGAGCAATTATGGCAATACAATGCACTGCCTAATGGTTTGTCTTCAGCTCCTAGAGTATTTACAAAGTTGTTAAAACCTATTCAAGCATGCTGAGAGGCCAGGGTCATGTGCTCATGGCTTATCTCGATGATATATTGATTGTAGGATAATCAAATGAAACAGCTGAAGCATCAGTGGCAGTTGTTAAATCCACTTTTCAAAGATTGGGCTTCATAAACCATCCAGAGAAATCCAAATTAACACCTGTAACAAAAATTGACTATTTGGGGTTCACAATTGATTCACTCAATATGATTGTGTCTCTACCCAGGGATAAAAGGGTAGAGCTAATTGACAACTGTATCAGGCTAATTAATGAGACAGCCTTCAATTAGACAGGTGGCAAGTCTGCTTGGGAAATTAGTGGCAGCATTTCCAGCAGTTCAATATGGCCCACTGCACTATCAACAGTTACAGAGGGCAAAAGAACAAGCACTAAGGATACACTTGGGTCATTATAATAAACGTATGCAATTATCAGCAGAGGCTGTTGCTGATGTGCAATGGTGGATTCAGCATGTGTCCACTAGTTGGTCCAAAGTAGTATTGGAGCAGCCTTCCATGATTTTGCAGACAGATGTCAGTGCACTTGGGTGGGGTTCCACTGATACGAGTTCCAGCTGTGGAGGCAGATGGACTGAGCAAGAGGCATTACTTCTGCAAACATGGGGAATTAACTATATAGAGCTTTTAGGAGTTTTTTATGGACTTAAGGCTTATTGCTCTAACAAAAGTAGCCTGCATGTTCAGTGTCAAATTGACAATACTACAGCAGTTGCATATATTAATCACATGGATGGAATCAAGTCGTTATCTTGTGACAGATTGGCTAATCGAATTTGGACCTGGTGTATTGATAGTGATATTTGGCTTTCAACTATTTATCTGCCAGTAGACTCAGGCTTAACCACCAGCTGGCTAAATATGTTTCATGGGAACCAGATCCAGGGGCAGTTGCAATTGATGCTTTTTCGCTAAATTGGGGTAATATGTTTCTGTATATTTTCCCACCATTCTGCCTCATAGGTCGGTGTCTGCAAAAAATCAAGCAGGATGCCGCTTCGGGGGTGTTGGTAATACCAAATTGGCCAACTCAACCATGGTTCCCTTTGATGTTACAGATAGCAATCCAACCTCCTTTGGTGGTTCCAAAGCGTAGGAATTTACTGGAGCACCCGGTAACACGTGAAAGTCATCCGTTATGTGATCGTATTGATCTGTTAATTTGAAGGTTTTAAGAAGGCCTTACCTGGGGCGAGGACTTTCTGTGCGAACGGTGGACATGCTCACTGCAGCCTGGAGAAAGAGTACTCAAAAGCAGTATATTACTTATGTAAAAAAATGGGAACAATATTGTGTACAAAATAATATTGACACTACTACTGTAGTTATTGAGAATGTTTTAGAGTTCCTATCTACACTCTATTATGATGAGGGTCTCAGTTATAGTGCTATTAATACAGCTAGAAGTGCTTTGTCCTCGTATCTTTTGATGGGGTTAGGGACAGATCGTATTGGTTCTCATCCTCTCATATCTCGATTGATGAAAGGAATCTTCAATTCCAAACCTCCTAAACCTAGGTATATGGTGATCTAGGATGTAAGTGTGGTCCTCAAGATGGTTCGTCATTGGGTTCCTGTCACATCTCTGACTTTGTCAAAATTAACCATGAAGGTGGTTATGCTAATGGCATTGGTTTCAGCACAGAGAGTGCAGACTTTGCAAAAACTTCAGTTAGACAGGATGGAAGTGACTGCAGAAAATGTTATGTTCTATATTTACGACCTGCTCAAACAAAGTAGGCCAGGTGTGACAGGTTTTAAAATTGTGTTTTCAGCATATCCTCCAGATCCATGTTTATGTGTAAGGACACATTTATTACATTATATTGAAGCTACAAGGGCTTTAAGAAATGTGGAAACAGGACTATTTATCAGTTACAAGAAAGCACACAAGAGAGTGTCAGTACAGATTATCTCAAGGCAGTTAAAGCAAGTGTTGGTTCAGGCAGGAATTAACACTGATGTGTTTACATCTCATTCCACTAGGGCAGCAGCAACGTCGGACGTTCCCATCGACCATATTCTAAAGGCCGCAGGGTGGCAAAATGAAATGATTATTGAACTATTTTACCATCGGCCGATTGCCGATGGGGGACTATTTGCCAATTAAATCTTAAATTCTGTTTAATTCTGTTTAATTTTGCCCCTAGAATAGAGGGCTTATTGTTTGTTTGATTATTCAAATAAAACTGTTACTGCATGATATTCAGTGTCATGTTTACAGCATTATTGATTATTACTCATCTGGAGTCAATCAATGCAGTGAGAAGCCGGGATTGTAATCTGCGGCATAAAATCACAGAGCTTTGAACTCTTCACGTAGTCACTCACGTGACTCCGAAGTAAAATAGTGAGATCAAACGAGAACTTACCAGTTTGAAGTTTGATCTTTATATTATGAGGAGTTACGTTGGTGATTACCTGCCCGCCACGCCCAACCCTCTCTCATAAAAAGGTCATATGGTAGTTCTCATGTTGCTTATCTTATTATGTTACTTCAAATATTGTGTTGTCTGTGATTTCACACTGCTGCTTTGAAGATTGACACGCATGCGCCCTGACGGGTCTTCTTCACGTAATCACCAACGTAATTCCTCATAAAATAAAGATCAAACTTCAAACTGGTAAGTTCTCATTTAATCTTACTATTAAAACTTGTTTTGGGTGTCAATGCATAATTCACAGTTAATTCGCAAATGCACATGCAGAGTTTGGTTCATTGACCTGAAGAGAACCAGACAACTCATTTCGGAGGGGCATTTAATTATATAAGGCATATGATTATGTAAAATAATGTAATAATTTCACCTTATTTGAAGACCATGAGCTGGAAGACAATCAAATCTCTAAAGAGAACTAAATATAACATGTTATTCATGCTAGGATTTCTCATTATGAATCTTAGTTTATGTAAGTGGAATAGTTTTTGCTGGAGTTAATCAATAGTTAGCTTTCTGAGATTCATTTTGCATAAATTAGGTATGTTACAATACTTACCCTCAGCGGCGATGTAATTCTGCCACTGGCCGTGTGCACGATTTTGGCGCCTTTAAGGGGGGGGGGGGCGGGTTTAAAACGCGGGTTTCTCCTACCTTGTCCTGTATTATATTTTGTTGGAGTACAAGCGTTTGCTGAAAAATCGTTCCTAGGGGCGTTTTGTGTATTTTTTATTTTTATTAAATCGACAATGTCAGCGCTGGAGTCATTTTAAAATCAGCTTCTGAAGCTGTCAACGCCGACAACGAGGACGGATTTCACACACGGGACAGGTAAACGAAAGTGGTTTATTTTAATGTATAAAAGTGCTTCTTAAGAAGCCTTTAATTAATATTTTTTCATGCGAAACGGTGATTTTATTCCCCGAACGGCAGAATTTTTCATGCCGATACCGGGTTAAATTCACCGCAAATCAACGTTCCAAATGATCGCGTTCCAGAAAATCCTCACTCGCGAAATGATTTAAATGCCCATTAATTTGCAGGTATTAAACATTCAATTCCTTCCATTTGGCCTGTAAATTCATGACAATGAGATTTAAAAATTATGTTATATTGTGAATTCTTGTGTGAATGTTATTTGGACACTTAGGCTATTTAAAAATGTTAATCTATTCTTAAGAAATTGATAGATGTTTAGATCTAGTAATTGAATTTTGTAATTAGCTACAATTAGGTAACTAACTAATTATATGCTTTAATTTCATGTCTTCTAAGTAAGATTGTTTCATATTTGTTTCAGAATGCTTCAATCTATAATAACTGAAAATTTATTTCAATTCTCTTAATTTATAAGAATGTTATGGGCTTTTGACTGTCCTCGATCACAGCTTTTGTGTTAAGTCAATGGAAAAGCAATATGGAACAAGATGCTAATTTCTGAGTATGAAAATGGCCTTCTTTTTTAATACTGAAGATATGAAAGTGAATTAGGTGTCAAATTAAACTTCTTTTTATGCTTTATCTGATGGGATAAATTGCAGACTTTATTTTTAAAATCTCCAAATTTTGTAACATTGCTACATGTTATAGAAATTTGCTTTATAAAAGACAAGCGGGGCTGTGGCGGCGGTAGTGCTGATCGCGGCGCTGTGGCGGTACCCATGCCGCACACGTGCCTCACTGGCGGAGGCTGTGCGGCAAGAAATTATTTTTGGACATTGCTGACTTTTTGTGAGCACCGTGCGGTGTTGGGACAAATGCCGCACGGCCCCGGCGGTGTGCGTTTGACCGAACCCGCGGTCTCTGGTGGTCCACGAGCGGTAGATACTTCCTGTATCACCGCCAATGACCGCAGACTCGTGAGACAGGCCTTTTACTCTTTCTTCAGATATGTTTCATGCTTTTCCAAGCAAAGGGCAACAGAGCAAGCTTGAACATCATGTCATAGAATTTTACCCATATCAGCAAAATCATTGATATCTCACGGACTGTACAGTAAAATACTTAACAAGACCATAGTTGCAGCACAGATCCCCATGAAGTGGGTCAACTAAAATTCCATAAACAGGAAATGTGTAGGAAGGAAATGCTGATGCTGGCTTAAACCGAAGACAGATACAAAAAGCTGAAGTAACTCAGCAGGTCAGGCAGCATCTCTGGAAAAAAGGAATAGGTGGCGTTTTGGGTCTCGACTTTCAATGTCACCTTTTCTCCAGCAATGCTGTCTGACCCGCTGAGTTACTTCAACTTTGTGTCTATCTTCCATTTACAGGATGCTGTTTCTTCATGGCAAGAGTTGCAATCCAACCTTTTTTTAAATGGAAAGAATAGGCTATATGCATTGATGTAACTAGTCGTCGTCACATCAACTACAATTACTTTCACTGAAGGCATAATGGTGCTACAATGTTGTTATTTTGGTGGTTGAGGACATAAATTGGAGAAACACAGCTAGTTAAAACCCGTCTCACGGTGCGAGTCGACCCACGAGTGACCCCGAGTTTAAAACAAATTAAACTCGTGGTAATCACGTACAATTAACGTAGCGGGAATGTTGGAACTCGTGGACGCAACTTAGCGACTCGTGGCGCTAACGGCAGGTAACCGGGAAACTTGTTAACTCTTGAAAAACTTTAAACATGTTTAAAGATTTCCACGAGTCAAATTTACTCTTGAAACTGAAATTTGAAACATTTAAACTCGTTGTAAGAACGCAGTGGCCCGTGAGTTTACCGTAGTGACTCTTGAGTCTACCGTGGGTTTGGCCTGAGTGCCAGAAGTGAAATTTTGAAGATTAGTAATCTCCAGAGAACTTGGATAGGTGACGTTTCGGGTCGGGACCCTTCTTCAAACTTTAGACTCTTCTTTCACCCGAAACGTCACCTGTCCATGTTCTCCACAGATACTGCCTGACACGTTGAGTTACTCCAGCACTTTGTATTTTTTCATAAACCAGCTTCTGTAGTTCCTTGTGTTCCAAAATGTAATGCTTTATAAATGTCCAGAGATGCTGCCTGTCCCGCGGACTTACTCCAGCACTTTGCGTCCGTCTCCCTGGAGACCTCGTTTCCCACGCAATGTGACATCTACCGTGCATACATTGCCAACTGTTGTTTTGGCAGCAGCAACATAATCTCCCGGTTAGTACACTCAGTGTTGCTGAGGCCTAGTTTATGTAGAGACAAGAAACTGCAGATGCTGGAATCATGATCATAAAACACACACAAAGTGTTGGAGGAACTCACACAGCGCTGGAGTAACTCAGTGGGACAGGCAGCATCAGCGGAGGGAATGGACAGACATTTATTCGGCTCGAAAAGAAGGGACCCGATCCGAATCGTTGCCTATCCATTCCCTCCACAGATGCTGCCTGACCCGCTGGCTTACTTCGTGAGTTCATGTCATAGGGGCAGAATTAGGCCATTCAGCCCATCGAGTTGCTCCAACACTTTGTGTTTCGCTCAACATGCCAGCATCTGTGGTCCCCCATGTCTCCATTTGACAGCTGGAAGAACTCAGCGGGTCATGGAGTCTGAAGAAGGACCCTGACCTGAAACCTCGCCTGCCTGTTTCCTTCCACCGATTTCATGTAGTCACTTTTCAATAATACCCCACCGCCCCAGTAATTCCAAGTCCATTTAATTCCGCGTGTCTCCATTTCATTCATTAAGTCGCAGGTACTGTCACATCATTCATTTTCGGTCAATACAAAGGAACAGTCTGAAGAAGGGCGACGATAGACACAAAAAGCTGGAGTAACTCAGCGGGACAGGCAGCATCTCTGGAGAGAAGGAATGGGTGATGTTTCGGGTTGAGACTCTTCGACAGACTGGTAAGGGAAATGAGAGATATAGATGATGATGTATTGTAGAGAGATAAAGAACAATGAATGCAAAAAACTTACGATGATAAAGGAGACCTTTGTTCGCTGGGTGAAAACGAGCAGCTGGTACGACTTGAGTGGAGGAGGGATAGACAGAGAGGGAATGCCGGGGTTACTTGAAGTGAGAGAAATCAATATTCATACCACTGGGCTGTAAGCTGCCCAAGCGAAATATGAAATGCTGTTCCTCCAATTTGCATTTAGCCTCACTCTGACTGGAGGAGACATCGGATAGAAAGGTCAGTGTGGGAATGGGAAGTGTTTGGCAACCGGGAGATCAGGGAGGTCCAGGTAGCAACCGGGAGAGTCGCGATCCGAAACGTCACCCATTCCTTCTCTCCAGAGATGCTGCCTGTCCTGCTGAGTGACCATACTGAGGGAATTCCCACGTATATGAAGCAGAGAGAAACGCTCTGGCACTGGACGGTGTGCATTTTCCCTTTGTAGGTCATATCAATAGATGCGGCCGCGCTGAATTCTATCTTTAACTCGCAGGATGGAGCTGTCTTCTTTAACTCTGTTGCTTCGCCGCCACCGCCTCCTTGCTGCACAATGGCAGCGAGTGCGGGGCCGAGATCCTGCCTAGTTTTTTAAAGTTCTGAAATTGAATAACTTTCAATACTGAATCAGAATATACTTACTGTATGAGATGCTGTCCAGCTCCTCTATTTGATACTTAAAACAGGCCTTCATTCACGGTTGGCTCAAGAGTAACTCGGGAGAGGAACTTGGTACATCGCAGAAAAGAGAAGTAAACGGCAAACTTAGACATACACGTGGAAACTCGTTTAAACTCGTGAACATAAACTTGGAATCTCGTAGACAACCACGAGTGTGATTTTTTCTTTCACTCGGGGTCACTCGTGGGTGGACTCGCACCGTGAGACAGGGCCATAACTATGCCATGTCGCTAAGATCAAGCAAATATTCATTTGTAACTTGATATATCGTGGAAGCTTATTAAGTTGGAAAATATCAGGATCTCCATGGCATCATTGACTACCTTAATGATGGTAATTTTTGCCAACAGAAAGGAAAGCAAAGTTATTGAAGTCAGCTTAGACTTTTAAGTTTATTTTATCCAAGTTATAGGGCAAATCACGACAGTGCTGCCACATATTTTAATAGACCTTTCCATGGTATTTAAAGCTTCGACAACTACTGTAACCACAGGAGCAAGCACATCCACAGAGCAAATTGTGGAAGATCGGGAATAATCCTAGACATGTGGGTTTAGGGAGTGGCATCAGACGGGACTTATGAGGAATGGGAAGTGAGAAAGAAAGAACTCCAATGGGGGAATTAGAAGGGCCAAACAGGGACTTGAAATGTCATTGGCAAGTCAGATTGAGGAAAATCCCAAGGTTTTTATATCCAGGTTAAAAACAAAAGGGTGACCAGAAGGTAGGACCGCTCAAAGATAAAGGAGAGTGTCTCTGCATGGAGTAGGCGGATGTAGGTGAGATGCTAAATGAGCACTTTGCCTCTGTATTCACCGGGGAGGACTTAGAGGGCGACAAAATCAGTGTTGCTAGTGCAGTTTGAGATCAAGAAAGAGGTGGTTCTGAGGCTCTTGAAGAGCATTAAGGTGGATGTCCCCTGGGGCCTGATAGGATCTATCGCAGGTTATTGAGGAAGGCAGAGGAGATGGTGGGGTCCTTGATGAGGATCTTTGTTTCTCTTCTAGCCACAGGCGAGGTCCCAGAGGACTGGAGAATGGCTAATGTTTTAACTTTGTTTAAGAAGGGTAGCAGGGAGAATCCAGTGGCGAGAATCTATAGGCTGGTGAGTCTCACATCAATGGTAGGGAAACTATTGAGTGAAAGAGAGAAAGTTTAATAGAGATGTGTGGGTAACGTTTATTTACACAGCATTGACTTGGTTGCCCCAATTAAATAGTGGTATTTTGCATCAAGGAACGTGAAGCACTGGACCATCACAAAACATCAGATCCGTAAACTCTAACATAGGTCAGATTTTGCGCAAGTCAAAATCGCTCAGAATACTACAGTACATGTGGGGGCCTGGATCACATTGCCAGGGGTGATGGAGGCAGATATGATAGTGGCCTTTAAGAGGCACATGGAAGAGCAAGGAATAGAGGGATATGAATTATGTTCAGACAGATGAAATCAGTTTAACTTGGCATCGTGCTCAGCACAAACATTGTGGGCCGAAGGCCCATTCCTGTGATGTGCTGTCCCATGTTCTATGTTTTATGTTCTATGTAAGAGAACAGTATGCTAACTGTGGGATAGAAGCTGTTCTTGAATCTGATGGTATGTGCTTTCAAGCTTTTATATTTTCCGCCTGAGAGGAAAGTGGGGAAGAGAGAATGTCCGGGGTGTGAGTGGTCCTTGGTTTTGTTGTCCGCTTTCCCTTGGCAGTGTGAGGTGTAGATGGAGTCAGTGAGGGGGAGGCTGGTTTGCGCGATGGACTGGGCTGCATTCACAACTCTGTAATTTATTGGGCAAAGCAGTAGCCAGTCCAAGCTCCGACTTATTCAGAGAGGATGCTTTCTATGATGCATCTGTAGATGAAATTGGTATCGGTGACATGCCGAATTGCCTTCGTCTTTTGAGGAAGTAGAGGTGTGGGTGTGATTTCTTGTCCACAGCATTGACTTGGTTGCCCCAATTAAATAGTGGTATTTTGCATCAAGGAACATGAAGCACTGGACCATCACAAAACATCAGATCCGTAAACTCTAACATAGGTCAAATCGCTCACAATACTACAGTACATGTGTAAAATAGAAGGGTGTCGACCCGAAACGTCACCCATTCCTTCTTGCCAGAGATGCTGCCTGACCCGCTGAGATACTCCAACATTCTGTGTCTATCTTTGGTTTAAACCAGCATCTGCAGTTCCTTCCTACACTGTACATGTGTACATTTGGTAATGGGCAATTCATGGTGCCTTATGGGCCTGTCCCTCTAAGGCGATATTTTAGGTTGAAAATTTTTCACCGACATTTGGTTTGACACCAATGAGCATAGCTTGATGTCTCCTGGTGTAGGTGCTGTCGTAGGTTGTCGCCGGGATGACATGGGTTGTCGCCAGGTGACGAAGGTTCCCGCTGGTGCTGATCGGTGAATTTTTTTTGGCGCATTGGAAAAACCCGAGTCCACAGCACCACGTGATAGGTGCTTATAGACTATATGCACCTACCACGTGGAGCTGTGGACTCGGGTTTTTCCAATGCGCCAATGAAATTCACCAGTCAGCACAGGCGGAAATCCTGGGGGGACAGGGTGATACGTCCCCTCCGTGTTTTGAGAGGTGGGGGACAATCCCCCACATGTTTTGTAATCCAAATTTTGAAATTCTGTGAAAAAAGTCTATTGAAAATCGAGACAGTGGGGGTGGGACTGATGATCGAGGGCGCCAATTGGACGAGAGAGACGTCGGTCAGCAAGCAGTGGGGCGGCGGGACATGATGATTCTGCGCAATGATTGGAGGTGGGAGGTGTCGATCAGAGCGGAAGTAGGGGGGTGGGACTGAGGATAGAGCGCCATGATTGAAGGAGGGAAACGTCCTGGTGGAGCAAAGATCATAGAGCGGAGCTTGAATCGGCCCATTCACGGGGCCTTTCATCGCCCGGCGCAGCTTAAAATCTGCCATCGCCCTGCAGTCAAATTGCTGACATCTGCCTGTGAGGGTATGGCTTCATCATCCATGACCTGAGTGGAAAGGCATCATCAGCAACCAGTGTGTAGTGGATGTCAGGGTTGTCTTCTCCTGGCAGAGGTTCTGGATCAGGAAAGCCTGCTGTTCCTTCTTCCAGTGCTTGCCCAAGGGAGGTCTCTCTCCAGATCCTACTATCTGCGACACTGCCAGGTGTGCCCCCATCCACAAACAGGAAGTTATAATTTGCATCCACCACAGCTAAGAGTACGATGGAATGGAACTTCTTGTAGTTGAAGTACTTTGATCCTCCCTTGGGTGGACACCCGATGGCCACATGCTTGCCGTCAATTGCCCCTCACGTGTGCTGGAGGTTCCATCTGGTATCATAGCCCTGCTCCACTCTCTTCCACTCATCTGGTGCACTAGGGCAGTCCATGACTTCATCTTCATAAGCATTGATGATGGCCTCACAGGTCTCTCTGACAACCTTGCTAATGGTGTTGTGGGGCACAAGGAAGCTGTAGGAGAAGCTCTTGTAGAAGTCTCCTGATGACAGGTAGCGGAGGGTGATGGCTAGACCCATGCCAGGTTCCAGTGGCTTCCTCATGAAGGTCTCCTTTTTCTCCAGGAGAGGGCCCACACGTGTCTTCAGCTCCTGAAACAGCTCAGGGGGGAACCTAGTGAAGTTTCTGAAAGCAGCCTCATCTTCTTGCTGGAGCACAGTCATCAGGTTCACATACTGGCCCAACCTGATTCTGCTCAGGGACAAGGCCTTCAACCACACACACCACTTCGTGGGCTTCTTCTTCACCATTCTTCTTGTCCTTCTGTCTTTCTGATCTATAAACATGAGGGCAGCTGCAAGCAGCAGGGCTTCTTCTTCTTGTGAGAGCAATGCTCTCTGATGTTGCTCCATGCCAGTCATGATGCAGAATGATTGGAAAACCCCACCATACAAACCCTATAATAGGAAAAATGAATTATTCCATTGCTTTGGAGGTCAAAATGAGGTCAATTTCCTTCAGTTGACACCGACAGGGTCGTAGCTTGTCGTAGCTTGATGTCGGTTGTCGTAGTTGTCATCGTAGGTTGTCGTAGGTGTGGTCCTACATGGACGTCCTAAGTCGCGACTATTTGGTCGCCGGTTGTCGGGAGCTTGCCGTAGCTGACGTCGACTAGGTTGTTGGTTGTTGTAGCTTGCCGTAGATATTGTCGTGGGGTGGGTCCAGTCTACAATTTATTGGCGACCTGCCAAGACTATGACAGTCGCCGACAGTTGCCTAAAAAATCGGCAAGTGGGACAGGCCCATCACAGTCAGACTTCATGCAAAAAGAAGGGTCTCGACACGAAACGTCACTTATTCCTTCTCTCCAGAGATGCTGCCTGTTACTCCAGCTTTTTGTGTCTATCTTTGGTTTAAACCAGCATCTGCAGTACCTTTCTGTGCATTGTAGTCAGGCTTTATTTACAGCATTTAGCTTTCGAGGCACATTTAAATAAATCACTTTTTAACCAGTCCAATCATGGTGTAAGCTAATAATCATATCAGGGCCAATAGTTGACAAAAATGCAGAGAGGTTTGCTGGCCGCCAAGTGGTGATGTGACATCACGCTGAGTGACAGCGCTTTCTTCAGGGCAGTCAGTGAGGTGCCACAGTGCCGCTTGTGGCCGCAGCCACCAACACGAGGTGCTCCGTCACCCTGGGGCTCCCTCCACTCTTGCAGCGCTGCAGCGCCCACTGATGCTACTGCTTCTTCCATTCAACCATCGCTATGTCCACTCCGCCGTCCCACACTTCACGGCCGCCGCCCCCTCCTTCTCCCCGGAGTCGCCAACATCTCCCCCCTTGTGTTTATCAGCCGCGGCAAGTCAGCCGGGAGTTGCTCTGCACCGCCTCCCTCCTTCTCACTCAGTGGCTGAAAAGGGAAGAGCAGCGAGGCCGGGCGTCACCTTTGTATCTATGAAGAGGACTGGAAGCCTCACCATCTGTCACGTTGCTAAATTTATGTTCCTCACTATTACTAAACCCTCAGAAAACAGCAAAGCCCAGCTTCCCTGCCTCTCCAAACTTGCTGGGTCCCGACATAACTAACGGCTGCTAAAACATCCAAATCCTCGATCCTCGACAGTCGTGTGATTGACTGAACGCACCCGATCCCCATCCAGTTGCAAAAATGTTACAGCAAGTTGACGTTTAATTCTTTCCTCCTGTGAAAAGATGAATAATACAGCAGCCTCTGTTGAAGTTTAACATTTCCCTTCAAAGTCGAGTTGCCAAGGAAAAGGTTTTGGGAAGAATCAGTGGGTTTGTTTCCCATTTAGATTGGAAACAAATCTATAAACGTGGCTGCAATAACACAGGCCATTCAGGAAATGGGGCCACCTAACACATTCTGTTATGCAATAGGATATCACTTCAAGTTTTATCGTCACCATTGCAAAAAGTTTCTTTCCAAGAATGATTCACGCATTTGCACGGTTGAAACGTGGATCTTCAGTTTAGACTGCAGCAATTAGTGAAGTGAGTCACAACTAGACTATAATTTTGAAACTCTAACACACTTATAAATGCATGTGATAGGAGCTGAATTAGGCCATTCAGCCAATCAAGTCTACTACGCCATTCAATCATTGCTGATCTTTCCTTCCCTCGTACTCCTGCCTTCTCCCCATGATCCCTGACATTCAAGGAAGACACAAAATGCTGGAGTAACTCAGTGGGACAGGCAGCATCTCTGGAGAGAAAGAGTGGGAGTCGTTTTGGGTCTAGACCCCTCGCGACCCCTCAAACTGAAACATCACCCATTCCGTCTCTCCAAAGATGCTGCCTGTCCCGCTGAGTTACTCCAGCATTTTGTCTACCTTCGATTTAAACCACATCTGCAGTTCTTTCCTACCTCTGACATTCAACTGAGAAAGCAAAGCAGTTGCTATTGTAATCAACTCAGTATTTTAATTAGAAATACCCCGAGTCATAGAATCTTTATAGAATCATCCAGCAAGGAAAAAGGCCCTTCAGCCCAGCTTGCCCATGGCAACTGTCGCCTCATCTACACTATTCCCACTTATCCACATATGGCCCATATCTCTTTAAATCTTTCCTATCCGTGAACCCATCTAAATGTTTTTAAAATGTTGCCATTGTACCTGCCTCACCTGCTTGTTCCCGATACCCACCACCTTCTGAGTGAAAAAGTTGCCCCTTATTATTCATAACTCATTCATCACTTCCTACATCATGGATGCTTCTTTATTTGGAAAATAGTAGCAGCTCCAATGGGGTATTTTAAAAATCGAGTAATTGATATCAGTTTCGCTTTGAACATTTTATAGTTTGTTGCCATGAGAAAGCTGCCATGTATTTTAACTGACATTTCTCTGTATTTTCTCTGTATTGACGTATTCAGATAACACAGCATCAAGGAGCATCCAAGTTCAAAATACGACTTCTACCCCTTTTACAACCGAGTCGTTGCCAACAGTGACAGGTAACATCAATTGCAATCTCATACCACAAATGCATGCAAAGGACATTTACAAATAGTAGAAAAAATTGTCTTGTCAACCTAATTTCTTTCAATGGATGCTGAATTCTGAATCATATTGCATGAACAATATAAATTTGAATGAACAAATGCAAAATCATCTCTTGAAGACTACTACATTGGCAGATGGTTGGGGTTTGCTAGGGCTACACGTGTGGGTTTAAACTAAATAGTGGGGGGGAGGGATTGACAAATTGGAAGTATAAAGATGGAGTTGAAGTGGAAGTGGCTACAGAAAAAATTACAAAAGATTCTCGAATTAATGGGAAGGTAAGCTCGAGAATGGACAACAGAGTAAGGTCAGGGCCAATTGCGAGCAGTGCGAGGGGGGAAGTGAATACAGAGTCAAAGTGCTGTATATGAATGCGCGAAGTATAAGGAATAAAGTCGACGAGCTTGAGGCTCAGTTAGATACTGGCAAGTATGATGTTGTGGGAATTACTGAGACATGGCTGCAAGAGGGCCAGGGCTTGGAACTGAATATTCAAGGGTACACCTCCTATCGAAAAAACAGACAGGTGGGCAGAGTGGGTGGGGTTGCCCTGTTGGCGAGGAATGAAATTCAGTCCCTTGCAAGGGGTGACATTGAAACAGGAGATGTGGAGTCAGTATGGATAGAACTAAGGAATTGTAAGGGTAAAAATACGCTAATGGGACTAATCTACAGACCCCCAACAACAGCCTGGACTTAGGACGCAAGTTGAATCAGGAGTTAAAATTGGCATGTAGTAAAAGTAATGCTTTGGTTGTTATGGGAGATTTCAACATGCAGGTAGACTGGGAAAATCAGGTTGGTACTGGACCCCAAGAAAGGGACTTTGTAGAGTGCCTTTGTGATGCATTCTTAGAGCAGCTTGTATTGGGGACTACCAGGGAGAAGGCAATTCTGGATTTAGTGTTATGTAATGAACCAGATTTGATAAAGGAGCTTGAGGTTAATGAGCTATTAGGAGGCAGTGACCATAACATGGTCAGGTTTAATCTACAATCGGAGAGGGAGAAGAGTAGATCGGAGGTGTCAGTGTTGCAGTTGAATAAAGGGGACTATGGGGCCATGAGGGAGGAGCTGGCCAAAGTTGACTGGAAAGATACACTAGCAGGGATCACAGTGGAACAAAAATGGCGGAACAAGGAAATGGCAGATGAGTTGAACAGGTACTTTGGATCTGTCTTCACTAAGGAGGACACAAACAATCTTCCCAATATTGTAGTGGCCAGAGGATCTGGGGTGACAGAGGAACTGAAGGAAATCCACATTAGGCAGGACATGGTGTTGGATATACTGATGGGACTGAAGGCTGATAAATCCCCAGGGCCTGATGGTCTGCATCCCAGGGTACTTAAGGAAGTGGCTCTAGAAATCGTGGATGCATTGGTGATAATTTTCCAATGTTCTATAGACTCAGGATCAGTTACTGTCGATTGGAGGGTAGCTAATGTTATCCCACTTTTTAAGAAAGGCGGGAGCGAGAAAACAGGGAATTATAGACCAGTTAGCCTGACATCGGTAGTGGGGAAGGTGCTGGAGTCAATTATAAAAGATGAGATAGCCGAACATTGGGATAGCAATAACAGGATCGGTCCGAGTCAGCATGGATTTATGAAGGGGAAATCATGCTGGAATTGTGGAATTCCATCCATTCCATTCCATTCATTCTGGAATTTGAAAGCATTTGATAAGGTCCCACATAGGAGATTAGTGGGCAAAATTAGGGCACATGGTATTGGGGGTACAGTGCTGACATGGATAGAGAAGTGGTTGGCAGACAGGAAACAAAGTGTGGGGATTAACGGGTCCCTTGCAGAATGGCAGGCAGTGACTAGTGGGGTACCGCAAGGCTCGGTGCTGGGACTGCAGCTATTTACAATATACATCAATGATTTGGATGAAGGGATTCAAAGTAACATTAGCAAATTTGCAGATGACACAAAGCTGGATGGCAGTGTGAACTGTGAGGAGGATGCTATGAAAATGCAGGGTGACTTGGACAGGTTGGGGAAGTGGGCAGATGCATGGCAGATGAAGTTTAATGCGGATAAATGTGAGGTTATCCACTTTGGTAGCAAAAACAGGAAGGCAGATTACTATCTAAATGGTGTCAAGTTGTGAAAAGGGGAAGTACAACTGGATCTGGGGGTCCTCGTACATCAGTCTATGAAAGTAAGCATGCAGGTACAGCAGGCAGTGAAGAAAGCGAATGGCATGTTGGCCTGTATAACAAGAGGAATCGAATATAGGAGCAAAGAGGTCCTTCTGCAGTTGTACAGAGCCCGAGTGAGACCACACCTGGAGTATGTGTGCAGTTGTTGTCCCCTAATTTGAGGAAGGACATTCTTGCTATTGAGGGAGTGCAGCGTAGGTTTACAAGGTTAATTCCCGTGATGGCGGGACTGTCATATGCTGAGAGGATAGAGCAGCTGGGCTTGTACACTCTGGAGTTTAGAAGGATGAGAGGTGATCTCATTGAAATGTATAAGATTGTTAAGGGCTTGGACACACTAGAGGCAGGAAACATGTTCCCGATGTTGGGGGAGTCCAGAACCAAGGGCCACAGTTTAAGAATAAGGAGTAAGCCATTTAGAACGGAGACGAGGAAACACTTTTTCTCACAGAGAGTGGTGAGTCTGTGGAATTCTCTGCCTCAGAGGGCGGTGGAGGCAGGTTCTCTGGATGCTTTCAAGTGAGAACTAGATAGGATTCTTAAAAATAGCGGAGTCAGGGGATATGGGGAGAAGGCAGGAACGGGGTACTGATTGGGGATGATCAGCCATGATCACATTGAATGGCGGTGCTGGCTCGAAGGGCCGAATGGCCTACTCCTGCACCTATTGTCTAATGTCATAAGTGATAGGAGTAGAATTAGCCCATTTGTCCCATCAAGTCTACTCCAGCATTCAATCATGGCTGATCTATCTCTCCCTCTTAACCCCATTCTCCTGCCTTCTCCCCATAACCTCTGACACCTGTACTAATCAAAATCTATCTATCGCTGCCCTAAATATGTCCACTGACTTGGCCTCCACAACCTTCTGTGGCAAAGAATTCCACAAATTCATCACCCTCTGACTAAACAAATTATTCCTCATCTCCTAAAAGAATGTCCTATAATTCTAAGGCTATGTTCTCTAGTCCTAGACTCTCTCACTAATGGAAACATCCTGTCCACACCCACTCTGTCCAAGCCTTTCACTATTCTGTATGTTTCAATGAGTGTCCTCCTCATTCTTCTAAACTCCAGTGAGCATAGGCACAGTGCCGACCCACTCTCATCATAGGTTAACAATCGCTCATCATAGGTTATGCAATGCCACGTCATGCAATAGTGAGGCAGATGGGAGGCTGTAAATTGATACAGAAGTTGATGACAGCAAGTTGAGTAGAGAGGACAGAGAAAGAACAAGGCAAGATGTCTGGGTAAATTGCATTGATTTTATTGCAAGAGGCCGGACAGATAAGGCAGGTGATCTCAGGCCATGGATAAGTTTGTGCTACTGGGACATTATAGCCATTGCAGAAACCTAACTAATGGAGGGGCAGGATTGGCAGCTTGATGTTTCATGGAACAGGTGCTCCAGGTGAGATAGAGTTGGGTGTTGTTAAAGTGGAAGGGGAGTTGCTTTATTCATTTAAGAGGACATGGGGTGCACAGTGACACAGCAGTAGAGTTACTTACAGCACCAGAGACAGGTTCAATCCTGACTATGGGTGCTGTCTGTACGGAGTTTGTACGTTCTCCTTACGACCGCGTGGGTTTTCTCCGAGATCTTTGGTTTCCTCCCACACTGCAAAGCGGTAATGGTTTGTAGGTTAATTGGCTTGGTATGAATGTGAAAATTGTCACTAGTGTGTAGGATAGTGTTAATGTGCGGGGATCGCTGGATGGTGCAGACTCGGTGGGCCGGAGGTCCTGTTTCCGCACTGTATCTCTATTCTAAACTAAACTAATCAGGTCCAAGGTGACATTATGGAGGGATCTTCCAGTGAGGCTATATGGGTGGAGCTGACAAATGAAAAGGGGATGATCTCCTTAATGGGAGTGTCCAACATGCCCCCAAATAGTCAACAGGAATTCAATGAACAAATATGCCAGGGGATTGCAGACAACTGCCAAACTAATATGGTTATCATAATAGGGGATTTTAACTTTGGCCATTTTCGACTGGGTCTGCCATCATGCCGATAGTTTACGTCAGGTGGAATTTGCCAAGTATGTGCAGGATAGTTTTGGAAACAACGTACAGGGCAGGGAAAGTGCCTGAAGTGGCAGGAAGTGAGCACTTTGGGACCAGCAACCACACTTCTATTGGTTTTTAAATAGTTACTAGACCAAGGCGGTATGTTGGGTCCCGTCCCGTACCCTCAACGTGCGGTGGGGGGGGAAGGGGGGGGGGCCTGCGGCGTCACACACACACTAACCACCTCCCCTACACACAAACACACACGGGGGGGGGAGGGTGGTGGAGGGGGTTGAGAGGGGAATGAGAGGGGGGGAGACGGGGAGAGGGGGGAGATGGGGGGAGGGATGGGGAGAGGGGAGAGGGGGAGGGGAGAGGGGGTGAAGGGGAGGGAGAGGAGGGGGGAAGGGGGGAGAGAGTGTGGAGTACGGAAAGGGGGGAGTGGAGGGGGAGGGAAGAGGGGGGAGGTGGTGGTAGAGTGGAGGGAGAGAGAGGGGAGGGGGAGAGAGAACAGGGGGAAGGGGGGAGAGAGAGGAGGCAGAGAGAGAAGGGGGGTAGGAAGGGGAGGGAGGGGGGAGAGAGAGGAGGGGAGAGATGAGGGGGAGAGAGTGGGGGAGGTTAGGGGGTAGAGGGGAGAGAGGAATGGGGAGAGATGAGTTGGGGAAGAGGGTAGTGAAGAGGGTGGGCAAAGGGTGGGAGGGAGAGAGAGGAGGGGAGAGGGGGGGCTAGAGGGGGAAGAGGGAGGGAGGGAGGAGAGGGGGTAGAGAGGAAGGGGGATTGGGGGAAGAGGGGTGAGGGAAGAGGGGGTTGGAGGAGGGGAGCGGGGCAGTGGAGGAGGGTAGTTGGGAGGGGGGCAGAGGGGAGATAGAGGGTGGGAGTGGGAGGAGGAGGGGGCTGAGAGCAGGGGGAGAGGGGGAGAGGGGGGTTAGAGGGGAGGGGGAGGGGGAGAGGGGCGAGGGGGGAGGGAGGGAGGGGAGAGAGCGAGTAGAGGGGAGAATGGGGGAGGGGGGCAGAGAGGAGAGGGGAGAGACAGGAGGGGGTGAGAGGGGGAGGGAGGAGAGGGGAGGGGAGAGAGGGGGCGAGAAGAAGATGTAACAGTTACCACTTACATAATAGCATGATTAAAATAAATCATGTAATTAAAGTCAGCTTGGACTTCCAGGGACATTTCACAAGTGTAGTCATGAGACTGGTGCCATGTATTTTAACTAATATTTCTCTGCATATATGAATATTCGACAACTGTTGCAACCACAGAAGAAAGCACATCCACAGAACAAATTAAAAAGATGACCTCTTATACAACTGTATCAACATCAACAGGGATAGGTACCATAAATTACAACTAGTCCTCAAAAACCTAGCATGGGTAATTTGGAAATAATGATAAAACTTATCTGGTCAATCCTTGTATTTTAACTGACATTTCTCTGCATGTGTGAAGGTTCAACAACTTCTGCAAGCACAGCAGCAAGCACGTCCACAGAGCAAAGTACAACATTGACAATGCCTTATACAACTGAATCAACATCAACAGAGACAGGTACCATAAATTACAACTCGTACTCCAAATCAAAACAAGGGAAATTTAGAAATAACAATAAAATATGTGTTGTCGACCCCTCTTAGACCCAGAGTAATTGTTTCATGCAGAATGGAAATTGGCTCTACGGCCCAATATGTCCAAGCCACGGATGATCAGCCATTGAAGCTAGCTCCACTTGACCCCGGTAGTTCCACATCACTCTAAAACTTTTCAATCCATGCACCTGTCCAAATCTTTTTTAAATATCCACCTCAACCACTTCATCTGGAAAAAAACATCTGGTTCTTTTCCTCTCGCCTTAAACTGTGCCCTCCAGTGTGGACACTCCACCCTGAGATAAAGACTCTGTTCATTCACTCTTGCTATTTCCATATGATTTATAGCCATCTATAATATCAAATTTCTTCCTCGTTCAATTAAAAAATAAAGTAACATTTGTGTACAGTTCAGCTATTTATATTGGCCATATCCTCAAACATATTGCAGTTTTGTCCAAAGTGCTGTCCTGGAATACCAACCTAGGTAAATTCCAAATAATGAGGGATATTAGGAAGAGTTAATGACATGCAAAAAATGTTTATAGGCATTAGATTGGTCAGAATTGGCCAGTTAATTCAGGTAACTAATGGATAGAGAATGCTAAATCTAACGGCAAATGGTCAAGCAAATTTTCAAGCACAAACTCAATATATTCAGTTGAAGAATACTACATTAAATATTGTGCAATAACGGTGACAATGCTAAGCATAACGCAGCAAAAATAATTGCATGAAATAATGTTTCATGATTCCCAAGTATCTTCAGAACTCCAAATGTTATCCACACAATTACCCATTGAATTCTTGGTGACATTAGTTTAATATTCACTGCTTCACTTTAAATGCGTGTAATGTGTAACATATTGGGCCATAGATACTATTTCCCTTTTGTACACATTGTAATGTTGAATACACTTAGTAATTGTGTAATTGAGCATGGAAACAGGCCCTGCAGCCCATTTAAAAGTTGACAAATTAGCCAATAATGAAAGTCAGCCAATTATTCATTTATTATTTGTTAATGTCATGAATGCTTCTATGCTTGGAAAATAGCAGCAGATCATTTGCACCAGTTACCACTTAGATGATTGCTTGTTGCTAATATGCATCATCAGATTAAAAAACAAATAATTAAAGTCAGTTTGGACTTCCAGGGACATTTTACAAGTGCAGTCATGAGAATACTGCCATGTATTTAGTTGATATTTCCCTGCATACGTGAAGATTTGACAATTCTTGCAACCACAGAAAAAAGCACATCCACAGATCAAAGTACAATGATGACCTCTTATACAACAGAATCAACAGCAACAGAGACAGGTACCATACAGAATTCATTTCCATGAAATAATTTTTCATAAATCCTAAGTATCTTCAGAACAAACGATAAGCATGCAATTATTTGCTGAATTATAGACAATAGACAATAGGTGCAGTAGGCCACTCGGCCCTTCTAGCCAGCACCACCATTCAATGTGATCATGACTGATCATCCCCAATCAGTACCCCATTCCTGCCTTCTTGGTAACATTACTTCTCATCAGATTAATATTCACTGACGCTCTTTACATGCTTTATGAAACAAAAAGTATCCAATTTATTTTCAATATCTATTGATGTCACATCTTCATTTCATTCTCAGAACCAAGCACAACAACTGCCACTGCATCCACTACGTCCGCCACCAGCAGCGAAACCACAGGTACGAGGATAATGCAGCGCCAGGGTTCACTGATCAGACTTTTAAAAGATACTTTAATTATCAGCACAACTGAGAAACAATTAAAAAAAATTATTGTATCAACCAATGTTCCTAAAAGTGGCCAAACCATTGATCATTTCACAGTAACATGCTGGGAATGATAAATAATTCTATGGGTCAGTGGAATATTACAAAAGAAGATTAGCTCAAATGCAAAGAAAAGTATGTTGTTAGTTTGTTCTCTTATGTTTGCATATTACATAATGTAAAGCCTCTGAAAACAGCAGGACAGACATCTCTCTGAGTAACTCAAAGATCAAAATTTCAAAAATCATCTCCAATCACAAAACATGGTTTAAACATCAAGAACCTCAGATGAGTGTCCAAATTGGTGACATAAATAGGGTCATAACTAGGTTATAATTGTGATGACTAACACATTAAACTCAGATTGAAAACCAGCCATTATTGTGATCAAGCAACTACTTTAAGTAGGAATATGCTGCAAATTGTCAAATATGCCATGACTGAAATTAATGCAATTAAAAGTTATCACTGGTAATATCATGGATACTTTATTTTTGGAAAGATCAGAAGCTCCATGGCACCAGTTACTCCATGCAAGATGGTAATAGGTGTCATCAGATAATAACTAATATATTTAAAGTCAACCTGGACAAACAAGGAAAGTTATATGCTTTATAAGAGTAGCCATGAGAAGGCTGCTATGGGTTTTAACTGGCATTTCTTTGCATTTGTGGAGCTTTGACAAAGCTGGGAAATGGAAATTTAGAAATAGTGACAAAACCAGTCTTGTAGAGTAATTGTGTCTTCGAGCATGGAAACAGGTCCGTCACCCCACCATATTGATGCCGAGCAAGCTAAACCATTAAAGCATTTGCTTGCAATAGTCTCATGTTGCACTGCATTGAACATTGTGCCATAATACCATAGTGTGCATAACACAGAAAAATATGCAATGCCCAAATGTTCAATGACCACCAGGTTTTATCAGAAATGCACTGATGCTAAATCTCACAGCAAATGCTCAATTAAAATTGCTTGCACAAATTGAATATTTTCCGTTGAAGAATACTACATTAAATAGTGTGCATTAACATGGTGACAATGCTAAGAATGACACAGAAAAAAGAATTGCATAAAATAATTTTTCATGATTCCTCAAAACTCCAAATGTTATCAACGCATTTGATAAGGTCCCACATAGGAGATTTGGGGCAAAATCAGGGCACATGGTATTGGGGGTAGAGTGCTGACATGGATAGAAAATTGGTTGGCAGACAGGAAACAAAGAGTAGGGATTAACGGGTCCCTTTCAGAATAGCAGGCAGTTACTAGTGGGGCACCGCAAGGCTCGGTGTTGGGACCGCAGCTATTTACAACATCAATGATTTAGTTGAAGGGATTCAAAGTAACATTAGCAAATTTGCAGATGACACAAAGCTGGGTGGCAGTGTGAACTATGAGGAGGGTGCTATGAGAATGCACAGGGTGACTTGGACAGGTTGGGTGAGTGGGCAGATGCATGGCAGATGCAGTTTAATGTGGATAAATGTGAGGTTATCCACTTTGGTAGCAAAAACAGGAAGGCATATTATTATCTAAATGGTGTCAAGTTGGTAAAATGGGAAGTACAACAGGATCTGGGGGTCCTTGTTCATCAGTCAATGAAAGTAAGCATGCAGATACAACAGGCAGTGAAGAAAGTGAATGGCATGTTGGCCTACATAACAAGAGGAGTTGAGTATAGGAACAAAGAGGTCCTTCTGCAGTTGTACAGGGCCCTAGTGAGAACACACCTGGAGTACTGTGTGCAGTTTTGGTCCCATAATTTGAGGAAGGACATTCTTGCTATTGAGGGAGTGCAGCGTAGGTTCACAAGGTTAATTCCCAGGATGGCAGGACTGTCATATGCTGAGAGAATGGAGTGGCTGAATTCACTTGAATTCACTTTGAAATGCAGTTGCCATTGTAATCAACCCAATAGATTAAGTTGAACTAGTCAAATTAGCCAATAATGAAAGTCTCATTTTTTTATTTGTTAATATCATGGATGCTTCTTTGTTTGGAAAATAGCAGCAGATCATTTGCACCAGTTACCACTTACATGATAATAGAAACATAGAAACATAGAAACATAGAAATTAGGTGCAGGAGTAGGCCATTCGGCCCTTCGAGCCTGCACCGCCATTCAATATGATCATGGCTGATCATCCAACTCAGTATCCCGTACCTGCCTTCTCTCCATACCCTCTGATCCCTTTAGCCACAAGGGCCACATCTAGCTCCCTCTTAAATATAGCCAATGAACTGGCCTCGACTACCCTCTGTGGCAGAGAGTTCCAGAGATTCACCACTCTCTGTGTGAAAAAAGTTCTTCTCATCTCGGTTTTAAAGGATTTCCCCCTTATCCTTAAGCTGTGACCCCTTGTCCTGGACTTCCCCAACATCGGGAGCAATCTTCCTGCATCTAGCCTGTCCAACCCCTTAAGAATTTTGTAAGTTTCTATAAGATCCCCTCTCAATCTCCTAAATTCTAGAGATTCTAATAATATGCATCATCAGATAAAAATAATTAAATAATACAAGTCAGCTTGGAATTCCAGGGACAGTTTACAAGTATAGCCGTGAGAGTGCTGCCATGTATTTTAACTAATATTTCTATGCATATGTGAAGATTTGACAATTTCTACAACCACAGAAGAAAGCACATCCACAGAGCAAAGTACATCAGTGATGCCTTATACGACTGAATCAAAATCAACAGAGCCAGGTACCATAAATTACAACTCGTAGTCCAAATCAAAGCAAGGGAAATTTAGAAATAATAATAAAACTTGTCTTGTAAGCCTTTTTTGGACTCAGAGAGCAATTATATCATACAGAATGGAAGTAAGCTCTATGGCCCAATATGTCCAAACCACGGATGATCAGCCATTGAAGCTAGCTCCATTTGCCCGCGGTGGTTCCATATCACTCTAAAACTTTCCAATCAATGCATCTGTGCAAATCTCTTTGAAATAATATAATTTTTCCTGCCTCAACCACTTCATCTGGACTAGCCGACAATATGTTCCCCTTGGTAAGGGTTAGGTTCATTCCTAACCAAAAACCCTGGGTTGACAGGTCCATTCGCTTCACTTTGAAACGCTCGCACTGCTGCTTACAACTCCGGCCTGGCATCCGGCAACATGGATGATTACAAGGCAGAGACCTATAGACTGCGAAGGGTGGTGAAGGACGCAAAAATGAGGTACAGGGACAGGATGAAGTCGCAGATGTAGCAGTGGGACACAAGATGCCTGTGGCTGGGGCTACGGACTATAACAAATTACCAGAGCAGACCCCCCCCCCCCCCCTCAACCAGGAGTGCCGGCGCCTAGTTAGCTGATGACTTGAACTCTTTCTATGCACGATGTGAGGTGGGCAACAACACTCCTAGCTCGCCGCCTAACAACAACATGGACAGCAGGCTGGCTAGCGAGGCTGGAGTGAGGCACACTGCTGGGGATGTGCACACATTCTCGGAGTCCGAGCACGACGTGAGGAGGGCTCTGACACGTGTGAACACGAGGAAAGCTGTAGGCCCAGATGGTATATCTGGGCGAGTCCTAAAGTCTTGTGCTAATCAGCTCCAGTGTTCACCACAATATTCAACCTCTCCCTGGCCAAGTCCATGGTCCCTTCCTGCTTCAAGAGATCCACTATTGTCCCAGTGCCTAAGAATGCCTCTCCAGCCTGCTTCAATGACTACCGACCGGTGGCCCTCACCTCAGGCGTCATGAAATGCTTTGAGAGGCTGATCAAGGACTACATCTGCACCTTCCTCCCTCGCACCATGGATCCGCTGCGGTTCGCATACCGTCCAAACAGATCCACGGATGATGCAGTGTCCCAGGTTTTGCACACCACTCTCTCTCACCTTGACAGCCAGAAAGAGGGCTATGTGACGATGCTGTTCGTTGATTTCAGTCCAGCCTTAGTCCCCACCAGACTTGCTGATAAGCTGCTGGAACTGGGACTGAACACTTCCCTGTGTGCCTGGGTCCTGGACTTTCTGACCGCCAGGCTCCAGGTGGTCAGGATGGGGAGACATACCTCCAACCCCCTCACCCTGAACACAGGACCCCCCCAGGGTTGCATCCTCAGCCCCCTACTGTACTCCCTGTACACACATGATTGTGTCGCCAGGTTCAGCTCCAACTCCATCATCAAGTTTGCAGATGACACTGTGGTGGTGGGCCTGATCTCCTATAACGATGAGAAGGCCTACCTGGAGGGGTTAGGCACTCTGGTGTCAGAATAACAGCCTCCTCCTGAATGTCACAAAAATTAAGGAGCTAATTGTGGACTTTAGAAGGGCACAACAACCGAGGGCGTACACGCCACTGGGGATTAATGGGATTACTGTGGATAGGGTGAGCTGCTTTAAATACCTGGGAGTCCACATTACA
The DNA here is from genome assembly GCA_038087875.1 of Malacoraja senta. NCBI lineage: Eukaryota > Metazoa > Chordata > Chondrichthyes > Rajiformes > Rajidae > Malacoraja > Malacoraja senta. Next base: position 7,892,325 of record CM075984.1, on the reverse strand, counting down.
GAGGATCTGACATGGACAACACACACTGCCGCATTGGTGAGAAAGGCAAGGCAGGGCCTTTACCACCTCAGGCAGCTGAGGAAGTTCAGAGTCTCTGTGAGGATCCTTCAATCCTTCTACTCTGGTGCTGTAGAAAGTATCCTGTCCGGAAACATCTTGATCTGGTTTGGCAACAGCTCTGCCCAGGACAGGAAGGCTCTGCATAGAGTAGTGCATTCAGCCGAACGCACCACGGGAACACACTTCCCCCCCCCCCCCCCCCCGCCACTCTGCAGGAGTTATACACCAGGAGGTGCAGATCCAGAGCCAGCAAGATCATGAAGGACCCCAACCACCCCAGCAATGGACTGTTCCAGATGCTACGGTCAGGCAAGCGCCTCCACTGTCACGCAGCTAAAACAGAGAGGATGAGACGGAGTTTCTTCCCACAGGCCATCAGGACAGTAAACTCTGATCTCACCAGGGTGTTAATACTGTTGTGTCTTCTTTTTTTAATGTAACTACTAGTTCTGTTCTGTTCTTTTGCACAATACCACAAGCATTGTCACTTTCATTTCACTGTACATCTTGTATGTATATGTGACAAATAAAGTTGCATTAACTTGACTTGCTCCATATACCCATCACCCTCTGTGAAAAACATCCCCTCAGCTTATTATTATATATTTTACTCTCACCTTAAAACTATGCCTTCGTACTAGATAGCCGGCCCTGGGTAAAGTCTCTGTTCATTCACACTTCTATTTCCATATGATTTATACCCTTCAATGAGATCAAGTTTCAGCCTTCTACAATCAAAGAATTAAAGTAAAACCTGCCCAACGCCTGACTATAGTTCAGCTCTTTATACTGGTTACATCCTCAAACTTATTGCCATTTTCTTTAACGTGCTGGCCTGGAATAACAACAGTAAAACAAACTAGCTGAATTCCAGACAACTATGGATATTAGGAAGAGTTAATGACTTCTGCAAAAAATGTTTACAGGCAGTTTATTGGTCAGAATTGGCTATTTAATTTGGGTATCTAATGGATAGAGAATGCTAAATCTAATGACAAGTGCTTAATCAAACAGAACTCACTAAACTCTGTGCAATGAGTGGTGACAATGCAAGCAGAACACTGTGAAAAAATTCCATGAAATAATTTTTCATGATTCTCAAGTAAATTAAAAACTCCAAATTCTTTGTTGAATTCTTGGTGACATTACTTCTCACCAGTTTCATTTTCACTGCTGCACTTTACATGTTTTATAAAACAAAATGTGTACAATTTCCTTTCACTAACCATTAATCTCAAATCTTCATTTAATTCACAGAACCAAGCACAACAACTGCCATTGCATCGACTATGTCTGCCACTAGCAGTGAAACAACAGGTACTAGGATAATGCCCGCTTTCAGAGGTGGTGGACAATCCCCCTATGTTTTGAAATCTACACTTTATCAGACGCATTCTAAGGGCTGAATCGGCCCATTCGCGGGGCCTTTCATCGCCCGGCTCATCTTAAAATCAAACTGCTGCATCGAGGCGATCGAGGTTCCCGATGTTCAAGCCCCCGCCGGCGGTTGAAATGCCCCACGAATGGGCCGATTCAAGCCCCCCGATTCGGGGCGGATGAAGCTGCTGTTGCTGGAGTTCGGAGTTGGTCACCAACCAGGTCAGCTTCCGATGTTACCGTCCACAGGGCCCACGGCCGAAGCCTCGCTTGTGTGCGCATGCGCGCGTGCGGCCGCCAAGAAATTGTGTCCCCCCAATGTTTTGATAGCGATTTCCGTGCCTGCCCCAAGGCAATATTCCACCACTGACCCATAGCCCCAAACTGCGCAGGGCGTCTGAGGGGTTCCCATTGTGACACCAGAGATCCCCGTTGTGAAGCGAGTCACAGCAACCCTCCATTAACTGCACCTCACCATCCCTCTTCCTACCTCTATCCTCCATTCCCCCTTATCCCCCTCACTCCCTCCCTCGCTCCATAACCCCTCTCCCCTCCCTACCCCCTCCTATTCCTCTATCTCCCTGCTCCCCCACTCCTCACTTCCCCCCCATCACACCCCCACTATCCCTCCTCAACTCCCCCACCACCATCCTCTCCCTCTATTCCCCACTCCCTACCTCCACCACTCCTCCCTCCTCTCCCTCTATCCCTCCTCCACCCCCACTCTCCCTCCTCACATCCCCAATGTTCCCCTCCCTCTCCACTCCCTATCCCCATCCTCTCCCTCTATCCCCTGCTCATAATCTCCTCATCTCCCCCCAATTCCACCCTTCCACAATAAAATTTGCAATGGTTTTTTTTTAAATGAAATCTCCCCCTATCCCAACCCCCCCACAAAGAAATTTGTGATTTTTTTTAATGGAATTCTCAATGAAAATAGCATTTATATCTTTAAAATAACCTAAATACCATGTTAGCTGTTAATGAAAATGAATTTGATTGAAACAGAGTTTTTGAAAATCGCGATTTTTAATGTAAATGAGATTTTGGATCCCATAGTGACATCATTGTGACGTCGAACGCGGCTGATGGGCAGGGCAAGTGGAAAAGTGATTTGAAAAGTGATTTTTGTAAAGTTTAAAATGTCATTAACTTGTAAAATATAACATCAAACCGAACGAAACTTATTTCATTAACATCCCAGGACTTTGGTGAGTAAGGTGTACCATTTTTGCTGGGTTTTGAAATATCATGCACATGCATACAAACAAACAGAGAGTTTTAGTATTATACTAGACCAAGTGGGACCCATTGGGTCCTGTCCACTCAACATTGCTGGCAGGGTGGGGGTGTGGGGGTGGCCTGCGGTGTCACACACACTAACCACCCCCCCCCCACACATCACACTAACACCACCCTTGATATTATATTAATATTATTTAATCGCTTCTTTTCCCCCAACCCCCACTCTATGCACTCACACATAGCCCCCAACTGAGCAGGCGAGGCTAGAGAGAGAGAGGGGGTAGATGGGTAGGGGGTGGTATAGAGGGAGAGAGAAGGTAAAGAGGGAGGATAGAGGGAAGGTGAGGGGTAGAGAGGGAGAGGGAGGGGGTACAGATTGAGGGGTGGGGTGCACGCGGCGTCATAGGGGAGGGATGGTCCAGAATGCAATACTCCACCACTCACCCATAGGTACAATACTCCCCACTCCCTAGAGAGGGAGTGGTGGTAGAGAGGGAGGGGGTGTTAGAGACAAAAGGGGGGGGTCAGATAGGGAGGGGGGTGGAGAGAGGGAGGGGGAGCAGAGAGTGAGGGGGACAGAGAGGGAGGGGAAGACAGAGAGGGAGAGGGTTAGGAGGTAGAGTGGGAGGGTAGAGGGAGGGGGAGTGGGTAGAGGGAGAGGGGTAGAGATTGTGGGGTGTGTGGGTGTGGGGCATCACAGGGGAGGGGCTGGTCCCCAAACGCAATACTCCACCACTCACTCAAATGTCCCAATACTTACCACTCCCTAGAGAGGAGCGGGGGTAGAGAGGGAGTGGTGGTACAGAGGGAGGAGGGGGTAGAGAGGGAGGGGGTAGAGAAGGAGGGGGCAGAGAGGGAGGGGGAGAGGGTAGAGAGCGAGGGGTTAGAGAAGGAGGAGGATGGGATAGAGAGGGAAGGGTAGTGTTGGATGCCTTTTGAGGCAGTGAGGGGGGGGGAGGGGAGGGTGCGGGAGTGTGAATAATCTGAGGGGGAGGGTCGGCGGGTGTGAATAACCCGGGGGGTGTTGTCTGCCTTTTGGAGCTGTGGTTGACGATTCTTCTCAGCACTGGCTGTGAGGGACCACAGCTAGCATGGAAAAGAAGCGGCAACCCCAGCTCGAAAATAACCCGGAGGGGGGGATGAGAATAACGTTGGGGGGGGGTAGATGGGTGGGAGGGGAAGAAAAACCCAGGATGGGGGGGGCGTGTGAATAACCCGGAGGGGGTGAGGTGTGACGTCATTCGAAGCTCATGGAATATTTTGTGTGTGAAACGGGCTCCGCTCACCTCACTGCGACGTCATCAGTGGAAGCTGGTCATTTTAAATGGGAGTTTTTTCATTTTTTGAAACTTTAATCAGCAATGTCGAGAAATAAAGCATAAAATCTTAAGTGAAGCTGCTCACTGCTTAAGAGGGGAAATATGTGAATCAGGATGTGTAAAAATCTTTTGTAGTGTTTTTGCGAAAATATAATGACACACACATATACACACACATATACACACATACAAGATGAGTGTTTTAGTTATTATATGATAATGATATGATATGATAGATGATAAAAACATGTCTTGTCAACCATTCTTAGACTCAGAGAATAAGTGTAATGCAATTATTATATCTTTTCCCTTTCGCCGTAAAACATGATTCCCCAGTTTGGGATAAAGTCTCTGTTCACTCACATGAGCAATTTCCATGCGATTTATACAATTCTATAAGATCAAACTACGGCCTCCTCCAATTGAAGAAATAAAGTAAAGCCTGCCCAACGTTTGTGTATGGTTCATCTCTTTGTACTGGCTAAATCCACAAACATATTGCAGCTTTGTCCAATGTGCTGGCCTTGAAGAACGACAGAAAACAAACTAGCTAATTAGAGATTACTAGGGATATTATCAAGAGTTAATAACTTGTGCAAAAACATTTACAGGAACTAGGATAACGCAGCACCAGGATTCACAGATGAGATGTTAAAATGATATCTTAGTTCACATGTGACAGTCAATAATGCAATCATAATTGATGGCAGAAAAATTGTGATAACCGGAGTAGAATTTTGTTGCCTAACATCTTGAATTCACTTTGAAAAGCAGTCACCAGCAGTTGAGGACTACTCCAGTAAACATTGTGCATAAAATAATTTTTCACATTTCCTTAGTATCTTCAGATCTCCAACTGTTATCCACACAATTACTTGTTGAATTCTTTGTTAACATTTCTCTCATCAGTTTAAATTCCACTGCTGCAGTTTACATGTTTTATGAAACAACAAGTGTCAAATCCACTTTCAATATCCATTGATGTCACATCTTCATTTCATTCTCAGAACCAAGCACAACAACTGCCATTGCATCGACTACGTCCGCCACTAGCAGCGAAACAACAGGTACAAGGATAATGCAGCACCAGCATTCACTGATGAAATGTTAGAAAGATGTCTTTCTAACATCTCATCAGTCTTTCTAACATCTCTGTGACAGTAAATAACACATGACAGTCAATAATGCTGTTGTAATTGATGACAGAAAAGGAGAGATTGTTGCCTATCATCTGGATGTCAGTTAGAAAAGCAGTCACCGTTGTAATCAACCCAATAGTTACAGTAGCAATACCATGCAAGTAGTCAAATAAGCCAATAATGAAAGACAGGCAATTATTCATTTATTATTTGTTAATATCATGGATGCTTCTTTGTTTGGAAAATAGCAGCATATTCCACGCACCAGCTACTACTTACATGACTGCATGATGCTAATAAAAGTGTAGCCATCGGAGTGTTGACGTGTATTTTAACTGATATTTCTCTGCATTTGTGAAGATTCAACAATTTCTGCAACCACAGATGAAAGAACATCCACAGACCAAAGTACAATGATGACTTATACAACAGAGTCAACATCAACAGAGACAGGTACCGTAAATTACAACTAGTACACCGAATCTGGGCAGGGAGAATTTGGAAATAATGATAAAACCTGTCTTGTCAACCCTTCTTAAAATCAAAGAGTAATTGTGTCATACAGAATGGAAATAGGCTCTGCGGCCCAATATGTCCAAGCCATGGATGATTGGCCATTGAAGCTAGCTCCATTTGCCCACGGCGGTTCCATATCACTCAAACACTTTCCAATCCATGCACCTGTCCAAATCTCTTTTAAATAATATAATTATTTCTGCCTCAACCACTTCATCTGGATACTGGCTCCATATACCCATCACCCTCTGTGAAAAACATCCCCTCAGATTCTTATTATATCTTTTCCCTCTCACCTTAAAACTGTGCCCTGCAGTACGAGATAGCCAACCTGGGTAAAGACTGTTCATTCACACTTCTATTTCCATATTATTTATACACTTCTATATAGAAACATAGAAAATAGGTGCAGGAGTAGGCCATTCGGCCCTTCGAGCCTGCACCGCCATTCAATATGATCATGGCTGATCATCCAACTCAGTATCCTGTACCTGCCTTCTCTCCATACCCCCGATCCCTTTAGCCACAAGGGCCACATCTAACTCCCTCTATGATCAACCTTCAGCCCCCTTCAATGCAAGTACTAAAGTAAAGCCTGCCCATCATGTGTGTATAGTTCAGCTCTTTATACTGGATACATCCTCAAACATATTGCAGTTTTGTCCAAAGTGCTGGCCTGGAATAACAGTCAAACAAACTAGCTGAATTCCAGCCAACTAGGAATATTAAGAATAGTTAATGACATGTGCAAAAACATTTACAAGCAATTTGTTGATCAGAATTGGCCAGGTAATTCAGATAACTAATGGATAGAGAATGCTAAATCTAACGGCAAATGCTCAATCAAATTACCATGCCAACAATTCAATATTTCCAGTTGATGACCTTGACAGTGAACATTGTGCAACAAAGTGGTGACACTACCATGCTTCCACTGAGAACAACAATCCATGAAACAATTTTTCACATTTCCTTAGTGTCTTCAGAAATTGAAATGTTATCCACGCAATTACTCGTTAAATTCTTTGTTAACATTTCACTCATTAGTTTACTGCTGCACTTGTTTTATAAAATAACAAGTTGTCCAATTTACTTTCATTATCCATTGATGTCACATTTTCATTTCATTCTCAGAACCAAACCCAAAACCGGCCACTGCATCGACAACATCCGCCACGAGCAGTGAAACAACAGGTACTACGATAATGCAGCACCAGGACTCACTGATGAGATGTTGGAAAGATGTCTTACTTAACACGTGACAGTCAATAATGCTGTTGTAATTGATGACAGAAAAGGAGAGATTGTTGCCTATCATCTGGATGTCAGTTAGAAAAGCAGCCACCGTTGTAATCAACCCAATAGTTTCAGAAGCAATACCATGCAAGTAGTCAAATAAGCCAATAATGAAAGTCAGGCACTTAATAATTTATTATTTGTTAATATCGTGGATGCTTCTTTGCTTGGAAAATAGCAGCAGATCCAATGCACCAGCTTCTGCTTAGATAACTGCATGATGCTATTAAAGGTTTTGCCATGAGAGTGCTGCCATGTATTTTAATTAATGTATCTCTGTATATGTGAAGATTCGACAATTTCTACAACCACAGAACAAAGTACATCCACAGACCAAAGTACAATGATGACCTCTTATACAACAGAACCAACATCAGCAAAGACAGGTACCATAAACTACAACTTGAACTCCAAATCTGGGCAAGGGAAATATGGAAATAATGATAAAAAGTCTTGTCAACCTTCATTAGACGCGCAGCGCAATGATGTCACACAGAATGAAAGTATTCTCTATGGCACAATATGTCCAAGCCACAGGTGATCAGCCATTAAAGCTAGCTCCATTTGACCAATTCCATATCACACTAACATTATTTCACATCAGTTTAATTTTCACTGCTACACTTTACATACTTTTGGAAACAAAAAGAGTATAATTTCCTTTCCATTATCATTGATGTCACATCTTTGTTTCATTATCATAGCCAAGCACATCAATTGCCACTGCATCAACTACATCTGCCATTAGCAGCAAAACAACAGGTACTAGGATAATGCAGCACCAGCATTCACTGATCAGACTTTAAAAACATATCTTACTGATCAACATGTGACAATAAATAATGCAGTTGTAATTGATGACAGAAGTAGAATCTTATTGCCTAACGTCTTTAATTCAATTTGAAAAGCAGTCGCCAATTTAAGCAACCTTATAGATTAAGTAGGAATACTATGAAGTAGTTAAATAAGCCAATAATGAAAGTCAGACAATTATTCATTTATTATTCGTTAATATTGTGGATGCTTCTTTGTTTGAAAATTAGCAACAGATCAAATGCTCCAGTTACCACTTACATGATTGCATGATGTCAATATGCATCATTAGATTAAAAAACAAATAATTACAGTCATCTTGGACATCCAAGAACATTTTAGTGTATTTTAACACATTTTTTTGCATATGTGAAGATCCGACAATCACTGCAACTATAGAAGAAAGCACATCCACAGACCAAAGTACAATGATGACCCCATATACAACAGAATCAACATCAACAGTGACAGGTACCATAAATTACAACTTGTATTCCAAATCTGCACAAGGTTAATTTGGAAATAGATATAAAACCTGTTTTGTCAACCTCCTTGAGTCTGAGCGAGTAATTGTGTCATAGAGAATGGAATTAGGCTCTATGGCTCAATGTGTGCATGCCATGGATGAACAGCCATTGAAGTTAGCTCCATTTGCATCATTTGTGTATAGTGTATAGTTGTGTAGAGTGTATTGTGTACACTTCAAACATATTGCAGTTTTGTCCAAAGTGCTGGCCTGGAATAACAATGGTAAAACAAACTAGCCACATTCCAGAAGACTAAGGGTAATAGGGAAAAAAAATTATAGACAGTTGATTGCTCAGAAATGTTCCATTAATTCACGTAACTATTGGGTAGATAATATTAAAAGTAACTTATTTATCAACACCTGACAAAAAATAATGCTGTTGTAATTGACGATAGAAAAAGAGTGATAACTGGAGTAAATATTTGTTGGCCAACATCTGGATTTCAGTTTGAAAAGCAGTCACCATTGTAATAAACCCAATAATTTAAGTAGGAATGTCATACAAGTTATCAAATAACCCAATAATAAAAATCAGACAAGTATTTGTTTATCAATTGTAATATCATAGATGCTTCATTGTTTGGGGTTAATATGCATCATCAGATAAAAAACAAATAATTAAAGTCAGCTTGGACATCCAGGGACATTTTACAAGTGTAGAAATGTCACCATGAGAGTGGTGCCATGTATTTAACTGATATTTTTCTGTATATGTGAAGATTTGACAATCTCTGAAACCGCAGAAGAAAGCACATCCACAGACGAAAGTACAACGATGGCCTCTTATACAACATAATCACCATCAACAGAGAAAAGAACCATAAATCACATCTAGTACACCGATTTTGCACTGGGGAAATTTGGAAATAATGATAAAATTTATCTTCTCAACCCCTCTTAGACTCGGAGCGTAATTGTGTCGTACTGCATGGAAATAATCTCTATGGCCCAATAGGTCCAAGCCACGAATGATCAGCCATTGAAGCTCGCTCCATATGCCCACGGGCGTTCCACATCACTCTAACACTTTCCAATCTATGCACCTGTCCAAATCTCTTTTAAATAATATAATTGTTCCTGCCTCAACCACTTCATCTGGATGCTTGCTCCATACACCCATCACCCTCTGTAAAAAAAGATCAGTTAATCCAATTAATTAAAGGTAACTACGGAAAGAGAATGTTAAATCTATCAGGAAATGCTCAATCCAATTTGCATGCGCAAATTCTATATTTTCAGTTCAAGATTACTTCATTAAACATTGTGCAATAACATGGTGACAATGCCATGCATAAAGGGGCTGTCCCACTTGGTCAACCTAATTGGCGAGATGTAGAAGAGTTTGAAAAATGACATGTTGAAGACCTCCTTCGACTTTGTAAAAGACCTCCTTCAACCTTCTTCGACTTTGTTGGAGACCACCTTCGACTAGCAACAACTAGCTACGACTAACATTGGGAAAATTGGACACCGAATAGTGGAGAGTGAAGACGACCTCCTTCGATCTCCTTCGACCTCCCTTCGACTATGATGAAGACTATCTACGACTACCTTAGACTACCCTCGATTACCTACTACTAACATGCCGACCTACTACGACCTACAACGACTAAACCTACGAGTAAAAAAAGTATCGATTTTTTCCACGGCGACCTTTTTTTACTCGCGGGCATTTTATAACACATTGAGAAAAACACCGTGACCTAGCTGTGGCCTCGAGTATGCGGAGACCACTCTCGAGCATGAAGGAGAGTTACGAAGACCTACGACCTCGTGTCGACCATGCTGCGAGCATGAGTCAAGGGCAAACTCGCCAGAACTCATGGATTAGGTCGCCCAAGTGGGACAGCCCCTTCATACAGATTTTAAAATTCCATTAAATCATTTTTCATGATTCCTAATTTTTATCAGAACTCCAATGCAATTATTCATTGGATTCTTGGTAACATTACTTCTCATCAGTTTAATTTTCACTTCTGCAGTTTACATGCTTTGTGAAACAATGTGTCCAATTTACTTTACATTTCCATTGCAAATTCCATTGATATCACGTGAATAAATCTATGTTTACAAAATAGCACCCTATACCCTGCACCCAGATAAAACGTACATGATTGCAAGTTGCAAATATGCATCTTCTCATCAGTTTAATTTTCACTGCTTTACTTTACATGCTTTATGAATCAAAGAGTACAATTTCCTTTCATTTATCCATTATAGTAATATTTTTACTTCATTCACAGAACCTAGCACAACAACTGCCACTGCATCGACTACGTCCGCCACTAGCAGCGAAACAACAGGTACTAGGATGATGCAGCACCAGCATTCACTGATCAGAATTTAAAAATAAATCTTACTTATCAACACGTGACAATCATAAATGCAGTTGTAATTGATGACAGAAATTGTATTTTATTCCCTAACATCTTTCACTTTGAAAAGCAGTCACCATTTTAAACAACCCAATAGATTAAGTAGGAATATCATGCAAGTAGTCAAATAAGCCAATAATGAAAGTCAGGAAATTATTCAATTATTATTCGTTAATATCCGGGATGCTTCTTTGTTTGAAAAATAGCAGCAGATCAAATGCTCCAGTTACTAGTTACATGATTGCATTTTGTCAATATGCATCGTCTGATTAAAAAACAAATAATAAGTTATCTTGGACTTCCAAGGACATTTTACCGTAGACGTTAACTTATATTTAAATTACAACTTGTACTCCAAATCTGGGCAAGGGTAATTTGGAAATAATCATTAAACTTGTCTTATCAATCCCTCTTTGCTCAGAGAGTAATTGTGTCAATCATACGAATGATGTCACACCTTCATTTCATTCACAGAAACAAGCACGTCAATGGCCACTGCATCTTACTTATCTTACTTACCACCACATGACAATGAATATTACTGTCGTAATGGATGACAGATAAAGAGTGTAGATTTTTTTGTAGTAACATCTTGCTTTCACTTTGATGAGCAGTTGCACTTGTAATCAACCTAATAGTTTATGTAGGAATACCATGCAAGTAGCCAATAATGAAAGTCAGGCAATTATTCATTTATTATTTGTTAATATTATGGATGCTTCTTTATTTGGGACATAGCAGCAGATCCAATGCACCAGTTATTGTGGCAGATTATTATATCGTTCAAAAATTTGCCTCCTCTAGCCACTAGGAGATAACATGGGGTGAGGAGAGTGTGTCATCTGTACATGGGAGCTCTCCACGAGACATTCAAAGCCTCTCGTAAGATAAATCTTCATAACACAGTCTCTTGATTAATAGTTTTTTTTATTTTAAAGCAAGACAGTAAGATATTCATCCAACCTTCTTCTTTGACTCGTACATTTTAACCTTAGTCAAACTCCGTATGTCTCCGCATGGTCCAAAGATATTCTTTCTCGCCATGCTTCCTCCGAACTAAACTAAAAAGCTAACAGCTTCTGCGCAAGAATCCCAGCAAACATGCCTCCGACTACGCAATAAATCCCACCCACATAATTACAGGCAGACAAAATTTAAATGCAAATGCCATAATCTATGACATGCAAAATTAAGCCATATGACCACTACATACCGGCCCCTAATTGTTCCATCTTCACCTTTGCCTTCTAGAACCAAGCATAACTTGATTATTGGTCTTATTAAAACATTGTTTTTAGTTTGAAGTCCTACCATGTGCACCAAACCCTTAACATCAGGCATGATGCACAGTATGTAGTCCAAAACACAAAAGCCCAAAGTTTTGAAAGCATGAAACCTCTTCCTCCATGTCCGATCAACTCATGGATATGTTGTAACAATAATGTTGAAGTGTGATAATTCTTCGAGAGAATAATAGGATTTTTAACAATAATGTTCACTGATGTTTTGTTTAATTTCCGGATCATTAGCAGATATTTCAAATCCCAGCTCAAGTTTTTGCCATTCTCTGTCTGACTTACAGAGAAACTCTGGTCCATTGATCCATCTCTTATTGCTTGAGAAACTGTCCACTGTCAGTCCTCTAGAAGCTTCATCCGCAGGATTTTCTTTTGTGTTAACATATTTCCCTTGTGAAACATTAGTAACTCCCAATGCTCTTTCCATTGGCAAATTGTCTTTGTCCAAATCCAACTCTCTGGTCTCCTCGGCTCTATCATCTGGTGGAATGCTTTCCAATACAACACGATTGTTGCTGATCCACTTGGAAAGCGTGAATCCTCCCTTATTGCAGAGGAAAGTCAGATATTTTACCATTTCAATTGCTTCCTGCTCAGTACTCATGGATTTTAAGCAATCATCCACATAGAAATTATTCTTCAAAATGTTTATTACTTCCTCGGGAAAGTGCACTTTATTGTCCTCTGTGGTCTTCTTTAAAGCAAAGTTCGCACAATTTGGTGATGACACTGCTCCAAAGAGATGTACCTTCATCCGGTATTCAACAAGATCTTGTTGTACATCCCCTTGAGGCCAAGAATCGCAGGTAGTCAATGTGTTTTTCTGATATCAGCCATCAAAGCAATTGGTTCTTGTCTGAATTTAATGAGAACTCCAATGAATGAGTTGGTAAGGTCTGGACATTGCAGTAGTTGACAGTTAAATGATGTTCCTTTGAAGACTGCAGCACCGTCAAAGACCACCCTCAAGGTCCCATTCTTTGAGTGATACACCCCATGGTGCGGAATGTACCAAAGCTCCCCATCACTTCGATGCAGTTGGTTTGTTGGTACCATTTTGGCATAATCATTATCAATCATATCCTTTAGAAGGACGTATATTCGTCATGAAATTCTGTATTCTTGCCAAACTTGCATTTCAAATTCTGAGTGCGTTGCTCTGCCATGCTACGATTGTTCAGCAGACTAGCATTTTCTTATTTGAAAGGTAAGTCCAGACAATAGTGTCCGTCTATCATTTTTAATGAGACTTTCATAATATCCAAGAACTTTAACTCTTCTCTGGACATTTCCTTTCATTCCACCTGTCGTTTCCACGGGTATTTTAACGGTAGCAAAACTGCCTCCCTTAGGTCCTGATCTTCCTTTAGTTTTGGTAAAGGTAGAACCATTGACAGTTGCAATTGGTTTATGATCTTCAATACTCCCGTGGTGTGGATCTAACATGTACCGTACTTGCTTTTCCAAGAAATCCACCAGGTCTGGTAACATGGCTACTTGCTTCTTCTTATCCGATATTTGGCCTGCTTTATCTCTCCACTTTTCTCTAAGTCCTCTGGGCAGCTTTTGAATGATGTCTCTAGTATTAATAACAAGATTCATCTCCTCCGTGTGGTTGAGATTTTCCATCGAGCTACAACAACCTCTAAGAAATATTGCAAAATCACTTAATGCATCCACATCTTCTGGCTTGATATCTTTCCAAGCGAGGGCCATCTCCATACATGCGTTACCAATGCTATGTTCATTACCAAAACATTCTTTAAGTAACCTTCTTGCCTCTTGATAGCATTGGCTGTCAGGCATATTTTGACAACTTTCTACAAGTACCTTAGCACTTCCGCTTGTGTAATGCACCAGAAATCGTAAGCGCTCTTTTTCATCAGTAATTTCTACTATTTCGTCAAATGCCCTTATGAAAGCTTCATACCTCAAAGGATCACCATTATATGTATGAATTTCTACTGGTGGTAGGGTGAAAGAGAGATTTTGTTGAGCTATGATCTTGTTGAATTCAGCTTACCTATTCGCCAATGCAAAGAATCCTTCCTGAGATCCTTGACTTGGCACAAACGGATGATAGACAGGTCTCTGATAATAATAATACTGGCTTGCTCGAGCCTATATATATCAGGCCTCGGAAAAGCGTACTCAACTGTTGGTTTGTCCCGAGCCTCTACAGAAGTAGTTTGCTTCGGTCTAGTGCCCAGTTGTGAAATGAAGTTTTGTCCATCTTTTGGCTACGTGCTAGTTCCGAGTCACGAGGCCGGATATCATCTGGCTGTAGATTTGATTTAGTTCTTGTCTGCTTTTGAGCAGTTCCTTTTTCCAAATAAGAGTTCATCCCATCAGATGCTTTAGAGCTGCATCTTGAACCCTCACTTTCGATTATTTCCTTCTTCGATTTGACAACCGCCAGCTTTGTGGCTCCTCTGACTCACATGATCCATCTTGCTCCATGGATTTAAACAGGTCTTGGCAGATTGCCAAATCATTTAATTGGATGAACAAGGACTTCTTCAGTTTGATTCAGTCTTATTGATAAACATTAAGCTGAATGTTTTGTAAACATCAGATAAGAAACTATAACGAAATGGACTTTCAGACAACATCCAAAATATTTTCGTAGAAGTGACCAGATAGAAAGAATGTGTCTTATCTCAACTTCAAAACAACTCAAGGACAAGCACCTGGATCTCTATCCAGGCTGAACTGGCAAACAAGCTTCTTGTTTACTTTCCAAGCTTAGCAGAACGAGTTTTTTAAACACTTTTCAGAAGCCGTTTGAATTAAAGCATTCCAGCTTCTGAATTCAGCATAGTACCATAGTTGTTCTACTCACGATTCTGTGGTAAAGTCTTCAATCTTCAGATAAGTCGCAATCAATCCTGAAGCCTGTCTGGCTGAGATCTATTTTCTTCAGTTCCTATCCTTAAGAACCGGTCTTCAGTTCCTCTTCTGGAACTAATTCTTCTGGCCGAACCTCTCACCAGAGATCCAGCCCAATCTTCTCTTCCTCTTCTTTGGGATGGATTCTACCATCTCCTATCTGTAAGGTATCTTTCGACTCGATATAGTGGCAGATTATTATATCGTTCAAGGAATTGCTCCCTCTAGCCACGAGGAGAAAACATGGGGTGAGGAGAGTGTGTCGTTTACGCATGGGAGCTCTCCAAGAGACATTCAAAGCCTCTCGAAAGATAAATAATGTATTCATCCAACCTTCTTCTTTGACTCGTACATTTTAACCTTAGTCAAACTCCGCATGGTCAAAAGATATTCCTTCTCGCCATGCTTCCTCCGAACTAAACTAAAAAGATAACAGCTTCTGCACAAGAATCCCAGCAGCAAACATGCATCTGACTATGTAATAAATCCCACCCACATAATTACAGACAGACAAAATAGTAAGATTAAACGAGAACTTACCAGTTTGAAGTTTGATCTTTATTTTATGAGGAGTTACGATGAGCGATTATGTGAAGAAGTCCCGCCAGTCCGCATGCACGTCAATCTTCAAAGCAGCAGTGTGAAATCACAGATAACAGTAATTGAAGTAACATAGTAAGATTATAGAACTAGACCTACCAGATGACCTTAATGATATGAGGGTCGGGAGCGGTGGGCACGTAATTGCTCATCGTAACTCCTCATAAAATAAAGATCAAACTTCAAACTAGTAAGTTCTCATTCAATCTTACTATTTTACTTCGGAGTCACGTGAGTGATTCCGGGAAGATTTCAAAGCTCTGTGATTTCATGCCGTAGATACGAATCCAGGCGTCACACACTGCATCAGTTTACTCAGGACGAGTGAATAATGAGCAATGCAATGAAACATGGTACGGATTAACATGTTGGTGCTTTAATTTACAAAGAAAAACCAATAGCGACCCCTCTCTCCCAGAGGGAAGCTACAAAATAGAACTTAAAATGGAATGGGCGAATGCCCCAGGTTCGGTAAGTGGTTTGTTATAAAACCTCTGAAAAGTAAGTTCATTTGACCATCCTGCGGCCGGAAGGATATGGTCTAGAGAGATGTCCATTGCCCTTGCTGCTGACGTTGATGCCGCTCTGGTGGAGTGAGATTTAAAATTGTCAGTGTTTACTCCTGCACAAACCAGAACTTGTTTCAGCCACCTTGAAATGGTCTGAACCGACACTTTCATATGCGGCTTTTTGTGGCTAATAAATAATGCTACTTCCAAATCTCTGAGACTCTTGGTGACTGATATAATATTGCAAGTGTGACACTATACACAGTCGTAAATCCGTGGGGTATGACGAAAAAATAAGCTTGAACCCCGACACCCCTGGTCTGCTCTGCTTAATTAAATCATAAATATAAAATGTAATGTCGTTCCCAGATGATACCATCCTGTCCAGTCGCAGCCTCTGCAACGTCTGGACCCATTGCGCTGAAACCAGCGCCATGAGCATGACCACCTTAAGGGTAATTTTTGGCAAAGACAGGGATGTTGCTGGAGCCCACTGGCGAAGCAGTGTGAGTACCACACTCATGTCCCAGATTTCAGAGTACCTAGGCCTAGGGGGGTTGGAATTAAAAAATACCCTTCATAAACCGGGTTACTAAAGGGTGAGACCCAACAGAATGTTGTTCTGACCCCAGCCATAAGTATGATGACAGGGCACTCCTGGCACTATTGATGGCACTATAGCTCTATCCTTCATCAAAGTACAGCTGTGACAGAAATTCTAACATCTGAGATGCATGCCGTGTGATAGGTAATGTTCCCCCGTAAACAGAACACCTCCCATTTCCTGAGATGAGAGATGTACTGCTTTTTGGTACTATCCCTCCAGGCCGCTGTTATCACATCCACGGTACGATCGGATAGTCCAAGACCCAGGTATGGCCTCCTCAGAATCTGCAAATTAACAGATTAATACGGTCATTTAACGGATGTTGATCCCCAGTTACAGGGTGCACAACCCATAAAGGGCTGTGTTATTATCTGCAAAATGAGGGGGAACCATGGCTGTGTAGGGCAGTCGGGTACCACCAAAATTCCTGAGGCGGAGTCCTGCTTGATCTTGAGCAAGCACCGACTGATGAGGCAAAATGGGGGAAATGCATATAAAAACACTCCGCCCCAGTGTAGCGAGAATGCATCTACCGCTACTGCCCCTGGGTCTGGTTCCCATGAAACATACTTCGGTAACTGGTGATTAAGTCTGCATGCAAACAAATCGATATCTGGCATCCCATACCACACAACAATATCATTAAATACATCATGATTCAACATCCATTCTGTGTTCCGTTGTTTAAAAAGGGTTCCAAGAGTAAACCTAGCAATTATAGACCTGTTAGTTTGACGTCAGTGGTGGGCAAATTAATGGAAAGGATACTTAAAGATAATATATATAAGCATCTGGATAAGCAGGGTCTGATTAGGAACAGTCAACATGGATTTGTGCCTGGAAGGTCATGCTTGACTAATCTTCTTGAATTTTTCGAAGAGGTTACTAGGGAAATTGATGAGGGTAAAGCAGTGGATGTTGGCTATATGGACTTCAGTAAGGCCTTTGACAAGGTTCCTCATGGAAGGTTGGTTAAGAAGATTCAATTGTTGGGTATTAATGGCGGAGTAGCAAGATGGATTCAACAGTGTCTGAATGGGAGATGCCAGAGAGTAATGGTGGATGGTTGTTTGTCAGGTTGGAGGCCGGTGACTAGTGGGGTGCCTCAGGGGTCTGTGTTGGGTCCACTGTTGTTTGTCATGTACATCAATGATCTGGATGATGGTGTGGAAAATTGGATTAGTAAGTATGCAGATACTAAGATAGGTGGTGTTGTGGATAATGAAGTAGATTTTCAAAGTCTACAGAGAGATTTAGGCCATTTGGAAGAGTGGGCTGAAAGATGGCAGATGGAGTTTAATGCTGACAAATGTGAGGTGCTACATCTCGGCAGGACAAATCAAAATAGGACGTACATGGTAAATGGTAGCGAATTGAGGAATGCAGTTGAACAGAAGGATCTAGGAATAACTGTGCATAGTTCCCTGAAGGTGGAATCTCATGTAGATAGGGTGGTAAAGAAAGCTTTTGGTGTGCTGGCGTTCATAAATCAGAGCATTGAATATAGAAGTTGGGATGTAATGTTAAAATTGTACAAGGCATTGGTGAGGCCAATTCTGGAGTATGGAGTACAATTTTGGTCGCCTAATTATAGGAAGGATGTCAACAAAATAGAGAGAGTACAGAGGAGATTTACTAGAATGTTGCCTGGGTTTCAGCAACTAAGTTACAGAGAAAGGTTGAACAAGTCAGGTCTTTATTCTTTGGAGCGCAGAAGGTTAAGAGGGGACTTGATAGAGGTCTTTAAAATTATGAGCGGGTTAGACAGAGTGGACGTGGATAAGCTTTTCCCATTGAGAGTAGGGAAGATTCAAACAAGGGGACATGACTTGAGAATTAAGGGACAGAAGTTTAGGGGTAACATTAGGGGGAACTTTTTTACTCAGAGAGTGGTGGCTGTGTGGAATGAGCTTCCAGTGGAAGTGGTGGAGGCAGGTTCGATGTTTTCCTTTAAAAATAGATTGGATAGGTATATGGACGGGAAAGGAATGGAGGGTTATGGTCTGAGTGCAGGTAGATGGGACTAGGGGGAAGTAATTTTAAAAAATATATATATATATAAATTTTAAAAACAAAACAAAAAAAGTGTTCGGCACGGACTTGAAGGGCCGAGATGGCCTGTTTCCGTGCTGTTATGGTTATATGGTTATATGGTTGTCATTGAATTTGCATGACCTGGTGTCTGCCACCATGTTGAATCTACCTGGTAGGTAGATTGTTAACTCCCAAATGTTCCTTGTAATACACCAGTGCCAAATAAGATTAGCCAATCTGTCACAAGATTCCGACTTGATTCCACCCATGTGATTAACATACGCCACTGCCGTGGTGTTGCCAATCTGAAGTTGAACATGCAAGTGACGCTTAGTAGTACAATAAGCCTTAAGCCCATAAAATGTTCCCAATAGCTCTAAATAGTTAATCCCATGTGAGTGAAGAATAAATGCCTCATGCAGATTCCATCTCCCTCCACAGCTGGAGATGGTATCAGTAGCACCCCAACCTAAGGCACTAACATCAGTCGGCAAAACAACTGAAGGTTCCTCAACGAGAAGCTTGCTGGAGCAGGTTGAGATGTTTCTTATCCACCACTGCACTTCAGCAATAGCTTCAGCTGGTAATTGCATGGGCCTGTCGAAATGGCCTGCATGTTTCCTGAGTGCCTGTACCTTTGCACATTGCAAATTTTGGTAATGCAAAAGTCCATACTGTGCAGCCTGGAAAGGCAGCCACTAATTTGCCAATCAAGCTGGCCACACGTCTAATTGAAGGTTGTTGCTCCTCCATGAGCTTGTTACAGCTTTCAATTAAATCTAATCTCTTGCACCTGGGCAGAGTCACTGACATGTGAGTTGAGTTAATAGTGAATCCCAAATAATCAAGTGCTCTAACTGGTATCAATTTGAATTTATCTGGATGCATGAGAAACCCCAATCGCTCAAACATGAGTTTAACAGCTGAAACAGATAATTCAGCTGCTTCCAGAGTCTTTCCTATGATTAAGATATCATCCAAATAAGCCATTACAATATAACCCTGAACCCGGAGTAGCCCCAGTACTGGTTTTAACAGTTTTGTGAATAATCTAGGGGCCGAGGTTAACCCATTCGGCAGTGCTTTAAATTGCCATAATTGCCTCAACCAGCTAAATTTCAAATATGTCCGGTGACCCCTATGAACAAGCACTGAGTAATAGGCATCCTTCAGATCTATGCATGCCATATAACATCCTCTCGAAACCAATTGCTTGGCAGCAACAAATGTCTCCATTTTGAAATGTTTGTTTTCAATATAGTCTCCACGGCCCAATATGTCCGAGCCACGGTTGATCTGCCATTCAACCTAGCTCCATTTGCAAGCGGCGGTTCCATATCACTCTAATATTTTTTCACATCAGTTTAATTTTCACTGCTGCTCTTTACATACTTTAGGAAACAAAAAAGTGTCCATTTCACTTTCAATTTCCATTAATGTCATATCTTCATTTCATTCTCAGAACCAAACACAACAACTGCCACTGCATCGACTATATCCACCACCAGCAGCGAAACAACAGGTACGAGGATAATACAGCAACAGGATTCACTGATTAAACTTTTAAAAGATAATTTATTTATCAACACATGACAATTGATGACAGAAATAGTGATAATGCGAGTAGAATATTTTTGCCTAACATCTAGAATTCACTTTGAAAAGTAGTCGCCATTGTAATCAACCCTATAGTTTATTTAAAAATATCAAGCAAGTAGTCAAAAAAGTCAATAATGAGAGTCAGACAATTATTAATTTAACGTTTCTATTATCGTGGATGCTTCTTTGGAAAATATCAGTAGATCAAATGCACCAGTTACAACTTACATGATTATATGTCGCTAATATACATCATCAGATTACAAAAATAAAATATTTTATGTCAGTTTAGAATTCCAGTGACATTTTACAAGTCTAGTCATGAGAGTTCTGTCATGTATTATAACTGATATTTCTCTGCACATGTAAAGATTCGTGAATTTCTGCAACTGCAGAATTAAGCACATCTAAAGTACAATGACAACCCGTTATACAACCAAATCAACATTAATAGACACAGCTACCATAAATTAAAACTTGTACTCCAAATCTGGGCATGGGTAATTCGGAACTATTGATTAAACTTGTCTTGTCAAACCCTCTTAGACATAGAGAATAATTGTGCCAATCAGAATGGAAATAATCTCCACGGTCCAATATGTCCAAGCCACGGATGATCAACCATTGAAGCCAGCTCCATTTGCCCACGACGGTTATATATCACTCTAAACTTTCTAATCCAAGCATCTGTCCAAGTCTCTTTTAAACAATATAATTGTTATTGTCTTCTCATCACTTTAATCTCATCACTTTAATTTTCCGTGCTGCACTTGACATGCATTATCAAATAATTTTCTTTCAATATCCATTGATGACACATCTTCATTTCATTCTCAGAACCAAGCACAACAACTGCCACTGCATCGACTATGTCCACCACTAGCAGCGAAACAACAGGTACTAGGATTCTGCAGCACAAGCATTCACTGATCAGAATTTAAAAACATATCTTACTTATCAGCACGTGTCAATCATTAATACAGTTGTAAGTGATGACAGAGGTGGAATTTTATTGCCTAACATCTTTAATTCTCTTTGAAAGGCAGTCACCATTTTAAACAACCCAATAGATTAAGTAGGAATATCATGCAAGCAGTCAAATAAGCCAACAATGAGTCAGGAAATTATTCATTCATTATTCGTTAATATTGTGGCAGCTTCTTTGTTTAAAAAATAGCAGCAGATCAAATGCTCCAGTTACTAGTTACATGATTGCATTATGTCAATATGCATCATCAGATTAAAAACAAATAATTAGTCATCTTGGACTTCCAAGGACATTTTACTGTAAATATTAACATATTTAAATTACAACTTGTACGCCAAATCTGGGCAAGACTAATTTGGAAATAATGATAAAAATGTCTTTTCAACCTTCATTAGACTTACAGAGCAAATATGTCACACAGAATGAAAATATTCTCAACAACAAATAGGTCCAAGCCACGGATGATCAGCCAATGAAGTTAGCTCCATTTGTCCACGGCAGTTCCATATCACTTTCAAATCCATGCACCAGTCTAAATCTCTTTAAAATAATATAATTGTTCCTGCCTCAACCACTTCATCTGGATGCTTGCTCCATACACCCGTGAAAAAAGATCAGTTAATCCAATGAATTAAAGGTAACTACAGAAAGGGAATGTTAAATCTAACAGGAAATGCTCAATCCAATCTGCATGCACAAATTCTATATTTTCAGTTCAAGACTACTACATTAAACATTGTGCAATAACATGGTGATATGCCATGCATAACACAGATTTTAAAATCCCTTGAATAATTTTTCATGATTCCTAATTTTCATCAGAACTCCAATGCAATTATTCGTTGGATTCTTGTTAACATTTTATCTCACTAGTTTAATTTTCACTGCTGCAGTTTATATGCTTTATGTAACAATGTGTCCAATTTACTTTCCATTTCCATTGCAATTTTCATTGATATCACATGGATAATTCTATGTTTGCAAACTAGCACCCTGTCCCCTGCACCCAGATATCACTTACATGATTGCATGTTGCAAATATGCATCCTCTCGTCAGTTTAATTTTCACTGTTGTACTTTACATGCTTTATGAAACAAAAAGAGTACAATTTCCTTTCAATTATCCATTCATGTCACATCATTTCATTCTCAGAAGCAAGCATAACCACTGCCACTGCATTGACTACATCCGCCACTAGCAGCGAAACAACAGGTACTAGGATGATGCAGCACCAGGATTCACTGATCAAAGTTTAAAAAAAATCTTTCACTCTCACAACGTGACAATTAATAATGCAGTTGTAATTGATGACAGAAGTAGAATTTTATTGCCTAACATTTTTAACTCACTTTGAAAAAAGTCGCAATTCTAAACAGCCCAATAGATTAAGTAGGAACATCATGCAAGTAGTCAAATAAGCCAATAATGAAAGTCAGGAAATTATTCATTTATTATTTGTTAATTTCGTTGATGCTTCTTTGTTTGAAAAATAGCAGCAGGTCAAATGCTCCAGATACTAATAACATGATTGTATGATGTCAATATGCATCATTAGATTAAAAAATAATTAAAGTCACCTTGGATCTCCAAGGATATTTTAGAATATTTTAACATTTTTAAATTACAACTTCTACTCCAAATCTTTGCAATTGTGTCAAGCAGATGTAAATAGTCTCTATGGCCCAATATGTCCAAGCTACGGATGATCAGCCATTAAAGCTAGCTCCATTTGCCCATCGCGGTTCCAATTCACTATAACACTTTCCAATCCATGCATCTGTCCATGTCTCTTTTAATTAATATATCTGTTCCCGTCTCAACCAATTCATATGGATGCTTGCTCCATATACCCATTGCATCTGTGAAAAAGAACATTTTTCATGATTCATAATTTTCATCAGAACGCCAAAGGTTAACCGCGCATTTCTTCATTGAATCCTTGATAACATTACTTTTAATCAGTTTGTTTTCATGCTGCAATTTACATGCTTTAAGAAGCAGTGTTCTTTCAATATCCATTGATGTCACATCTTCATTCTCTGAACCAAGCACATTAACTGCCATTGCATCTGACTTATCTTACTTACCACCACATGACAATCAATATTACTGTCGTAATGGATGTCAGAAAAAGAGTGATAACTGGTGTCGATTTTTTCGTCTTACATTTGCTTTCTCTTTGATAAGCAGTTGCCCTTGTAATCAACCCAATAGTTTAAGTAGGAATACCATGCAAGATGTCAAATAAGCCAATAATGAAAGTCAGGCAATTATTCAATTATTATTTGTTAATATCATGTATGCTTCTTTGTTTGGGACATAGCAGTAGATCCAATGCACCAGTTACGACTTACATGGCTGCATGCTGCTGATAAATGTTTTGCCATGAGTGTGCTGACATGTATTTTAACTAATATTTCTCTGCATATGTGAAGATTCGACAACTTCTGCAACCACAGAAGAAAGTACATCCACAGACCAAAGTACAATGATGATCTCTTATACAACAGAATTAACATCAAAAGAAACAGGTATCATAAATCACATCTAGTACACTGGATTTGGGCAAGGGAAATTTAGAAATAATGGTAACACTGATCTTGTCAACCCCTCTTCGACTGAGAGAGTAAATGTGTCATACAGAATTAAAATAGTCTTTACGGCCCAATATGTCCATACTACGGTTGATCAGCCATTGAAGCTAGCTCCATTTGCCCGCGGCGGTTCCGTATCACTCTAAAACTTTCCTATCCATGCACCTGTCCAAAACCTTTCTAACTAATATCATTGTTCCTGCCTCAACCACTTCATGAGGATGCTTGCTCCATTCATTCATCTCCCTCGGTGAAAAACATCAGACCAGGTTCTTACTAAATCTATTCCATTTAACCTTAAATCAGTGCCCTACGATACTGGATACCCAACCTGTTTAAAGACTCTGTTCATTCACACCTCTATTTCAACATGATTTACACAAATCTATCAGATCAACCTTCATCCTCCTTCAACCCAAGAAATAAAGTAAAGCAAGCACAACATTTGTGTGCAGATCAGCTCTTAAACTGGTTATATCCTGAAACATATTGCAGTTTTGTATAAAGTGCTGGCCTTGAAAAACAATACTAAAAAAGATCAGTTTTCATGATTCCTAATTTTCATCAGAACTCCAATGATTAACCAAGGAATCATTCATTGAAACCTTGGAAGCATTACTTCTCATCAGTTTAATTTTCCATGCTGCACTTGACATGCATTATGAAATAATT
Source organism: Malacoraja senta (assembly GCA_038087875.1). Lineage (NCBI taxonomy): Eukaryota > Metazoa > Chordata > Chondrichthyes > Rajiformes > Rajidae > Malacoraja > Malacoraja senta. The sequence goes on along the minus strand of CM075984.1, from coordinate 7,867,865 downwards.
TCCTTTCAATATCCATTGATGTCACATCTTCATTTCATTCTGAGAACCAAGCACTACAACTGCCACTGCATCGACTACGTCCACCACCAGCAGCAAAACAACAGGTACTAGGATGATGCAGCACCAGCATTCACTGATCAGAATTTAATAACATATCTTACTTATCAACACGTGACAATCAATAATGCAGTTTTAATTGATGACAGAGGTAGAATTTTATTGCCTAACATCTTTAATTCACTTTGAAAAGCAGTCGCCATTTTAAACAACCCAATAAATTCAGTAGAAATATCATGTAAGTAGTCAAATAATCCAATAATGAAAGTCAGGAAATTATTCATTTATTTTTCGTTAATATCGTGGTGCTTATTTGTTTGAAAAATAGCAGCAGATTAAATGCTCCCAGTACTAGTTACATGATTGCATTACATCAATAAGCATCATCAGATTAAAAACAAATAATTAAAGACCTTGCACTTCCACAGGATATTTGACTTTATGTATTAAAAAGATTTAAGTTACAACTTGTACTCCAAATCTGGGCAAGAATAATTTGGAAATAATGATTAAACTTGTCTTGTCAACCCCTCTTAGACTCAGGGAATAATTGTGTCAATCAGAAGAATGATGTCACATCTTCATTTCATTCTCAGAACTAAGCACATCAACTGCCACTGCATCTTACTTATCACCGCATGACATTCAATATTACTGTCGTAATGGATGATAGAAAACGATTGATAACTGGTGTCGATTTTTTTTGTACAACATCTTGCTTTAACTTTGATAAGCAGTTCACCTTGTAATCAACACAATAGTTTAAGTAGGAAAACCAGGCAAGTTGTCAAATAAGACAATAATTAAAGTCTGGCAATTATTCATTTATTACTTGTTAATTTCTCTGCATATGTGAAGATTCAACAACTTCTGCAACCACAGAAGAAAGCACATCCACAGACCAAAGTACAATGATAACCTCAACAGAATCAACATCAACAGAGACAGGTACCATAAATCACATCTAGTACACTGGATTTGTGCAAGGGAAATTTAGAAATAATGGTAAAACTTATCTTCTCAACCCTTCTTCGACCCATAGAGTAATTGTGTCATACAGAATGAAAATAGTCACTAGGGCCCAATATATCCAAGCCACGGTTGATCAGCCATTGAAGCTAGCTCCACTTGCCCGCGGCGGTTCCATATCACTCTAAAATTTTCCAATCCATGCACCTGTCCAAATTGGTTTTAAATAATATCATTGTTCCTGCCTCAACCACTTCATGTGGATGCTTGCTCTATACATCCATCACACTTGGTAAAAAAGATCAGATCAGGTCTTATTATATCTATTCCATCTACCCTATAATACTATTTACCCAACCTGGGTAAAGACTCTGTCCATTCAAACTTCTATTTCAACATGATTTACACAAATCTATCAGAACAAACCATCCTCCTTCAATCCAAGAAATAAAGTAAAGCCTGCCCAACATTTGTGTGCAGATCAGCTCTTACACTGGTTATATCCTCAAACATATTGCAGTTTTGTACAAAGTGCTGGCCTTGAAAAACAATACTAAAATGAACAAGCCACATTCCAGATAGCTAGAGATATTAGGAAGAGTTATTGACGTGCAAAAAAAGATTTAAGTTGATTGGTCAGAAAGGGCAAGATTATTTAGGTAACTATGGAGAGAGAACGATAAATCTAACAGCTAATGCTCAATCAAATTTGCATGCACAACTTCTGTATTTTCAGTTGAAGACTACTGCATTAAACATTGTACAATAAGGTAGTGACAAGTCAAAGCAGAACTGAGAAAAAAATTCTATTAAGTAATTTATCATAATTCGTAGGTATCTTCAGAACTCGAAATGTTATCCATGCAATAATTTTGGAGTTCTTGGTAACATTACATCTCATCAGTTATAGTTTATGTAGTATAATTTTAATATTATGGATGCTTATTTGTTTGGAAAACACTAGCAGATCCATTGCACCAGTTACCACTTACATGATTGTATGATGTTAATATGTATCATCAGATTAAACAAAAAATAATTTCAGCTTGAACATCCAGGTACATTTTACAAGTGTAGCCATGAGAGTGCTGCCATGTATTTAAACTGACATTTCTCTGTATATGTGAAGATCCAACAATTTCTGCACCAACAGATGAAAGCATGTCCACAGACCAAAGTACAACGCTGACCTCTTATACAACAGAATCAACATCAACAGAAACAGGTACCATATACGGTATAACAACTTGTGCTCCAAAATCTGGGCAAATGATCAAGCTTGTCTTGGCAACCTTCCTTAGACTCAGACAGCAATTATGTCACACGGAATGGAAATAGTCTCTGCGGCCCAATATGTCCAAGACACGGATGATCAGCCATTGAAGCTAGCTCTATTTGACAGTGGCAGTTCCATATCACCCTAATATTATTTCACATGTTTAATTTTCACTGCTGCTCTTTACATGATTTAGGAAACAAAAATTGTCCAATTCACTTTCAATTTCCATTTATGTCACATCTTCACTTCATTCTCAGAACCAAGCACAACAACTGCCACTGCACCGACTACGTCCTCCACCAGCAGCGAAACAACAGGTACGAGGATAATACAGCACCAGGATTCAATAGACAATAGACTATAGACAATAGGTGCAGGAGTAGGCCATTTTGGCCCTTCGATCCAGCACCGCCATTCAATGTGATCATGGCTGATCATCCCCAATCTCTTGAAAGCATCCAGAGAACCTGCCTCCACTGCCCTCTGAGGCAGAGAATTCCACAGACTCACCACTCTCTGTGAGAAAAAGTGTTTCCTCGTCTCCGTTCTAAATGGCTTACTCCTTATTCTTAAACTGTGGCCCCTGGTTCTGGACTCCCCCAACATCGGGAACATGTTTCCTGCCTCTATCGTGTCCAAGCCCTTAACAATCTTACATCTCTCAGCATGTGACAGTCCCGCCATCCCGGGAATTAACCTTGTAAACCTACGCTGCACTCCCTCAATAGCAAGAAGGTCTTTCCTCAAATTAGGGGACCAAAACTACACACATTACTCCAGGTGTGGTCTCACTAGGGCTCAGTACAACTGCAGAAGGACCTCTTTGCTCCTATATTCGATTAATCTTGTTATAAACAAATTCACTGATCAAACTATACAAAAGATACATTATTTATCAACACGTGACAATCAATAATAGGTCGTAATCCATAACAGAAATATAGTGATAATTCAAGTAGAATATTGATGCCTGACATCAGGAATTCACTTTTAAAATTACTCCATTGTAATCAACCCCATAGTTTATGTAGAAATATCATACAAGTAGTCAAAAAAGTCAATAATGTGTAAGACAATTATTAATTTAACATTTTTATTAGCGTGGATGCTTCTTTGTTTTGAAAATATCAGTAGATCAAATGCACCAGTTACAACTTACATGATTGTATTTTGCTAATACACATCATCAGAATAAAAAATAAAATAATTAATATCAGTTTAGAATTGTACTCCAAATCTGGGCATGGGTAATTTGGAAATATTGATTAACCTTGTCTTGTCAACCCCTCCTAGACTTAGAGAGTAATTGTGTCAATCCGAATGGAAATAATCTCCATGGCCCAATATGTCCAATATGATCAGCCATTGAAGCCAGCTCCATTTGCCCACGATGGTTCCATATCACTCTAAACTTTCTAATCCATTCATCTGTCCAAATCTCTTTTAAATAATACTTGACTAAGTGGGACCCGTTAGGTCCCAGCTTCACACGGGAGGGCTGGTCCCCCAACACAATATTCCACCTCTCCACCAATTCCAAGATTGCTGGCTTGTGTGAGGCTTTCTGGAATGCTAACATGGGTGATGTGGGCCAAAGCGACTGTTTACCAGAGGCCTAGTATGGATAATGTGGGCCGAATGGATTCTTGGACTGGCAGCTCAGTCACTCAAGGCTGCAGCTCAGAAACTGCCAGAAATTCTGCCGAAAACAGGTGAGAGACTGTGAGGGAGAAGGGGGAGAGGGTGGACAATCAATTTTAGACATTTTCATCTTTTACAGTTGCAAAAGGCTCACAGTTGCAAAAGGCACACAGTTGCAAAAGGCACACAGTTCAAATGGCACACATTTCAATAGCCACACAGTTGCAAAAGGCACAGTTGAAAAACACATAAAGGGCACTCCTAGGTCAGTATTCTCATTGTTCTGTAGATTTCCAGCTCAGACTGAGAGTCGTGACCCTCTCCCTCCATCATCTTGCAAAGACTAAGGCACGCCCACACTTCTGGGTTTTATAGCCCCTCCCACTCGCACTGGAAGGGGCGTGGCCTTCAGGGCATGATTGACAGGAGAGAGAATCTCAACATTAAAAAAAAACGTTAATAAGTCTATTATTCTTCATCAAAGGGAAAAATCCTCTGGCCCCAAAAGCTTGAGAGGGACTGAGCAAGGTGGACAAAAATCACTTCCGTAAGTGGTCGCATTTTTCTAAAATCAATATGCAGTGCAAACAGGAAGTGGTCAAGTTTAGACTTTTAATTATATAGATAACTGTTCTTGTCACACCCACTTCATATGGATGCTTGCTCCATATACCCATGTTTGTTGAATTCTAGGTCACATTACATCTCATCAGTTATCATGCAAGCAGTCAAATAAGCCAATAATGAAAGTCAGGCAATTATTCATTTATTATTTGTGAAAATCATCGATGCTTAATCATTTTGGAAAATAGTAGCAGATCCAATGTACCAGTTAACACATACATGATTGTACGATGTTAATATGCACCCTCAGATTTACAAAAAGTAACATCTTCTAGGACAGCCAGGGACTTTTTATATGTAGCCATGAGTATGCTGCCATGTATATTAACTGATATTTCTCTGCAAATGTGAAGACTCGACAATTTCTACAACCACAGAAGAAAGCACATCCACAGACCAAAGTACAATGATGACATCTTATACAAGTGAATCAACATCAACAGAGACTGGTAACATAAATTACAAGTCGTACTCCAAATTTGGGCATGGTATATTTGGAAATAATGATAAAAATGTCTTTTCAACCTTCATTAGACTTCCAGGGCAAATATGTCACACAGAATGAAAATATTCTCAAGGCCAAATAGGTCCAAGCTACGGATGATCAGCCATTGAAGCTAGCTCCATTTCCCAATGGCGGTTCCATATCACTCCAACACTTTCCAATCCATGCATCTGTTCAAGTCTCTTTTAATTAATACTGGACTAAGTGGGACCCATTGGGTCCCATGTTCACATGGGAGGGCTGGTCCCCCAACACAATATTCCACCTCTCCACCAATTGCAACATTGGTGGCCAGTGGGGGGGGGGGCTTTCCCGGAGCGCTAGTATGGGTGTTGTGGGCTGAAGGGACTGGTTTGCAGATGGCTAGTATGGACATTCTGGGCCGAATGGATTATTGGGATGGCAGCACAGTCACTCAAACCTGGTGTGCTGGCAACTCACTCAAGGCTGGTCGGCTGGCAGTTGACTCACGGTTATCATTGCAATTCCATTTCAAGCAGGGTGCAAGGCCACCAAATACAAGTGCAGTTTCATATCACTTCAAGTAGGGTGAAAGGCCACCCAATTCAAGGACAGTTTTATACCACTTCAAGCACGGTGCAAGGCCACCAAATTCAAGTGCAGTTTCTGTACACTGCAAGCAGGGTGCATGGCCACCAAATTCAAGAGCAGTTTCATACCATTTCAAGCAGGGAGCAAGGCCACCAAATTCAAATGCATTTTCATACCACTTCAAGCAGGATGCAAGGCCACCATATTCAAGTGCAGTTTCATACCATTTCAAGCTGGGTGGAAGGCCACCAAATTCAAGTGCAGTTTCATTCCATTTCAAGCAGGGTGCAAGGCCACCGAATTCAAGTGCTGTTTCATATCATTTCAAGCAGGGTGCAAGGTCACCAAAATCAAGTGCCGTATCATTCCATTTCGAGCAGGGTGCAAGGCCACCAAATTCAAGGGCGGGTTCTGGACACTGCACGCAGGTGCTAGGCGACCAAATTCAAGTGCAATTTCATGCCACTTCAGGCAGGGTGCAAGGCCACCAAATTCAAGTGCAGTTTCATGCAGCTTCAAGCAGGGTGCAAGGCCACCAAATTCAAGTGCAGTTTCATTCCATTTCAAGCAGAGTGTAAGGCCACCAAATGCAGTTTCCTACAATTTCAAGCAGGGTGCAAGGCCACCAAATTCAAGTGCAGTTTCATATTACTTCAAGCAGGGTGCAAGGCCACCAAATTCAAGTGCAGTTTCATGCCATTCCAAGCAGGGTGCAAGGCCACCAAATTCAAATGCATTTTCATACCACTTCAAGCAGGGTGCAAGGTCACCAAATTCAAGTGTAGTTTCATACCACTTCATGCAGGGTGCAAGCCCACCAAATTCAAGTGCAGTTTCATAGCACTTCAAGCAGGGTTCAAGGCCACTAAATTCAAATGCAGTTTCATTCCATTTCAAGGTGGGTGAAACCACCATAAATCCATATAAAAACCACATAAAAACCAAACACAGTTCAGTTGACATTCAGTGTGTTCAGTTGATTCACAGCTCAGGCAGAGAGTCGTGACATCCCCCCCCCCCATCTTGCAAAGACTGAGCCACGCCCACACTTCAGGGTTTTATAGTCCCTATCCCATCCCACCGGAAGGGGTGTGGCATTCATGGTGTGAATGTCAGGAGAGAGTATCTCAACATATTTTCAACACTAATAACTTGTATTTTTCATCGATGGGAAAAATCCTCACACCTGGTGAGCGGGGGGGACTGATTAAGATGGGCTAAAATCACAGCCGTTACTGGTAGCGTTTTTTCTAAAATCAATATAGAGCGCAAACAGTAAGTGGTCAAAATTAGACTTTTACACTTTGGCATTTTCAAACCAACCACTTTGACATTTTCAAACCAACCACTTTAGCATTTTCAAACCAACCACTTTAGCATTTTCAAATCAACCACTTTGGCAATTTCAAACCAACCACTTTAGCATTTTCAAACCAACCACTTTAGCATTTTCAAACCAACCACTTTAGCAGTTTCAAACCACATTAAGGGCCCTCACAAGTCAGTAAAACCACACTCACAGTTTAGTAGACATGTGTTCAGTGTTATTCACAGCTCAGACAGAGTTGTTACCTCTCACTCCCCCATCTTGCAGAGACTGAGGCACGTCCACACTTACGGTTTTATAGTCCCTCCCCCCTCCCACCGAAAGGACCCAGGCCTTCAAGGTGTGATTGACAGGAGAGAGAATCTTAACATTTTTAAAACATTAATAAGACTTTTATTTTTCATCGATGGGAAAAATCCTCTTGTCCTTCGTAGCGGAGGGGGACTCTGAGTAAGATGGCCAAAAATCACAGCCGTAAATTGTAGCGGTTTTTCTAAAATCAATATGCAGTGCAAACAGGAAGTGGTCAAGTTTCTACTTTTAATTATATAGATAGTTATATAGTGGTTCTTGTCTCAACCACTTCATATAGATGCTTGATCCATATACACATCACATCTGTGAAAAATAACATTTTTCAAGATCCATAATTTTCATCAGAACGCCAAAGGTTAACCACATTGAATCCTTGAGAACATTACTTTTCATCAGTTTAATTTTCCGTGCTGCACTTTACATGCTTTATGAAACAGTTTTCTTTCAATATCCATTGATGACACATCTTCATTTGATTCTCAGAACCAAGCACATTAACTGCCACTACATCTTACTTATCTTACTTACCACCACATGACAATCAATATTACTGTCGGAATGGATGACAGAAAAAGAGTGATAGCTGGTGTAGGTTTTTTTGTACAACATCTTGCTATCACTTTGATAAGCAGTTCACCTTGTAATGAACCCAACAATTTAAGTAGGTATACTATGCAAGATGACAAATAAGCCGATATTTAAAGTTTGGCAATTATTCATTCATTATTTGTTAATATCATGGAAGCTTCTTTTTGGGGATATAGCAGCAGATCCAATGAATCAGTTACTACTTACATGACTGCATTCTGCTTATAAAAGTTTCGCATTGAGTGTGCAGTCATGTATTTTAACTAATACTTATCCATTGCATTGAAAAATGTTATCAATGCAATTATTCTTGGTAACATTACATCTCATCAGTTATAGTTTATGCAGTATATTTTTAATATCATGGATGGTTATATTTTTGGAAAATACAAGCAAATCCATTGCACCAGTTACCACTTACATGATTGCATGATGTTAATATGCATCATCAGATTAAACAAAAAATATCAGCTTGGACATCCAGGGACATTTTACAAGTGTAGCTGATAACTAGAGTAGAATATTGTTGCCTAACATCTGGAATTCACTTTGAAAAGTAGTCGCCATTGTAATCAACCCTATAGTTTATGTAGAAATATCGTACAATAGTCAAAAAAGTAAATAATGAGTCAGACAATTATTCATTTAACATTTCTATTATCATGGATGCTTCTTTGTTTGGAAAATATCAGCAGATCAAATGCACCAGTTACAACTTATGTGAATGTATGTCACTAATACACATTATCAGATTATAAAAATAAAATATTTAATGTCAGTTTAGAAATCCAATGACATTTTACAAGACTAGTCATGAGAGTGCTGCCATGTATTTTAACTGATATTTCTCTGCACATGTGAAGATTCGCCAATTTCTGCAACCACAGATTTAAGCATATCCACAGTACAAAGTACAATGGCAACCACTTATACAACTGAATCAACATCAACAGAGACAGGTACCATAAATTACAACTTGTACTCCAACTGTGTGGGGTGGGAGAAAGCCAATAATTAAAGTCTGCCAATTATTCATTTATTACTTGTTAATATCATGGAAGCTTCTTTTTGGGGATATATCCAATGCATCGGTTATTACTTACATGATTGCATGCTGCTTATAAAAGTTTCGCCATGAGTGTGCTGTCATGTATTTTAACTAATATTTCTCTGCATATGTGAAGATTCAACAACTTCTGCAACCACAGAAGAAAGCACATCCACAGACCAAAGTACAAAGATAACCTCTTATACAACAGAATCAACATCAACAGAGACAGGTACCATAAATCACATCTAGTATACTGGATTTGTGCAAGGGAAATTTAGAAATAATGGTAAAACCTATTTTCTCAACCCCTCTTCGACTCATAGAGTAATTGTGTCATACAGAATGAAAATAGTCTCTGCGGCCCAATATATCCAAGCCACGGTTGATCAGCCATTGAAGCTAGCTCCACTTGCCCACGGCGGTTCCATATCACTCTAAAATTTTCCAATCCATGCACCTGTCCAAATTGGTTTTAAATAATATCATTGTTCCTGCCTCAACCACTTCATGTGGATGCTTTCTCCATACATCCATCACCCTCGGTGAAAAAGATCAGATCAGGTTCTTATTATATCTACTCCATCCAACCCTATAATGCTAGATACCCAACCTGGGTAAAGACCTCTCACTCCCCCATCTTGCAGAGACTGAGCCACGCCCACACTTCAGGGTTTTATAGTCCCTATCCCCTCCCACTGGAAGGGGTGTGGCATTCATGGTGTGAATGTCAGGAGAGAGTATCTCAACATATTTTTAACACTAATAACTTGTATTTTTCATCGATGGGAAAAATCCTCACACCTGGTGAGCGGGGGGCTCTGATTAAGATGGCCAAAAATCACAGCCGTAACTGGTAGCATTGGCATTTTAAAACCAACCACTTTAGTATTTTCAAACCAACCACTTTAGCATTTTCAAACCAACCACTTTAGCAGTTTCAAGCCAACCACTTTAGCATTTTCAAACCAACCAATTTAGCAGTTTCAAACCACATTAAGGGCCCTCACAAGTCAGCAAAACCACACTCACAGTTTAGTAGACATGTGTTCAGTGTTAATCACAGCTCAGACTGAGAGTTATTACCTCTCACTCCCCCATCTTGCAGAGACAGTGGCACGTCCACACTTGCGGTTTTATAGTCCCTCCCCCCTCCCACCGAAAGGAGCCAGGCCTTCAAGGTGTGATTGACAGGAGAGAGAATCGTAACATTTTTTAAACATTAATAAGACTTTTATATTTCATCGATGGGAAAAATCCTCTTGTCCTTCGTAGCGGAGGGGGACTCTGAGTAAGATGGCCAAAAATCACAGCCATATGTGGTAGCGTTTTTTCTGAAATCAATATGCAGTGCAAACAGGAAGTGGTCAAGTTTTGAATTTTAATTATATAGATAGTTATATAGTGGTTCTTGTCTCAACCACTTCATATAGATGCTTGATCCATATACACATCACATCTGTGAAAAATAACATTTTTCAAGATCCATAATTTTCATCAGAACGCCAAAGGTTAACCACGCAATTATTTATTGAATCCTTGAGAACATTACTTTTCATCAGTTTTATTTTCCATGCTGCACTTTACATGCTTTATGAAAGTTTTCTTTCAATATCCATTGATGACACATCTTCATTTCATTCTCAGAACCAAGCACATTAACTGCCACTGCATCTTACTTATCTTACTTACCACCACATGACAATCAATATTACTGTCGGAATGGATGACAGAAAAAGAGTGATAGCTGGTGTAGGTTTTTTTGTACAACATCTTACTTTCACTTTGATAAGCAGTTCACCTTGTAATCAACCCAACAATTTAAGTAGGTATACTATGCAAGTTGACAAATAAGCCGATATTTAAAGTTTGGCAATTATTCATTCATTATTTGTTAATATCATGGAAGCTTATTTTTTGGGATATAGCAGCAGATCCAATGAATCAGTTACTACTTACATGATTGCATGCTGCTTATAAAAGTTTCGCCGTGAGTGTGCAGTCATGTATTTTAACTAATACTTCTCTGCATATGTGAAGATTCGACAACTTCTGCAACCACAGAAGAAAGCACATCCACAGACCAAAGTACAATGATGATCTCTTATACAACAGAATCAACATCAACAGAGTTCATATAGATCACATAAATCATATAGAGTACAATAAATCACATCTAGTGCACCAGATTTGGGCAAGGGAAATTTAGAAATAACGGTAAAACTTTCCATCTGGCTAATACGCACAAAGGCAGTATCTAGCCCTGGAGCTTCCATTGCCTGGGACTCCTCCTCCGTCGGCCGTCTGGATTTGAACTTGGCCTTTCGCCCGACAGGCGCTGACTGAGTTTTCATCAGCCCCAGGTCCACAGTCGCTATGCTCCCCACCGGCGACTGTACCGGGGTTAGAGGTGGCTGGCTTGTACCCGGAGATTCCCGACTTTCTGCCGGCTAAATCGCACGCCTCTTTCCCCTGCCTTTTTTTTCCATGGCGTCTGTGGAAAAAATCCCATAGACCCACAGTAAACGGACCTGGAAATAGTTTAAAAAGTTTTACTTACCTTGTAGTTGTAAAAACTACAAACCACTGGAGGAGCTCCGCTCCTCACGTTCGTTTGCGTCAAGGCGTCTGACGTAATGACGCGCAGGCGCACTGACGGGCTTCTTCACGTAGTCACTCACGTGACTCCGAAGTAAAATAGTCTCTACGGCCCAATATGTCCAAGCCACGGCTGATCAGTCATTGAAGCTAGCTCCACTTGCCCGTGGCAGTTCCATATCACTCTAAAATTTTCCAATCCATGCACCTGTCCAAATCTTTTTTAATTAATATAATTGTTCCTGCCTCAACCACTTCATCTGGATGCCTGCTCCAGACATCCATCACCCTCGGTGAAAAAGATCAGATTAGGTTCTTATTACATCTATTCCCTCTAAACTTAAACCAGTGCCCGACAATACTAGATACTCGACCAGGGTAAAGACTCTGTTCATTCACACCTCTATTTCAACATGATTTATACAAATCTATCAGATCAACCTTTATCCTCCTTCAATCCAAGAAATAAAGTAAAGCCTGCCCAACATTTGTGTGCAGATCAGCTCATATACTGGTTATATCCTCAAACATGTTGCAGTTTTGTACAATGTGCTGGCCTTGAAAAACAATACTACAATGCACTAGCCAAATTCCAGATTGCTCGGGATATTAGGAAGAGTTATTGACTTGTGCAAAAAAAGATTTTCATGTAGTTGATTGGTCAGAAAGGGCCAGATTATTTAGGTAACTTTGGAATGAGAATGATAAATCCAACAGCTAATGCTCAATAAAATTTGCATGCACAATTTCAGTATTTTCAGTTGAAGACTACTGCATTAAACATTGTACCATAACGTGGTGACAAACCAAAGCAGAACACTGAGCATAAAATTATTTTAGGTAATTTATCATAACTCGTAAGCATCTTTAGAACTCTAAATGTTATCAATGCAATTATTCTTGGTAACATTACATCTCATCAGTTATAGTTTATGCAACATATTTATAATATCATGGATGGTTATTTTTTTGGAAAATACTAGCAAATCCATTGCACCAGTTACCACTTACATGATTGCATGAAGTAAATATGCATCATCAGATTAAACAAAAAAATATCAGCTTGGACATCTAGGGACATTTTACAAGTGTAGCTGATAACTAGAGTAGAATATTGTTGCCTAACATCTGGAATTCACTTTGAAAAGTAGTCGCCATTGTAATCAACCCTATAGTTTATGTAGAAATATCGTACAAGTAGTCAAAAAAGTAAATAATGAGTCAGACAATTATTCATTTAACATTTCTATTATCATGGATGCTTCTTTGTTTGGAAAATATCAGCAGATCAAATGCACCAGTTACAACTTATGTGAATGTATGTCACTAATACACATTAACAGATTAAATAAATAAAATATTTAATGTCAGTTTAGAATTCCAGTGACATTTTACAAGACTAGTCATGAGAGTGCTGCCATGTATTTTAACTGATATTTCTCTGCATATGTGAAGATTCGCCAATTTCTGCAACCACAGAATTAAGCACATCCACAGACCAAAGTACAATGACAACCTCTTATACAACAGAATCAACATCAACAGAGACAGGTACCATAAATCACATCTAGTATACTGGATTTGTGCAAGGGAAATTTAGAAATAATGGTAAAACCTATTTTCTCAACCCCTCTTCGACTCATAGAGTAATTGTGTCATACAGAATGAAAATAGTCTCTGCGGCCCAATATATCCAAGCCACGGTTGATCAGCCATTGAAGCTAGCTCCACTTGCCCACGGCGGTTCCATATCACTCTAAAATTTTCCAATCCATGCACCTGTCCAAATTGGTTTTAAATAATATCATTGTTCCTGCCTCAACCACTTCATGTGGATGCTTTCTCCATACATCCATCACCCTCGGTGAAAAAGATCAGATCAGGTTCTTATTATATCTACTCCATCTAACCCTATAATGCTAGATACCCAACCTGGGTAAAGACTCTCTTCATTCAAACTTCTATTTCAACATGATTTACACAAATCTATCAGATCAACCTTCATCCTCCTTCAATCCAAGAAATAAAGTAAAGCCTGCCCAACATTTGTGTGCAGGTCAGCTCTTATACTGGTTATATCCTCAAGCATATTGCAGTTTTGTACAAAGTGCTGGCCTTGAAAAACAATACTAAAATGAACTAGCCACATACCAGATAGCTAGGGATATTAGGAAGAGTTATTGACTTGTGCAAAAAAAGATTTCAGTTGATTGGTCAGAAAGGGCAAGATTATTTAGGTAACTATGGAGAGAGAATGATAAATCTAACAGCTAATGCTCAGTCAAATTTTCATGCACAAATTCAGTATTTTTAGTTGAAGACTACTGCATTAAACATTGTACAATAACGTGGTGACAAATCAAAGCAGAACACTGAGAAAAAAATTATGTTATGTAATTTATCGTAAATTCGTAGGTATCTTCAGAACTCGAAATGTTATCCATGCAATAATTTTTGAGTTCTTGGTAACGTTACATCTCATCAGTTATAGTTTATGTAGTGTATTTTTAATATCATGGATGCTTATTTGTTTGGAAAACACAAGCAGATCCATTGCACCAGTTACCACTTACATGTTTGCATGATGTTAATGTGCATCATCAGATTAAACAAAAAATAATATCAGCTTGAACATCCAGGGACATTTTACAATTGTAGGCATGAGAGTGCTGCCATGTATTTAAACTGATATTTCTCTGTATATGTGAAGATTCGACAATTTCTGCAACCACAGAAGAAAGCACGTCCACAGACCAAAGTACAACGATGATATCTAATACAACAGAATCAACATCAACAGAAACAGGTACCACATACGGTATAACAACGTACTCCAAATCTGGGCAAATGATTAAGCTTGTCTTGTCAACCTTGCTTAGACTAAGACAGCAATTATGTCACACAGAATGGAAATAGTCTATACGGCCCAATATGTCCAAGCCAAGGATGATCAGCCATTGAAGCTAGCTCTATTTGACAGTGGCAGTTCCATATCACTCTAATATTATTTCACATGTTTAATTTTCACTTCTGCTCATTACATACTTTAGGAAACAAAAAAGTGTTTAATTCACTTCCAATTTCCATTAATGTCACATCTTCATTTCATTCTCAGAACCAAACACAACTGCCACTGCATCGACTACGTCCGCCACCAGCAGCGAAACAACAGGTACGAGGATAATGCAGCAACAGGATTCACTGATCAATCTTTAAAGAAATACATTATTTATCAACACATGACAATCAATAATGGGTTGTAATCCATGACAGAAATATAGTGATAACTCGAGTAGAATATTGTTGCCTAACATCTGAAATTCACTTTGAAAAGTAGTCGCCATTGTATCAACTGTATAGTTTATGTAGAAATATCATACAAGTAGTCAAAAAAGTCAATAATGTAAGTCAGACAATTATTAATTTAACATTTCTATTATTGTGGATGCTTCTTCGTTTGGAAAATATCAGTAGATCAAATGCACCAGTTACAACTTACATGATTGTATGTTGCTAATACACATCATCAGAATAAAAAATAAAATAATTAATGTCAGTTTAGAATTGTATTCCAAATCTGGGCATGGGAAATTTGGAAATATTGACTAAACTTATCTTGTCAACCCCTCCTGGACTTAGAGAGTAATTGTGTCAATCCCAATGGAATTAATCTCCACGGTCCAATATGTCCGATATGATCAGCCATTGAAGACAGCTCCATTGGCCCACGATGATTCCATATCACTCTAAACTTTCTAATCCATTCATCCGTCCAAGTCTCTTTTAAATAATATAACTGTTCTTGTCTCAACCACTTCATATGAATGCTTGCTCCATATACCCATGTTCGTTGAATTCTAGGTAACATTACATCTCATCAGTTATAGTTTATGTAAGAAGATCATGCAAGCTGGCAAATAAGCCAATCATGAAAGTCAGGCAATTATTCATTTATTATTTGTGAAAATCATCGATGCTTAATCGTTTTGGAAAATAGTAGCAGATCCAATGTACCAGTTAACACACACATGATTGTACGATGTTAATGTGCATCATCAGATTAAAAAAAAAAAAACATCTTCTTGAACATCCAGGGACATTTTGTGTAGCCATCAGTATGCTGCCATGTATTTTAACTGATATTTCTCTGCAAATGTGAAGATTCGACAATTTCTACAACCACAGAAGAAAGCACATCCACAGACCAAAGTACAATGTTGACCTCTTATACAAGTGAATCAACATCAACAGAGACTGGTAACATAAATTAGAAGTCGTACTCCAAATCTGGGCAAGGGATATTTGGAAATAATGATACAAATGTCTTTTCAACCTTCATTAGACTTAGAGCAAATATGTCACACAGAATGAAAATATTCTCAAGGCCAAATTGGTCCAAGCCACAGATGATCAGCCATTGAAGCTAGCTCCATTTGCCTACGGCAGTTCCATATCACTCTAACACTTTCCATCCATGCACCAATCTAAATCTGTTTTAAATAATATAATTGTTCCTGCCTCAACCACTTCATCTGGATGCTTGCTCCATACACCCATCACCCTGTGAAAAAAGATCAGTTAATCCAATTAATTAAAGGTAACTACGGAAAGGGAATGTTAAATCTAACAGGAAATGCTCAATCCAATTTGCATGCACAAATTCTATATTTTCAGTTCAAGACTACTACATTAAACATTGTGCAATAACATGGTGATAATGCCATGCATAACACAGATTTAAAAATTCCTTAAATAATTTTTCATGGTTCTTGATTTTCATCAGAAATCCAACGCAATTATGCGTTGGATTCTTGGTAACATTTCTTCTCACCAGTTTAATTTTCACTGCTGCAGTTTATATACTTAATGAAAAAATGTGTCCAACTAACTTTCCATTTCCACTGCAATTTTCATTGATATCACATGGATAATTCACCCTATAGCACCCTATCCCCTGCACCCAGATATCACATACTTGATTGCATGTTGCAAATATGCATCCTCTCATCAGTTTAATTTTCACTGTTGTACTTTACATGCTTTATGAAACAAAAAGAGTACATTTCCTTTCAATTATCCATTGATGTCACATCCTCATTTCATTCTCAGAAGCAAGCACAACAACTGCCATTGCATCGACTACATCCGCCACTAGCAGCGAAGCAACAGGTACTAGGATAATGCAGCACCAGGATTCACTGATCAAAATTTTTTTTAAATCTTACACTATCACAACTTGACAATCAATAATGCAGTTGTAATTGATGACAGAAGTAGAATTTTATTGCCTAACATCTTTAAATCACTTTGAAAAAAGTTGCAATTTTAAACAGCCCAATAGATTAAGTAGGAATATCATGCAAGTAGTCAAATAAGCCAATAATGAGTCAGGAAATTATTCATTCATTATTTGTTAATATCGTGGATGCTTCTTTGTTTGAAAAATAGCAGCAATTCAAATGCTCCAGATACTAATAACATGATTGTATGATGTCAATATGCATCATCAGATTAAAAAATAATTAAAGTCACCATGGATCACCAAGGATATTTTAGAGTATTTTAACATATTTAAATTTCATCTTGTACTCCAAATCTTTGCAATTGTGTCAAGCAGATGGAAATAGTCTCTATAGCCCAATATGTCCAAGCTATGGAAGATCAGCCATTGAAGCTAGCTCCATGGCGGTTCCATATCACTCTAACACTTTCCAATTTATGCATCTGTCCATGTCTCTTTTAATTAATATATCCGTTCCTGTCTCAACCACTTCATATGGATGCTTGCTCCATATACCCATCACATCTGTGAAAAAGAACATTTTTCATGATTCATAATTTTCATTAGAACGCCAAAGGTTAACCCGCATTTCTTCATTAAATCCTTGATAACATTACTTTGCATCAGTTTAAATTTTCATGCTGCAATTTACATGCTTTATGAAGCAGTGTTCTTTCAATATCCATTGATGTCACATCTTCATTATCAGAACCAAGCACATTAACTGCCACTGCAACTTACTTATCTTGCTTACCACCACACGACATTAAATATTACTGTCGGTATGGATGACAGAAAAAGAGTGTAGCTGGTGTCTATTTTTTTGTACAACATCTTGCTTTCACTTTGATAAGCAGTTGCCCTTGTAATCAACCCATTAGTTTAAGTAGGAATACCATGCCAGATGTCAAATAAGCCAATAATGAAAGTCAGGCAATTATTCATTTATTATTTGTTAATATCATGGATGCTTCTTTGTTTTGTACATAGCTGCAGATCGTGTATTTTAACAAATATTTCTCTGCATATGTGTAGATTCAACATCTTCTGCAACCACAGAAGAAAGTACATCCACAGACCAAAGTACAATGATGACCTCTTATACAACAGAATCAACATCAACAGAGACAGGTACCATAAATCACATCCGATACACTGAATTTGGGCAAGGGAAATTAGGAAATAATAGTAAAATATATCTTGTCAACCCCTCTTCGACTCAGAGAGTAATTGTGTCATACAGAATGAAAATAGTCTCTCCGGTCCAATATGTCCAAGCCACTGAAGCTAGCTCCATTTGCCCGCGGCGTTTCTGTATCACTCTAAAACTTTCCAATCCATGCACCTGTCCAAATCTCTTCTAAATACTATCATTGTTCCTGCCTCAACCACTTCATGTGGATGCTTGCTCCATTCATTCATCACCCTCGGTGAAAAAGTGCAGACCAGGTTCTTATTATATCTATTCCCTTTAACCTTAAATCAGTGCCCTACAATACTAGATACCCAACCTGGTTAAAGACTCTGTTCATTCAAACTTCTATTTCAACATGATTTATACAAATCTATCAGATCAACCTTTATCCTCCTTCAATCCAAGAAATAATGTAAAGCCTGCCCAACATTTGTGTGCGGATCAGCTCTTATACTGGTTATATCCTCAAACATGTTGCAGTTTTGTACAACGTGCTGGCCTTGAAAACCAATACTAAAATGAACTAGCCAAATTCCAGATAGCTAGGGATATTAGTAAGAGTTATTGACGTGTGCAAAAAAAGATTTTCATGCAGTTGATTGGTCTGAAAGGGCCAGATTATTTAGGTAACTTTGGATAGAGAATGATAAATCCAACAGCTAATGCTCAATCAAATTTGCATGCACAATTTCAGTATTTTCAGTTGAAGACTACTGCATTAAACATCTCATCAGTTATAGTTTATGTAGTTTATTTTTAATATCATGGATGCGTATTTGTTTGGAAAACACTAGCAGATCCATTGCACCAGTTACCACTTACATGATTACATGATGTTAATATGCATTAGCAGAATAAACAAAAAATCATTTCAGTTTGAATATCCAGGGACATTTTACAAGTGCAGCTGGTAACTCGAGTAGAATATTGTTGCCTAACATCTGGAATTCACTTTGAATAGTAGTCGCCATTGTAATCGATCCCATAGTTTATTTAGAAATATCGTACAAGTGGTCAAAAAAGTCAATAATGAAAGTCAGACAATTATTAATTTAACATTTCTATTATCATGGATGCTTCTTTGTTTGGAAAATATCAGTAGATCAAATGCACCAGTTACAACCGACATAATTGTATGTCACTAATACACGTAATCAGATTAAAAAAATAAAATATTTATTGTCAGTTTAGAATTCCAGTGACATTTTACAATTCTAGTCATGAGAGTGCTGCCATGTATTTTAACTGATATTTCTCTGCATATGTGAAGATTCGCCAATTTCTTCAACTACAGAATTAAGCACATCCACAGACCAAAGTACAATGATGACCTCTTATACAACTGAATCATCATCAACAGAGACAGGTACCATAAATTACATCTTGTACTCCAAATCTGGTTATGGGTAATTTGGAAATGTTGATTAAACTTGTCTTGTCAACCTCTCTTAGACTTAGAGAGTAATTGTGTCGATCAGAATGGAAATAATCTCCACGGTCCAATATGTCCAAGTCACGGAAGATCAACCATTGAAGCTAGCTCCATTTGCCCACGATGGTTCCATATCACTCTAAACGTTCTAATCCATGCATCTGTCCAAGTCTCTTTTAAATAATATAATTGCTATTGTCTCAACCACTTTATATGGATGCTTGCTCCATATACCCATCACCTCTGTGAAAAATATCATTTTCATGATCCTAATTTTCATCAGAACTCCAATGGTTAACCACACAATCATTCATTGAATCCTTCGAAGCATTACTTCTCATCAGTTTAATTTTCCATGCTGCACTTGACATGCATTATGAAACAATTTTCTTTCAATATCCATTGATGTCACATCTTCACTTCATTCTCAGAACCAAGCACTACAACTACCACTGCATCGACTACATCCGCCACCAGCCGCAAAACAACAGGTACTAGGATGATGTAGCACCAGCATTCACTGATCAGAATTTAAAAACATATCTTACTTATCAACCCGTGACAATCAATAATGCAGTTGTAATTGATGACAGAGGTAGAATGTTATTGCCTAACATCTTTAATTCACTTGGAAAAGCAGTCGCCATTTTAAACAATGCAATAGATTAAGTAGGAATATCATGCAAGTAGTCAAAGACGCCAATAATGAAAGTCGGGAAATTATTTATTTATTATGCGTTAATATCGTGGATGCTTCTTTGTTTGAAAAATAGCAGCAGATCAAATGCTCCTGGTACTAGTTACATGAATGCATAATAAGCATCATCAGATTAAAAACAAAAAATTAAAGACCTTGGACTTCCAAGGACATTTTACTGTTTATATTAACATATTTAAATTACAACTTGTACTCCAAATCTGGGCAAGAGTAATTTAGAAATAATAATTAAACTTGTCTTGTCAACCCCTCTTAGACAAATCTATCAGATCAACCTTTATCCTCCTTCAATCCAAGAAATAAAGTAAAGCCAGCTCAACATTTGTGTGCAGATCAGCTCTTATACTAGTCAAATCCTCAAACATATTACAGTTTTGTACAAAGTGCTGGCCCTGAAAAATAATACTAAAATGAACTAGCCACATTCCAGATAGCTAGGGATATTAGGAAGAGTTATTGACTGTGGAGAGAGAATGATAAATCTAACAACTAATGCTCAGTCAAATTTGCATGCACAACTTCAGTATGTTCAGTTCATGACTACTACATTAAACATTGTACAATAACGTGGTGACAAATCAAAGCAGAACACTGAGAAAATAATATTAAGTAATATATCGTAATTCGTAGATATTTTCAGAACTCAAAATTTTATCCATGCAATTATTGTTGAGTTCTTGGTGAAATTACACCTCATCAGTTATAGTTTATGTAGTTTAATTTAATATCATGAATGCTTATTTGTTTGGAAAACACTAGCAGATCCATTGCACCAGTTACCACTTACATGTTTGCATGATGTTAATATGCTTCGTAAGATTAAACAAAAAATAATATTAGCTTGAACATCCAGCTACATTTTACAAGTGTAGCCATGAGAGTGCTGCCATGTATTTAACTGATATTTCTCTGTACATGTGAAGATCCAACAATTTCTGCAACCACAGATGAAAGCACGTCCACAGAACAAAGTACAACGATGACCTCTTATACAACAGAATCAACATCAACAGAAACAGGTACTATATACGGTATAACAACTTGTACTCCAAATCTGGGCAAATGATCAAGCTCGTCTTGTTAACTTTCCTTAGACTCAGACAGCAATTATGTCACACGGAATGGAAATAGTCTCTGCGGCCCAATATGTCCAAGACACGGATGATCAGCCATTGAAGCTAGCTCTATTTGACAGTGGCAGTTCCATATCACCCTAATATTATTTCACATGTTTAATTTTCACATGCTTTAGGAAACAAAAATTGTCCAATTCACTTTCAATTTCCATTAATGTCACATCTTCACTTCATTCTCAGAACCAAGCACAACAACTGCTACTGCATCGACTACGTCCTCCACCAGCAGCGAAACAACAGGTACGAGGATAATGCAGCACCAGGATTCAATAGACAATAGACTATTGACAATAGGTGCAGAGTAGGCCATTTGTCCCTTCGATCCAGCACTGCCATTCAATGTGATCATGGCTGATCATTCCCAATCAGTACCCTGTTCCTGCCTTCTCCCATATCCCCTGACTCCGCTATTTTTAAGAGCCCTATTTAGCTCTCCCTTGAAAGCATCCAGAGAACCTGCCTCCAACACCCTCTGAGGCAGAGAATTCCACAGACTCACCACTCTCTGTGAGAAAAAGTGTTTCCTCGTCTCCGTTCTAAATGACTTACTCCTTATTCTTAAACTGTGGCCCCTAGTTCTGGACTCCCCCAACATCGGGAACATGTTCCTGCCTCTAGTGTGTCCAAGCCCTTAACAATCTTACATCTCTCAGCATATGACAGTCCCGCCATCCCGGGAATTAACCTTGTAAACCTACGCTGCACTCCCTCAATAGCAAGAAGGTCTTTCCTCAAATTAGGGGACCAAAACTACACACATTACTCCAGGTGTAGTCTCACTAGGGCTCAGTACAACTGCAGAAGGACCTCTTTGCTCCTATATTCGATTAATCTTGTTATAAACGAATTCACTGATCAAACCATACAAAAGATACATTATTTAACAACACGTGACAATCAATAATAGGTCGTAATCCATAACAGAAATATAGTGATAATTCAAGTAGAATATTGTTGCCTAACATCAGGAATTCACTTTTAAAATTAGTCTCCATTGTAATCAACCCCATAGTTTATGTAGAAATATCATACGTAGTCAAAAAAGTCAATAATGTGTCAGACAATTATTAATTTAACATTTTTATTAGCGTGGATGCTTCTTTGTTTGGAAAATATCAGTAGATCAAATGCACCAGTTACAACTTACATGATTGTATTTTGCTAATACACATCATCAGAATAAAAAATAAAATAATTAATATCAGTTTAGAATTGTACTCCAAATCTGGGCATGGGTAATTTGGAAATACCCTTGTCTTCTCAACCCCTCCTAGACTTAGAGAGTAATTGTGTCAATCCGAATGGAAATAATCTCCACGGTCCAGTATGTCCAATATGATCAGCCATTGAAGCCAGCTCCATTTGCCCACGATGGTTCCATATCACTCTAAACTTTCTAATCCATTCATCTGTCCAAGTCTCTTTTAAATAATACTGGACTAAGTGGGACCATTGGGTCCCAGCTTCACATGGGAGGGCTGGTCCCCCAACACAATATTCCACCTCTCCACCAATTGCAACATTGGTGGCCAGTGGGGGGGGGGGGGCTTTCCCGGAGCGCTAGTATGGGTGTTGTGGGCTGAAGGGACTGGTTTGTAGAAGGCTAGTATGGACATTCTGGGCCGAATGGATTATTGGGATGGCAGCTCAGTCACTCAAACCTGGTGTGCTGGTAACTCACTCAAGGCTGGCCGGCTGGCAGTTGACACGGTTATCCTTGAAATTCCATTTCAAGCAGGGTGCAAGGCCACCAAATTCAAATGCATTTTCATACCACTTCAAGCAGGGTGCAAGGCCACCAAATTCAAGTGCAGTTTCATGCCACTTCAAGCGGGGTGCAAGGCCACCAAATTCAAGTGCAGTTTCATGCCACTTCAAACAGGGTGCAAGGCCACCGAATTCAAGTGCTGTTTCATATCATTTCAAGCAGGGTGCAAGGTCACCAAAATCAAGTGCCGTATCATTCCATTTCGAGCAGGGTGCAAGGCCACCAAATTCAATTGCCGTTTCAAATCACTTCAAGCAGGGTGCAAGGCCACCAAATTCAAATGCAGTTTCATACCATTTCAAGCAGGGTGCAAGGCCACCAAATTCAAATGCAGTTTCATACCATTTCAAGAAGGGTGCAAGGCCACCAACTTCAAATGCATTTTCATACCACTTCAAGCCGCGTGCAAGGCCACCAAATTCAAGTGCAGTTTCATACCATTTCAAGCTGGGTGGAAGGCCACCAGATTCATGTGCAGTTTCATACCATTTCAAGCAGGGTGCAAGGCCACCAATTTCAAGTGCAGTTTCCTACCACTTCAAGCAGGGTGCAAGGCCACCAAATTCAAATGCAGTTTCATTCCATTTCATGGAGGGTGAAACCACCATAAATCCATATAAAAACCACATAAAAACCAAACACAGTTCAGTTGACATTCAGTGTGTTCAGTTGATTCACAGCTCAGGCAGAGAGTCGTGACCTCTCCCTCCCCCATCTTGCAGAGACTGAGCCACGCTCACACTTCATGGTTTTATAGTCCCTATCCCCTCCCACCGGAAGGGGTGTGGCATTCATGGTGTGAATGTCAGGAGAGAGTATCTCAACATATTTTCAACACTAATAACTTGTATTTTTCGTCGATGGGAAAAATCCTCACACCTGGTGAGCGGGGGGGACTCTGATTAAGATGGCCAAAAATCACAGCCGTAACTGGTAGCGTTGGCATTTTAAAACCAACCACTTCAGCATTTTCAAACCAACCACTTTAGCATTTTCAAACCAACCACTTTAGCAGTTTCAAGCCAACCACTTTAGCATTTTCAAACCAACCACTTTAGCAGTTTCAAACCACATTAAGGGCCCTCACAAGTCAGTAAAACCACACTCACAGTTTAGTAGACATGTGTTCAGTGTTAATCACAGCTCAGACTGAGAGTTGTTACCTCTCACTCCCCCATCTTGCAGAGACAGTGGCACGTCCACACTTGCGGTTTTATAGTCCCACCCCCCTCCCACCGAAAGGAGCCAGGCCTTCAAGGTGTGATTGACAGGAGAGAGAATCGTAACATTTTTTAAACATTAATAAGACTTTTATATTTCATCGATGGGAAAAGTCCTCTTGTCCTTCGTAGCGGAGGGGGACTCTGAGTAAGATGGCCAAAAATCACAGCCGTAAGTGGTAGCGTTTTTTCTGAAATCAATATGCAGTGCAAACAGGAAGTGGTCAAGTTTTGAATTTTAATTATATAGATAGTTATATAGTGGTTCTTGTCTCAACCACTTCATATAGATGCTTGATCCATATACACATCACATCTGTGAAAAATAACATTTTTCAAGATCCATAATTTTCATCAGAACGCCAAAGGTTAACCACGCAATTATTTATTGAATCCTTGTGAACATTACTTTTCATCAGTTTAATTTTCCATGCTGCACTTTACATGCTTTATGAAAGTTTTCTTTCAATATCCATTGATGACACATCTTCATTTCATTCTCAGAACCAAGCACATTAACTGCCACTGCATCTTACTTATCTTACTTACCACCACATGACAATCAATATTACTGTCGGAATGGATGACAGAAAAAGAGTGATAGCTGGTGTAGGTTTTTTTGTACAACATCTTACTTTCACTTTGATAAGCAGTTCACCTTGTAATCAACCCAACAATTTAAGTAGGTATACTATGCAAGTTAACAAATAAGCCGATATTTAAAGTTTGGCAATTATTCATTCATTATTTGTTAATATCATGGAAGATTATTTTTTGGGATATAGCAGCAGATCCAATGAATCAGTTACTACTTACATGATTGCATGCTGCTTATAAAAGTTTCGCCGTGAGTGAGCAGTCATGTACTTTAACTAATACTTCTCTGCATATGTGAAGATTCGACAACTTCTGCAACCACAGAAGAAAGCACATCCACAGACCAAAGTACAATGATGATCTCTTATACAACAGAATCAGCATCAACAGAGACAGGTACAAAAAATCACATCTAGTGCACCAGATTTGGGCAAGGGAAATTTAGAAATAACGGTAAAACTTATCTTGTCAACCACTCTTCGACTCCGAGAGTAATTGTGTCATACATAATGAAAATAGTCTCTACGGCCCACTCACGTGACTCCGAAGTAAAATAGTCTCTACGGCCCAATATGTCCAAGCCACGGCTGATCAGTCATTGAAGCTAGCTCCACTTGTCCGTGGCAGTTCCATATCACTCTAAAATTTTCCAATCCATGCACCTGTCCAAATCTTTTTAAATTAATATAATTGTTCCTGCCTCAACCACTTCATCTGGATGCCTGCTCCAGACATCCATCACCATCGGTGAAAAAGATCAGATTAGGTTCTTATTACATCTATTCCCTCTAAATTTAAACCAGTGCCCGACAATACTAGATACTCGACCAGGGTAAAGACTCTGTTCATTCACACCTCTATTTCAACATGATTTATACAAATCTATCAGATCAACCTTTATCCTCCTTCAATCCAAGAAATAAAGTAAAGCCTGCCCAACATTTGTGTGCAGATCAGCTCATATACTGGTTATATCCTCAAACATGTTGCAGTTTTGTACAATGTGTTGGCCTTGAAAAACAATACTACAATGCACTAGCCAAATTCCAGATTGCTCGGGATATTAGGAAGAGTTATTGACTTGTGCAAAAAAAGATTTTCATGCAGTTGATTGGTCAGAAAGGGCCAGATTATTTAGGTAACTTTGGAATGAGAATGATAAATCCAACAGCTAATGCTCAATAAAATTTGCATGCAAAATTTCAGTATTTTCAGTTGAAGACTACTGCATTAAACATTGTACCATAACGTGGTGACAAATCAAAGGAGAACACTGAGCATAAAATTATTTTAGGTAATATATCATAACTCGTAAGCATCTTTAGAACTCAAAATGTTATCAATGCAATTATTCTTGGTAACATTACATCTCATCAGTATTAGTTTATGCAGCATATTTATAATATCATGGATGGTTATTTTTTTGGAAAATACTAGCAAATCCATTGCACCAGTTACCACTTACATGATTGCATGAAGTTAATATGCATCATCAGATTAAACAAAAAAATATCAGCTTGGTCATCTAGGGACATTTTACAAGTGTAGCTGATAACTAGAGTAGAATATTGTTGCCTAACATCTGGAATTCACTTTGAAAAGTAGTCGCCATTGTAATCAACCCTATAGTTTATGTAGAAATATCGTACAAGTAGTCAAAAAAGTAAATAATGAGTCAGACAATTATTCATTTAACATTTCTATTATCATGGATGCTTCTTTGTTTGGAAAATATCAGCAGATCAAATGCACCAGTTACAACTTAAGTGAATGTATGTCACTAATACACATTAACAGATTAAATAAATAAAATATTTAATGTCAGTTTAGAATTCCAGTGACATTTTACAAGACTAGTCATGAGAGTGCTGCCATATATTTTAACTGATATTTCTCTGCATATGTGAAGATTCGCCAATTTCTGCAACCACAGAATTAAGCACATCCACAGACCAAAGTACAATGACAACCCCTTATACAACTGAATCAACATCAACAGAGACAGGTACCATAAATTACAACTTATACTCCAAATTTGGGCATGGGTAGTGTGATCTTTGGTGGACTGTGTGGGGTGGGAGAAAGCCAATAAATAAAGTCTGGCAATTATTCATTTATTATTTGTTAATATCATGGAAGCTTCTTTTTTGGGATATATCCAATGCATCAGTTATTACTTACAAGATTGCATGCTGCTTATAATAGTTTCGCCATGAGTGTGCTGTCATGTATTTTAACTAATATTTCTCTGCATATGTGAAGATTCAACAACTTCTGCAACCACAGAAGAAAGCACATCCACAGACCAAAGTACAAAGATAACCTCTTATACAACAGAATCAACATCAACAGAGACAGGTACCATAAATCACATCTAGTATACTGGATTTGTGCAAGGGAAATTTTGAAATAATGGTAAAACCTATTTTCACAACCCCTCTTCGACTCATAGAGTAATTGTGTCATACAGAATGAAAATAGTCTCTGCGGCCCAATATATCCAAGCCACGGTACACAAAAATGCTGGAGAAACTCAGCGGGTGCAGCAGCATCTATGGAGCGAAGGAAATAGGTAACGTTTCGGGCCGAAACCCTTCTTCAGACTGATAGGGGGTGGGGAGAAGAAAGGAAAAAAGGAAAAGGCGGAGGAGGAGCCCGAGGGCTGGGGGAGGGGAGGAGACAACCAGATGGCTGATGAATGGGAGGGGACAGCCAGGGCTAGCAGAATTGGGAGAATTCAACGTTCAGGCCACCAGGATGTAGACTGCCCAAGCGGAATATGAGGTGCATTTCCTCCAATTTACGGTGTTGCTCGCTGTGGCCATGGAGGAGACCCAGGACAGAGAGGTCAGATACGGAATGGGAGGGGGAGTTGAAGTGCTGAGCCACCGGGAGTTCAGGTTGGTTATTGCGGCCACGGTTGATCAGCCATTGAAGCTAGCTCCACTTGCCCGCGGCAGTTCCATATCACTCTAAAATTTTCCAATCCATGCACCTGTCCAAATTGGTTTTAAATAATATCATTGTTCCTGCCTCAACCACTTCATGTGGATGCTTTCTCCATACATCCATCACCCTCGGTGAAAAAGATCAGATCAGGTTCTTATTATATCTACTCCATCTAACCCTATAATGCTAGATACCCAATCTGGGTAAAGACTCTCTTCATTCAAACTTCTATTTCAACATGATTTACACAAATCTATCAGATCAACCTTCATCCTCCTTCAATCCAAGAAATAAAGTAAAGCCTGCCCAACATTTGTGTGCAGGTCAGCTCTTATACTGGTTATATCCTCAAACATATTGCAGTTTTGTACAAAGTGCTGGCCTTGAAAAACAATCCTAAAATGAACTACCCACATACCAGATAGCTAGGGATATTAGGAGGATTTATTGACGTGCAAAAAAAGATTTCAGTTGATTGGTCAGAAAGGGCAAGATTATTTAGGTAACTATGGAGAGAGAATGATAAATCGAACAGCTAATGCTCAGTCAAATTTGCATGCACAAATTCAGTATTTTTAGTTGAAGACTACTGCATTAAACATTGTACAATAACGTGGTGACAAATCAAAGCAGAACACTGAGAAAAAAATGATATTAAGTAATTTATCGTAAATTCGTAGGTATCTTCAGAACTCGAAATGTTATCCATGCAATAATTTTTGAGTTCTTGGTAACGTTACATCTCATCAGTTATAGTTTATGTAGTGTATTTTTAATATCATAGTTGCTTATTTGTTTGGAAAACACAAGCAGATCCATTGCACCAGTTACCACTTACATGTTTGCATGATGTTAATGTGCATCATCAGATTAAACAAAAAATAATATCAGCTTGAACATCCAGGGACATTTTACAATTGTAGGCATGAGAGTGCTGCCATGTATTTAAAATGATATTTCTCTGTATATGTGAAGATTCGACAATTTCTGCAACCACAGAGGAAAGCACGTCCACAGACCAAAGTACAACGATGACATCTAATACAACAGAATCAACATCAACAGAAACAGGTACCACATACGGTATAACAACTTGTACTCCAAATCTGGGCCAATGATTAAGCTTGTCTTGTCAACCTTGCATAGACTAAGACAGCAATTATGTCACACAGAATGGAAATAGTCTATACGGCCCAATATGTCCAAGCCAAGGATGATCAGCCATTGAAGCTAGCTCTATTTGACAGTGGCAGTTCCATATCACTCTAATATTATTTCACATGTTTAATTTTCACTTCTGCTCTTTACATACTTTAGGAAACAAAAAAGTGTTTAATTCACTTCCAATTTCCATTAATGTCACATCTTCATTTCATTCTCAGAACCAAGCACAACTGCCACTGCATCGACTACGTCCGCCACCAGCAGCGAAACAACAGGTACGAGGATGATGCAGCAACAGGATTCACTGATCAATCTTTAAAGAAATACATTATTTATCAACACGTGACAATCAATAATGGGTTGTAATCCATGACAGAAATATAGTGATAACTCGAGTAGAATATTGTTGCCTAACATCTGAAATTCACTTTGAAAAGTAGTCGCCATTGTATCAACTGTATAGTTTATGTAGAAATATCATACAAGTAGTCAAAAAAGTCAATAATGTAAGTCAGACAATTATTAATTTAACATTTCTATTATTGTGGATGCTTCTTCGTTTGGAAAATATCAGTAGATCAAATGCACCAGTTACAACTTACATGATTGTATGTTGCTAATACACATCATCAGAATAAAAAATAAAATAATTAATGTCAGTTTAGAATTGTATTCCAAATCTGGGCATGGGAAATTTGGAAATATTGACTAAACCTATCTTGTCAACCCCTCCTGGACTTAGAGAGTAATTGTGTCAATCCCAATGGAATTAATCTCCACGGTCCAATATGTCCGATATGATCAGCGATTGAAGACAGCTCCATTGGCCCACGATGAATCCATATCACTCTAAACTTTCTAATCCATTCATCCGTCCAAGTCTCTTTTAAATAATATAACTGTTCTTGTCTCAACCACTTCATATGAATGCTTGCTCCATATACACATGTTCGTTGAATTCTAGGTAACATTACATCTCATCAGTTATAGTTTATGTAAGAAGATCATGCAAGCAGGCAAATAAGCCAATCATGAAAGTCAGGCAATTATTCATTTATTATTTGTGAAAATCATCGATGCTTAATCGTTTTGGAAAAGAGTAGCAGATCCAATGTACCAGTTAACACACACATGATTGTACGATGTTAATATGCATCATCAGATTTAAAAAAAAAAAACATCTTCTTGAACATCCAGGGACATTTTGTGTAGCCATCAGTATGCTGCCATGTATTTTAACTGATATTTCTCTGCAAATGTGAAGATTCGACAATTTCTACAACCACAGAAGAAAGCACATCCACAGACCAAAGTACAATGTTGACCTCTTATACAAGTGAATCAACATCAACAGAGACTGGTAACATAAATTACGTCGTACTCCAAATCTGGGCCAGGGATATTTGGAAATAATGATACAAATGTCTTTTCAACCTTCATTAGACTTACAGAGCAAATATGTCACACAGAATGAAAATATTCTCAAGGCCAAATTGGTCCAAGCCACAGATGATCAGCCATTGAAGCTAGCTCCATTTGCCCACGGCAGTTCCATATCACTCTAACACTTTCCATCCATGCACCAATCTAAATCTGTTTTAAATAATATAATTGTTCCTGCCTCAACCACTTCATCTGGATGCTTGCTCCATACACCCATCACCCTGTGAAAAAAGATCAGTTAATCCAATTAATTAAAGGTAACTACGGAATGGGAATGTTAAATCTAACAGGAAATGCTCAATCCAATTTGCATGCACAAATTCTATATTTTCAGTTCAAGACTACTACATTAAACATTGTGCAATAACATGGTGATAATGCCATGCATAACACAGATTTAAAAATTCCTTAAATAATTTTTCATGGTTCCTGATTTTCATCAGAAATCCAACGCAATTATGCGTTGGATTCTTGGTAACATTTCTTCTCACCAGTTTAATTTTCACTGTTGCAGTTTATATACTTAATGAAAAAATGTGTCCAACTTACTTTCCATTTCCACTGCAATTTTCATTGATATCACATGGATAATTCACCCTATAGCACCCTATCCCCTGCACCCAGATATCACATACTTGATTGCATGTTGCAAATATGCATCCTCTCATCAGTTTAATTTTCACTGTTGTACTTTACATGCTTTATGAAACAAAAAGAATAAATTTCCTTTCAATTATCCATTGATGTCACATCCTCATTTCATTCTCAGAAGCAAGCACAACAACTGCCATTGCATCGACTACATCCGCCACTAGCAGCGAAGCAACAGGTACTAGGATGATGCAGCACCAGGATTCACTGATCAAAATTTTAAAAAAATCTTACACTATCACAACTTGACAATCAATAATGCAGTTGTAATTGATGACAGAAGTAGAATTTTATTGCCTAACATCTTTAAATCACTTTGAAAAAAGTTGCAATTTTAAACAGCCCAATAGATTTAGGAATATCATGCAAGTAGTCAAATAAGCCAATAATGAGTCAGGAAATTATTCATTCATTATTTGTTAATATCGTGGATGCTTCTTTGTTTGAAAAATAGCAGCAATTCAAATGCTCCAGATACTAATAACATGATTGTATGATGTCAATATGCATCATCAGATTAAAAAATAATTAAAGTCACCATGGATCACCAAGGATATTTTAGAGTATTTTAACATATTTAAATTTCATCTTGTACTCCAAATCTTTGCAATTGTGTCAAGCAGATGGAAATAGTCTCTATGGCCCAATATGTCCAAGCTACGGAAGATCAGCCATTGAAGCTAGCTCCATGGCGGTTCCATATCACTCTACCACTTTCCAATCCATGCATCTGTCCATGTCTCTTTTAATTAATATATCTGTTCCTGTCTCAACCACTTCATATGGATGCTTGCTCCATATACCCATCACATCTGTGAAAAAGAACATTTTTCATGATTCATAATTTTCATTAGAACGCCAAAGGTTAACCCGCATTTCTTCATTGAATCCTTGATAACATTACTTTGCATCAGTTTAAATTTTCATGCTGCAATTTACATGCTTTATGAAGCAGTGTTCTTTCAATATCCATTGATGTCACATCTTCATTATCAGAACCAAGCACATTAACTGCCATTGCAACTTACTTATCTTGCTTACCACCACATGACATTAAATATTACTGTCGGTATGGATGACAGAAAAAGAGTGATAGCTGGTGTAGATTTTTTTGTACAACATCTTGCTTTCACTTTGATAAGCAGTTGCCCTTGTAATCAACCCATTAGTTTAAGTAGGAATACCATGCCAGATGTCAAATAAGCCAATAATGAAAGTCAGGCAATTATTCATTTATTATTTGTTAATATCATGGATGCTTCTTTGTTTTGTACATAGCTGCAGATCGTGTATTTTAACAAATATTTCTCTGCATATGTGTAGATTCAACATCTTCTGCAACCACAGAAGAAAGTACATCCACAGACCAAAGTACAATGATGACCTCTTATACAACAGAATCAACATCAACAGAGACAGGTACCACAAATCACATCCGATACACTGAATTTGGGCAAGGGAAATTAGGAAATAATAGTAAAATATATCTTGTCAACCCCTCTTCGACTCAGAGAGTAATTGTGTCATACAGAATGAAAATAGTCTCTCCGGTCCAATATGTCCAAGCCACTGAAGCTAGCTCCATTTGCCCGCGGCGTTTCTGTATCACTCTAAAACTTTCCAATCCATGCACCTTTCCAAATCTCTTCTAAATACTATCATTGTTCCTGCCTCAACCACTTCATGTGGATGCTTGCTCCATTCATTCATCACCCTCGGTGAAAAAGTGCAGACCAGGTTCTTATTATATCTATTCCCTTTAACCTTAAATCAGTGCCCTACAATACTAGATACCCAACCTGGTTAAAGACTCTGTTCATTCAAACTTCTATTTCAACATGATTTATACAAATCTATCAGATCAACCTCTATCCTCCTTCAATCCAAGAAATAATGTAAAGCCTGCCCAACATTTGTGTGCGGATCAGCTCTTATACTGGTTATATCCTCAAACATGTTGCAGTTTTGTACAACGTGCTGGCCTTGAAAACCAATACTAAAATGAACTAGCCAAATTCCAGATAGCTAGGGATATTAGTAAGAGTTATTGACGTGTGCAAAAAAAGATTTTCATGCAGTTGATTGGTCTGAAAGAGCCAGATTATTTAGGTAACTTTGGATAGAGAATGATAAATCCAACAGCTAATGCTCAATCAAATTTGCATGCACAATTTCAGTATTTTCAGTTGAAGACTACTGCATTAAACATCTCATCAGTTATAGTTTATGTAGTTTATTTTTAATATCATGGATGCGTATTTGTTTGGAAAACACTAGCAGATCCATTGCACCAGTTACCACTTACATGATTATATGATGTTAATATGCATCATCAGAATAAACAAAAAATCATTTCAGTTTGAACATCCAGGGACATTTTACAAGTGCAGCTGGTAACTCGAGTAGAATATTGTTGCCTAACATCTGGAATTCACTTTGAATAGTAGTCGCCATTGTAATCGATCCCATAGTTTATTTAGAAATATCGTACAATTGGTCAAAAAAGTCAATAATGAAAGTCAGACAATTATTAATTTAACATTTCTATTATCATGGATGCTTCTTTGTTTGGAAAATATCAGTAGATCAAATGCACCAGTTACAACCGACATAATTGTATGTCACTAATACACGTAATCAGATTAAAAAAATAAAATATTTAATGTCAGTTTAGAATTCCAGTGACATTTTACAATTCTAGTCATGAGAGTGCTGCCATGTATTTTAACTGATATTTCTCTGCATATGTGAAGATTCGCCAATTTCTTCAACTACAGAATTAAGCACATCCACAGACCAAAGTACAATGATGACCTCTTATACAACTGAATCATCATCAACAGAGACAGGTACCATAAATTTCATCTTGTACTCCAAATCTGGTTATGGGTAATTTGGAAATGTTGATTAAACTTGTCTTGTCAACCTCTCTTAGACTTAGAGAGTAATTGTGTCGATCAGAATAGAAATAATCTCCACGGTCCAATATGTTCAAGTCACGGAAGATCAACCATTGAAGCTAGCTCCATTTTCCCACGATGGTTCCATATCACTCTAAACGTTCTAATCCATGCATCTGTCCAAGTCTCTTTTAAATAATATAATTGCTATTGTCTCAACCACTTTATATGGATGCTTGCTCCATATACCCATCACCTCTGTGAAAAATATCATTTTTCATGATTCCTAATTTTCATCAGAACTCCAATGGTTAACCACACAATCATTCATTGAATCCTTCGAAGCATTACTTCTCATCAGTTTAATTTTCCATGCTGCACTTGACATGCATTATGAAACAATTTTCTTTCAATATCCATTGATGTCACATCTTCACTTCATTCTCAGAACCAAGCACTACAACTACCACTGCATCGACTACATCCGCCACCAGCCGCAAAACAACAGGTACTAGGATGATGTAGCACCAGCATTCACTGATCAGAATTTAAAAACATATCTTACTTATCAACCCGTGACAATCAATAATGCAGTTGTAATTGATGACAGAGGTAGAATGTTATTGCCTAACATCTTTAATTCACTTTGAAAAGCAGTCGCCATTTTAAACAATGCAATAGATTAAGTAGGAATATCATGCAAGTAGTCAAAGACGCCAATAATGAAAGTCGGGAAATTATTTATTTATTATGCGTTAATATCGTGGATGCTTCTTTGTTTGAAAAATAGCAGCAGATCAAATGCTCCCGGTACTAGTTACATGAATGCATAATAAGCATCATCAGATTAAAAACAAAAAATTAAAGACCTTGGACTTCCAAGGACATTTTACTGTTTATATTAACATATTTAAATTACAACTTGTACTCCAAATCTGGGCAAGAGTAATTTAGAAATAATAATTAAACTTGTCATGTCAACCCCTCTTAGACAAATCTATCAGATCAACCTTTATCCTCCTTCAATCCAAGAAATAAAGTAAAGCCTGCTCAACATTTGTGTGCAGATCAGCTCTTATACTAGTCAAATCCTCAAACATATTACAGTTTTGTACAAAGTGCTGGCCCTGAAAAACAATACTAAAATGAACTAGCCACATTCCAGATAGCTAGGGATATTAGGAAGAGTTATTGACTGTGGAGAGAGAATGATAAATCTAACAACTAATGCTCAGTCAAATTTGCATGCACAACTTCAGTATGTTCAGTTCATGACTACTACATTAAACATTGTACAATAACGTGGTGACAAATCAAAGCAGAACACTGAGAAAATAATATTAAGTAATTTATCGTAATTCGTAGATATTTTCAGAACTCAAAATTTTATCCATGCAATTATTGTTGAGTTCTTGGTGAAATTACACCTCATCAGTTATAGTTTATGTAGTTTAATTTAATATCATGAATGCTTATTTGTTTGGAAAACACTAGCAGATCCATTGCACCAGTTACCACTTACATGTTTGCATGATGTTAATATGCTTCATAAGATTAAACAAAAAATAATATCAGCTTGAACATCCAGGTACATTTTACAAGTGTAGCCATGAGAGTGCTGCCATGTATTTAACTGATATTTCTCTGTATATGTGAAGATCCAACAATTTCTGCAACCACAGATGAAAGCACGTCCACAGAACAAAGTACAACGATGACCTCTTATACAACAGAATCAACATCAACAGAAACAGGTACTATATACGGTATAACAACTTGTACTCCAAATCTGGGCAAATGATCAAGCTCGTCTTGTTAACTTTCCTTAGACTCAGACAGCAATTATGTCACACGGAATGGAAATAGTCTCTGCGGCCCAATATGTCCAAGACACGGATGATCAGCCATTGAAGCTAGCTCTATTTGACAGTGGCAGTTCCATATCACCCTAATATTATTTCACATGTTTAATTTTCACATGCTTTAGGAAACAAAAATTGTCCAATTCACTTTCAATTTCCATTAATGTCACATCTTCACTTCATTCTCAGAACCAAGCACAACAACTGCTACTGCATCGACTACGTCCTCCACCAGCAGCGAAACAACAGGTACGAGGATAATGCAGCACCAGGATTCAATAGACAATACACTATTGACAATAGGTGCAGGAGTAGGCCATTTGGCCCTTCGATCCAGCACCGCCATTCAATGTGATCATGGCTGATCATTCCCAATCAGTACCCTGTTCCTGCCTTCTCCCATAACCCCTGACTCCGCTTTTTTTAAGAGCCCTATTTAGCTCTCCCTTGAAAGCATCCAGAGAACCTGCCTCCACCACCCTCTGACGCAGAGAATTCCACAGACTCACCACTCTCTGTGAGAAAAAGTGTTTCCTCGTCTCCGTTCTAAATGACTTACTCCTTATTCATAAACTGTGGCCCCTAGTTCTGGACTCCCCCAACATCGGGAACATGTTCCTGCCTCTAGTGTGTCCAAGCCCTTAACAATCTTACATCTCTCAGCATATGACAGTCCCGCCATCCCGGGAATTAACCTTGTAAACCTACGCTGCACTCCCTCAATAGCAAGAAGGTTTTTCCTCAAATTAGGGGACCAAAACTACACACATTACTCCAGGTGTGGTCTCACTAGGGCTCAGTACAACTGCAGAAGGACCTCTTTGCTCCTATATTCGATTAATTTTGTTATAAACGAATTCACTGATCAAACCATACAAAAGATACATTATTTATCAAAACGTGACAATCAATAATAGGTCGTAATCCATAACAGAAATATAGTGATAATTCAAGTAGAATATTGTTGCCTAACATCAGGAATTCACTTTTAAAATTAGTCTCCATTGTAATCAACCCCATAGTTTATGTAGAAATATCATACATAGTCAAAAAAGTCAATAATGTGTCAGACAATTATTAATTTAACATTTTTATTAGCGTGGATGCTTCTTTGTTTGGAAAATATCAGTAGATCAAATGCACCAGTTACAACTTACATGATTATATTTTGCTAATACACATCATCAGAATAAAAAATAAAATAATTAATATCAGTTTAGAATTGTACTCCAAATCTGGGCATGGGTAATTTGGAAATACCCTTGTCTTCTCAACCCCTCCTAGACTTAGAGAGTAATTGTGTCAATCCGAATGGAAATAATCTCCACGGTCCAGTATGTCCAATATGATCAGCCATTGAAGCCAGCTCCATTTGCCCACGATGGTTCCATATCACTCTAAACTTTCTAATCCATTCATCTGTCCAAGTCTCTTTTAAATAATACTGGACTAAGTGGGACCCATTGGGTCCCAGCTTCACATGGGAGGGATGGTCCCCCAACACAATATTCCACCTCTCCACCAATTGCAACATTGGTGGCCAGTGGCGGGGGGGGGGGCTTTCCCGGAGCGCTAGTATGGGTGTTGTGGGCTGAAGGGACTGGTTTGCAGAAGGCTAGTATGGACATTCTGGGCTGAATGGATTATTGGGATGGCAGCTCAGTCACTCAAACCTGGTGTGCTGGCAACTCACTCAAGGCTGGCCGGCTGGCAGTTGACACGGTTATCCTTGAAATTCCATTTCAAGCAGGGTGCAAGGCCACCAAATTCAAATGCATTTTCATACCACTTCAAGCAGGGTGCAAGGCCACCAAATTCAAGTGCAGTTTCATGCCACTTCAAGCGGGGTGCAAGGCCACCAAATTCAAGTGCAGTTTCATGCCACTTCAAACAGGGTGCAAGGC
Source organism: Malacoraja senta (assembly GCA_038087875.1). Lineage (NCBI taxonomy): Eukaryota > Metazoa > Chordata > Chondrichthyes > Rajiformes > Rajidae > Malacoraja > Malacoraja senta. The sequence goes on along the minus strand of CM075984.1, from coordinate 7,830,142 downwards.
CACCGAATTCAAGTGCTGTTTCATATCATTTCAAGCAGGGTGCAAGGTCACCAAAATCAAGTGCCGTATCATTCCATTTCGAGCAGGGTGCAAGGCCACCAAATTCAATTGCCGTTTCAAATCACTTCAAGCAGGGTTCAAGGCCACCAAATTCAAATGCAGTTTCATACCATTTCAAGCTGGGTGGAAGGCCACCAGATTCATGTGCAGTTTCATACCATTTCAAGCAGGGTGCAAGGCCACCAATTTCAAGTGCAGTTTCCTACCACTTCAAGCAGGGTGCAAGGCCACCAAATTCAAATGCAGTTTCATTCCATTTCAAGGAGGGTGAAACCACCATAAATCCATATAAAAACCACATAAAAACCAAACACAGTTCAGTTGACATTCAGTGTGTTCAGTTGATTCACAGCTCAGGTAGAGAGTCGTGACCTCTCCCTCCCCCATCTTGCAGAGACTGAGCCACGCCCACACTTCAGGGTTTTATAGTCCCTATCCCCTCCCACCGGAAGGGGTGTGGCATTCATGGTGTGAATGTCAGGAGAGAGTATCTCAACATATTTTCAACACTAATAACTTGTATTTTTCATCGATGGGAAAAATCCTCACACCTGGTGAGCGGGGGGGACTCTGATTAAGATGGCCAAAAATCACAGCCGTAACTGGTAGCGTTGGCATTTTAAAACCAACCATTTCAGCATTTTCAAACCAACCACTTTAGCATTTTCAAACCAACCACTTTAGCAGTTTCAAGCCAACCACTTTAGCATTTTCAAACCAACCAATTTAGCAGTTTCAAACCACATTAAGGGCCCTCACAAGTCAGCAAAACCACACTCACAGTTTAGTAGACATGTGTTCAGTGTTAATCACAGCTCAGACTGAGAGTTGTTACCTCTCACTCCCCCATCTTGCAGAGACAGTGGCACGTCCACACTTGCGGTTTTATAGTCCCTCCCCCCTCCCACCGAAAGGAACCAGGCCTTCAAGGTGTGATTGACAGGAGAGAGAATCGTAACATTTTTTAAACATTAATAAGACTTTTATATTTCATCGATGGGAAAAATCCTCTTGTCCTTCGTAGCGGAGGGGGACTCTGAGTAAGATGGCCAAAAATCACAGCCGTATGTGGTAGCGTTTTTTCTGAAATCAATATGCAGTGCAAACAGGAAGTGGTCAAGTTTTGAATTTTAATTATATAGATAGTTATATAGTGGTTCTTGTCTCAACCACTTCATATAGATGCTTGATCCATATACACATCACATCTGTGAAAAATAACATTTTTCAAGATCCATAATTTTCATCAGAACGCCAAAGGTTAACCACGCAATTATTTATTGAATCCTTGAGAACATTACTTTTCATCAGTTTTATTTTCCATGCTGCACTTTACATGCTTTATGAAAGTTTTCTTTCAATATCCATTGATGACACATCTTCATTTCATTCTCAGAACCAAGCACATTAACTGCCACTGCATCTTACTTATCTTACTTACCACCACATGACAATCAATATTACTGTCGGAATGGATGACAGAAAAAGAGTGATAGCTGGTGTAGGTTTTTTTGTACAACATCTTACTTTCACTTTGATAAGCAGTTCACCTTGTAATCAACCCAACAATTTAAGTAGGTATACTATGCAAGTTGACAAATAAGCCGATATTTAAAGTTTGGCAATTATTCATTCATTATTTGTTAATATCATGGAAGCTTATTTTTTGGGATATAGCAGCAGATCCAATGAATCAGTTACTACTTACATGATTGCATGCTGCTTATAAAAGTTTCGCCGTGAGTGTGCAGTCATGCATTTTAACTAATACTTCTCTGCATATGTGAAGATTCGACAACTTCTGCAACCACAGAAGAAAGCACATCCACAGACCAAAGTACAATGATGATCTCTTATACAACAGAATCAACATCAACAGAGACAGGTACAATAAATCACATCTAGTGCACCAGATTTGGGCAAGGGAAATTTAGAAATAACGGTAAAACTTTCCATCTGGCTAATACGCACAAAGGCAGTATCTAGCCCTGGAGCTTCCATTGCCTGGGACTCCTCCTCCGTTGGCCGTCTGGATTTGAACTTGGCCTTTCGCCCGACAGGCGCTGACTGAGTTTTCATCAGCCCCAGGTCCACAGTCGCTATGCTCCCCACCGGCGACTGTACCGGGGTTAGAGGTGGCTGGCTTGTACCCGGAGATTCCCGACTTTCTGCCGGCTGAATCGCACGCCTCTTTCCCCTGCCCGTTTTTTCCATGGCGTCTGTGGAAAAAATCCCATAGACCCACAGTAAACGGACCTGGAAATAGTTTAAAAAGTTTTACTTACCTTGTAGTTGTAAAAACTACAAACCACTGGAGGAGCTCCGCTCCTCACGTTCGTTTGCGTCAAGGCGTCTGACGTAATGACGCGCAGGCGCACTGACGGGCTTCTTCACGTAGTCACTCACGTGACTCCGAAGTAAAATAGTCTCTACGGCCCAATATGTCCAAGCCACGGCTGATCAGTCATTGAAGCTAGCTCCACTTGCCCGTGGCAGTTCCATATCACTCTAAAATTTTCCAATCCATGCACCTGTCCAAATCTTTTTTAATTAATATAATTGTTCCTGCCTCAACCACTTCATCTGGATGCCTGCTCCAGACATCCATCACCCTCGGTGAAAAAGATCAGATTAGGTTCTTATTACATCTATTCCCTCTAAACTTAAACCAGTGCCCGACAATACTAGATACTCGACCAGGGTAAAGACTCTGTTCATTCACACCTCTATTTCAACATGATTTATACAAATCTATCAGATCAACCTTTATCCTCCTTCAATCCAAGAAATAAAGTAAAGCCTGCCCAACATTTGTGTGCAGATCAGCTCATATACTGGTTATATCCTCAAACATGTTGCAGTTTTGTACAATGTGCTGGCCTTGAAAAACAATACTACAATGCACTAGCCAAATTCCAGATTGCTCGGGATATTAGGAAGAGTTATTGACTTGTGCAAAAAAAGATTTTCATGTAGTTGATTGGTCAGAAAGGGCCAGATTATTTAGGTAACTTTGGAATGAGAATGATAAATCCAACAGCTAATGCTCAATAAAATTTGCATGCACAATTTCAGTATTTTCAGTTGAAGACTACTGCATTAAACATTGTACCATAACGTGGTGACAAATCAAAGCAGAACACTGAGCATAAAATTATTTTAGGTAATTTATCATAACTCGTAAGCATCTTTAGAACTCTAAATGTTATCAATGCAATTATTCTTGGTAACATTACATCTCATCAGTTATAGTTTATGCAACATATTTATAATATCATGGATGGTTATTTTTTTGGAAAATACTAGCAAATCCATTGCACCAGTTACCACTTACATGATTGCATGAAGTTAATATGCATCATCAGATTAAACAAAAAAATATCAGCTTGGACATCTAGGGACATTTTACAAGTGTAGCTGATAACTAGAGTAGAATATTGTTGCCTAACATCTGGAATTCACTTTGAAAAGTAGTCGCCATTGTAATCAACCCTATAGTTTATGTAGAAATATCGTACAAGTAGTCAAAAAAGTAAATAATGAGTCAGACAATTATTCATTTAACATTTCTATTATCATGGATGCTTCTTTGTTTGGAAAATATCAGCAGATCAAATGCACCAGTTACAACTTAAGTGAATGTATGTCACTAATACACATTAACAGATTAAATAAATAAAATATTTAATGTCAGTTTAGAATTCCAGTGACATTTTACAAGACTAGTCATGAGAGTGCTGCCATATATTTTAACTGATATTTCTCTGCATATGTGAAGATTCGCCAATTTCTGCAACCACAGAATTAAGCACATCCACAGACCAAAGTACAATGACAACCCCTTATACAACTGAATCAACATCAACAGAGACAGGTACCATAAATTACAACTTATACTCCAAATTTGGGCATGGGTAGTGTGATCTTTGGTGGACTGTGTGGGGTGGGAGAAAGCCAATAAATAAAGTCTGGCAATTATTCATTTATTATTTGTTAATATCATGGAAGCTTCTTTTTTGGGATATATCCAATGCATCAGTTATTACTTACAAGATTGCATGCTGCTTATAATAGTTTCGCCATGAGTGTGCTGTCATGTATTTTAACTAATATTTCTCTGCATATGTGAAGATTCAACAACTTCTGCAACCACAGAAGAAAGCACATCCACAGCCCAAAGTACAAAGATAACCTCTTATACAACAGAATCAACATCAACAGAGACAGGTACCATAAATCACATCTAGTATACTGGATTTGTGCAAGGGAAATTTAGAAATAATGGTAAAACCTATTTTCTCAACCCCTCTTCGACTCATAGAGTAATTGTGTCATACAGAATGAAAATAGTCTCTGCGGCCCAATATATCCAAGCCACGGTTGATCAGCCATTGAAGCTAGCTCCACTTGCCCACGGCGGTTCCATATCACTCTAAAATTTTCCAATCCATGCACCTGTCCAAATTGGTTTTAAATAATTTTTTTTTTTTTTTTAATAATTTTTTTAATAGAAGTACGGTAGATTACAGTAATGTACAACACGTATATATTAATACATATTTTGTACCGCTTCACTTTTTTAAACTTTAAGAAAGAAAAAGAAAGAAGTAAGAAAAGTGAAGAAAGTGCGCAAAGGTTGTGAAGTGCAAAAGAGTGTTGGGAAAAGAAAGCCCCTTAGAAAAGAAGTTAGAGAAGGAAGTAAAGTTAGAAAATAGACCCTAGAAAAGAAAGAGAAAGAAAGAAGGAACAATCGCTCTATTATAACTCTTATAACATACTTCATAGAGAAGGAACTACCAACCAAGTCTGTTTTTGTTTTACCTCCCATTACCAGGTCCAGATACCTTTTATTTATTTATTTGTTTTTCTAAATTACTATTGCACCTCATGCTTGTAATAGGTCCAAAAACGTAGACCACGTCTTTTGAAATTGGTCTACTTTGCCTACTAGGAGGAATCTCATCTCTTCCAGATGTAATGTTTTCCAACATATTTGATGTCCACATTTTTATTGTTGGTGTGGGCGCATTTTTCCAGAATTTAAGTATAAGCTTTTTTCCCCATTATTAGCCCATAAATGAAAATAGTCTCTGCGGCCCAATATATCCAAGCCACGGTTGATCAGCCATTGAAGCTAGCTCCACTTGCCCGCGGCGGTTCCATATCACTCTAAAATTTTCCAATCCATGCACCTGTCCAAATTGGTTTTAAATAATATCATTGTTCCTGCCTCAACCACTTCATGTGGATGCTTTCTCCATACATCCATCACCCTCGGTGAAAAAGATCAGATCAGGTTCTTATTATATCTACTCCATCTAACACTATAATGCTAGATACCCAACCTGGGTAAAGACTCTCTTCATTCAAACTTCTATTTCAACATGATTTACACAAATCTATCAGATCAACCTTCATCATCCTTCAATCCAAGAAATAAAGTAAAGCCTGCCCAACATTTGTGTGCAGGTCAGCTCTTATACTGGTTATATCCTCAAGCATATTGCAGTTTTGTACAAAGTGCTGGCCTTGAAAAACAATACTAAAATGAACTAGCCACATACCAGATAGCTAGGGATATTAGGAAGAGTTATTGACTTGTGCAAAAAAAGATTTCAGTTGATTGGTCAGAAAGGGCAAGATTATTTAGGTAACTATGGAGAGAGAATGATAAATCTAACAGCTAATGCTCAGTCAAATTTTCATGCACAAATTCAGTATTTTTAGTTGAAGACTACTGCATTAAACATTGTACAATAACGTGGTGACAAATCAAAGCAGAACACTGAGAAAAAAATTATATTATGTAATTTATCGTAAATTCGTAGGTATCTTCAGAACTCGAAATGTTATCCATGCAATAATTTTTGAGTTCTTGGTAACGTTACATCTCATCAGTTATAGTTTATGTAGTGTATTTTTAATATCATGGATGCTTATTTGTTTGGAAAACACAAGCAGATCCATTGCACCAGTTACCACTTACATGTTTGCATGATGTTAATGTGCATCATCAGATTAAACAAAAAATAATATCAGCTTGAACATCCAGGGACATTTTACAATTGTAGGCATGAGAGTGCTGCCATGTATTTAAACTGATATTTCTCTGTATATGTGAAGATTCGACAATTTCTGCAACCACAGAAGAAAGCACGTCCACAGACCAAAGTACAACGATGATATCTAATACAACAGAATCAACATCAACAGAAACAGGTACCACATACGGTATAACAACTTGTACTCCAAATCTGGGCAAATGATTAAGCTTGTCTTGTCAACCTTGCTTAGACTAAGACAGCAATTATGTCACACAGAATGGAAATAGTCTATACGGCCCAATATGTCCAAGCCAAGGATGATCAGCCATTGAAGCTAGCTCTATTTGACAGTGGCAGTTCCATATCACTCTAATATTATTTCACATGTTTAATTTTCACTTCTGCTCATTACATACTTTAGGAAACAAAAAAGTGTTTAATTCACTTCCAATTTCCATTAATGTCACATCTTCATTTCATTCTCAGAACCAAACACAACTGCCACTGCATCGACTACGTCCGCCACCAGCAGCGAAACAACAGGTACGAGGATAATGCAGCAACAGGATTCACTGATCAATCTTTAAAGAAATACATTATTTATCAACACGTGACAATCAATAATGGGTTGTAATCCATGACAGAAATATAGTGATAACTCGAGTAAATATTGTTGCCTAACATCTGAAATTCACTTTGAAAAGTAGTCGCCATTGTATCAACTGTATAGTTTATGTAGAAATATCATACAAGTAGTCAAAAAAGTCAATAATGTAAGTCAGACAATTATTAATTTAACATTTCTATTATTGTGGATGCTTCTTCGTTTGGAAAATATCAGTAGATCAAATGCACCAGTTACAACTTACATGATTGTATGTTGCTAATACACATCATCAGAATAAAAAATAAAATAATTAATGTCAGTTTAGAATTGTATTCCAAATCTGGGCATGGGAAATTTGGAAATATTGACTAAACTTATCTTGTCAACCCCTCCTGGACTTAGAGAGTAATTGTGTCAATCCCAATGGAATTAATCTCCACGGTCCAATATGTCCGATATGATCAGCCATTGAAGACAGCTCCATTGGCCCACGATGATTCCATATCACTCTAAACTTTCTAATCCATTCATCCGTCCAAGTCTCTTTTAAATAATATAACTGTTCTTGTCTCAACCACTTCATATGAATGCTTGCTCCATATACCCATGTTCGTTGAATTCTAGGTAACATTACATCTCATCAGTTATAGTTTATGTAAGAAGATCATGCAAGCAGGCAAATAAGCCAATCATGAAAGTCAGGCAATTATTCATTTATTATTTGTGAAAATCATCGATGCTTAATCGTTTTGGAAAATAGTAGCAGATGCAATGTACCAGTTAACACACACATGATTGTACGATGTTAATGTGCATCATCAGATTAAAAAAAAAAAAACATCTTCTTGAACATCCAGGGACATTTTGTGTAGCCATCAGTATGCTGCCATGTATTTTAACTGATATTTCTCTGCAAATGTGAAGATTCGACAATTTCTACAACCACAGAAGAAAGCACATCCACAGACCAAAGTACAATGTTGACCTCTTATACAAGTGAATCAACATCAACAGAGACTGGTAACATAAATTACAAGTCGTACTCCAAATCTGGGCAAGGGATATTTGGAAATAATGATACAAATGTCTTTTCAACCTTCATTAGACTTAGAGCAAATATGTCACACAGAATGAAAATATTCTCAAGGCCAAATTGGTCCAAGCCACAGATGATCAGCCATTGAAGCTAGCTCCATTTGCCTACGGCAGTTCCATATCACTCTAACACTTTCCATCCATGCACCAATCTAAATCTGTTTTAAATAATATAATTGTTCCTGCCTCAACCACTTCATCTGGATGCTTGCTCCATACACCCATCACCCTGTGAAAAAAGATCAGTTAATCCAATTAATTAAAGGTAACTACGGAAAGGGAATGTTAAATCTAACAGGAAATGCTCAATCCAATTTGCATGCACAAATTCTATATTTTCAGTTCAAGACTACTACATTAAACATTGTGCAATAACATGGTGATAATGCCATGCATAACACAGATTTAAAAATTCCTTAAATAATTTTTCATGGTTCCTGATTTTCATCAGAAATCCAACGCAATTATGCGTTGGATTCTTGGTAACATTTCTTCTCACCAGTTTAATTTTCACTGCTGCAGTTTATATACTTAATGAAAAAATGTGTCCAACTAACTTTCCATTTCCACTGCAATTTTCATTGATATCACATGGATAATTCACCCTATAGCACCCTATCCCCTGCACCCAGATATCACATACTTGATTGCATGTTGCAAATATGCATCCTCTCATCAGTTTAATTTTCACTGTTGTACTTTCCATGCTTTATGAAACAAAAAGAGTACATTTCCTTTCAATTATCCATTGATGTCACATCCTCATTTCATTCTCAGAAGCAAGCACAACAACTGCCATTGCATCGACTACATCCGCCACTAGCAGCGAAGCAACAGGTACTAGGATGATGCAGCACCAGGATTCACTGATCAAAATTTTTAAAAAATCTTACACTATCACAACTTGACAATCAATAATGCAGTTGTAATTGATGACAGAAGTAGAATTTTATTGCCTAACATCTTTAAATCACTTTGAAAAAAGTTGCAATTTTAAACAGCCCAATAGATTAAGTAGGAATATCATGCAAGTAGTCAAATAAGCCAATAATGAGTCAGGAAATTATTCATTCATTATTTGTTAATATCGTGGATGCTTCTTTGTTTGAAAAATAGCAGCAATTCAAATGCTCCAGATACTAATAACATGATTGTATGATGTCAATATGCATCATCAGTTTAAAAAATAATTAAAGTCACCATGGATCACCAAGGATATTTTAGAGTATTTTAACATATTTAAATTTCATCTTGTACTCCAAATCTTTGCAATTGTGTCAAGCAGATGGAAATAGTCTCTATAGCCCAATATGTCCAAGCTATGGAAGATCAGCCATTGAAGCTAGCTCCATGGCGGTTCCATATCACTCTAACACTTTCCAATTTATGCATCTGTCCATGTCTCTTTTAATTAATATATCCGTTCCTGTCTCAACCACTTCATATGGATGCTTGCTCCATATACCCATCACATCTGTGAAAAAGAACATTTTTCATGATTCATAATTTTCATTAGAACGCCAAAGGTTAACCCGCATTTCTTCATTAAATCCTTGATAACATTACTTTGCATCAGTTTAAATTTTCATGCTGCAATTTACATGCTTTATGAAGCAGTGTTCTTTCAATATCCATTGATGTCACATCTTCATTATCAGAACCAAGCACATTAACTGCCACTGCAACTTACTTATCTTGCTTACCACCACATGACATTAAATATTACTGTCGGTATGGATGACAGAAAAAGAGTGTAGCTGGTGTCGATTTTTTTGTACAACATCTTGCTTTCACTTTGATAAGCAGTTGCCCTTGTAATCAACCCATTAGTTTAAGTAGGAATACCATGCCAGATGTCAAATAAGCCAATAATGAAAGTCAGGCAATTATTCATTTATTATTTGTTAATATCATGGATGCTTCTTTGTTTTGTACATAGCAGCAGATCCAATGCACCAGTTACTACTTACATGATTGCATGCTGCTTATAAAAGTTTCGCCATGAGTAGGCTGTCATGTATTTTAACAAATATTTCTCTGCATATGTGTAGATTCAACATCTTCTGCAACCACAGAAGAAAGTACATCCACAGACCAAAGTACAATGGTGACCTCTTATACAACAGAATCAACATCAACAGAGACAGGTACCATAAATCACATCCGATACACTGAATTTGGGCAAGGGAAATTAGGAAATAATAGTAAAACATATCTTGTCAACCCCTCTTCGACTCATAGAGTAATTGTGTCATACAGAATGAAAATAGTCTCTGCGGCCCAATATATCCAAGCCACGGTTGATCAGCCATTGAAGCTAGCTCCACTTGCCCGCGGCGGTTCCATATCACTCTAAAATTTTCCAATCCATGCACCTGTCCAAATTGGTTTTAAATAATATCATTGTTCCTGCCTCAACCACTTCATGTGGATGCTTTCTCCATACATCCATCACCCTCGGTGAAAAAGATCAGATCAGGTTCTTATTATATCTACTCCATCTAACCCTATAATGCTAGATACCCAACCTGGGTAAAGACTCTCTTCATTCAAACTTCTATTTCAACATGATTTACACAAATCTATCAGATCAACCTTCATCCTCCTTCAATCCAAGAAATAAAGTAAAGCCTGCCCAACATTTGTGTGCAGGTCAGCTCTTATACTGGTTATATCCTCAAACATATTGCAGTTTTGTACAAAGTGCTGGCCTTGAAAAACAATCCTAAAATGAACTAGCCACATACCAGATAGCTAGGGATATTAGGAAGAGTTATTGACTTGTGCAAAAAAAGATTTGAGTTGATTGGTCAGAAAGGGCAAGATTATTTAGGTAACTTAGGAGAGAGAATGATAAATCTAACAGCTAATGCTCAGTCAAATTTGCATGCACAAATTCAGTATTTTTAGTTGAAGACTACTGCATTAAACATTGTACAATAACGTGGTGACAAATCAAAGCAGAACATTGAGAAAAAAATTATATTAAGTAATTTATCGTAAATTCGTAGGTATCTTCAGAACTCGAAATGTTATCCATGCAATAATTTTTGAGTTCTTGGTAACGTTACATCTCATCAGTTATAGTTTATGCAGTGTATTTTTAATATCATGGATGCTTATTTGTTTGGAAAACACAAGCAGATCCATTGCACCAGTTACCACTTACATGTTTGCATGATGTTAATGTGCATCATCAGCTTAAACAAAAAATAATATCAGCTTGAACATCCAGGGACATTTTACAATTGTAGGCATGAGAGTGCTGCCATGTATTTAAACTGATATTTCTCTGTATATGTGAAGATTCGACAATTTCTGCAACCACAGAAGAAAGCACGTCCACAGACCAAAGTACAACGATGACATCTAATACAACAGAATCAACATCAACAGAAACAGGTACCACATACGGTATAACAACTTGTACTCCAAATCTGGGCCAATGATTAAGCTTGTCTTGTCAACCTTGCATAGACTAAGACAGCAATTATGTCACACAGAATGGAAATAGTCTATACGGCCCAATATGTCCAAGCCAAGGATGATCAGCCATTGAAGCTAGCTCTATTTGACAGTGGCAGTTCCATATCACTCTAATATTATTTCACATGTTTAATTTTCACTTCTGCTCTTTACATACTTTAGGAAACAAAAAAGTGTTTAATTCACTTCCAATTTCCATTAATGTCACATCTTCATTTCATTCTCAGAACCAAGCACAACTGCCACTGCATCGACTACGTCCGCCACCAGCAGCGAAACAACAGGTACGAGGATAATGCAGCAACAGGATTCACTGATCAATCTTTAAAGAAATACATCATTTATCAACACGTGACAATCAATAATGGGTTGTAATTCATGACAGAAATATAGTGATAACTCGAGTAGAATATTGTTGCCTAACATCTGAAATTCACTTTGAAAAGTAGTCGCCATTGTATCAACTGTATAGTTTATGTAGAAATATCATACAAGTAGTCAAAAAAGTCAATAATGTAAGTCAGACAATTATTCATTTAACATTTCTATTATTGTGGATGCTTCTTCGTTTGGAAAATATCAGTAGATCAAATGCACCAGTTACAACTTACATGATTGTATGTTGCTAATACACATCATCAGAATAAAAAATAAAATAATTAATGTCAGTTTAGAATTGTATTCTAAATCTGGGCATGGGAAATTTGGAAATATTGACTAAACTTATCTTGTCAACCCCTCCTGGACTTAGAGAGTAATTGTGTCAATCCCAATGGAATTAATCTCCACGGTCCAATATGTCCGATATGATCAGCCATTGAAGACAGCTCCATTGGCCCACGATGATTCCATATCACTCTAAACTTTCTAATCCATTCATCCGTCCAAGTCTCTTTTAAATAATATAACTGTTCTTGTCTCAACCACTTCATATGAATGCTTGCTCCATATACCCATGTTCGTTGAATTCTAGGTAACATTACATCTCATCAGTTATAGTTTATGTGAGAAGATCATGCAAGCAGGCAAATAAGCCAATCATGAAAGTCAGGCAATTATTCATTTATTATTTGTGAAAATCATCGATGCTTAATCGTTTTGGAAAATAGTAGCAGATCCAATGTACCAGTTAACACACACATGATTGTACGATGTTAATATGCATCATCAGATTTTTTTTTAAAAACCATCTTCTTGAACATCCAGGGACATTTTGTGTAGCCATCAGTATGCTGCCATGTATTTTAACTGATATTTCTCTGCAAATGTGAAGATTCGACAATTTCTACAACCACAGAAGAAAGCACATCCACAGACCAAAGTACAATGTTGACCTCTTATACAAGTGAATCAACATCAACAGAGACTGGTAACATAAATTACGTCGTACTCCAAATCTGGGCCAGGGATATTTGGAAATAATGATACAAATGTCTTTTCAACCTTCATTAGACTTACAGAGCAAATATGTCACACAGAATGAAAATATTCTCAAGGCCAAATTGGTCCAAGCCACAGATGATCAGCCATTGAAGCTAGCTCCATTTGCCCACGGCAGTTCCATATCACTCTAACACTTTCCATCCATGCACCAATCTAAATCTGTTTTAAATAATATAATTGTTCCTGCCTCAACCACTTCATCTGGATGCTTGCTCCATACACCCATCACCCTGTGAAAAAAGATCAGTTAATCCAATTAATTAAAGGTAACTACGGAAAGGGAATGTTAAATCTAACAGGAAATGCTCAATCCAATTTGCATGCACAAATTCTATATTTTTAGTTCAAGACTACTACATTAAACATTGTGCAATAACATGGTGATAATGCCATGCATAACACAGATTTAAAAATTCCTTAAATAATTTTTCATGGTTCCTGATTTTCATCAGAAATCCAACGAAAATAGTCTCTGCGGCCCAATATATCCAAGCCACGGTTGATCAGCCATTGAAGCTAGCTCCACTTGCCCGCGGCGGTTCCATATCACTCTAAAATTTTCCAATCCATGCACCTGTCCAAATTGGTTTTAAATAATATCATTGTTCCTGCCTCAACCACTTCATGTGGATGCTTTCTCCATACATCCATCACCCTCGGTGAAAAAGATCAGATCAGGTTCTTATTATATCTACTCCATCTAACCCTATAATGCTAGATACCCAACCTGGGTAAAGACTCTCTTCATTCAAACTTCTATTTCAACATGATTTACACAAATCTATCAGATCAACCTTCATCCTCCTTCAATCCAAGAAATAAAGTAAAGCCTGCCCAACATTTGTGTGCAGGTCAGCTCTTATACTGGTTATATCCTCAAACATATTGCAGTTTTGTACAAAGTGCTGGCCTTGAAAAACAATCCTAAAATGAACTAGCCACATACCAGATAGCTAGGGATATTAGGAAGAGTTATTGACTTGTGCAAAAAAAGATTTGAGTTGATTGGTCAGAAAGGGCAAGATTATTTAGGTAACTTAGGAGAGAGAATGATAAATCTAACAGCTAATGCTCAGTCAAATTTGCATGCACAAATTCAGTATTTTTAGTTGAAGACTACTGCATTAAACATTGTACAATAACGTGGTGACAAATCAAAGCAGAACATTGAGAAAAAAATTATATTAAGTAATTTATCGTAAATTCGTAGGTATCTTCAGAACTCGAAATGTTATCCATGCAATAATTTTTGAGTTCTTGGTAACGTTACATCTCATCAGTTATAGTTTATGCAGTGTATTTTTAATATCATGGATGCTTATTTGTTTGGAAAACACAAGCAGATCCATTGCACCAGTTACCACTTACATGTTTGCATGATGTTAATGTGCATCATCAGCTTAAACAAAAAATAATATCAGCTTGAACATCCAGGGACATTTTACAATTGTAGGCATGAGAGTGCTGCCATGTATTTAAACTGATATTTCTCTGTATATGTGAAGATTCGACAATTTCTGCAACCACAGAAGAAAGCACGTCCACAGACCAAAGTACAACGATGACATCTAATACAACAGAATCAACATCAACAGAAACAGGTACCACATACGGTATAACAACTTGTACTCCAAATCTGGGCCAATGATTAAGCTTGTCTTGTCAACCTTGCATAGACTAAGACAGCAATTATGTCACACAGAATGGAAATAGTCTATACGGCCCAATATGTCCAAGCCAAGGATGATCAGCCATTGAAGCTAGCTCTATTTGACAGTGGCAGTTCCATATCACTCTAATATTATTTCACATGTTTAATTTTCACTTCTGCTCTTTACATACTTTAGGAAACAAAAAAGTGTTTAATTCACTTCCAATTTCCATTAATGTCACATCTTCATTTCATTCTCAGAACCAAGCACAACTGCCACTGCATCGACTACGTCCGCCACCAGCAGCGAAACAACAGGTACGAGGATAATGCAGCAACAGGATTCACTGATCAATCTTTAAAGAAATACATCATTTATCAACACGTGACAATCAATAATGGGTTGTAATTCATGACAGAAATATAGTGATAACTCGAGTAGAATATTGTTGCCTAACATCTGAAATTCACTTTGAAAAGTAGTCGCCATTGTATCAACTGTATAGTTTATGTAGAAATATCATACAAGTAGTCAAAAAAGTCAATAATGTAAGTCAGACAATTATTCATTTAACATTTCTATTATTGTGGATGCTTCTTCGTTTGGAAAATATCAGTAGATCAAATGCACCAGTTACAACTTACATGATTGTATGTTGCTAATACACATCATCAGAATAAAAAATAAAATAATTAATGTCAGTTTAGAATTGTATTCTAAATCTGGGCATGGGAAATTTGGAAATATTGACTAAACTTATCTTGTCAACCCCTCCTGGACTTAGAGAGTAATTGTGTCAATCCCAATGGAATTAATCTCCACGGTCCAATATGTCCGATATGATCAGCCATTGAAGACAGCTCCATTGGCCCACGATGATTCCATATCACTCTAAACTTTCTAATCCATTCATCCGTCCAAGTCTCTTTTAAATAATATAACTGTTCTTGTCTCAACCACTTCATATGAATGCTTGCTCCATATACCCATGTTCGTTGAATTCTAGGTAACATTACATCTCATCAGTTATAGTTTATGTGAGAAGATCATGCAAGCAGGCAAATAAGCCAATCATGAAAGTCAGGCAATTATTCATTTATTATTTGTGAAAATCATCGATGCTTAATCGTTTTGGAAAATAGTAGCAGATCCAATGTACCAGTTAACACACACATGATTGTACGATGTTAATATGCATCATCAGATTTTTTTTTAAAAACCATCTTCTTGAACATCCAGGGACATTTTGTGTAGCCATCAGTATGCTGCCATGTATTTTAACTGATATTTCTCTGCAAATGTGAAGATTCGACAATTTCTACAACCACAGAAGAAAGCACATCCACAGACCAAAGTACAATGTTGACCTCTTATACAAGTGAATCAACATCAACAGAGACTGGTAACATAAATTACGTCATACTCCAAATCTGGGCCAGGGATATTTGGAAATAATGATACAAATGTCTTTTCAACCTTCATTAGACTTACAGAGCAAATATGTCACACAGAATGAAAATATTCTCAAGGCCAAATTGGTCCAAGCCACAGATGATCAGCCATTGAAGCTAGCTCCATTTGCCCACGGCAGTTCCATATCACTCTAACACTTTCCATCCATGCACCAATCTAAATCTGTTTTAAATAATATAATTGTTCCTGCCTCAACCACTTCATCTGGATGCTTGCTCCATACACCCATCACCCTGTGAAAAAAGATCAGTTAATCCAATTAATTAAAGGTAACTACGGAAAGGGAATGTTAAATCTAACAGGAAATGCTCAATCCAATTTGCATGCACAAATTCTATATTTTTAGTTCAAGACTACTACATTAAACATTGTGCAATAACATGGTGATAATGCCATGCATAACACAGATTTAAAAATTCCTTAAATAATTTTTCATGGTTCCTGATTTTCATCAGAAATCCAACGCAATTATGCGTTGGATTCTTGGTAACATTTCTTCTCACCAGTTTAATTTTCACTGCTGCAGTTTATATACTTTATGAAAAAATGTGTCCAACTTACTTTCCATTTCCACTGCAATTTTCATTGATATCACATGGATAATTCACCCTATAGCACCCTATCCCCTGCACCCAGATATCACATACTTGATTGCATGTTGCAAATATGCATCCTCTCATCAGTTTAATTTTCACTGTTGTACTTTACATGCTTTATGAAACAAAAAGTGTACAATTTCCTTTCAATTATCCATTGATGTCACATCCTCATTTCATTCTCAGAAGCAAGCACAACAACTGCCATTGCATCGACTACATCCGCCACTAGCAGCGAAGCAACAGGTACTAGGATGATGCAGCACCAGGATTCACTGATCAAAATTTTAAAAAAATCTTACACTATCACAACTTGACAATCAATAATGCAGTTGTAATTGATGACAGAAGTAGAATTTTATTGCCTAACATCTTTAAATCACTTTGAAAAAAGTTGCAATTTTAAACAGCCCAATAGATTAAGTAGGAATATCATGCAAGTAGTCAAATAAGCCAATAATGAGTCAGGAAATTATTCATTCATTATTTGTTAATATCGTGGATGCTTCTTTGTTTGAAAAATAGCAGCAATTCAAATGCTCCAGATACTAATAACATGATTGTATGATGTCAATATGCATCATCAGATTAAAAAATAATTAAAGTCACCATGGATCACCAAGGATATTTTAGAGTATTTTAACATATTTAAATTTCATCTTGTACTCCAAATCTTTGCAATAGTGTCAAGCAGATGGAAATAGTCTCTATGGCCCAATATGTCCAAGCTACGGAAGATCAGCCATTGAAGCTAGCTCCATGGCGGTTCCATATCACTCTAACACTTTCCAATCCATGCATCTGTCCATGTCTCTTTTAATTAATATATCTGTTCCTGTCTCAACCACTTCATATGGATGCTTGCTCCATATACCCATCACATCTGTGAAAAAGAACATTTTTCATGATTCATAATTTTCATTAGAACGCCAAAGGTTAACCCGCATTTCTTCATTGAATCCTTGATAACATTACTTTGCATCAGTTTAAATTTTCATGCTGCAATTTACATGCTTTATGAAGCAGTGTTCTTTCAATATCCATTGATGTCACATCTTCATTCTCAGAACCAAGCACATTAATTGCCACTGCAACTTACTTATCTTGCTTACCACCACATGACATTAAATAATACTGTCGGAATGGATGACAGAAAAAGAGTGATAGCTGGTGTAGATTTTTTTGTACAACATCTTGCTTTCACTTTGATAAGCAGTTGCCCTTGTAAGCAACCCATTAGTTTAAGTAGGAATACCATGCCAGATGTCAAATAAGCCAATAATGAAAGTCAGGCAATTATTCATTTATTATTTGTTAATATCATGGATGCTTCTTTGTTTTGTACATAGCAGCAGATCGTGTATTTTAACAAATATTTCTCTGCATATGTGTAGATTCAACATCTTCTGCAACCACAGAAGAAAGTACATCCACAGACCAAAGTACAATGATGACCTCTTATACAACAGAATCAACATCAACAGAGACAGGTACCACAAATCACATCCGATACACTGAATTTGGGCAAGGGAAATTAGGAAATAATAGTAAAATATATCTTGTCAACCCCTCTTCGACTCAGAGAGTAATTGTGTCATACAGAATGAAAATAGTCTCTCCGGTCCAATATGTCCAAGCCACTGAAGCTAGCTCCATTTGCCCGCGGCGTTTCTGTATCACTCTAAAACTTTCCAATCCATGCACCTGTCCAAATCTCTTCTAAATACTATCATTGTTCCTGCCTCAACCACTTCATGTGGATGCTTGCTCCATTCATTCATCACCCTCGGTGAAAAAGAGCAGACCAGGTTCTTATTATATCTATTCCCTTTAACCTTAAATCAGTGCCCTACAATACTAGATACCCAACCTGGTTAAAGACTCTGTTCATTCAAACTTCTATTTCAACATGATTTATACAAATCTATCAGATCAACCTCTATCCTCCTTCAATCCAAGAAATAATGTAAAGCCTGCCCAACATTTGTGTGCGGATCAGCTCTTATACTGGTTATATCCTCAAACATGTTGCAGTTTTGTACAACGTGCTGGCCTTGAAAACCAATACTAAAATGAACTAGCCAAATTCCAGATAGCTAGGGATATTAGTAAGAGTTATTGACGTGTGCAAAAAAAGATTTTCATGCAGTTGATTGGTCTGAAAGGGCCAGATTATTTAGGTAACTTTGGATAGAGAATGATAAATCCAACAGCTAATGCTCAATCAAATTTGCATGCACAATTTCAGTATTTTCAGTTGAAGACTACTGCATTAAACATCTCATCAGTTATAGTTTATGTAGTTTATTTTTAATATCATGGATGCGTATTTGTTTGGAAAACACTAGCAGATCCATTGCACCAGTTACCACTTACATGATTACATGATGTTAATATGCATCATCATAATAAACAAAAAATCATTTCAGTTTGAACATCCAGGGACATTTTACAAGTGCAGCTGGTAACTCGAGTAGAATATTGTTGCCTAACATCTGGAATTCACTTTGAATAGTAGTCGCCATTGTAATCGATTCCATAGTTTATTTAGAAATATCGTACAAGTGGTCAAAAAAGTCAATAATGAAAGTCAGACAATTATTAATTTAACATTTCTATTATCATGGATGCTTCTTTGTTTGGAAAATATCAGTAGGTCAAATGCACCAGTTACTACCGACATAATTGTATGTCACTAATACACGTAATCAGATTAAAAAAATAAAATATTTAATGTCAGTTTAGAATTCCAGTGACATTTTACAATTCTAGTCATGAGAGTGCTGCCATGTATTTTAACTGATATTTCTCTGCATATGTGAAGATTCGCCAATTTCTTCAACTACAGAATTAAGCACATCCACAGACCAAAGTACAATGATGACCTCTTATACAACTGAATCATCATCAACAGAGACAGGTACCATAAATTACATCTTGTACTCCAAATCTGGTTTTGGGTAATTTGGAAATGTTGATTAAACTTGTCTTGTCAACCTCTCTTAGACTTAGAGAGTAATTGTGTCGATCAGAATGGAAATAATCTCCACGGTCCAATATGTCCAAGTCACGGAAGATCAACCATTGAAGCTAGCTCCATTTGCCCACGATGGTTCCATATCACTCTAAACGTTCTAATCCATGCATCTGTCCAAGTCTCTTTTAAATAATATAATTGCTATTGTCTCAACCACTTTATATGGATGCTTGCTCCATATACCCATCACCTCTGTGAAAAATATCATTTTTCATGATTCCTAATTTTCATCAGAACTCCAATGGTTAACCACACAATCATTCATTGAATCCTTCGAAGCATTACTTCTCATCAGTTTAATTTTCCATGCTGCACTTGACATGCATTATGAAACAATTTTCTTTCAATATCCATTGATGTCACATCTTCACTTCATTCTCAGAACCAAGCACTACAACTACCACTGCATCGACTACATCCGCCACCAGCCGCAAAACAACAGGTACTAGGATGATGTAGCACCAGCATTCACTGATCAGAATTTAAAAACATATCTTACTTATCAACCCGTGACAAACAATAATGCAGTTGTAATTGATGACAGAGGTAGAATGTTATTGCCTAACATCTTTAATTCACTTGGAAAAGCAGTCGCCATTTTAAACAATGCAATAGATTAAGTAGGAATATCATGCAAGTAGTCAAAGACGCCAATAATGAAAGTCGGGAAATTATTTATTTATTATGCATTAATATCGTGGATGCTTCTTTGTTTGAAAAATAGCAGCAGATCAAATGCTCCCGGTACTAGTTACATGAATGCATAATAAGCATCATCAGATTAAAAACAAAAAATTAAAGACCTTGGACTTCCAAGGACATTTTACTGTTTATATTAACATATTTAAATTACAACTTGTACTCCAAATCTGGGCAAGAGTAATTTAGAAATAATAATTAAACTTGTCTTGTCAACCCCTCTTAGACAAATCTATCAGATCAACCTTTATCCTCCTTCAATCCAGGAAATAAAGTAAAGCCTGCTCAACATTTGTGTGCAGATCAGCTCTTATACTAGTCAAATCCTCAAACATATTACAGTTTTGTACAAAGTGCTGGCCCTGAAAAACAATACTAAAATGAACTAGCCACATTCCAGATAGCTAGGGATATTAGGAAGAGTTATTGACTGTGGAGAGAGAATGATAAATCTAACAACTAATGCTCAGTCAAATTTGCATGCACAACTTCAGTATGTTCAGTTCATGACTACTACATTAAACATTGTACAATAACGTGGTGACAAATCAAAGCAGAACACTGAGAAAATAATATTAAGTAATATATCGTAATTCGTAGATATTTTCAGAACTCAAAATTTTATCCATGCAATTATTGTTGAGTTCTTGGTGAAATTACACCTCATCAGTTATAGTTTATGTAGTTTAATTCAATATCATGAATGCTTATTTGTTTGGAAAACACTAGCAGATCCATTGCACCAGTTACCACTTACATGTTTGCATGATGTTAATATGCTTCGTAAGATTAAACAAAAAATAATATCAGCTTGAACATCCAGGTACATTTTACAAGTGTAGCCATGAGAGTGCTGCCATGTATTTAACTGATATTTCTCTGTACATGTGAAGATCCAACAATTTCTGCAACCACAGATGAAAGCACGTCCACAGAACAAAGTACAACGATGACCTCTTATACAACAGAATCAACATCAACAGAAACAGGTACTATATACGGTATAACAACTTGTACTCCAAATCTGGGCAAATGATCAAGCTCGTCTTGTTAACTTTCCTTAGACTCAGACAGCAATTATGTCACACGGAATGGAAATAGTCTCTGCGGCCCAATATGTCCAAGACACGGATGATCAGCCATTGAAGCTAGCTCTATTTGACAGTGGCAGTTCCATATCACCCTAATATTATTTCACATGTTTAATTTTCACATGCTTTAGGAAACAAAAATTGTCCAATTCACTTTCAATTTCCATTAATGTCACATCTTCACTTCATTCTCAGAACCAAGCACAACAACTGCTACTGCATCGACTACGTCCTCCACCAGCAGCGAAACAACAGGTACGAGGATAATGCAGCACCAGGATTCAATAGACAATAGACTATTGACAATAGGTGCAGGAGTAGGCCATTTGGCCCTTCGATCCAGCACCGCCATTCAATGTGATCATGGCTGATCATTCCCAATCAGTACCCTGTTCCTGCCTTCTCCCATATCCCCTGACTCCGCTATTTTTAAGAGCCCTATTTAGCTCTCCCTTGAAAGCATCCAGAGAACCTGCCTCCAACACCCTCTGAGGCAGAGAATTCCACAGACTCACCACTCTCTGTGAGAAAAAGTGTTTCCTCGTCTCCGTTCTAAATGACTTACTCCTTATTCTTAAACTATGGCCCCTAGTTCTGGACTCCCCCAACATCGGGAACATGTTCCTGCCTCTAGTGTGTCCAAGCCCTTAACAATCTTACATCTCTCAGCATATGACAGTCCTGCCATCCCGGGAATTAACCTTGTAAACCTACGCTGCACTCCCTCAATAGCAAGAAGGTCTTTCCTCAAATTAGGGGACCAAAACTACACACATTACTCCAGGTGTAGTCTCACTAGGGCTCAGTACAACTGCAGAAGGAACTCTTTGCTCCTATATTCGATTAATCTTGTTATAAACGAATTCACTGATCAAACCATACAAAAGATACATTATTTAACAACACGTGACAATCAATAATAGGTCGTAATCCATAACAGAAATATAGTGATAATTCAAGTAGAATATTGTTGCCTAACATCAGGAATTCACTTTTAAAATTAGTCTCCATTGTAATCAACCCCATAGTTTATGTAGAAATATCATACGTAGTCAAAAAAGTCAATAATGTGTCAGACAATTATTAATTTAACATTTTTATTAGCGTGGATGCTTCTTTGTTTGGAAAATATCAGTAGATCAAATGCACCAGTTACAACTTACATGATTGTATTTCGCTAATACACATCATCAGAATAAAAAATAAAATAATTAATATCAGTTTAGAATTGTACTCCAAATCTGGGCATGGGTAATTTGGAAATACCCTTGTCTTCTCAACCCCTCCTAGACTTAGAGAGTAATTGTGTCAATCCGAATGGAAATAATCTCCACGGTCCAGTATGTCCAATATGATCAGCCATTGAAGCCAGCTCCATTTGCCCACGATGGTTCCATATCACTCTAAACTTTCTAATCCATTCATCTGTCCAAGTCTCTTTTAAATAATACTGGACTAAGTGGGACCCATTGGGTTCCAGCTTCACATGGGAGGGATGGTCCCCCAACACAATATTCCACCTCTCCACCAATTGCAACATTGGTGGCCAGTGGGGGGGGGGGGCTTTCCCGGAGCGCTAGTATGGGTGTTGTGGGCTGAAGGGACTGGTTTGCAGAAGGCTAGTATGGACATTCTGGGCTGAATGGATTATTGGGATGGCAGCTCAGTCACTCAAACCTGGTGTGCTGGCAACTCACTCAAGGCTGGCCGGCTGGCAGTTGACACGGTTATCCTTGAAATTCCATTTCAAGCAGGTTGCAAGGCCACCAAATTCAAATGCATTTTCATACCACTTCAAGCAGGGTGCAAGGCCACCAAATTCAAGTGCAGTTTCATGCCACTTCAAGCGGGGTGCAAGGCCACCAAATTCAAGTGCAGTTTCATGCCACTTCAAACAGGGTGCAAGGCCACCGAATTCAAGTGCTGTTTCATATCATTTCAAGCAGGGTGCAAGGTCACCAAAATCAAGTGCCGTATCATTCCATTTCGAGCAGGGTGCAAGGCCACCAAATTCAATTGCCGTTTCAAATCACTTCAAGCAGGGTTCAAGGCCACCAAATTCAAATGCAGTTTCATACCATTTCAAGCAGGGTGCAAGGCCACCAAATTCAAATGCAGTTTCATACCATTTCAAGAAGGGTGCAAGGCCACCAACTTCAAATGCATTTTCATACCACTTAAAGCCGCGTGCAAGGCCACCAAATTCAAGTGCAGTTTCATACCATTTCAAGCTGGGTGGAAGGCCACCAGATTCATGTGCAGTTTCATACCATTTCAAGCAGGGTGCAAGGCCACCAATTTCAAGTGCAGTTTCCTACCACTTCAAGCAGGGTGCAAGGCCACCAAATTCAAATGCAGTTTCATTCCATTTCAAGGAGGGTGAAACCACCATAAATCCATATAAAAACCACATAAAAACCAAACACAGTTCAGTTGACATTCAGTGTGTTCAGTAGATTCACAGCTCAGGTAGAGAGTCGTGACCTCTCCCTCCCCCATCTTGCAGAGACTGAGCCACGCCCACACTTCAGGGTTTTATAGTCCCTATCCCCTCCCACCGGAAGGGGTGTGGCATTCATGGTGTGAATGTCAGGAGAGAGTATCTCAACATATTTTCAACACTAATAACTTGTATTTTTCATCGATGGGAAAAATCCTCACACCTGGTGAGCGGGGGGGACTCTGATTAAGATGGCCAAAAATCACAGCCGTAACTGGTAGCGTTGGCATTTTAAAACCAACCACTTCAGCATTTTCAAACCAACCACTTTAGCATTTTCAAACCAACCAATTTAGCAGTTTCAAACCACATTAAGGGCCCTCACAAGTCAGCAAAACCACACTCACAGTTTAGTAGACATGTGTTCAGTGTTAATCACAGCTCAGACTGAGAGTTGTTACCTCTCACTCCCCCATCTTGCAGAGACAGTGGCACGTCCACACTTGCGGTTTTATAGTCCCTCCCCCCTCCCACCGAAAGGAGCCAGGCCTTCAAGGTGTGATTGACAGGAGAGAGAATCGTAACATTTTTTAAACATTAATAAGACTTTTATATTTCATCGATGGGAAAAATCCTCTTGTCCTTCGTAGCGGAGGGGGACTCTGAGTAAGATGGCCAAAAATCACAGCCATATGTGGTAGCGTTTTTTCTGAAATCAATATGCAGTGCAAACAGGAAGTGGTCAAGTTTTGAATTTTAATTATATAGATAGTTATATAGTGGTTCTTGTCTCAACCACTTCATATAGATGCTTGATCCATATACACATCACATCTGTGAAAAATAACATTTTTCAAGATCCATAATTTTCATCAGAACGCCAAATGTTAACCACGCAATTATTTATTGAATCCTTGAGAACATTACTTTTCATCAGTTTTATTTTCCATGCTGCACTTTACATGCTTTATGAAAGATTTCTTTCAATATCCATTGATGACACATCTTCATTTCATTCTCAGAACCAAGCACATTAACTGCCACTGCATCTTACTTATCTTACTTACCACCACATGACAATCAATATTACTGTCGGAATGGATGACAGAAAAAGAGTGATAGCTGGTGTAGGGTTTTTTTGTACAACATCTTACTTTCACTTTGATAAGCAGTTCACCTTGTAATCAACCCAACAATTTAAGTAGGTATACTATGCAAGTTGACAAATAAGCCGATATTTAAAGTTTGGCAATTATTCATTCATTATTTGTTAATATCATGGAAGCTTATTTTTTGGGATATAGCAGCAGATCCAATGAATCAGTTACTACTTACATGATTGCATGCTGCTTATAAAAGTTTCGCCGTGAGTGTGCAGTCATGTATTTTAACTAATACTTCTCTGCATATGTGAAGATTCGACAACTTCTGCAACCACAGAAGAAAGCACATCCACAGACCAAAGTACAATGATGATCTCTTATACAAAAGAATCAACATCAACAGAGACAGGTACAATAAATCACATCTAATGCACCAGATTTGGGCAAGGGAAATTTAGAAATAACGGTTAAACTTTCCATCTGGCTAATACGCACAAAGGCAGTATCTAGCCCTGGAGCTTCCATTGCCTGGGACTCCTCCTCCGTCGGCCGTCTGGATTTGAACTTGGCCTTTCACCCGACAGGCGCTGACTGAGTTTTCATCAGCCCCAGGTCCACAGTCGCTATGCTCCCCACCGGCGACTGTACCGGGGTTAGAGGTGGCTGGCTTGTACCCGGAGATTCCCGACTTTCTGCCGGCTGAATCGCACGCCTCTTTCCCCTGCCCGTTTTTTCCATGGCGTCTGTGGAAAAAACCCCATAGACCCACAGTAAACGGACCTGGAAATAGTTTAAAAAGTTTTACTTACCTTGTAGTTGTAAAAACTACAAACCACTGGAGGAGCTCCGCTCCTCACGTTCGTTTGCGTCAAGGCGTCTGACGTAATGACGTGCAGGCGCACTGACGGGCTTCTTCACGTAGTCACTCACGTGACTCCGAAGTAAAATAGTCTCTACGGCCCAATATGTCCAAGCCTCGGCTGATCAGTCATTGAAGCTAGCTCCACTTGCCCGTGGCAGTTCCATATCACTCTAAAATTTTCCAATCCATGCACCTGTCCAAATCATTTTTAATTAATATAATTGTTCCTGCCTCAACCACTTCATCTGGATGCCTGCTCCAGACATCCATCACCCTCGGTGAAAAAGATCAGATTAGGTTCTTATTACATCTATTCCCTCTAAACTTAAACTAGTGCCCGACAATACTAGATACTCGACCAGGGTAAAGACTCTGTTCATTCACACCTCTATTTCAACATGATTTATACAAATCTATCAGATCAACCTTTATCCTCCTTCAATCCAAGAAATAAAGTAAAGCCTGCCCAACATTTGTGTGCAGATCAGCTCATATACTGGTTATATCCTCAAACATGTTGCAGTTTTGTACAATGTGCTGGCCTTGAAAAACAATACTACAATGCACTAGCCAAATTCCAGATTGCTCGGGATATTAGGAAGAGTTATTGACTTGTGCAAAAAAAGATTTTCATGTAGTTGATTGGTCAGAAAGGGCCAGATTATTTAGGTAACTTTGGAATGAGAATGATAAATCCAACAGCTAATGCTCAATAAAATTTGCATGCACAATTTCAGTATTTTCAGTTGAAGACTACTGCATTAAACATTGTACCATAACGTGGTGACAAATCAAAGCAGAACACTGAGCATAAAATTATTTTAGGTAATTTATCATAACTCGTAAGCATCTTTAGAACTCTAAATGTTATCAATGCAATTATTCTTGGTAACATTACATCTCATCAGTTATAGTTTATGCAACATATTTATAATATCATGGATGGTTATTTTTTTGGAAAATACTAGCAAATCCATTGCACCAGTTACCACTTACATGATTGCATGAAGTTAATATGCATCATCAGATTAAACAAAAAAATATCAGCTTGGACATCTAGGGACATTTTACAAGTGTAGCTGATAACTAGAGTAGAATATTGTTGCCTAACATCTGGAATTCACTTTGAAAAGTAGTCGCCATTGTAATCAACCCTATAGTTTATGTAGAAATATCATACAAGTAGTCAAAAAAGTAAATAATGAGTCAGACAATTATTCATTTAACATTTCTATTATCATGGATGCTTCTTTGTTTGGAAAATATCAGCAGATCAAATGCACCAGTTACAACTTATGTGAATGTATGTCACTAATACACATTAACAGATTAAATAAATAAAATATTTAATGTCAGTTTAGAATTCCAGTGACATTTTACAAGACTAGTCATGAGAGTGCTGCCATATATTTTAACTGATATTTCTCTGCATATGTGAAGATTCGCCAATTTCTGCAACCACAGAATTAAGCACATCCACAGACCAAAGTACAATGACAACCCCTTATACAACTGAATCAACATCAACAGAGACAGGTACCATAAATTACAACTTATACTCCAAATTTGGGCATGGGTAGTGTGATCTTTGGTGGACTGTGTGGGGTGGGAGAAAGCCAATAAATAAAGTCTGGCAATTATTCATTTATTATTTGTTAATATCATGGAAGCTTCTTTTTTGGGATATATCCAATGCATCAGTTATTACTTACAAGATTGCATGCTGCTTATAATAGTTTCGCCATGAGTGTGCTGTCATGTATTTTAACTAATATTTCTCTGCATATGTGAAGATTCAACAACTTCTGCAACCACAGAAGAAAGCACATCCACAGACCAAAGTACAAAGATAACCTCTTATACAACAGAATCAACATCAACAGAGACAGGTACCATAAATCACATCTAGTATACTGGATTTGTGCAAGGGAAATTTAGAAATAATGGTAAAACCTATTTTCTCAACCCCTCTTCGACTCATAGAGTAATTGTGTCATACAGAATGAAAATAGTCTCTGCGGCCCAATATATCCAAGCCACGGTTGATCAGCCATTGAAGCTAGCTCCACTTGCCCACGGCGGTTCCATATCACTCTAAAATTTTCCAATCCATGCACCTGTCCAAATTGGTTTTAAATAATATCATTGTTCCTGCCTCAACCACTTCATGTGGATGCTTTCTCCATACATCCATCACCCTCGGTGAAAAAGATCAGATCAGGTTCTTATTATATCTACTCCATCTAACCCTATAATGCTAGATACCCAACCTGGGTAAAGACTCTCTTCATTCAAACTTCTATTTCAACATGATTTACACAAATCTATCAGATCAACCTTCATCCTCCTTCAATCCAAGAAATAAAGTAAAGCCTGCCCAACATTTGTGTGCAGGTCAGCTCTTATACTGGTTATATCCTCAAGCATATTGCAGTTTTGTACAAAGTGCTGGCCTTGAAAAACAATACTAAAATGAACTAGCCACATACCAGATAGCTAGGGATATTAGGAAGAGTTATTGACTTGTGCAAAAAAAGATTTCAGTTGATTGGTCAGAAAGGGCAAGATTATTTAGGTAACTATGGAGAGAGAATGATAAATCTAACAGCTAATGCTCAGTCAAATTTTCATGCACAAATTCAGTATTTTTAGTTGAAGACTACTGCATTAAACATTGTACAATAACGTGGTGACAAATCAAAGCAGAACACTGAGAAAAAAATTATGTTATGTAATTTATCGTAAATTCGTAGGTATCTTCAGAACTCGAAATGTTATCCATGCAATAATTTTTGAGTTCTTGGTAACGTTACATCTCATCAGTTATAGTTTATGTAGTGTATTTTTAATATCATGGATGCTTATTTGTTTGGAAAACACAAGCAGATCCATTGCACCAGTTACCACTTACATGTTTGCATGATGTTAATGTGCATCATCAGATTAAACAAAAAATAATATCAGCTTGAACATCCAGGGACATTTTACAATTGTAGGCATGAGAGTGCTGCCATGTATTTAAACTGATATTTCTCTGTATATGTGAAGATTCGACAATTTCTGCAACCACAGAAGAAAGCACGTCCACAGACCAAAGTACAACGATGATATCTAATACAACAGAATCAACATCAACAGAAACAGGTACCACATACGGTATAACAACGTACTCCAAATCTGGGCAAATGATTAAGCTTGTCTTGTCAACCTTGCTTAGACTAAGACAGCAATTATGTCACACAGAATGGAAATAGTCTATACGGCCCAATATGTCCAAGCCAAGGATGATCAGCCATTGAAGCTAGCTCTATTTGACAGTGGCAGTTCCATATCACTCTAATATTATTTCACATGTTTAATTTTCACTTCTGCTCATTACATACTTTAGGAAACAAAAAAGTGTTTAATTCACTTCCAATTTCCATTAATGTCACATCTTCATTTCATTCTCAGAACCAAACACAACTGCCACTGCATCGACTACGTCCGCCACCAGCAGCGAAACAACAGGTACGAGGATAATGCAGCAACAGGATTCACTGATCAATCTTTAAAGAAATACATTATTTATCAACACATGACAATCAATAATGGGTTGTAATCCATGACAGAAATATAGTGATAACTCGAGTAGAATATTGTTGCCTAACATCTGAAATTCACTTTGAAAAGTAGTCGCCATTGTATCAACTGTATAGTTTATGTAGAAATATCATACAAGTAGTCAAAAAAGTCAATAATGTAAGTCAGACAATTATTAATTTAACATTTCTATTATTGTGGATGCTTCTTCGTTTGGAAAATATCAGTAGATCAAATGCACCAGTTACAACTTACATGATTGTATGTTGCTAATACACATCATCAGAATAAAAAATAAAATAATTAATGTCAGTTTAGAATTGTATTCCAAATCTGGGCATGGGAAATTTGGAAATATTGACTAAACTTATCTTGTCAACCCCTCCTGGACTTAGAGAGTAATTGTGTCAATCCCAATGGAATTAATCTCCACGGTCCAATATGTCCGATATGATCAGCCATTGAAGACAGCTCCATTGGCCCACGATGATTCCATATCACTCTAAACTTTCTAATCCATTCATCCGTCCAAGTCTCTTTTAAATAATATAACTGTTCTTGTCTCAACCACTTCATATGAATGCTTGCTCCATATACCCATGTTCGTTGAATTCTAGGTAACATTACATCTCATCAGTTATAGTTTATGTAAGAAGATCATGCAAGCTGGCAAATAAGCCAATCATGAAAGTCAGGCAATTATTCATTTATTATTTGTGAAAATCATCGATGCTTAATCGTTTTGGAAAATAGTAGCAGATCCAATGTACCAGTTAACACACACATGATTGTACGATGTTAATGTGCATCATCAGATTAAAAAAAAAAAAACATCTTCTTGAACATCCAGGGACATTTTGTGTAGCCATCAGTATGCTGCCATGTATTTTAACTGATATTTCTCTGCAAATGTGAAGATTCGACAATTTCTACAACCACAGAAGAAAGCACATCCACAGACCAAAGTACAATGTTGACCTCTTATACAAGTGAATCAACATCAACAGAGACTGGTAACATAAATTAGAAGTCGTACTCCAAATCTGGGCAAGGGATATTTGGAAATAATGATACAAATGTCTTTTCAACCTTCATTAGACTTAGAGCAAATATGTCACACAGAATGAAAATATTCTCAAGGCCAAATTGGTCCAAGCCACAGATGATCAGCCATTGAAGCTAGCTCCATTTGCCTACGGCAGTTCCATATCACTCTAACACTTTCCATCCATGCACCAATCTAAATCTGTTTTAAATAATATAATTGTTCCTGCCTCAACCACTTCATCTGGATGCTTGCTCCATACACCCATCACCCTGTGAAAAAAGATCAGTTAATCCAATTAATTAAAGGTAACTACGGAAAGGGAATGTTAAATCTAACAGGAAATGCTCAATCCAATTTGCATGCACAAATTCTATATTTTCAGTTCAAGACTACTACATTAAACATTGTGCAATAACATGGTGATAATGCCATGCATAACACAGATTTAAAAATTCCTTAAATAATTTTTCATGGTTCTTGATTTTCATCAGAAATCCAACGCAATTATGCGTTGGATTCTTGGTAACATTTCTTCTCACCAGTTTAATTTTCACTGCTGCAGTTTATATACTTAATGAAAAAATGTGTCCAACTAACTTTCCATTTCCACTGCAATTTTCATTGATATCACATGGATAATTCACCCTATAGCACCCTATCCCCTGCACCCAGATATCACATACTTGATTGCATGTTGCAAATATGCATCCTCTCATCAGTTTAATTTTCACTGTTGTACTTTACATGCTTTATGAAACAAAAAGAGTACATTTCCTTTCAATTATCCATTGATGTCACATCCTCATTTCATTCTCAGAAGCAAGCACAACAACTGCCATTGCATCGACTACATCCGCCACTAGCAGCGAAGCAACAGGTACTAGGATAATGCAGCACCAGGATTCACTGATCAAAATTTTTTTTTAATCTTACACTATCACAACTTGACAATCAATAATGCAGTTGTAATTGATGACAGAAGTAGAATTTTATTGCCTAACATCTTTAAATCACTTTGAAAAAAGTTGCAATTTTAAACAGCCCAATAGATTAAGTAGGAATATCATGCAAGTAGTCAAATAAGCCAATAATGAGTCAGGAAATTATTCATTCATTATTTGTTAATATCGTGGATGCTTCTTTGTTTGAAAAATAGCAGCAATTCAAATGCTCCAGATACTAATAACATGATTGTATGATGTCAATATGCATCATCAGATTAAAAAATAATTAAAGTCACCATGGATCACCAAGGATATTTTAGAGTATTTTAACATATTTAAATTTCATCTTGTACTCCAAATCTTTGCAATTGTGTCAAGCAGATGGAAATAGTCTCTATAGCCCAATATGTCCAAGCTATGGAAGATCAGCCATTGAAGCTAGCTCCATGGCGGTTCCATATCACTCTAACACTTTCCAATTTATGCATCTGTCCATGTCTCTTTTAATTAATATATCCGTTCCTGTCTCAACCACTTCATATGGATGCTTGCTCCATATACCCATCACATCTGTGAAAAAGAACATTTTTCATGATTCATAATTTTCATTAGAACGCCAAAGGTTAACCCGCATTTCTTCATTAAATCCTTGATAACATTACTTTGCATCAGTTTAAATTTTCATGCTGCAATTTACATGCTTTATGAAGCAGTGTTCTTTCAATATCCATTGATGTCACATCTTCATTATCAGAACCAAGCACATTAACTGCCACTGCAACTTACTTATCTTGCTTACCACCACACGACATTAAATATTACTGTCGGTATGGATGACAGAAAAAGAGTGTAGCTGGTGTCTATTTTTTTGTACAACATCTTGCTTTCACTTTGATAAGCAGTTGCCCTTGTAATCAACCCATTAGTTTAAGTAGGAAT
Source organism: Malacoraja senta (assembly GCA_038087875.1). NCBI lineage: Eukaryota > Metazoa > Chordata > Chondrichthyes > Rajiformes > Rajidae > Malacoraja > Malacoraja senta. The sequence continues at coordinate 7,797,941 of CM075984.1, read as the reverse complement.
ACCATGCCAGATGTCAAATAAGCCAATAATGAAAGTCAGGCAATTATTCATTTATTATTTGTTAATATCATGGATGCTTCTTTGTTTTGTACATAGCTGCAGATCGTGTATTTTAACAAATATTTCTCTGCATATGTGTAGATTCAACATCTTCTGCAACCACAGAAGAAAGTACATCCACAGACCAAAGTACAATGATGACCTCTTATACAACAGAATCAACATCAACAGAGACAGGTACCATAAATCACATCCGATACACTGAATTTGGGCAAGGGAAATTAGGAAATAATAGTAAAATATATCTTGTCAACCCCTCTTCGACTCAGAGAGTAATTGTGTCATACAGAATGAAAATAGTCTCTCCGGTCCAATATGTCCAAGCCACTGAAGCTAGCTCCATTTGCCCGCGGCGTTTCTGTATCACTCTAAAACTTTCCAATCCATGCACCTGTCCAAATCTCTTCTAAATACTATCATTGTTCCTGCCTCAACCACTTCATGTGGATGCTTGCTCCATTCATTCATCACCCTCGGTGAAAAAGTGCAGACCAGGTTCTTATTATATCTATTCCCTTTAACCTTAAATCAGTGCCCTACAATACTAGATACCCAACCTGGTTAAAGACTCTGTTCATTCAAACTTCTATTTCAACATGATTTATACAAATCTATCAGATCAACCTTTATCCTCCTTCAATCCAAGAAATAATGTAAAGCCTGCCCAACATTTGTGTGCGGATCAGCTCTTATACTGGTTATATCCTCAAACATGTTGCAGTTTTGTACAACGTGCTGGCCTTGAAAACCAATACTAAAATGAACTAGCCAAATTCCAGATAGCTAGGGATATTAGTAAGAGTTATTGACGTGTGCAAAAAAAGATTTTCATGCAGTTGATTGGTCTGAAAGGGCCAGATTATTTAGGTAACTTTGGATAGAGAATGATAAATCCAACAGCTAATGCTCAATCAAATTTGCATGCACAATTTCAGTATTTTCAGTTGAAGACTACTGCATTAAACATCTCATCAGTTATAGTTTATGTAGTTTATTTTTAATATCATGGATGCTTATTTGTTTGGAAAACACTAGCAGATCCATTGCACCAGTTACCACTTACATGATTACATGATGTTAATATGCATCATCAGAATAAACAAAAAATCATTTCAGTTTGAATATCCAGGGACATTTTACAAGTGCAGCTGGTAACTCGAGTAGAATATTGTTGCCTAACATCTGGAATTCACTTTGAATAGTAGTCGCCATTGTAATCGATCCCATAGTTTATTTAGAAATATCGTACAAGTGGTCAAAAAAGTCAATAATGAAAGTCAGACAATTATTAATTTAACATTTCTATTATCATGGATGCTTCTTTGTTTGGAAAATATCAGTAGATCAAATGCACCATTTACAACCGACATAATTGTATGTCACTAATACACGTAATCAGATTAAAAAAATAAAATATTTATTGTCAGTTTAGAATTCCAGTGACATTTTACAATTCTAGTCATGAGAGTGCTGCCATGTATTTTAACTGATATTTCTCTGCATATGTGAAGATTCGCCAATTTCTTCAACTACAGAATTAAGCACATCCACAGACCAAATTACAATGATGACCTCTTATACAACTGAATCATCATCAACAGAGACAGGTACCATAAATTACATCTTGTACTCCAAATCTGGTTTTGGGTAATTTGGAAATGTTGATTAAACTTGTCTTGTCAACCTCTCTTAGACTTAGAGAGTAATTGTGTCGATCAGAATGGAAATAATCTCCACGGTCCAATATGTCCAAGTCACGGAAGATCAACCATTGAAGCTAGCTCCATTTGCCCACGATGGTTCCATATCACTCTAAACGTTCTAATCCATGCATCTGTCCAAGTCTCTTTTAAATAATATAATTGCTATTGTCTCAACCACTTTATATGGATGCTTGCTCCATATACCCATCACCTCTGTGAAAAATATCATTTTTCATGATTCCTAATTTTCATCAGAACTCCAATGGTTAACCACACAATCATTCATTGAATCCTTCGAAGCATTACTTCTCATCAGTTTAATTTTCCATGCTGCACTTGACATGCATTATGAAACAATTTTCTTTCAATATCCATTGATGTCACATCTTCACTTCATTCTCAGAACCAAGCACTACAACTACCACTGCATCGACTACATCCGCCACCAGCCGCAAAACAACAGGTACTAGGATGATGTAGCACCAGCATTCACTGATCGGAAGTTAAAAACATATCTTACTTATCAACCCGTGACAATCAATAATGCAGTTGTAATTGATGACAGAGGTAGAATGTTATTGCCTAACATCTTTAATTCACTTTGAAAAGCAGTCGCCATTTTAAACAATGCAATAGATTAAGTAGGAATATCATGCAAGTAGTCAAAGAAGCCAATAATGAAAGTCGGGAAATTATTTATTTATTATGCGTTAATATCGTGGATGCTTCTTTGTTTGAAAAATAGCAGCAGATCAAATGCTCCCGGTACTAGTTACATGAATGCATAATAAGCATCATCAGATTAAAAACAAAAAATTAAAGACCTTGGACTTCCAAGGACATTTTACTGTTTATATTAACATATTTAAATTACAACTTGTACTCCAAATCTGGGCAAGAGTAATTTAGAAATAATAATTAAACTTGTCTTGTCAACCCCTCTTAGACAAATCTATCAGATCAACCTTTATCCTCCTTCAATCCAAGAAATAAAGTAAAGCCTGCTCAACATTTGTGTGCAGATCAGCTCTTATACTAGTCAAATCCTCAAACATATTACAGTTTTGTACAAAGTGCTGGCCCTGAAAAACAATACTAAAATGAACTAGCCACATTCCAGATAGCTAGGGATATTAGGAAGAGTTATTGACTGTGGAGAGAGAATGATATATCTAACAACTAATGCTCAGTCAAATTTGCATGCACAACTTCAGTATGTTCAGTTCATGACTACTACATTAAACATTGTACAATAACGTGGTGACAAATCAAAGCAGAACACTGAGAAAAAAATATTAAGTAATTTATCGTAATTCGTATTTTCAGAACTGAAAATTTTATCCATGCAATTATTGTTGAGTTCTTGGTGAAATTACACCTCATCAGTTATAGTTCATGTAGTTTAATTTAATATCATGAATGCTTATTTGTTTGGAAAACACTAGCAGATCCATTGCACCAGTTACCACTTACATGTTTGCATGATGTTAATATGCTTCGTAAGATTAAACAAAAAATAATATCAGCTTGAACATCCAGGTACATTTTACAAGTGTAGCCATGAGAGTGCTGCCATGTATTTAACTGATATTTCTCTGTATATGTGAAGATCCAACAATTTCTGCAACCACAGATGAAAGCACGTCCACAGAGCAAAGTACAACGATGACCTCTTATACAACAGAATCAACATCAACAGAAACAGGTACTATATACGGTATAACAACTTGTACTCCAAATCTGGGCAAATGATCAAGCTCGTCTTGTTAACTTTCCTTAGACTCAGACAGCAATTATGTCACACGGAATGGAAATAGTCTCTGCGGCCCAATATGTCCAAGACACGGATGATCAGCCATTGAAGCTAGCTCTATTTGACAGTGGCAGTGCCATATCACCCTAATATTATTTCACATGTTTAATTTTCACATGTTTTAGGAAACAAAAATTGTCCAATTCACTTTCAATTTCCATTAATGTCACATCTTCACTTCATTCTCAGAACCAAGCACAACAACTGCTACTGCATCGACTACGTCCTCCACCAGCAGCGAAACAACAGGTACGAGGATAATGCAGCACCAGGATTCAATAGACAATACACTATTGACAATAGGTGCAGGAGTAGGCCATTTGGCCCTTCGATCCAGCACCGCCATTCAATGTGATCATGGCTGATCATTCCCAATCAGTACCCTGTTCCTGCCTTCTCCCCATATCCCCTGACCGCTATTTTTAAGAGCCCTATTTAGCTCTCCCTTGAAAGCATCCAGAGAACCTGCCTCCACCACCCTCTGAGGCAGAGAATTCCACAGACTCAACACTCTCTGTGAGAAAAAGTGTTTCCTCGTCTCCGTTCTAAATGACTTACTCCTTATTCTTAAACTGTGGCCCCTAGTTCTGGACTCCCCCAACATCGGGAACATGTTCCTGCCTCTAGTGTGTCCAAGCCCTTAACAATCTTACATCTCTCAGCATATGACAGTCCCGCCATCCCGGGAATTAACCTTGTAAACCTACGCTGCACTCCCTCAATAGCAAGAAGGTCTTTCCTCAAATTAGGGGACCAAAACTACACACATTACTCCAGGTGTGGTCTCACTAGGGCTCAGTGCAACTGCAGAAGGACCTCTTAGCTCCTATATTCGATTAATCTTGTTATAAACGAATTCACTGATCAAACCATACAAAAGATACATTATTTATCAACACGTGACAATCAATAATAGGTCGTAATCCATAACAGAAATATAGTGATAATTCAAGTAGAATATTGTTGCCTAACATCAGGAATTCACTTTTAAAATTAGTCTCCATTGTAATCAACCCCATAGTTTATGTAGAAATATCATACGTAGTCAAAAAAGTCAATAATGTGTCAGACAATTATTAATTTAACATTTTTATTAGCGTGGATGCTTCTTTGTTTGGAAAATATCAGTAGATCAAATAAACCAGTTACAATTTACATGATTGTATTTTGCTAATACACATCATCAGAATAAAAAATAAAATAATTAATATCAGTTTAGAATTGTACTCCAAATCTGGGCACGGGTAATTTGGAAATACCCTTGTCTTCTCAACCCCTCCTAGACTTAGAGAGTAATTGTGTCAATCCGAATGGAAATAATCTCCACGGTCCAGTATGTCCAATATGATCAGCCATTGAAGCCAGCTCCATTTGCCCACGATGGTTCCATATCACTCTAAACTTTCTAATCCATTCATCTGTCCAAGTCTCTTTTAAATAATACTGGACTAAGTGGGACCCATTGGGTCCCAGCTTCACATGGGAGGGCTGGTCCCCCAACACAATATTCCACCTCTCCACCAATTGCAACATTGGTGGCCAGTGGGGGGGGGGATTTCCTGGAGTGCTAGTATGGGTGTTGTGGGCTGAAGGGACTGGTTTGCAGAAGGCTAGTATGGACATTCTGGGCCGAATGGATTATTGGGATGGCAGCTCAGTCACTCAAACCTGGTGTGCTGGCAACTCACTCAAGGCTGGCCGGCTGGCAGTTGACACGGTTATCCTTGAAATTCCATTTCAAGCAGGGTGCAAGGCCACCAAATTCAAATGCATTTTCATACCACTTCCAGCAGGGTGCAAGGCCACCAAATTCAAGTGCAGTTTCATGCCACTTCAAGCGGGGTGCAAGGCCACCAAATTCAAGTGCAGTTTCATGCCACTTCAAACAGGGTGCAAGGCCACCGAATTCAAGTGCTGTTTCATATCATTTCAAGCAGGGTGCAAGGTCACCAAAATCAAGTGCCGTATCATTCTATTTCGAGCAGGGTTCAAGGCCACCAAATTCAATTGCCGTTTCAAATCACTTTAAGCAGGGTGCAAGGCCACCAAATTCAAATGCAGTTTCATACCATTTCAAGCAGGGTGCAAGGCCACCAAATTCAAATGCAGTTTCATACCATTTCAAGAAGGGTGCAAGGCCACCAACTTCAAATTCATTTTCATACCACTTAAAGCCGCGTGCAAGGCCACCAAATTCAAGTGCAGTTTCATACCATTTCAAGCTGGGTGGAAGGCCACCAGATTCATGTGCAGTTTCATACCATTTCAAGCAGGGTGCAAGGCCACCAATTTCAAGTGGTTTCCTACCACTTCAAGCAGGGTGCAAGGCCACCAAATTCAAATGCAGTTTCATTCCATTTCAAGGAGGGTGAAACCACCATAAATCCATATAAAAACCACATAAAAACCAAACACAGTTCAGTTGACATTCAGTGTGTTCAGTTGATTCACAGCTCAGGCAGAGAGTCATGACCTCTCCCTCCCCCATCTTGCAGAGACTGAGCCACGCCCACACTTCAGGGTTTTATAGTCCCTATCCCCTCCCACCGGAAGGGGTGTGGCATTCATGGTGTGAATGTCAGGAGAGAGTATCTCAACATATTTTCAACACTAATAACTTGTATTTTTCATCGATGGGAAAAATCCTCACACCTGGTGAGCGGGGGGGACTCTGATTAAGATGGCCAAAAATCACAGCCGTAACTGGTAGCGTTGGCATTTTAAAACCAACCACTTTAGCATTTTCAAACCAACCACTTTAGCATTTTCAAACCAACCACTTTAGCAGTTTCAAGCCAATCACTTTAGCATTTTCAAACCAACCACTTTAGCAGTTTCAAACCACATTAAGGGCCCTCACAAGTCAGTAAAACCACACTCACAGTTTAGTAGACATGTGTTCAGTGTTAATCACAGCTCAGACTGAGAGTTGTTACCTCTCACTCCCCCATCTTGCAGAGACAGAGGCACGTCCACACTTGCGGTTTTATAGTCCCTCCCCCCTACCACCGAAAGGAGCCAGGCCTTCAAGGTGTGATTGACAGGAGAGAGATCGTAACATTTTTTAAACCTTAATAAGACTTTTATATTTCATCGATGGGAAAAATCCTCTTGTCCTTCGTAGCGGAGGGGGACTCTGAGTAAGATGGCCAAAAATCACAGCCGTAAGTGGTAGCGTTTTTTCTGAAATCAATATGCAGTGCAAACAGGAAGTGGTCAAGTTTTTAATTTTAATTATATAGATAGTTATATAGTGGTTCTTGTCTCAACCACTTCATATAGATGCTTGATCCATATACACATCACATCTGTGAAAAATAACATTTTTCAAGATCCATAATTTTCATCAGAACGCCAAAGGTTAACCACGCAATTATTTATTGAATCCTTGAGAACATTACTTTTCATCAGTTTAATTTTCCATGCTGCACTTTACATGCTTTATGAAAGTTTTCTTTCAATATCCATTGATGACACATCTTCATTTCATTCTCAGAACCAAGCACATTAACTGCCACTACATCTTACTTATCTTACTTACCACCACATGACAATCAATATTACTGTCGGAATGGATGACAGAAAAAGAGTGATAGCTGGTGTAGGTTTTTTTGTACAACATCTTACTTTCACTTTGATAAGCAGTTCACCTTGTAATCAACCCAACAATTTAAGTAGGTATACTATGCAAGTTAACAAATAAGCCGATATTTAAAGTTTGGCAATTATTCATTCATTATTTGTTAATATCATGGAAGATTATTTTTTGGGATATAGCAGCAGATCCAATGAATCAGTTACTACTTACATGATTGCATGCTGCTTATAAAAGTTTCGCCGTGAGTGTGCAGTCATGTATTTTAACTAATACTTCTCTGCATATGTGAAGATTCGACAACTTCTGCAACCACAGAAGAAAGCACATCCACAGACCAAAGTACAATAATGATCTCTTATACCACAGAATCAACATCAACAGAGACAGGTACAAAAAATCACATGTAGTGCACCAGATTTGGGCAAGGGAAATTTAGAAATAACGGTAAAACTTATCTTGTCAACCACTCTTCGACTCCGAGAGTAATTGTGTCATACATAATGAAAATAGTCTCTACGGCCCAATATGTCCAAGCCACGGCTGATCAGTCATTGAAGCTAGCTCCACTTGCCCACGGCAGTTCCATATCACTCTAAAATTTTCCAATCCATGCACCTGTCCAAATCTTTTTTAATTAATATAATTGTTCCTGCCTCAACCACTTCATCTGGATGCCTGCTCCAGACATCCATCACCCTCGGTGAAAAAGATCAGATTAGGTTCTTATTACATCTATTCCCTCTAAACTTAAACCAGTGCCCGACAATACTAGATACTCGACCAGGGTAAATACTCTGTTCATTCACACCTCTATTTCAACATGATTTATACAAATCTATCAGATCAATCTTTATCCTCCTTCAATCCAAGAAATAAAGTAAAGCCTGCCCAACATTTGTGTGCAGATCACCTCATATACTGGTTATATCCTCAAACATGTTGCAGTTTTGTACAATGTGCTGGCCTTGAAAAACAATACTACAATGCACTAGCCAAATTCCAGATTGCTCGGGATATTAGGAAGAGTTATTGACTTGTGCAAAAAAAGATTTTCATGCAGTTGATTGGTCAGAAAGGGCCAGATTATTTAGGTAACTTTGGAATGAGAATGAGAAATCCAACAGCTAATGCTCAATAAAATTTGCATGCACAATTTCAGTATTTTCAGTTGAAGACTACTGCATTAAACATTGTACCATAACGTGGTGACAAATCAAAGCAGAACACTGAGCATAAAATTATTTTAGGTAATTTATCATAACTCGTAAGCATCTTTAGAACTCTAAATGTTATCAATGCACTTATTCTTGGTAACATTACATCTCATCAGTTATAGTTTATGCAGCATATTTATAATATCATGGATGGTTATTTTTTTGCAAAAAATACTAGCAAATCCATTGCACCAGTTACCACTTACATGATTGCATGATGTTAATATGCATCATCAGATTAAACAAAAAAATATCAGCTTGGACATCTAGGGACATTTTACAAGTGTAGCTGATAACTAGAGTAGAATATTGTTGCCTAACATCTGGAGTTCACTTTGAAAAGTAGTCGCCATTGTAATCAACCCTATAGTTTATGTAGAAATATCGTACAAGTAGTCAAAAAAGTAAATAATGAGTCAGACACTTATTCATTTAACATTTCTATTATCATGGATGCTTCTTTGTTTGGAAAATATCAGCAGATCAAATGCACCAGTTACAACTTATGTGAATGTATGTCACTAATACACATTAACAGATTAAATAAATAAAATATTTAATGTCAGTTTAGAATTCCAGTGACATTTTACAAGACTAGTCATGAGAGTGCTGCCATGTATTTTAACTGATATTTCTCTGCATATGTGAAGATTCGCCAATTTCTGCAACCACAGAATTAAGCACATCCACAGACCAAAGTACAATGACAACCACTTATACAACTGAATCAACATCAACAGAGACAGGTACCATAAATTACAACTTATACTCCAAATTTGGGCATGGGTAGTGTGATCTTTGGTGGACTGTGTGGGGTGGGAGAAAGCCAATAAATAAAGTCTGGCAATTATTCATTTATTATTTGTTAATATCATGGAAGCTTCTTTTTTGGGACATAGCTGCAGATCCAATGCATCAGTTACTACTTACATTATTGCATGCTGCTTATAAAAGTTTCGCCATGAGTGTGCTGTCATGTATTTTAACTAATATTTCTCTGCATATGTGAAGATTCAACAACTTCTGCAACCACAGAAGAAAGCACATCCACAGACCAAAGTACAAAGTTAACCACTTATACAACAGAACCAACATCAACAGAGACAGGTACCATAAATCACATCTAGTATACAGGATTTGTGCAAGGGAAATTTAGAAATAATGGTAAAACCTATTTTCTCAACCCCTCTTCGAGTCATAGAGTAATTGTGTCATACAGAATGAAAATAGTCTCTGCGGACCAATATATCATAGCCACCATTGAAGGTAGCTCCACTTGCCCGCGGCGGTTCCATATCACTCTAAAATTTTCCAATCCATGGACCTGTCGAAATTGGTTTTAAATAATATCATTATTCCTGCCTCAACTACTTCATCTGGATGCTTTCTCCATACATCCATCACCCTCGGTGAAAAAGATCAGATCAGGTTCTTATTATATCTATTCCATCTAACCCTATAATACTAGATAGCAAACCTGGGAAAGACTCTCTTCATTCAAACTTCTATTTCAACATGATTTACACAAATCTATCAGATCAACCTTCATCCTCCTTCAATCCAAGAAATAAAGTAAAGCCTGCCCAACATTTGAGTGCAGGTCAGCTCTTATACTGGTTATATCCTCAAACATATTGCAGTTTTGTACAAAGTGCTGGCCTTGAAAAAGAATACTAAAATGAACTAGCCACATACCAGATACCTAGGGATATTAGGAGGATTTATTGACTTGTGCAAAAAAAGATTTCAGTTGATTGGTCAGAAAGGGCAAGATTATTTAGGTAACTATGGAGAGAGAATGATAAATCTAACAGCTAATGCTAAGTCAAATTTGCGTGCACCAATTCAGTATTTTCAGTTGAAGACTACTGCATTAAACATTGTACAATAACGTGGTGACAAATCAAAGCAGAACACTGAGAAAAAAATTCTATTAAGTAATTTATCGTAAATTCGTAGGTATCTTCAGAACTCGAAATGTTATCCATGCAATAATTTTGGAGTTCTTGGTAACATTACATATCATCAGTTATAGTTTATGTAGTTTATTTTTAATATCATGGATGCTTATTTGTTTGGAAAACTCAAGCAGATCCATTGCACCAGTTACCACTTACATGTTTGCATGATGTTAATATGCATCATCAGATTAAACAAAAAATAATATCAGCTTGAACATCCATGGACATTTTACAATTGTAGGCATGAGAGTGCTGCCATGTATTTAAACTGATATTTCTCTGTATATGTGAAGATTCGACAATTTCTGCAACCACAGAAGAAAGCACGTCCACAGACCAAAGTACAACGATGACATCTTATACAACAGAATCAACATCAACAGAAGCAGGTACCACATACGGTATAACAACTTGTACTCCAAATCTGGGCAAATGATTAACTAAGACAGCAATTATGTCACACAGAATGGAAATAGTCTATACGGCCCAATATGTCCAAGCCAAGGATGATCAGCCATTGAAGCTAGCTCTATTTGACAGTGGCAGTTCCATATCACTCTAATATTATTTCTTTTTTTTTTTTTTTGAAAATAGTTTTTATTGGAGAAAAGTACACAACCTATTAACATCATTACAGTCTTACATTTTTAAATTGATAATATTATCAATTATTATTACATTGTCTCCAATACATTTTGCCTTTTTTTTAAAACTAGATAGAACTAAAAAGATAGATGAAGTAAAGAAAGAAAAGAGTGAGAAGAAAAAGAGAAAAAAAAATAAAAAATAAATAAAATAAAAAGAAAAAGATGGTTAAAGAAGAATGGTAAAATTTATTAAAATAAAAAACTTCATTCGAGATATATTCGTACATTTCAGAGTATAGCATTTCATCCATTCTTTAGCCCGAGTATTAGTCAGGTTCCTGTGCTGGACCATTCTGACCCTTTAAATAATCAATAAAGGGAGACCATGTTCCAATGAATAATTCCTGTTTGTCCAACAGGGAAAATCTGATTCTTTCCACGTTTAAGGTCTCCGTCATTTCTATAATCCACATTTTGATTGTGGGGGCCGTAGGGCCTTTCCAAAATTTTAGAATTAATTTTTTTCCTGTTATTATACTATAATCAATAAAGTTTCTTTGTGTTGTTGTAAATGTTTGATTTAATTCTAATGTTCCGAGTATTATTAATTTTGGATCCGGGTCCAATTGTGTGCTGGTCACTTTAGATATTATACTAAAAATATTTACCCAGAATTTTTTAATTTTTATACAGTTTGCAAACATATGAGCTAAGGTAGCTTCTAAATGTTGACATTTATCACATATAGGTGAGATATGTTGAAATATTTTATGTAATTTTGTTTTTGAATAATGTAACCTATGTATTACTTTAAATTGTATTAAAGAATGTCTGGCATTTAATGAACATTGATGTATGTGTTGTAAACTTTCTTCCCAAGTATCTTTCGTTATTATTTGATTTAATTCTTTTTCCCATGTTTGTCTGTGTAAGTCCGTCGATGGAATGTCACTGTCTAATAAGATATTATATATATAAGATATTAATTTTTGGATATTAGGATGTTTATTCCAACATTTGTCAAGAATTTCTGAATTTCTAATTTGAAAATTTTGAGTATTCGATTTTACATAATCTCCGAGTTGAAGATATCTGAAATAATCATTTCCTCGGAGTCCATAAGTCTGTTGCAACTCCTGAAATGTCAGATATGTGCCTTCCTTATAAAGTTGACCCATATTTTTAATTCCATAATTCTTCCATTGTGTAAAACCCCTGTCCAACCATGAGGGCTTAAACAAAGGGTTATTCACAATTGGGAGAGAAAGTGATAAATTTTCTAATTTTAATGTCTTTTTTAATTGTTTCCAAATTCGTATGGCACTAAATATTATAGGGTTTTCCCTATAAATTTTTATGTTTAATTTAGATGTAGCAAATAATATCGAACCAATATCAAAAGGCAAACAATCTTCCTTTTCCATTTTTAACCAATCTGGTTGTTGATCTATTTCTTCCAACCAGAAATTCATATTTTTAATATTAACTGCCCAAAAATAAAACAGAAAGTTGGGTAAAACCAAGCCTCCATTTATTTTTGATTTACACAAATGTCTTTTGTTTATCCTATGATTCTTATAATCCCAGATAAAATCATTAACAATGGAGTCCAATTTTTTTTTAAAGTTTTTTGACAAATATATCAGAATTGTCTGAAAAGGGTATAATATTTGCAGTAAAAAAATCATTTTTATGGCATTAATTTTGCCAACCATTGAGATTGGAAGTGTTTTCCAGTATTGAATATTCTTATGTAGTTTATTCAGTAATGGGGGGAAATTTGCTTTAAATAATGATGTATATATCTTAGTTACATAAATACCTAGGTATTTAATTTTTTCATTTACTATTTTAAATGGAAATTGTTGTATTATCTGTTTGTTATGTTCCCTTATTGGCATAATTTCACTTTTATTCCAATTTATTCTGTATCCTGAGAGTGAACCAAATTGGGTTATTAGCTCTAATAAGTTTGGAATACTAATTTCTGGTTTTGTAATGTAAATTAGTACATCATCTGCGTATAGAGAAATTTTATTCACTGTGTCCTTTGTGATATACCCATATATTTTCGGATGACCCCTAACTCTTTCTGCGAGTGGCTCAATAGCAAGCGCAAATAATAATGGAGATAACGGGCATCCTTGTCTACAACCTTTAGATAGGCTGAATTTAGATGACAACCTTTGGTTTGTTAATATTCTAGCCGTAGGATTTGTATATAACAGTTTTATCCATGTGCAGAATTTCTCCCCTAGCTGCATATTTTCCATCACCGAAAATAAATAAGACCATTCAACCTGATCAAATGCTTTTTCAGCGTCAAGTGAGATTATTGCTAGATCTACATTAATAATTCTCTTAGAATAAATAATATTAAATAATCTTCTTAGATTATAATATGAGTACCGTTTCTGAATAAAGCCTGTTTGGTCAGGGTGTATTAATTTATTCATCACTGTACTTAATCTATGCGCTAGTATTTTAGTTAATATTTTCTGATCTGTATTTAAAAGTGCAATTGCTCTATATGATCCCAGATCTTCTGGATCTTTATCAGCTTTAGGAATAAGTGTTATTATAGATTCATTTGAAGTATCTGGAAGTTTCTGTTGAGTATAGATATGCTCATACAGCCTTTGTAAACGTGGGCAGAGCAAGTCATAAAATTGTTTATAAAATTCAGAGCCTAAACCATCTGGTCCTACTGCTTTACCATTTTTTAAAGAGCCAATAGACTCCTCAATATCCTTTATCGTAATCTCCCTTTCTAATAATTCTCTATCATTTGAATCTAAACCTTTTAAATTACATTTTAGTAAAAAATCTGCTATTCCTTCCGATTGTGCTACAGTTTTAGTTGAATAAAGGTTATGATAGTATTGGAGAAATCTTTCATTTATGTCCTTGGGCATTTTTAATAATTCTCCTGTGTCTGTTCTAATTTTATGAATTATTTTTTCCCCTTCCATTTTTCGTAACTGACGTGCTAATAGTTTTTGTGGTTTGTCTCCAAATTCAAAATGTAATTGTTTGGTTTTTTGATAAAGTTTTATTACTTGTTCTGAATACATTTTATTTAATTTATATTTCAATACAGCAATTTTATTATGTTTTAAAATAGATGGCATTCTCGCATTTTCTATATCTAGATGCTTGATTTCCCTTTCCAATGTGTGTTGTTTAATCCTGTTCTCTTTATTATAAAATACTTGAGCAGAAATTAATGCACCTCGAACAAACGCTTTAAACGTTTCCCACATAAGAGAAGTAGGTGTGTCAGGGTTATCATTTATCTCAAAAAATATTTGAATCCGTTTAATAATATATTCCTGGCATGATCTTTCGTTCAAAATTTGTGGGTTAAATCTCCAATATGTCTGTTTCTCGGACATTCCATTTAATTTAATCATGAATGTTACAGATGCGTGATCTGAGATTATAATATTATGGTATTTTGAGTTATAAGTAAATGGGATAAACGTGGAGTCAACTAAAAAATAATCTATTCTTGAGTATGTTTTGTGTACTGGTGAGTAAAATGAATATTCCCGTCCAGTTGGATTTTCTATTCTCCAGACATCCTTAATATTAGTGGTATTAATAAATGAATTTAGAAATACACTTGATTGAGATTTTACTTTTTTTTGCCTTGATGGTCTATCCAAGTATGAATCTAATGTACAATTGAAGTCTCCTCCAATTATTAATTTATATTGTGTAAATTCAGGAATTTTATTAAATGTTTTATTAAAAAACAGGGTTATCAAAATTAGGCCCATATTTTTCTCCATTTAACTCTCCAACTAATATAATATATCTACCATCAATATCCGCTATTGTTGATGAATTCGTAAAAGGTATTCCTTTACGAATTAATATTGCAACTCCTCTGGACTTATGGGAAAAAGAGGAATGATATGATTCAGCGATCCACTTAGCTTTAAGTCTATGTTGAGATTCCTTTTTAAGGTGTGTTTCTTGAAGGAATATTATATCTGTTTTGATTAAATTTAGATGTGCCAAAACTTTACCTCTCTTAATTGGTTCATTGATTCCCTTGACATTCCAACTACAAAATGTTATTCCCTGACCCCCTCTTGTCATATTAACATCTTGCATATTGTTTCTAACGTGGTCTATAACCAAGCAGAAGGTGCAACACATAAAACCTGACCCTGCTCCAGAACCTCAAATAGATGAATTTAAAATCATATACATCGCTCTTCCGAACACATCTCCTTGTATTAGTCTTGTTTTTCCATTCAAACATTAAGTTATAAAAATATTTAAAGTGAAAAAAGTGATAGAATTGGTTAGCATAGGGTGAAAGAAAAAAAACTACATCTACAATTAGTGTAGTTAGTGATAGCCACACTAACGTGGCTAGAATTCTAAAGACTTCTGTAGCCTTTGTAAAAAAAAATTCCCAGCTCCGTGCCCGAAAAAAAAAAAAAGATTTCTAACAATCAAATAACTTCTTTGGGAGTAACAAACATATATACATACCCATACATACGTACACACATACATACACACATATATATATATATATACACCCAAATGCATACATACATAAGCACGCATCCCTGCAGAAAAGTCCGAGAACAGCATAAATTCATAACGTTATTATTCTCTACATATCATATTAATATCTTCGCTAAATCTACAAATTTAATTTTAAATTGAAAAATAAAGAGAAAAACCATCAAACCTTATTATGACGTAGGCTGAATTACCTCTTGCATATCTTCCTATATATTTTAAGTATGTAATTCATTTCCACGTTAACCAAAGACTGTTAGTTATTAATCATTGTTATCAATCATACCCAGTATTAAATTTTTATGAGTAATATAAATGTTAATAATTTTAGTAGTAATGTAGATATTTAATAAGTATTAGTTGTTACATATAGTTAGATATGAATATACAGATAATAATAGTGATTAATAGGAATAAAAAAACCACGGTTTTACTCTAATATTATTTCACATGTTTAATTTTCACTTCTGCTCTTTACATACTTTAGGAAACAAAAAAGTGTTTAATTCACTTTCAATTTCCATTAATGTCACATCTTCATTTCATTCTCAGAACCAAGCACAACTGCCACTGCATCGACTACGTCCGCCACCAGCAGCGTAACAACAGGTACGAGGATAATGCAGCAACAGGATTCACTGATCAATCTTTAAAGAAATACATTTATCAACAATTGACAATCAATAATGGGTCGTAATCCATGACAGAAATATAGTGATAACTCGAGTAGAATATTGTTGCCTAACATCTGAAATACAATGGCGACTACTTTTCAAAGTGTATCAACCCTATAGTTTATGTAGAAATATCATATAAGTAGTCAAAAAAGTCAATAATGTAAGTCAGACAATTATTAATTTAACATTTCTATTATTGTGGATGCTTCTTTGTTTGGAAAATATCAGTAGATCAAATGCACCAGTTACAACTTACATGATTGTATGTTGCTAATACACATCATCAGAATAAAAAATAAAATAATTAATGTCAGTTTAGAATTGTATTCCAAATCTGGGCATGGGAAATTTGGAAATATTGAGTAAACTTGTCTTGTCAACCCCTCCTGGACTTAGAGAGTAATTGTGTCAATCCAAATGGAAATAATCTCCACGGTCCAGTATGTCCAATATGATCAGCCATTGAAGCCAGCTCCATTTGCCCACGACGATTCCATATCACTCTAAACGTTCTAATCCATTCATCTGTCCAAGTCTCTTTTAAATAATATAACTGTTCTTTTCTCAACCACTTCATATGAATGCTTGCTCCATATACCCATGTTCGTTGAAATCTAGGTAACATTACATCTCATCAGTTATAGTTCATGTTAATGCAAGCAGGCAAATAAGCCAATCATGAAAGTCAGGCAATTATTCATTTATTATATGTTAACATCATCGTTGCTCATTCGTTTTGGAAAATAGTAGCAAATCCAATGCATCAGTTACCACATACATGATAGTACGATGTTAATATGCATCATCAGATTTTTTAAAAAAAAAACATCTTCTTGAACATCCAGGGACATTTTATGTGTAGCCATGAGTATGCCGCCATGTATTTTAACTGATATTTCTCTGCAAATGTGAAGATTCGACAATTTCTACAACCACAGAAGAAAGCATATCCACAGACCAAAGTACAACGATGACCTCTTATACAAGTGAATCAACATCAACAGAGACAGGTAACATAAATTACAAGTCGTACTCCAAATCTGGGCAAGGGATATTTGGAAATAATGATAAAAATGTATTTTCAACCTTCATTAGACTTACAGAGCAAAAATGTCACACAGAATGAAAATATTCTCAAGGCCAAATAGGTCCAAGCCACGGATGATCAGCCATTGAAGTTAGCTCCATTTGTCCACGGCAGTTCCATATCACTTTCAAATCCATGCACCAGTCTAAATCTCTTTTAAATAATATAATTGTTCCTGCCTCAACCACTTCATCTGGATGCTCGCTCCATACACCATGTGAAAAAAGATCAGTTAATCCAATGAATTAAAGGTAACTACAGAAAGGGAATGTTAAATCTAACAGGAAATGCTCAATCCAATCTGCATGCACAAATTCTATATTTTCAGTTCAAGACTACTACATTAAACATTGTGCAATAACATGGTGATAATGCCATGCATAACACAGATTTTAAAATCCCTTAAATAATTTTTCATGATTCCTAATTTTCATCAGAACTCCAATGCAATTATTCATTGGATTCTTGTTAACATTTTATCTCACTAGTTTAATTTTCACTGCTGCAGTTTATATGCTTTATGAAACAATGTGTCCAATTTACTTTCCATTTCCATTGCAATTTTCATTGATATCACATGGATAATTCTATGTTTGCAAAATAGCACCCTGTCCCCTGCACCCAGATATCACTTACATGATTGCATGTTGCAAATATGCATCCTCTCGTCAGTTTAATTTTCACTGTTGTACTTTACATGCTTTATGAAACAAAAAGAGTACAATTTCCTTTCAATTATCCATTCATGTCACATCCTCATTTCATTCTCAGAAGCAAGCACAACCACTGCCACTGCATCGACTACATCCGCCACTAGCAGCGAAACAGGTACTAGGATGATGCAGCACCAGGATTCACTGATCAAACTTTAAAAAAAATCTTACACTATCACAACGTGACAATTAATAATGCAGTTGTAATTGATGACAGAAGTAGAATTTTATTGCCTAACATCTTTAACTCACTTTGAAAAAAGTCGCAATTCTAAACAGCCCAATAGATTAAGTAGGAATATCATGCAAGTAGACAAATAAGCCAATAATGAGTCATGAAATTATTCATTTATTATTTGTTAATTTCATTAATGCTTCTTTGTTTGAAAAATAGCAGCAATTCAAATGCTCTAGATACTAATAACATGATTGTATGATGTCAATATGCATCATCAGATTAAAAAAATAATTAAAGTCACCTTGGAACTCCAAGGTATTTTAACTTATTTTTAAATTACAACTTGTACTCCAAATCTTTGCAATTGTGTCAAGCAGATGTAAATAGTCTCTATGGCCCAATATGTCCAAGCTACGGATGATCAGCCATTGAAGCTAGCTCCATTTGCCCATGGCGGTTCCAATTCACTCTAACACTTTCCAATCCATGCATCTGTCCATGTCTCTTTTAATTAATATATCTGTTCCTGTCTCAACCAATTCATATGGATGCTTGATCCATATACCCATCACATCTGTGAAAAAGAACATTTTTCATGATTCATAATTTTCATCAGCTTTATGAAGCAGTGTTCTTTCAATATCCATTGATGTCACATCTTCATTCTCAGAACCAAGCACATTAACTGCCACTGCATCTGACTTATCTCACTTACCACCACATGACAATCAATATTACTGTCGTAATGGATGTCAGAAAAAGAGTGATAACTGGTGTAGATTTTTTCGTCTTACATTTGCTTTCACTTTGATAAGCAGTTGCCCTTGTAATCAACCCAATAGTTTAAGTAGGAATACCATGCAAGATGTCAAACAATCCAATAATGAAAGTCAGGCAATTATTCATTTATTATTTGTTAATATCATGTATGCTTCTTTGTTTGGGACATAGCAGTAGATCCAATGCACCAGTTACGACTTACATGGCTGCATGCTGCTGATAAATGTTTTGCCATGAGTGTGCTGACATGTATTTTAACTAATATTTCTCTGCATATGTGAAGATTCGACAACTTCTGCAACCACAGAAGAAAGTACATCCACAGACCAAAGTACAATGATGATCTCTTATACAACAGAATTAACATCAAAAGAAACGGGTATCATAAATCACATCTAGTACTCTGGATTTGGGCAAGGGAAATTTAGAAATAATGGTAACACTGATCTTGTCAACCCCTCTTCGACTGAGAGAGTAAATGTGTCATACAGAATGAAAATAGTCTCTGCGGCCCAATATGTCCATACCACGGTTGATCAGCCATTGAAGCTAGCTCCATTTGCCCACGGCAGTTCCATATCACTCTAACACTTTCCATCCATGCACCAATCTAAATCTGTTTTAAATAATATAATTGTTCCTGCCTCAACCACTTCATCTGGATGCTTGCTCCATACACCCATCACCCTGTGAAAAAAGATCAGTTAATCCAATTAATTAAAGGTAACTACGGAAAGGGAATGTTAAATCTAACAGGAAATGCTCAATCCAATTTGCATGCACAAATTCTATATTTTCAGTTCAAGACTACTACATTATTTTTTTTTTTTTTTTTTTTTTTTTAATTTTTATTTATTAGAAGTACATTACATCACAGCCACATACATTAATACTCGTCATTTATATCTTCTTACAATTAATGTACTCCCTTTATTTTTTTTTTTTACACTAAAGAAAGAAAAGATTGAAAGAGAGAAGAAAGTGAAGGAAAAAGTGCAAGTGTAGAAAAGTGTAGAAAATGTAACAACAAACAAAAAAAAAAAGGACGAGGACCCTATGAAAGCGAAATTAAAAACAAAAAAAAAAAGAGTTAAGAAATAGGCCCTAAGAAAAGAAAAGAGAGAGAGAAAAAAAAGAAAAACAAATGTTTTTTTTTTGAGCATCACGTAAATAGGACATACCAACTCTTCAACTATCATCCCCCCTTACCCGACCTCAATTTTTTATTTTTTTAAAGTACTTTTGCACCCTATGTTTGTAATAATTCTATAAATGCAGACCACGTCAGGTGGAAGTGATCTGGTTTACCTGCTAGGAGGAGTCTTATCTCTTCAAGGTGTAGTGTTTCAAACATATTTGAAATCCACATATTTATAGTTGGTATTGGAGCCTTCTTCCAAAATTTTAGAATTAGCTTTTTTCCAGTTATTAACCCATAATCCATTAATTTCTTTTGAAACACATTTAGTTCTGGATCATCTTCCGTTATTCCGAAGATAATCCATTCTGCTTTGGGTATCAGTCTTGTTTTAAATAACTTTGTAAAGATTTCAAAAATTTCATTCCAAAATTTTTGAATTTTTGTACAGAAGACAAATGAGTGCGCTATAGTTGCTTCTTGGGATTGACATTTATCACAAATAGATGATACGTTTGGGAAAATTTTATGAATTTTAGTTTTCGAATAATATAATCTATGTAAAATTTTAAATTGTATTAAAGTGTGTCTTACATTAATCGAGCATTTATGTACTTTTAATAAGTATTCATTCCAACTTTCCTTTGAAATTTTAATAGCTAACTCTTGTTCCCAGTCTCTTCTGATACCCTCCGTAGATGGTATTTGTACATTTAAGATAATATTGTACAAATATGATATTAAGTTTGCTGATTCCGCTTTTGTCTGCATTGCCTCGTCCAGTACATCTGCTGGGTTATTATGATGATCTTTTATATATTTTTTCAAATAGTCGCATATTTGAAAGTATTTAAAATATTGATTATTTCCGAGTTTATATTTTATTTGTAATTGTTGAAATGAAAGTAATTTTCCAGTTTCATACAAGTCACCAAGCGTTTTAATTCCTAGTCTATCCCATTGTGTATAAGCTTTATCTATAATAGAAGGACTAAACGAAGGGTTATTGACTATAGGTAATAAAAGTGATAAGTTTCTTAATTTTAAATTTTGTTTTATTTGTTTCCAAATACGGATTGTACTATGAATAATTGGGTTCTTATTATAGTTTATGTTATTCAATTTCATTGGAGAGAGGAGGATCGCTCCAATGTTTCTAGAGGAGCAATCCTCTTTCTCCATTACAATCCAGTCTACTTGCTGGGCGGAGTTATCCATCAGTTGAATCATGTTTTTAATATTTACTGACCAATAATAATACATAAAATTGGGTAGTGCTAGACCCCCCAATACTTTAGATTTATTCAGATGGGTTTTTTGTATTCTATGTGATTTATAGTCCCATATAAAATTAGTGATATCTGAGTCGAGTTTTTTAAAAAACTTCTTAGGTAAGTATATAGGAATTGATTGAAATAGGTATAAAATTTGTGGTAAAAAGATCATTTTTATTGCGTTTATTCGGCCTATTAAAGACATCGGAAGCGTTTTCCAGAATTTAATTAATGTATTCAGTTTATTAAGTAGGGGGTCAAAATTTGCCCTGAGCATACCTTGATATGCTCTGGTAATTTCGATTCCCAAATATTTAAATTTTTCTGTAGCTATTTTAAAAGGGAATTTTAAAAGATGTGTTGAATCTTTCGGTTTTATTGACATAATTTCACTTTTATTCCAATTTATTCTATATCCAGAAAAAGATCCGAAGTCTTCAATTAAATTTAATATATTTGGTATAGTGATTTGAGGTTTTGTAATATACAATAATATATCATCCGCGTATAAAGATATTTTATTATATGAGTCTTTAGTATTATATCCATGAATATCAGGGTGTATTCTAATTTTTTCTGCTAGCGGTTCAATAATGAGAGCAAACAGCTGTGGTGATAATGAGCATCCTTGTCTATTTCCCCTTGATAGTTGAAATTTCGAGGATAATATGTTATTAGTAAGTATTCTAGCTGTAGGTTTGTTATATAGTAACTTAATCCATAAAATAAAATTCTCTCCCAGTTGAAATTTTTGTAATACTTTATCCATATAATTCCATTCTACTTGATCAAACGCTTTTTCAGCATCCAGCGAAATAATTGATAATTCTTGATCTTCAGATTTGTGTGAGTGCATTATGTTGAGTAGACGTCTCATATTATTAGAAGAGTATCTCTTAGGGATAAACCCTGTCTGATCTGGGTTTATTAATTTACTAATGTATTTACTTAATCTTCTGGCTAATGTTTTCGCTAATATTTTTTGATCTGTGTTTAACAATGCTATAGCTCTATATGAGCCGGGTTCTTCTAAATCCTTATTTTTCTTAGGTATTAATGTAATCGTTGATTCCGCTAATGTATCAGGTAGTATTCGTTTTTTAAAAGCGTATTGGTACATTTTTTGTAATCTTGGTATTATTTTATCATAAAAGTTTTTATAAAATTCATTAGTAAATCCATCAGGGCCTGGTGTTTTTCCATTTTTTAGTGAGTTTATTGTATCTTCTAATTCCTTAATTGAGATTTGTGCACCCAGTTCCTCTTGTTCCTTCAGCTCTAACTTTGGAAGATTACAGGTATCCAAGAACTTTGTGATATTATTGGAATCAATTATCGTTTTAGATGTATACAAATTCTCGTAAAATTGCGCAAATCTTTTATTAATATCCTTCGGTGTTGTTAATAATTCCCCTTTATCTGATTTGATCTTTGGTATAGTATGTTCCTTTTCTCGTTTTTTTAGCTGGCGAGCCAAAAGTTTATGCGGTTTATCCCCAAATTCAAAGTGCTCTTGTTTTGTAATTTGAAAAAGTCTTATAAGTTTGGCAGATAATAATTTATTTAATTTAAATTTTAAAATTATTATTTTATTATGTTTATCTATTGTTGGATCTTTAGCATTATCTATATCCATTTGTCTAATAAGTTCTTCTAACTGTCTTTGTTCATTCTTATTCTTTTTATTTTGAAAAGCTTGATATGAAATTATAATACCCCTAATGTATGCTTTAAAAGATTCCCAAAGTAAAGTAGGCGATATATCTGAAGTATCATTTGTTTGAAAAAAGACCTCCATTTGTTCTTTTAAATATATACTCGCTTGTGGATCTTTTAAAATTTGAGAGTTAAATCTCCAGAATGAATTATTCTTAGACAATCCTTCCAGTTTTAAAAAGAAAGTTAGTGGAGAATGGTCTGAAATTGAATTTGTATGATATATTGCATTAGATGTTTGGGGGATTAATTTTGTATCCAGCAGAAAGTAGTCTATACGTGAGTATGTCTTATGTACCATTGAGTAAAACGAATATTCCCTGCCAGTTGGATTCACAATTCTCCAAACATCTGCTATATTAGTGTTGTTTATGTAGGTATTGAGGAGTTCCCCAGTTTTCGATTTCATATTCCCTCTCTGTTTTTGACTTGATTTATCTAAGTACGGGTCTAAAACACAATTAAAGTCTCCGCCTATTATAACATTTTGATAGTTTGACTCTGCAATTATATTGAAGATTTTATTGAAAAAGTGGGGGTTATCAAAGTTAGGGGCATATATATTTACCAAAGTAAGTGGAGTGTCATGGATTTCTCCATTAACTATTAGGTATCTCCCTTCTATATCTGTTATAATATTCTTTGCTTTAAATGGTATACCTTTTCTTATGATAATTGACGTGCCTCTAGATTTTGAAGTGAATGAAGAGTGGTATGTTTGACCTATCCATTTCGCCCTCAGCCTAACTTGGTCCTGAGGTTTTAGGTGTGTTTCTTGTAGGAAGGTAATGTCAGAATTATACATTTTTAGCTGAGCTAATATCTTACCCCTTTTGATAGGTTCATTAATACCTCTTATATTCCAACTACAAAATGAGACTCCTCCTAGGTTCTTTTGTGTGGTGTCATGCATTTTGAATAATTATAGTACCTTTGAATCTTGTGGTGCGTCCATATCCCAGGTCTTTAGGTATTGGGGGAGTTTTTGAATTATTAACTTTTGTTGGTATGTCCATATTATTCTTATCACTAAACACAAAACACAAACAAGTGATTTTATGTAATAAAAAAAAAACTAAAAAAGTGAGGCTACAGTGTCTATAGTCGGCACTGTAGCAAGTGACCCACCTGTAGGTGGGAAAAAACCTTATTTTGACTTCCATTGCGATGTTGCTCAACTCGCTCCGCTCTCTTAGTTAATCATAACATATTAAAATATTAAAACGAGGCCTCACATTCATATATATAATACAATTTTACCCTGATATTTCCTTATAACATATATATATATCAGAGTTTAATTATTAAACCAATATTTTTGATTTCAATAAGAATCAGCTGTTGGTTGAAGGGGTTAACGAGACGTGCTCCTGGACATAAGCCAGGAGCTCGTTTCTCATCCCCTCCTCCCGCTTATAGACAAGGTTACAATTTATTAAAAATTCATATTAGTATGTTAGTTCATTATTTTTTTGTTTTTTTTGTTAGTATTCTAATCTAACCTGCATAACTTTTAAAGTTGTTAATAGGATAAGTTCTTACAATTGGTTATAACATTTTAATCAATAAGCAATTATTTTCTAATTCATATCCCGTTATAAAGTTGTTTACACGTTTTGAACAGAAAATGTCCTTGCTTCAACATTCCGGAGATAACAATGTAACTATCCCCAGACAAAACATAGCTGAGAATTATTCGGATCTGCCAAAGCTCCCTTTTATTTCTGTCTTTCAACAATCGTTTGGGCATATTTGAAAGCGTCTTCAGGCTTAACAAATGACTTTTCAAGACCATTAAAAGAAATACGCATTTTAGCGGGATAAAAAACCCCGAATCTGACCCCTTCTCTCCCTCTTAAAAGATCTTTAACCTTATCAAATTTGTTTCTTTTTTGCACAATTTCATGTGGGTAGTCCCTGAATATCTTAATAGTGTCTTTGTCCAGCCGTAATTGTACACCATATTTGATATGGGTCATAACATATTCCAGTTCTGCAGTGTCTCGAAATTTCACTATAATATGTCGTGGATAAGCTTTTCCCGCATCAAATCTTTTTCCAAATCTTGGGACACGATGAGCCACTTCGATTTTCGGTTCCTTGGGAAGATTCAACAGTTGTTTCAACAAGCCCATGGCAAATTCACGTACCTGTTCCCCTTCTGCCCCCTCTGAAACACCAAGAATCCTCAGATTCTGGCGTCTAGAACGAGCTTCCAGGTCCAGGCATTTGAATGAGACTTTCTCTAATTGAGTCCCCATTTGTAGTGATGCTTGTTCGTTTTCTCGCCTCATTTGCTCATGTTCTTGCCTCAATTTCGCCATGTCTTCAACCAGTCGTGCCGTATTTTTCTCCAATTCCGTGATTGTCTGCATACTTGCAGCTACTGTTTCAAGTACAGCCATGAACTTATCCGTAGTAATTACATCCATCTTATCCATTTTCTCTGATAGTCCATCTTTCACCTCATCAATTCGTTTATTCATAGTGTCCAGTAAATCCGTCATATTCTTCTGGTTACCAGCATTTAAATCCTTCATCATCTTCTGCATTCCTTCCATCATTTTTGCCGAATTTTCCTTCATTTCCTTCTTATCTTCCACCCTATTATCCGAGATCTCATCTTTCAAATTTTTCATTGATTTTTTCAAGTCATCAAAGTCTTTCTTAGATCTTGTATCCATTTCTGCAGCCACTTCAGAGACTTCAGAGGTAACTTCAGTTTCGAACTGTTTCGACAGTTTATTCACAGCTCTCTGAGGGCTCACAGCTGGAGTCAATTTACTCATTTAAAGGGCTTCAAACCACCGTTTAAAACATCGCGTTTAACGATGACGTCATCAGCGCGGTAACCAGAAGCTCCGGTAAGGTTTTTAAAAACAATCCCGATTTTCGGACCCGTTTTACACGATAAATCGTGAAGTTTTTCGGGAGAGGAGCTGGGTGCACGTCTGTTAGTCTAACATGACGCCACCGGAAGTCAAGACTACTACATTAAACATTGTGCAATAACATGGTGACAATGCCATGCATAACACAGATTTAAAAATTCCTTAAATAATTTTTCATGGTTCCTGATTTTCATCAGAACTCCAATGCAAATATTCATTGGATTCTTGGTAACATTTCCTCTCCTCAGTTTAATTTTCACTGCTGCAGTTTATATGCTTTATGAAACAAAAAGAGTACAATTTCCTTTCAATTATCCATTGATGTCACATCCTCATTTCATTCTCAGAACCAAGCACAACAACTGCCATTGCATCGACTACATCCGCCACTAGCAGCGAAACAACAGGTACTAGGATGATGCAGCACCAGGATTCACTGATCAAAATTTAAAAAAATGTCTTACACTATCACAACTTGACAATCAATAATGCAGTTGTAATTGATGACAGAAGTAGAATTTTATTGTCTAACATCTTTAACTCACTTTGAAAAGGAATCGCCATTTTAAACAACCTAATAGATTAAGTAGGAATATCATGCAAGTCGTCAAATAAGCCAATAATGAAATTCAGGAAATGATTAATTTATTATTTGTTAATATCGCAGATGCTTCTTTGTTTGAAAAATAGCAGCAGTTCTAATGCTCCAGTTAGTAAGAACATGATTGTATGATGTCAATATGCATCATCAGATTTTAAAACAAAATTAAAGTCACCTTGGACCGCCAAGGACATTTTACAGTATTTTAACATATTTAAATTACAACTTGTACTCCAAATCTTTGCAATTGTGTCAAGCAGATGGAAATAGTCTCAATGGCACAATATGTCCAAGCTACGGATGAACAGCCATTGAAGCTATCTCCATTTGCCCATGGCCGTTCCATATCACTCTAAACTTTCGAATCCATGCATCCGTGGAAGTCTCTTTTAAATAATATAATTGTTATTGTCTCAACCACTTTATATGGATGCTTGCACCATATACCCATCACCTCTGAAAAAGATCATTTTTCATGATTTCTAATTTTCATCAGAACTCCAATGGTTAACCACGCAATTATTCATTGAATCCTTCGAAGCATTACTTCTCATCAGTTTAATTTCCCATGCTGCACTTGACATGCATTATGAAACAATTTCCTTTCAATATCCATTGATGTCACATCTTCATTTAATTCTCAAAACCAAGCACAACAACTGCCACTGCATCGGCTATGTCCACCACCAGCAGCAAAACAACATTTACTAGGATGATGCAGCACCAGCATTCTCTGATCAGAATTTAAAAACATATCTTACTAATCAACACGTGACAATCAATAATGCAGCTGTAATTGATGACAGAGATAGAATTTTATTGCCTGACATCTTTAATTCACTTTGAAAAGCAGTCGCCATTTTAAACAACCCAATAGATTAAGTAGAAATATCATGCAAGTAGTCAAATAATTCAATAATGAAAGTCAGGAAATTATTCATTTATTATTTGTTAATATAGTGGATGCTTCTTTGTTTGAAAAGTAGCAGCAGACTAAATGCTCCAGGTACTAGTTACATGATTGCATTATGTCAATAAGCATCATCAGATTGAAAAGCAAATAATTAAAGACATCTTGCACTTCCACAGGACATTTTACTGTGTATATAAACATATTTAAATTACAACTAGTACTCCAAATCTGGGCAAGAGTAATGTGGAAATAATGATTAAACTTGTCTGGTCAACCCCTCTTAGACTCACAGAATAATTGTGTCAATCAGAACATTGATGACACATCTTCATTTCATTCTCAGAACCCAGCACATCAACTGCCATTGTATCTTACTTATATTACTTACCACCGCATGACAATCAATATTACTGTCGTAATGGATGACAGAAAAAGAGTTATAACTGGTGTACATTTTTTTGTACAACATCTTGCTTTCACTTTGATAAGCAGTTCACCTTGTAATCAACCCAATAGTTTAAGTAGCATAACCTTGCAAGTTGTCAAATAAGCCAATAATCAATGTCTGGCAATTATTCATTCATTACTTGTTAATATCATGGAAGCTTCTTTTTTGGGATATACCTGTAGCAGCAGATCCAATGAATCAGTTACTACTTACATGATTGCATGCTGCTTATAAAAGTTTCGTCTTGAGTGTGCTGTCATGTATTTTAACTAATATTCCCCTGCATATGTGAAGATTTGACAATTTCTGCAACCACAGAAGAAAGCACATCCACAGACCAAAGTACAATGATGACTTCTTATACAACAGAATCAACATTAACAGAGACAGGTACAATAAATCACATCTAGTGCACTGGATTTGGGCAAGGAAAATTTAGAAATAAAGGTAAAACTTATCTTGTCAACCCCTCTTCGACTCAGAGAGTAATTGTGTCATACAGAATGAAAATAGTCTATATGGCCCAATATGTCCAAGCCACAGTTGATCAGCCATTGAAGCTAGCTCCACCTGCCTGCGGCGGTTCCATATCATTCTAAAATTTTCCAATCCATGCATCCATGTCCAAATCGCTTTTAAATAATATCATTGTTCCTGCCTCAACCACTTCATCTAGATGCCTGCTCCAGACATCCATTACCCTCAGTGAAAAAGATCAGATCAGATTGTTATTATATCTATTCCCTCTAACCTTAAATCAGTCCCTATAATACTAGATACCCAACCTGGGTAAAGACTCTGTTCATTCACACTTCTATTTCAACATGATTTACACAAATCTATCAGATCAACCTTCAACCTCCTTCAATCCAAGAAATAAAGAAAAGCCTGCCCAACATTTGTGTGCAGATCAGCTCTTATACTGGTTATATCCTCAAACATATTGCAGTTTTGTATAAAGTGCTGGCATTAAAAAACAATACTAAAATGAACTAGCCACATTCCAGATAGCTAGGGATATTAGGAAGAGTTATTGACTTGTGCAAAAAAAGATTTCAGTTGATTGGTCAGAAAGGGCAAGATTATTTAGGTAACTATGGAAAGAGAATTATAAATCTAACAGCTAATGCTCATCAAATTTGCATGCGCAACTTCAGTATTTTCAGTTGAAGACTACTACATTAAATATTGTACAATAACGTGGTGACAAATCAAAGCAGAACACCGAGAAAAAAAATTCTATTAAGTAATTTATCGTAATTCGTAGGTATCTTTAGAACTCGAAATGTTATCCATGCAATTATTTGTTGAGTTCTTGGTAACATTACATCTCATCATTTATAGTTTATGTCGTTTATTTTTAATATCATGAATGCTTGGAAAACACTAGCAGATCCATTGCACCAGTTACCACTTACATGTTTGCAAGATGTTAATATGCATCATCAGATTAAACAAAAAATAATATCAGCTTAAACATCCAGTGACATTTTACAAGTGTAGCCATGTATTTAAACTGATATTTCTCTGTATATGTGAACATTTGACAATTTCTGCAACCACAGAAGAAAGCACATCCACAGAACAAAGTACAACGATGACCTCTAATGCAACAGAATCAACATCAACAGAGACAGGTACCATATACAGTGGAACAACTTGCACTCCAAATCTGGGCATATGATCAAGCTTGTCTTGTCAACCTTCCTTAGATTCAGACAGCAATTATGTCACACAGAATGGAAATAGTCTCTATGGCCCAATATGTCCAAGCCACTGATGATCAGCCATTGAAGTTAGCTCTATTTGACAGTGGCAGTTCCATATCACTCTAATATTATTACACATGTTTAATTTTCACTGCTGCTCTTTACATCCTTTAGGAAACAAAAGTGTGTTTAATTCACTTTAAATTTCCATTATTGTCACATCTTCATATCATTCTCAGAACCAAGCACAACTGCCACTGCATTGACTACGTCCGCCACCAGCAGCGAAAAAACAGGTACGATGATAATGCAGCAACAGGGTTCACTGATCAATCTTTAAAAAGATACATTATTTATCAACACGTGACAATCAATAATGGGTCATAATCCATGACAGAAATATAGTGATAACTCGAGTAGAATATTGTTGCCTAACATCTGAAATTCACTTTGAAAAGTAGTCGCCATTGTAATCAACCCTATAGTTTATGTAGAAATATCATACAAGTAGTCAAATAAGGCAATAATGTAAGTCAGACAATTATTAATTTAATATTTCTATTATCGTGGATGCTTCTTTGTTGGGAAAATATCAATAGATCAAATGCACCAATTACAACTTACATGATTGTATGTTGCTAATACACATCATCAGAATAAAAAATAAAATAATTAATGTCAGTTTAGAATTGTACTCCAAATCTGGGCATGGGAAATTTGGAAATATTGATTCCAATCCAATCCAACTTTATTTGTTAAGCACTTTAAAACAACCAATATTGGCCAGTGCTGTACAGAAGAATAAACAAGACAACATAACACAACATAACGGTGCCGACACAGCAAAGGCACGGTCCCGTCTGAGCTTCAAATAAAAAGCAAAAAAGGTAGAATAATAAAAGACACGACACACTATTAGAGATTCAACATGAACATCCCCCCACAGCAGAGTCGACACTCTCCACTGTGATGGAAAGGCACCAAAATGTCTTGTCTTCCCCTCCTAGAATTAGAGAGTAATTGTGTCAATCCGAATGAAAATAATCTCCACATTCCAATATGTCCAATATGATCAGCCATTGAAACTCTAAACTTTCTAATCCATTCATCTGTCCAAGTCTCTTTTAAATAATATAACTGTTCTTGTCGCAACCACTTCATATGGATGCTTGCTCCATATACCCATATTTGTTGAATTCTAGGTAACATTACAGCTCATCACTTATAGTTTATGTTGGAATATCATGCAAGCGGTTAAATAAGCCAATAATGAAAGTCAGGCAATTATTCATTTATTATTTGTGAACATCATCGATGCTTATTCATTTTGGAAAATATAGCAGATCCAATGTACCAGTTAACACATACATGATTGTACGATGTTAATATGCATCATCAGATTTTTTTTTAAAAACATCTTCCTGAACATCCAGGGACATTTTATGTGTAGCCGTGAGTATGCTGCCATGTATTTTAACTGATACTTCTCTGCAAATGTGAAGATTCGACAATTTCTACAAGCACAGAAGAAAGCACATCCACAGACCAAAGTACAATGATGACCTCTTATACAAGTGAATCAACATCAACAGAGACTGGTAACATAAATTAGTAAGATTAAACGAGAACTTACCAAGTTTGAAGTTTGATGATTATGTGAAGACCCGTCAGGGCGCATGCGCGTCAATCTTCAAAGCAGCGGTATGAAATCACAGATAACACAATATTTGAAGTAACATATTAAGATGAGCAACATGAGAACTACCATATGACCTTTTTTATGAGAGAGGGTTGGGCATGGCGGGCACGTATTCACCAACGTAACTCCTCATAAAATAACGATCAAACTTCAAACTGGTAAGTTCTCGTTTAATCTTACTATTTTACTTCGGAGTCACGTTTGTGACTACATGAAGGGTTCAAAGCTCTGTGATTTCATGCCGCAGATCCAAATCCCGGCATCTCACTGCATTGATTGACTTTCGATGAGAAACATTCAATAATGCATTAAACATGAAATGTGAATATCATGCAGTAAGAATTGATTTGAATAATCAAAACAACCAGTAACCCCTCTATCCCAGGGGAAACTAAACAGGATTTAATCTTGAATTTGCAAACAGCCTCTCTCCGATCGCCGATCGGCCGATGGTAAAAAAAAAAGTTTTAAATTCATTTGACCACCCGGCACCTATAAAAATATGGCCGCTGTGAACATCCATCGCCCTAGCCAACGACGTTGCTGCTGCACTAGTGGGAAAAGGATATATACACTTCAGTGTTAATACCTGCCTTAATCAACATTTGCTTTAAACCACCTTGAGATAGTCTGCACTAACACTCTCCTGTGTGGCTTCATGTAACTGATAAACAATGTTGTTTCCACATTTCTTAAGGTCTTTATAGCTTCAATATAATGAAAATAAATGTGCCATTACACATAAACATGGATCAGTAGGTTATGCTGAAACACAATTTTAACAAACCTGTGACACCTGGCCTGCTCTGTTTGAGCAGGACGCAAATATATAACATAACATTCTCTTCAGCAACTTCCATCCTGTCTAGCAGAAGCTTTTGTAAACTCTGCACTTGCTATGCTGAACCAATGCCATGAGCATAACCGCTTTCATGATTAGTTTGGCAAATTCAGAGACATGACAGGAACCTATGGTCGAAGCATCTTGAGGACCACACTTACATCCCAGATCGTCATATACCTGGGTTTAGGAGGTTTAGAGTTGAAATTCCTTTCGTCAATCCAGCTATGATATGATGACACCCAATAGGATCTTTCCTGACCGCATCAAAACCATACGATGACAAAGCACTTAAAGCTGTATTAATGGTGCTATAACTGCCCCTCATTATCATAGAGTGTCAACAGGAACTCTAAAATATACACAATACCTGCAGTACTATAGTCAATATTATTTTGTACACAATATTGCTCCCATTTTTTACATAAGTAATATATTCCTTTTGAGTACTCTTTCTCCAGGCTACAGTGAGTATGTCCACCGTTCACCCAGTTAGTCCTTGCTCCAGGTATGGCCTTCTTAAAACCTGCAAATTAACAAATCATTACAATCACATAACAGATGTCTTTCCCGTGTTAGCGGATGCTCCAGTCAATTTCTACGCTTGGGAACCACCAAAAAGAGGTTTGATCCCTAACTGTAACATCAAAGGGAAACCATGCTTGATTCGGCCAATTAGGTATTACAAGCACCCCCAAAGCGGCATCCTGCTTGATTTCTTCCAGACTCCGACCTATTAGGCAAAATGGTAGGAAAATATATAAAACATACCACCCCAATGTAACGTCAAAGTATCAATTGCAACTGCCACCTGGTCTGGTTCCCATGAAACCTATTTAGGCTGCTGATGGTTGAACCTTGATGCAAAACAAATCGATATCTGGCATTCATATACAAGTACTATATTATTGAACACCTCCTGGTTCAACATCCAATCTATGTTGTCATGGAACTTTCGTGACTTGGCGTCTGCTACTATGTAGAATCTACCTGGTAGATAAATAGCTGAAATATCTTTTCCAAAGCACCAGGCCCAAATTTGATTAGACAATCTGTCACAAAATACCGACTTGATTCCACCGATGTGATTAATATATATGCCACTTGCGTAGTATTGTCAATCTGAAACTGA
Organism: Malacoraja senta; assembly: GCA_038087875.1. Taxonomy (NCBI): domain Eukaryota; kingdom Metazoa; phylum Chordata; class Chondrichthyes; order Rajiformes; family Rajidae; genus Malacoraja; species Malacoraja senta. The sequence goes on along the minus strand of CM075984.1, from coordinate 7,764,663 downwards.
ACATGCAGATTACATTTGTTAGAGCAATAAGCTTTATCCATAAAAACCTCTTAATAGTTAATTGCCCATGTCTGCAGAAGCGATGCCTCTTGCTCAGTCCATCTGCCTCCACAGCTGAAACCCGTATCCGTGACGCCCCACCCGAGTGCACTGACATTCATCTGCAAAATCATGGAAGGCTGGTCAAGCATTACCTTGCTATAACTCCTGGACACATGGTGAATCCACCATTGCAAATCAGAAATAGCCTTTACTGATAACTGCATAGGTCCATTATAATGACCCGAATGTATCGTTAATGCCTCAATTAGCTTGATACAGCTGTCAATTAGCTCTACCCTTTTTTCCCTGGGCTGAGTCACTTAATTGAATCAATTGTGACCCAAATAGTCAGGTGTTAATTTGGATTTCTCTGGATGGATCAGCAATCAGTGACTGAGCAGCAATTTTAGAGGCAACGCCCACTGATTTCCCTCATGCAATTGCCTTATGCATTCAGCATGGGATCCCGGCACATAGCCATGTTTGGATTCCTGTTTGGAGTTAATCCATACTAACCTTAGACACTCTTTTAGAGTGGGACTAATCGAAGCTGAAGCAGGTATCACCATCCATCTCCTCCATTTGCTTGTACATGCCTCTGTACCAAGCATGTTGTTCGACTCCATTCCCCACAATCTTATCATATGTGTGTGTGGCTCCATCTTCATCCGCTATACATCCACGTGGGAGGACTTATGCAACCTGCAACAGGAGCTGCCCCAGGCCTGTGTGCATGTATTTTAACACCATCTCGACCACTACGGAGAACCGAGTAGGAGTAATGGCAACCCTGCAAACAGGTGCTGCTTCAGGCCCATGTGCATACTCCTGTAGCACTCTCTCGACCACTCCGTCATTTGAGTGGGAGAAATTTTGGCAGCCCTTTACTAGGTGTCACCTTAGGCATATGTGCATGTATTTTAGCACTATCTCGACCACTGTGGTGCACCAAGTGGGAGGAATGGCAACCCTGCAAACAGGTGTTGCTTCAGGCACATGTGCATCCTCCTGTAGCACTCTCTCGACCACTCCGACCCTTGAGTGGGAGGAATTTTGCAACCCTTTACTAGGTGTTGCTGCCTGACATGCCTTACGATGGAGTGTTGTTGGATTGCAACGAGACGCAATGTTGTCTGACATTGATACCCCAGGTTTGGCACTCACTCTGAGTTGGGGTTGTCAGGTCGCTGCCTACAGCAGCCGCCAGGACTAGCCATGCAAATCAATGCTCTGTTGGTATCCTCCTTCCCCAAACAGGCTGCACGTGCTAGCGACTCCAAATCGTGCTCCTTCCCGATGCCAACGTCGTCTATAGGGAAGAATTGGAGCGCCTCTGGCCCCTGTACATCAGACATAGTGGGAAATGCTGGAACAAAACTTAACAGTTATTTGTCATAGGCAAAGACATTTATGTGAATGAAGACGCCCATCCCAGTTAAACCTGGGATTTATTTACTTTTAATATGAATAATCCGGCGTCTTGGGGAAGAAACCGTGCACAGTCCCTTTAATGAGCAGAATTACTATGACGCCACCTGGTGTAACTCCCACAGGTGACTGATAATACAGCTCAACAAGGCTTCCCATTTCCTTAATTGAGTAAATGATAATCATCTGTCTCGGTATGATAGTCACAATGTGACCAAGTGGTAACTATAATGTCTACCATTTTGAACGCTTCCCAAAATTGCGTTCGTCCTTAATTTGGAGGGCATGCATGAATTGTAAATTCTCCTTGAAGGCCAGCTTGGCCTAGACCTGAAACCTCCACAGAATTAGCAGAAAATGCTACTGCCATAGACACATAAGGGTGATAAACCACTAATCTCACTTCCTGAGTTGGGGTTGGCCACACACTGACCCCTTGTACTCCTCTCCACTGAGGACATACATATATAACAGAGGGGACCCTCCTGGCCAGGCTCCACATGGTTTACCTCATATGGGCTGCCGATGTCGGGGTCTTCAATGAGTCGGGTAGTAACCCCGACTACCATGCTCAGTCTGCACCCCGAACACCCTCGGGTGTCGCTGACCTTACTGTCAGCGACTCTAACAAGAAGTCCGACGGCCACCGGCTCCTCACTTTACCGCGGACCGTAGCCGGTATCCCCGCGGTCTAGAGAAACCCCGCGGCCCATATTTAAAACACATCTCTGGAGTCGCTGACCTGCCTGTCAGCGACTCGAAATAACAAGCCCAACAGCCACCCGCAGTGACCGCAGATTGCATAACCCGCGGTCGACAAAACCCCGCGGCTCGAATTAAACCTCGGGAGTTGCGGACCTTTCTGTCCGAGACTCAACCATAAAAACCACCGGCCGCCTGCTACCGCACTCCCGTGGTCCGAAGCCAGCATCCCCGCCATCAACAATTTCCCCGCGGTCCACCGGGTTATGCTGAATTGGATATCCAGCAGGAACCTGCGAGAAAAGATTCCTGCAACGGTCACCTGAAAAGTAAGTTTAAACTTACCTGTAGGATTTTTCAAACTTACCGCTGGAGGACTCTGTTCCTCCCAGCCTGTCTACGCCAATGCGACCGACGTAATGACGTGCATGCGCCCTGATGGGTCTTCACGTAGTCACTCACGTGACTCCGAAGTAAAATGAAAGTATTCTCTAAGGCCCAATAGGTCCAAGCCACGAATGATCAGCCATTGAAGCTAGCTCCATTTGCCCACGGTCGTTCCATATCACCCTAACATTTTCCAATCCATGCACCTGTCCAAATTTATTTTAAATAATATCATTGTTCCAGCCTCACCCACTTCATGTGGATGCTTGCTCCATATACACATCATCCTCATGTTCTTATTGTATCTTTCCCCTCTCACCTTAAATCTATGCCAAAAATTACTAGATACCGAAACTGGGTTAAGACTCTGTTCCTTCACACTTCTATTTCCATATGATTTATACACTTCTATAAGATCAACCATCAGCCTTCTTCAATCCAAGAAATAAATTAATGCCTGCTCAACGTTTGTGTATAATTCAGCTATTTATACCGGTTATTTCCGCAAACGCATTGCAGTTTTCTCCAAAGTGCTAGCCAGGAATAACATCAGTAAAATGACTTCGCCAAATTTCAGATATTTGGATGAGTTAATGATGTGCAAAAAATGGTTTATACATCATTCATTGGTCAGAATTGGCCATTTAATTTAAGGTAATTATGGACAGATAATGTTAATTCTAACAGGAAATGCTCAATCCAATTTGCATGCACACATTCTATATTTTAAGTTGAAGACTACTACATTAAATGTTGTGCAATAACATGGTGACAATGCCATGCATAACACAGATTTAAAAGTTCCATGAAATAATCTTTCATGATTCCTAATTTTCATCAGGACTCCAAATGTTAAATATGCAACCGTGTTGGATTCTTGGTAACATTTCTTCTCATCAGTTTAATTTTCACTGCTGTACTTTGCATGCTTTATGAAACGATGTGTCCATATTACTTTCCATTTGAATCTGCCACTAGCAGCGAAACAACAGGCACTAGGATAATGCTGCACCAGCATTCACTGATCAAACTTTAAAAATATATCTTACTTGTCAACACGTGACAATCAATAATGCTGTCATAATTGATGACAGAAAAAGAGGGAATATTGTTATCCAGCATCTTGATTTGACTTTGTAGAGCAGTCACTAATATAATCAACCCAATAGTTTAAGTAGGAATATCATGCAAGTAGTCAAATAATGAAAGTCAGCCAATTATTCATTCATCATTTGCAATATCGTGGATGTGTGGCGCCATCTGGTGGTTGGGCCACTGGTTAATCAAACCCTCGTTCATCACGTGATAAGTGTTACTGCAGCACTTTGTGTCTACCTTCAATTGTCTTAGCTTGTGTCTACCTTCAAGTGTCTACGATCAGCCATGATCACAATGAATGGCGGTCCTGGCTAGAAGGGCCGAATGGCCTCTTCCTGCACCTATTTTCTATTCATTTCCTTTCAATATCCATTGGTCACATCTTCATATTCATTCTCAGAACCAAGCACAAAAACTGCATTGACTTAAATCTAGAGGTAACAGCAGAGCCATCTACTCTGTGAGGCACTCAATTATCAAATTTACAAAGCGCCTCTCCTATAAAAAAAAAAGGATTAAACATGAGGATCCCAGATTAGGCTGTTGTGAATGATGACAGAAGTAGAGTCATAACTGGGTTATAATATTTTTGCCTAACTCATTGATGTCAGTTAGAAAAGCAGTCGCTATTGTAATCAATCCAATAGTTTGTAGGAATATCATACAAATAGTCAAACAGGTCAATAATGTCACTGCAAGGAATAGTATCCAAGCTTTCTCAACCGCCCACAATAACCCAGGCCCTCATGTCCTGGCAACATCCTCATAAATGTTCTCTGCACTCTTTCCGCCTTGACATAATTTTTTCTATAAGACGGTGCCCAAAACTGAACACATTACTCCAAATGCAGCCTCACTAATGTCTTATCCAACTGCAACATGACTTCCCAACGTCTATACTCAATACTCTGAATGATGAAAGCCAATGTGCCAAAAGCCATTTTGACCATCCTATATGTCTGTGATGCCACTTTCAACTAACTATGTACCTGTACTCCTAGATCCCTCTGCACTACAACACTCCCCCGAGTCAGACCGTTCACCGAGTAGGTTCTGTCCATGTACTCAATAAATGCTCCAATGTGTTTAATTTCCTTTCAATATCTATTGATGTCACATCTTCATTTCATTTTCAGAACCAAGTACAACAACTGCCACTGCATCGACTATGTCCACCACTAGCAGCGAAACAACAGGTACTTGGATAATGCAGCACCAGGATTTACTGATCAGATTTTTAAAATATATCTTACTTATCAACACGTGACAATCAATAACTGATGCTCCACCATTATATCAACCAATATTCCTCAATGTGGCCAAACCTTCAATCAGCACAGTTTCGCAGCACGAGGATTCACTGATCAGGCTTTCACATGATTCATTACTAACCAACACAAGAGCCAAACAATAGATAATGCTAGATCATTGTCTCAACCAATTTTCTGTTAAGTCCCAAACTCACGATCTGTTCACAGTTAAATGCTGAGAAATATTGAACAATTCTTTTGAGACTGCAAAAAGCAAGCAGGAGAATATTACAAGATGAGAACGTCATATGAACAAGAAAAGTATATTGTTAGTTTCCTTCCTTATATCTGCATAATACATATTGTACATATAATATAATACATATTGTAAAGCTGAAGGTAACAGCGGATCAGTCTGCTCTGTGAGGCACTCAACAATCAAGTGCCTCTCCCATCACTAAACTTGGATTAAACATCAGGATCCCAGATTAGGCAGTTCCAAATTGCTCTAAGCCTTTCCAATCCATGCACCAGTCTAAATGTCTTTTAAATATGATTATTGCTCCTGCCTCAACCGTTTAATCTGTATGCTTGCTTCATAAACCAATCACCCTTTGTAAAAAGGTTTCCCTTCAGGTACATATTATGTATTTTCTCTTCTTACCTTAAAATTATTTAATTTAGTTTAGTGTATTCGAAGAACAGTGAAAAGCTTTTTTTCACATACTATCCAGTGAACGGAAAGACGACAGGTAGTTACAGTTACAGGATAAAGGCGAGGGAAGAAGAGGGAGTGTCGTAGGTGAGAACAGTCCGTGATTATGCTGGTGGCCATACCGAGGTAGCAATAAGTGTAGATGGAGTCAATGGACAGGTGGTTAGTTTGCGTGATGATCTGGGCTGCGTCCACAAATCTCTGCGATTTGTTGCGGTCTTGGATGGAGCTGTGCGCTCTGCGCCATCTAGTTCTTGATTTCCCCACTCTGCGATAAAGAATTTCTTCAGTCACCCAATCTATTCCCATTTGATTTTATACACCTCTATAAGATCAACATTTAGCCACCTACTCCGTAAGAAACAAGGTTCACCCCTGCCCAACTTTAATGTATCGTTCAGGTCCTTATGCAAATAGGATATACCAACATTATTCTTGATTCCTAAGTTTCATCAGAACAACAAATGTTATCCATCAAATTATGTATTGAATGCTTTGTTAACATTTCTTCTCATCAGATTTATTTTTACTGCAGCACTTTACCTGCTTTATGGACAAATAATTTCCAATTTACTTTCAATAACAATTGATGTCACATGTTGATTTCATTCTCAGAACCAAGCTCATCAACTGCCACTGCATCGACGACGTCCGCCACAAGCAGCGAAACAACAGGTACAAGGACAATGCAATTATTTGTTAGATTCACTGATCAGATGTTTGAAAGATACATTGCTTACCACCACGTGACAAACAATAGTTGATGCTAGATCAATATATTAACCAATTTTCTTCAGACGCCATGCTATCCATCTGTTCACAGTTAATTGCTCAGTATTATTCAGCAATTCTACAGGACAGCATAATGCACAGGGGAACATCACATGGAAAAAAATTAAGTTGCTAGTCAGGCAATTATTCATTCATCATTTGTAATATTGTGGATGTTTCTATGTTCTGAAATTAGCACCAGATCCACTGCACCAGTTGCCATTTACCTGATTGCATGTTGCTAATATGCATCACCAGATTAAAAGAAACAAATAATTAAAGCCAGCTCGGACTTCCAGAGACATTTTACACAATTTTAATGTGTAGACATGAGAGTGTTGCCATGTATTTTAACTGACATTTCTCTGCACAGCAGCAAGCACGTCTACAGAGCAAAGTACAACAATGACGCCCAATACAACTGAATCTACATCAACAGAGACAGGTACCATAATTACAACTCATACTCCAAATCAAAGTAAGGGTAATTTAGAAATCATAATAAAACTTGTCTAATCAACCTTCCTTCGACTCAGAGAGTAATTGTGTAATACAGAATGGAAATAGGTTCTACGGCCCATGCCATACATGATAAGCCATTGATGCTCGCTCCATGTTCCCCTGGCAGTTTCATATCATTCTAAACCTTTATAAACATTTGTACCTGTCCAAATGTCTTTAAAATATTATTATTGGTTCTGCCTTAACTACTTCATCTGGATGCTTGTTCCAGATTCCCATAACCCTATTTAAAAAGGTGCCTTTAAGGTTCATGTCATTAAATTTACGCAATAATATGGTGACTATACTGACCGTAACACAGTGAAAATAATTTCATGCCAACATTTTTCATGTTTCCTAAGTTTCATCAAAACTCTAAATGTTATCGATACAAATATTCATTGAATGTTCTCATCAGTTTAATTTTCACTACTGTACTTAGGAAACAAAAAGAGTCCAATTTCCTTTCAATATTAATTAATGTCACATCTTCATTTTGTTCTCAGAATCAAGCACAACAACTGCATCGACTACGCCCGCCACAAGCAGCGAATCAACAGGTACTAGGATAATGCCGCACCAGCATCACTGATCAGACTTTAAAATCATACTTTACTTACCAACATATCAAGAGTAAAAGTATCTGATTTCAAAATAGCTATGTATATATAGAGAACAAAATAAAAATTAGCAGTTGAATGCTCAAAAATGGCCTGTTATTTCAGGTAACTAATAAATGCAGAATTCTAAATCAAGCTGAAATCCTCAATCAAAATTGCATGGTCAAATTCAATATTTTCAGTTGATGACTGAATACATTAAAAATATGCAACAACATAGTGGCAAACCTGTGCAAAATACAGAGAAAAAAATCCATGCCTACATTTTTTATCATTCTTCAGTTACATCAAAACTCCAAATATTAACCCCAATGCTTTAACATTTCTTCTCATCATTTTCATTTTCATTTTTACTGCTACGTGTGACATGCTCCATCAAACAAAATGTATTCAATATAGTTTTAATATCCATTGATATCACTGATCAAACTTATCAGGGGGTGTGTGGTGGAGGGGGGTGGGGGAGGGGGGGTGTGGGGCTGGTGTGGGGGAGAGGGGGTTGTGGGGAGGGAGGTATGGGGAGTGTGGTGTGGGGGAAGGGCAGGTGTGGGGGTGTGGGGTGTGGAGGGTGGTGTGGGGGAGGCGGGGTGTGGGGATTGTGGGGGGGGGGGGGAGTGTGGGGGAGGGGGGAGTGTGGGGGAGGGAGGGTGTGGGGGAGGGTGTGTGTGGGGAAGGGGCGTGTGGGGGAGGGCGGTGCGGGGGAAGGGGAACCTTCAAAACCTTCATAACGTTCGTACTATTTCACCGATCGGAACAAAACTTATTTGACTTGCAGCAGAGGAGAATGGTGAGTAAGGTGGCGAAAAATCATAGCGCTATATAGGATTGTTTTTGTGCAAATTTAATTACAACGCAGACAGGAAGTGGTCAAGATGAGAGTATTTGTAATATATAGATAGATATTATGGAAGTAGTCAAATAAGCCAATAATAAGTCAGGCAATTGTTCATTTATCCTTTGTAATATCATTGATATCATAGTATTATAATACCCCAGTCATCAATTACACGACTGCATGTTGCTAATATGCATCATTAGATTAAAAAAAACAAATAATTAGTCAGCTTGGACTTCCAGGGACATTTTACAAGTGTATACATGATAGTGCTGCCATGTATTTTAACTGAGATTTCTCTGCATATTTGATTCCCCCACTATAAGACTGTACATTCACCCTATCTATTCCCATATAATTTTATTACATCTCTGCAAGATAAACCTTCAGCCTCCTTTCATCCGTGAAATAAAGTCCAAGACTGGACTTTTGCATATATTTCAGGTCTTTATACTGCGTACATTCAATGTTCTGGCCTTGAATAACAACAGTAAAATGAAACAAACCAAGTTCAAAATATCTATGGGTATTAGAAAGATTGAAAGTCTAGTGTAAATAAATTATAGGCAGTGGATTGCTAAAAAGTGGCCTATTAATTCAGGTAACTAAATGTTGCAAGCTTTTAAATCTAACAGCAAATGCTCAATCAAAATTGCATGTAAAAATCCAATATTTCATTTGATGTCTGCTTCATGAAACTTTGTGCAATAACATGATGACAGTTTAGT